>OX439048.1:40567953-41767953 GCA_949317995.1 Acholoe squamosa
GGCAGATGAAGCAGAGAAGGAGGCAAAGGAGGCAAAGGAGGAGAAGAAAAAGGTGGCAGAGGAGGAAAAGGAGGAGGTGAAAAAATAAAGAGGAGGAGGCGGAGAGTGAAAAGCAGAAAATCTCTAAAGCGGCAGATGGAGCAGCAGTAGCAGCAAGAGCAGCAGGAGCAGCAGCAACAGCAGCAGCAGCTGCAGCACCAGGAGCAGCAGCAGCAGCGACACTACCGCAAGCACCAGTGCCTCCACAGGGACCAAAACCAGTACACCTTTTGTCTGTAGGTGAAAACGAGAACATCAAATTAATTTCCACAAAATGGCTATGAATCCTTTGGAAAAAGTGAGCGGTCGAAATATTACACCCACTCCTAACCAAATTTTCTACCCCGAAAACACATGCATAGAGGTGTACAAGGAACCCAACATAAAAGGTCTAGCCATTCGCTCCTACATAGGTGAACCCTTTGAAAGGTGTATTAACCTTTCACCTCCCCAGGTCAGACGGCTCACAGCAAACGTCCAGCTCTCCTAAAGCACTACAAAGATATTTTACTCCAAGCCTGTCAGGGAGCGCCAACCGTTCCTTACCTCATAGAGGATATGGACATCTCCATTGGTGTGCCTGCTTCATTCAAGCACTACCAAGATATTTTACTCCAAGCCTCTCAGGAAACGCCAACTGTTCCTTACCTCATAGAGCATTTGGACATCTCCACTGGTGTGCCTGCTTCATTCCCCATTTCGGTTCTTGTAAACCTTTACAAGGGTGCATGTACTATCCACATTGGCACTCAGTCCTACATAAATGAACATGTGCCTTCCCACCTGTCCCTCACACTGTGCTTACTCCTTCAAACACATGTGGGACCACTTCTGGAACAAGACTACAAGAGTTTCTGTGAGTGAAAAAGGTCAGTGGTCAACGGCTTTTTTTTTCAAATCTGGTCACCATCTATTCCCGTGTCAAAATTCAATGTGTTTCAGAAGCACTGTCGTATATGTACCAGTTCAACAACAACTGGTGCTCATGTGTTACAACCATCAAAAACGTTATAGCGTATCATCTTAATGCATAGAAACTATAGTGTAGCATGCGTTGAAAATAGAAAAAAAAACTCTCCTTCCATGGAAACTTATGATGGCAACTTTAAAATCTGTAGCTGGTTTAGAAAACGATACAAAAGCGTTTACAATATCAGATTTACCACTTCAACAAGAAAAATGTGGCAAGGACCAAGTCACATTTTTCTGGAGCTCAAGATTGGGGGGGGGGCATCCAGGGGGCATCCCCTCACCAAAAAAAGGGAAGATTAATAGGCCCCCCCTTGACCCAGGCTTTCTGACACACATGGCACAGAACCCATAACAGGTCCTAGATACCTGTACCATTAGTCCTCCCGCCTGTCATCCCTACACCTTTGTCGCGGGAAACAAACCAGCATCTGCCTGACGTTATCTGAGAGCCCCCTAGTGACTCCACACATTTTGTTTGGACAAAGCAGTAGGCCGGGGAAGTATGCCTACAAAGTTGTGTAGGCCAATAACGGGGAAATAGCGCAAATAATTATCATGAGAAACGTGATGTTAACATAAAGATAGATCACCTGCAGATTGCATATGGTTACTACAGGTGTGAACAAACCGTTACATTGCCCAAATCTAGCTAAATCTTGCTGACACCCTCAGTGCATGCGGACATTGTAGTGTCACATAGCAATTCTCCAATGTAACGTGTCATATGTGCACTGACAACACCTGACAGTCAAGTAGAAATAGAAAGGAGATTATAACCCTGGGATATTTAAGGGATTAAAGCAAAAAAGTGTGCAGGGGCCCAGATTTCCTGCAATGGGTCAAAGCAGGGAGCACGGAGCTCAGGTGGCCACTCTTTTGTGAAGAATTGCTGTAGTTACGGGCCTTTTCATCCCAACACCTAGAAACGCATCAATAAAATTGCCACACGGCATGACGTCACACAGTGCTGTGGGTGACGTCATGTCATGCATCATCACGAAAAAAAACGAAAACATAATAGGAGTTGGCCAGCGCTTGCCACTATGCAGCAGGCAACTCCTAAAAAAGTGATTCAGAGGTTAAGCAAGTCATTTGAATAAGCATTTTTGTAGTAAAAATTAAAGGATAAGGTTGTGTTCTATTATGTATGCTTTGTGGAAAAAAAGTAAAAAAGGGAAAACGGAAAAAGGAAAAATTACATAGTTTAAGGTTGTATTCTGTCATGTGTATACTGTGTAAAAGGTTGAGTTCTTTCATTCATGTATTCTGTGTGAAAAGGTAAAAAGGTAAAAAAAAAAATTTTAAAAAAGTAAAAGAGGGTAAAGAAATTTACATCCCCAAAAAAAACTAGGCGCGAGACAACAAAAAAAGAAAATTGATTGTGTAAAATCAGTTCACTGTTTTCTTTTGCGTCAACTTCACCAGGCAAAAGGTTTTTTTCCCTTATCTGGTCTGTGGTAGCGTTTTAGCTAAGGAGACTGTATAATGTCTAACCCTCCTGTTGAATTTATATACAACCTTATTTACAGTTGAGCACAACATACAGTAAACCTTCTGCAATTACTCAAGGCAATGATGTAAGTAATGTGTTATGTGGATGTGAAGAAAATTCCTGTAGACAACATTCAATATTTTAGAGATGAACCAGACACTGTTGACCACTGTTTGAATAGCGTTAATATGTGGAAGTTCTTTAAAGAGGCTTTTTGCCCAGGATGCTTTTGGCATTTGCATTGACTACTGTAAACAGAACAATGTTACATTGCAGGAAAGGACTGGTGTATTGGAGTATACCAAATTATACACTAAAGAGTCATGTTCACGGCATTATACCAGGTACACACTAGGCATTTGCAGCATACCTTCAGGAACTAGAAATTTACCCCAAAGTGGGTGTATTATGCCATTGTAAAAGTGATCTAAACATTGGCAAAATATGTGAAACCATATCTTTCACCTGTCTACAATGCACCTTGGAACTTTCAGCTTTAAACTTGGTCAGTGTAAAAAGTCATTTTTCATTCAAGCTAAATTTCAAGGAAGGGTACCTTTCAGGACTTTTAGCTTCAGTGAAAAACAACTCCGCCTACTTTCTGGCACAGGCTTTGTTTGAACCTACTGTTGCAAACATAGCTAGAATCGGTAACGTGTTATTTCAATACCTGGAAAGAAAGCTTAAAGTCAATGCATTGGACAAGAGCTGAATCACTAACTGCAAAAAGGTCTTTCTGATGCATATGTACAAAACCTTCTAATGGTAAAAACACATTTGTATGTCCAGGGTGTCTGTAATATAAAAAAAAAGTGAACAAAAACTGTGTTGTGTTGAGTTAAGTTAATTGCACATTTCATTTCTTGTTGTAACGATTAAATTGCATTGGTATGCATCAATATGGGAAAAATATGTCATGTCCTAACCACAAGAGGTTGCACTAACCCCAGCTATAAGTAGTTTCGATCATATCCACTAGGTGTCAGACGTCACTATTTTTTCAACCACAAGGGGGCTCCACCAAACCTAGCTATGAGCAAATGCAATAATATCCACTAGGGGTCTTCACTAAACCCGGCTATAAGCAGTTCCAATAATATCCACTAGGTGTTGCCTTGACAACACAGTTTGTTTATTTTTTGTCTGCAATGACAACCACCTCTCAGGCAATCAGAGCTCGAGAAACGGGGTCACATGTCCATATATGGTCATGGGTGTGGCTTCTGGTGAAATGCTGACCTCTGATTGGTTGAGAGGTCAGGGTCAAAAGGTCACTTCCGATTTGTAAGTAGGTCAATCCGATTTCAGTAGCTGTAGCTATGCGCTGATTTTACCCCTATATACTACAGCTTATATTTGACAAACCAACAGCAACATACTGTAGTGAATGGTAAAACCTCAACCAGTGAGTCCATTGGTTGCGGAGTGCCCCAAGGCTCAGTAACCAAAGTTATCAGAAATTGCCATAATCTACTTTATGCGTATCATTTAGTGACATATAGTAGTGGTAAGTATCCTTACCAGATTAGAGATGTCTTGCAAGATGATCTAAATAGAATCGTGGAATGGTGCTGTACATATCAACTGACTCTCAATAGTGAAAAAAGACAAAGGTATTATGGCTCTATTCTCACAGAGTAAAACCTGATCTGTCCAATTGTGATCTTGGGATAGATGGTGATATCTAGGAGATGGTTGACTCATGTGTGTATCTGGGTGTGACTGCGGACAAACATCTCAGTTTCAAGAAACATGTTAGTAAAATAAAAATCTAGTGCAGAACTGTGACTGTATTAGTTCAGGTGAGTGAAAAGGTATCTAAAAAAGAAGTGCTATTGAGGATATACAAACAAATGATAGCCCCATGTTCAACTATGGTAATTTCATCATTGCGGGAGCTCCAAATGGCCTTGTGAAAAAACTGCAAACCTTACAAAGTACCTGCCGAGGTATCTGCTGAGGTATCTGCCGAGGTATTCATGATCCCAGAGACATGACAAGAGACGACTTGCATGACCTGACCAGTTGCCAAAGGTTACAGAAGCGTAGAAACAAGTCATTGTTTAGCCTTATATTTTGGTATAGTTGCAAAAAAGAAAATATCCTAGAACCTACTAGGGCTCTTCCCGGCAATGCAAATACAAAACTGAAGGTCAGCCGCAGTACCCGTATAATCTATGATAAAAACCCTCTATGTAGAGGCAGTAAACTCTGGGACACTCTTTCTCCAGAAATCCAACATCTGGATGACAAAGACAAGTTTCTAGGAAAACTATAGTATTTCAGGGTTATATATATGATGGACCAAAGTCATCACGCTTTTTGTATTTGATCTCTGTATTGTATGTATAACATGTCAAACAGATATTATGTATTTTTCTCTCTAAAATTATCTTTGGCTTACTTAAAGAGCATCCTGTATTGTACGAATGTTGAGCCAATAAACTACTTACTTACTTGAAATGGATGCTCTACTATTGCAAAATCGAATTACTATCTGGTTGTCTGAATAGCCTATTATCTAGCATCAGCGTCCTCATGGAGAGCAGAAAGACATCTTTGAGTGTCATCATATGACCAATGGCTACCAACAGAATGCATGGTGACCGTTCCCATAGAGTCTAGGGACTCTGGTAGCCAGTCTAAGTCAGTACTGCCAGGCAGCAAACAACCCAACAATGACTAGTGTGCAGTGAGGGACAGGAGAGTGGGCTGTATATGGCCGCTCCGATCAGGTTGGTAGAGGGGCAGATGAATCAGGCGGGTGTTTGGAAGCAGGATCACTGTTAAGGGGGCTTGGGTTAAGTTGGTTGTGGTCTCAGACGAAAGCGCTTCAGGATTGTCTGCCTCGACTTTAAAAGAAAACTTTAGGCTTTGGGGGTGAATACCTAAGGGGGAGGGGCGAATTGTAATAGTTGTTGCAACCTATTATTGAATCGCTGTATTGCGCTATCATTATTGCCGCTATTGATGATAACAGTTCTTAATAACAGGGAAAAACTTCGTTTGTGTTTGTTTGTTTTCTTGTTGTTTTTTTGTTTGTTTTTTTGCCATTTTAAGTCTGGTTTACTAGTTCATACTAAACAGTCAGAAACTTTTTTCTATGATTTGTGTTTGCCAATATGTCAATTCACGTTACCAAGCTTGGATGAGAAAAATCTGGGGAAACCCCTGTCCTATGTACTGCATATGAGAATAGGTGGATCTTTTTAGAGTGGCCGTAACATTTCATACAATGTCTATAGAATATAACAAATATCATTAGATGATTTAAATGGGTTACGGCTGTTGCTCAATCAAGATACATAGTCTTGCCCCCAAGTAAGGACAATCTCCATCACGACTTTCACAACATCTTCATGAAGGCATATATGTCCTCATTCTCCCATCATATGACCATGTGAACGTAGACGGAGTGTGTTCTCACACCACTCTTAATAGCGGCAGACAGTGTAACTAGGTGCATAACAATAAGCCTGCTGATTGTAAATCAGTTGTGACATTCTTCTGGCTTATTCTCCCCGTCCTCTTACACAGTTTGTTCTACCCCTGACGTGTATCTCCCCCTAGGGAGGCATGCATGTGTAGAGGAAGTTGTCTTATACTGAATACCACAGGATAGGTTTCTGTATCTTTAAGATTAGATGACGGCAGTTCCGTTTTATGGTCAATCTTATGTGAGCGTGACTTCCTAACATACCACTCCATATAGTGAGGTGAATGGGGATGTAATTTCGACATTCTTCACGTGCACGCCATTTTGACAAGATTTCCTGCTAATCTGTTCCAATATTGTTTAACAGGGCCAGACCCCCCCCCCCCCAATTTCAAGGGAATTGCTATAATCAGTGAATTATAGCTATCCTGTTTGAACCAAGTAAACAGTTAAGTGGACTGGGGCCCTTAGTGCTAATAGGCCAACGTCCTTCTGTGTCCCTCCCTCGGGCCCCTCTGGCTGACTGGAGGGGCCCGGGTGTCCATGTCTGAGGTATCAGGTACCCTGAGGGACAGTGTGAGGCTGAATGGTGGATGCTCCTCCTGTATAAGCGGTACTGCTTGTACTACTGATATTGTCCCTTGTCTATAGAGTGGGTATAAGCTTTCCTTGGTTATGTTCTGTGTACCGGATTCAGAGATATAGTCTCTCACATATTTCCTCCATTTTACAAATGAATATATACTTAAGTGTGTCTGTCTGGATTAATTTACATATCCTGCCCCAACGATACTAAATGACTATATGGTACAGTTTGACGGCGGTTAAGAAGGTAACAAGTAATGTTACTGCTATGTTCTACGAAATCACCTACTTACATTTTTTAAGACGCCTTTGGTTCCTTCATCTTACAATGTTATAAAAATTGACCTGACAAAAGCTATTCACTAAAGTTGCCAAATGAATGTTTGGTGTAGAGTTGCACGAGAGTATGAGATGAGTGTGATGTTTGCTGGTAGCAGAATGACACAGAAGGTGACATGACAGTTTAACTGCTGTGAGCAGCATTGTCATGTCTAGAGGGTTTGGCGCACAGGGCCTGTAACGCATAGAGAATGGCATTGTGGTTAAAGCTAAACAGACGCCTATCTAAAGGACACTCTCTAGGTCCGCACCCTGTCTGGAAAATGCTGTTTCATAATTTAGTATTCTTCTACCGATCCACTGCTTGTCAATGAGGATATTTTCCTCCATTATCCCTCGGAAACCTAAGCATTTCCGGAAACCTACGAGAGGTGGAGTCACGCATGCACAGTCAGTTACAGGATTCATGCGGTAAACAACAGTTGGTCCTGAGCCTTCAGCATCAAAATTATCTGGTAAGAACCGGTTTTAATGCTTCAATTATCTTCCCACTTGTTGGGAAGCATTGTGAATGTGTTCTGCAGCCATGGTTTCCCCTGGACCCACTGGCATTCAGCAGATTTATAGTTATTTGGGAGTTTTTAGGCCGCCTGCTTAGTCCTGGACCAACACCAAGAACTAGGTCACGGTGGCATCCATCTCCTGGGCCCGCAAGGGTTTGAACTAACTTGCATCCCCCCGATGCAAAAATGTTCAGATTTTGCATGTTTCAGGCCCCCCTGGTCGATCTGTTGCCCCCTGGCAACTAATAGACCAGGGTGTGTCCTTAGACTCTATGGGAACGGTCACCATGCATTGTTGGTAGCCATTAGTCACTCAAGATGTCTTTCTGCTCTCCATGAGGACACTGAAGCTAGATAATAGGCTATTCAGACAACCAGACAGTAATTCTCGAAGATGGTATGTTAGGACAGAAGTTCAGCAGAAGTTTACCCGTACGATTTTGCAATAGTAGAGCATCCATGAACCGCTAGGTTCCCTCTGTATAATCTTAATTATACCTCACAGGTAAGTCTCGAATAATTTCAAAATTAAAGTGTTCCTGGAAGACCTTGATTTCCTTGTTTTTCAGAACGATGATTACATTACTCTTCCATAAATAACATGTAGCCATAATGCATGTTACCTCACAGATTCATAGAATTGCTGCCGCAATAGGAGGGACCGTTCGTCACAACATCCTTTTTGGATCGGGCTGGGTCCTTATGCGAGGCCCACGGGGCTAGGGCAGTGGGCATAGGTAGTAGGCAGTCTTCTACCATAGCTCCAAAGGTCCTGTTATAAAGAATGGAACAGTTAACACTATTCCTAAGGACAGTACTGATTTAAGCACTCTGGTTTGAGAGTATTTCTACAACTGGGCAAGCGGATCTGACAGGTCACCTGCCCAGTGCCTCGTTCTGACTAACATGGTTCAATGGAATCACCCTGCCCAGCTCTATATTCTAGAGGAACCTGTGCCACCTAAAGTCTCACCAAAGGATATATTCCAGCTGTTGAATTTCTGATGTGACCACTCATGTTTAGATAAAAAAGCATCTGCAAAATAATTAAAAATGATGGCTTCTTTGGCCAAAGTGCAATGTATTATCGCAAAGATCTAGTGATAAGGCGTCGCTACGCTTATCACTCTTATAAATCCCCAGCACAATGTAGATCAACATCACACATAAAAGTCTTCCACATTATCAAGGAAAAGGATAGAGAAATAAAATCCATCCTGTCAGAAGATAACTCTTAGACTAATAGCCTCAGACATGAAATTGGGAGTCTTCATTAAATCAACTACTTTATTCCATGCTCGCTTCGCAATTTGAGAAAAAAAAGTGTATATATGAAATTAATAGGCTATGCAATGCATTAGAAATGACATTATAATGAGGATGTTTCCGGTGGTGATATGCATAAGTCATATTCCGGGACTGTGTGGCGTGATATGGAAATGTTCAGTAAGATGGCTAATGTAGACAGTAAAGCATTCCTCATTACTGACTTGTGCTCTTATTACTGCTGAGTGGCTGCTGAATTGCAAATAGATCCTGAGAAAAGCAACCCCTCCTCTACCAACAGGCCCTCATCCCACAGCCAGGCTAAACCTCTTCTATACAAGGTCTCTGTCCAAAGGGGATAAATCCTGCATTTACGTGGCAGTAAAGTAACTGGAATATGTGTTCACATGGAGATGAATAAACCCCAGAGATGCCTTATATCTTATGTGTATACCACCAAGAATCCTACATTATGCCTAATGCCTAGCAATCTAGATGGATGGTCTTTATGGTAGATAGGTCGGCCGATCAGATTACTGAGGTGCCGAGTCCGTCACAGGAAAAGTCCCACCAAATTAATGTAGTATAAATTGTAATATAGGGGAAAAAACATGTAACACTCTGGTAGAGTAGATGCAGGAAAGGGAGATAGTACAGGGCCCTATGTTAGGAAAACAGGATTCGCATAAACTGAATGTTGATGCTAACAACTGGCCATAACTTTGTTCAACAAGTCTTTAGTAGTTCAGAAATACATAAAGACCCAGATCGCTAACGTTTTTGAAGATGCACATGGATTGCTCTTCATTGACCTAAAGAAGGTCAAATCTAACTATGAGATCTTTCTGTTTAGGACTTGTTTCCTTCAATGCCCCTGCTCTGCTTGGCTGGCGACCTGCCTCTATGTTGAGGACATCATACAGGCAGGCCATGCCTAAGAAGTTAGCTGTCAATCATCCCCTATTTTAACCCATAATCACAAGAGGGCACCCCAGCACCAAAATGGTTTACCTGTCTCTCCTATACAGATGTTTGGAATCTAAACTGTGATTGGAGAGTATAAAACTGCCATCTAGTGGAGTTCAAGAGAACCTCTCTCCAAGATATGGGGAAACTGCCATCAGGCATGGCCTGCGGGTATCTTGCCCTCAATACCTGCAGGGAACCAGCGTACTGCTCTGCTTCAACCAAAACTGGGGTTTCTCTTACATTTGTTCCTTCTTTAGACTCGCTGAGATTTGTTTTATATAAAATTTGATGTTTCCTTCACACACATGTATACGCACACATATTCAATCCGTCAGTCTGAAGGTAGTGCAAATGAGTGGTCATGTGAATGGGACAGTCAGCATCGTCTTTACTTGATACTTTGACCACAGGAAACCGAAGTCTCAATATCACTCGAAAGAGAGGCTGGCCAATCAAAGGCCAGATTTCAGGATGGAGATCAACTTGGCAGAGCGTGCTTGAAACGAGATCTTTGACTGGCTTGAAATATCTACGTCCGGAGGCAGTGTTAACAAGGCGAAAAATTCGGAATGAACTTCCAGTCTGACATTGGACCAATAAGACTCGAGCTTACACTACTGGGTGCTGGACGATCTGATGGACAGGACTTGATGTAGATGTCCTGAGGCTGGGAATTGGTTGGTAGGTTGGTGGGGGGGGGGAGGTAAGTGGGTGAGTTAGTGATATAGGTCCTGCCTGCCTCAGGGGCTTCCCATGCCTCAGTGATTGACTCGGTGAGTGGCCCAGGCAGGCATGTATAAGTGAAACCCAGTGAGTTGCTCGATATATTGCTCACTGAGCGACTCAGTGACTGATACGACAATGGCCCCGGAGAATATCAATTGCACATTGCTTGGGTGGTTGAATAGCGAGTGCAGGTGCCCTGCGGAGGGCTTAGCAAGTGGTTTCATGGGAAGTACTTGGGCGGTGTAGTAACTCAAGTAAAATATGGCAGTGTTTATTGTGTGAATAGTGCATAGAAAGGGCATTTGTCATGTTGGTAAGATTGTGGAATTAAGGTGACTAAGGGAGTGATCATTTTTAACAACAGGGGGGCGGCTGGTGGGTTTGAGGGGGGGGTCAGAATTTTTTCAAGCCCTTGACCAGGGGGGGTCAGAATCTTTTGCCCCCTTGACTGGGGGGGTCAAAATAATTTCACCTGTTTTCAGCAAAAAAGCCCGGGTGTTACTATAGGTTAAAAGGGCGCATTCGCACGCGGTTTTTGCCTCCTGAGGGGGGGTTGAAAAAATTTTGACCCATCGAAAGGGGGGGGGCGGAATTTTTTCGCGCTTCCGCGCACAAACCCCCCAACTCCCCCCTGTTGTTAAAAAATTATCACTCCCTAATAGGGTGAAACATCATTTACACTGACCTTCCAAATTGTATCATCATCACCTGGATGTCACCCAAAGGTCAATGGTTTCAAATGTACACCTATATTTACCTAGCACAACATGCATGTATAACACCACCTTCCCTTGCCATGGAATACAAGAGGAACATACCAAGGTAGCAAGAACACATTGTTTGTTGGTTTGTTTGATGAACAACTAGTTACGAATTTTACAATACGAAATTTCATCAGGTTGGTGCAAAGATAGTTGACAATAGTCAAAAAATATGTGCAAGAGAACGTGTGGATAAATAATATATAAGAATATCTCAGTGGTCATGTAGTTATATAACATGCCAAATCACTGACATGTAGGTCTATAAGTAGCGGTAGTAGCAGTAGTGACTAGATTGATTTGGGTAGGGCTTAAGTGGGCACTCTTGAGGATAAGCCATGTAGTTACCTCACCTCATACTTTGAGGGTCAAAGACATTAAGTTTACACCACAAGGCATGGATATTACCATAAGGTCATCCAAAACCATCCAGTACACTGAGCGTGTTATAGGCCTGTTTGGCCTACGAGTACACTGTATCTTAGGCCTGGTTTCCCCTTACAGCTATGAGCCAGAATGCCTACCTTTACCACTTCACAGTCTCCAAACTCTGGGATGGTACCCCCAAGTGTTATACAGTTTGCTCAAATCACTTCCTAAAACACTTCTCTGCAAGCCTACCTTGTTGTCAGCATGTGTTATTAATTCCTTTCAATCATTTTTGGACAGTTATTGTCAGAATGGTTTGTTGTAGGAATGGCCATCAGAGGAAGTGCTGCTCTGCACACATGCAAGGGGGGGTTTTGCTTTTGGGGAGTTGTGCCTGGAGAGTGAGAATGCACATGGCAATGTTTACATTCTGACCAAGGTCACACATGGGCCAGGTGGCATGGCTATGGGTCAGTGTTGGCAAGGTGGACATCTGAGTCATTGTTGACAACCCCAGATATGGGATCACTCTCCTAACACAGTAGGTAATTGTCGAAAATCATAGAAGTTTTGCATGTGACAAATTTGGAGGTATTCCAGCCCCTACTCTTCAATTTTTAGTTTCCCCCTCTATTTCTTTGGCTCAAAGTGTCAGGCTGGATGAGATCTTCATGTTACATATGGGTTTTGATGGTCCCATATGCATATTTTGGGCTCCAGGGGGGTAAAATGTGCCCAAAAATGACCAAAATTGTCTGGGCGAAATTGTGTCTGGGAGAATGACATTTGAGTTACAAGCCATGTTGAGGGCTTAATTTCCTACAGAAAGAATCTTCATACCTCCATGAAAATCTCAGGTCCAGACTATTTCGACCTGTAGATTAGGAAAATCACATTATCATTTATGTCAGATGTGTCCTTGCTATTGTAAAAGAAGCATACTTATAAGAATTCTTTTTCTGGGCACATGTCTGGGCAAATGACATGTAAGGCCCCATATGAACACTTTCTATGATTTGTGACCTAATCCTTGCCAGTTACCAGCTTAGGGACCCCCCTTGCCCATGCTCCCTGAGGCACGTCCTATCAAAACTAAATGGTGGTGGATTTAAAAGGCAAGGAGGTGATACATTCAACTTGGATTCTGACCAGCTACTAATCCAAGGTAGTACCAGGCATTTATTTGATAATACCAAGCCCCAGATTATTATGTGTAGATGCCAACAGTATAAAGAGGGAAACTGAAAAGGAGACCAGCCACACTTTACAGGCTCCTCAATTGTCAGCCTATTACCCAAACCAGAACCCAGAAAAGCTATTGTCTGGGTTTGTAACAGAACTAAGCATGTTAATGTTATACCAGTGAGAAGGTCCAACAGCCTTCTGTGTCTATGTAACGTTTTATATCATTACATGTCGGGTCTTGTAGACCCTGACTCACCCTTGTTTTCCTACACTTACAATGTTTTTTTCTGCTAAATTTAAAAAGGTTTGCCTGAAGGCAGGGTTAGTGGGAAATTTCACTACCCATAGTTTACGTAGAGGTTCTGCGACTTTTTTGGCCTCCTTTATACCACCATTACATGTAGTCAATACCTATGGATACTAGGAGTTCTATTGTATATCAGTGATAACTATACTTCTCGTAAGGATAAGTTTTTTTGTTTTTAGTAGTTGGTTAAAAAAATAAGGCCGCCTGGAGTCAAGCTAGGGGCAAACGTTCTCACCTGTTTAATTCTCTATTGCACCAACGATGGCAGCTTTTCATCTGGGGCAGTGCTGATGCACTGTACCTGTCTGTTAATAGGTCAATATGAGGGGCAGTGCTAATGCACTGTACCTGTCTGTTAATAGGTCAATATGAGGGGCAGTGCTAATGCACTGTACCTGTCTGTTAATAGGTCAATATGAGGGGCAGTGCTAATGCACTGTACCTACTTCGTGCAGAGTGGATGTTACATAATAGCGTAAGATAATAAATTAAGTATCCGGTAACATGGGGGGCAGTGCTCATGCACTGTACCTACCCTCAGCAAATGAAATGACTTGTCCAGTTTCTCCGGGGGGCAGTGCTCATGCACTGTACCTACCCTCAGCAAATGAAATGACTTGTCCAGTTTCTCCGGGGGGGGGGTGGGCAGTGCTCATGCACTGTACCTACCCTCAGCAAATGAAATGACTTGTCCAGTTTCTCCGGGGGGCAGTGCTCATGCACTGTACCTGCCCATATGCTGATATGTGTAGATAGGGTGATGTTTTCATCTAGTGTGACACCAAGGTAATTGAAAGAGCGCTGGAAGGACACAGATGTTCCTTCAATAAAAAGTTTTGGTTTATTGACCAGTAGGATTCTATTTGAGGTCCCATACGTGACAATGTCGGCTTATATGGGGCCAAGCATGGACAAGCATGGCCCAATGCTCCACTGCTGATTGGGATACCAGCAGCACGCTGTATTATATATATTTTATAGATAACGTCCAAATCACTCTACACCCAGAGAGCCTTGGAACATAGAAACGTTAATTTACAGTCTTCATATAGAATACCAAATATCATCTGGAGGTGTCCAAGTCCTAAACATACAGAGCAGCCACTTCAGTAGCTGCATACAATCAGTACTGGAGTGGGTTACAAATCGTAGAGGTTTTGAGCTGTATTGGCATCTTTTACTTTACCCTATCGCTTTGTCACTCTATCCCACCTGGCACTCTCCCACCCTGCCCCCACCCACCACACACAGCACACCCAGGAGGAGTCAGGGGCCAGCCCATGCTCTGACCTTCACTGGCTTTACCCTAATCTCATGAATTGACTAGACCCTGCCCTGTCCACCCTCCCTGACCCCTGCACGTTCCCACGCCCGCAGCTGTATTCCTCTGGTCCTTCATTCCACCTCCACCCTCACAGAGACGTACCACCAAGCTATAGCCCCACTGTGAATATGCTGTACCTCCAACTGGCCACTGCATATACAAACGCTTTGAAATAGTTTTCACTTTAATTCCATTCGAAGTGTTTATTATACTGAACAACATTATCTGTAAACAAATACAATTGTCAACAATACTATAGTTACAATTCGCTCAATGTGAGGACATCAAGAAAGTATTAAATCAGTCCTATATTTACGATTATTTGGTCTTTTGTCATATTAAATATTTTCTTTTCAAATCAGTAAGATTGCTTTATAGATATCACCATAATCAGCAGTGGGATAGCTGGTTGATAAGTGAATCAACCGACTTATTGAAGACCGATATACCGAGACTTGACTGTACCACTTATGGCTCAAGTGTACATGTTCTTGATTGGTCTTCAAGGACACTATTTCCCCGTGCCCACACTTGAAAAGCACACTTTATAAGTGCATCGATCAGTGCCGCGGTAATACATCTTTATAGTTTTAACAGGTCATCAGAGACCCCCACCACCATCACCACGTGCACACAGGAGGGGGACCTGAATAATCAAGGCTTTATGATAAAATGCACAAGATTCCATCTCTTACCACTCACGTTTGGTCAATATGTTAGTGGAGGAGGATGAGGACGTGGTCCAGAGTTAATGCAATAAAACAATAAAGATGTGCTTCCTAGGCCTCTGCTGCCATTATATGAAAAATAGAATTTATTACAATGTATTACAACCTGACGGTCACCATGCATTTCAGGCAAAACATGAATATTCAATATTGTTGGGTTCGACCTTTTGGAAGACGTAGTCCGAGCCATATTGGTAGAGAAATGCTCGCATCAAGCCACCGGATTCCCCTACATCCCCACCACTATGTTATTGGCAGGCCCCATGCAGGTCCAGGCTCATTCAAGTCGAGTACTAGGAAGGTTAGAGTGTGGAAGAGGGGATGTCTATTGATGGGAGAAAGAGCCTTACACTGGGTCAATATAAAACACGCAGGGGCTCAAGCATGGATGAAGCTAGTACTGGCGAGATAATAACGGATACCAACAGCTACATGAACAAAACCCTGTAGAAGTATGTATACATGATTTTCTTTCCACAAGCATAGAACCGTATATGTTAAAACATAATGTAAAATTTGAACAAGGCTACAAGAAATCTGTAAAAGCATGTAGTAATTTACAAAATAGACTATTAAGACCAGCCTAAGTGCATAGACCCCTACTTAGTGGTATAAAAAGAAATGTCGATTCGATAAAGGTCTGCTACAGGCAGAGATCATTACATAGTACTTTGCCGAATTTCTCACCTTAACCAGGCTGCAGCTATACAGTAGAGGGTTTTCTATTTGAACCAGGCTAAAGTCATTTCTATATACATGTAGTAGTATACAGGAGTCACTTTTTGAACCAGCCAGGCTAAAGCCATCTCTGCATAGTAGTATACAGGATTTACCATTTTAACCAGGCTATAGCCATCGCTAAATAGTAGTATACAGAATTTACCATTTTAACCAGGCTATAGCCATCGCTACATAGTAGTATACAGAATTTACTGTTTGATCCAGGCTACAGATTTCTACATAGTAGTATACCGGATTTACTATTTAAACCAGGCCTTTTTGAACCAGGCTATAGCCATCTCTACATGGTAGTATACAGAATTTACTATTTGAACCAGGCTATAGCCATCTCTACATTGTAGTATACAGGATTTACTGTTTGAACCAGGCTATAGCCATCTCTACATTGTAGTATACAGGATTTACTGTTTGAACCAGGCTATAGCCATCTCTACATAGTAGTATACAGGATTTACTGTTTGAACCAGGCTATAGCCATCTCTACATAGTAGTATACAGGATTTACTGTTTGAACCAGGCTATAGCCATCTCTACATAGTAGTATACAGAATTCACTATTTGAATCAGCCTATAGCCATCTCTACATTGTAGTATACAGGATTTACTGTTTGAACCAGGCTAAAGCCATCTCTACATAGTAGTATACAGGATTTACTGTTTGAACCAGGCTATAGCCATCTCTACATAGTAGTATACAGGATTTACTGTTTGAACCAGGCTATAGCCATCTCTACATAGTAGTATACAGAATTCACTATTTGAATCAGCCTATAGCCATCTCTACATTGTAGTATACAGGATTTACTGTTTGAACCAGGCTATAGCCATCTCTACATAGTAGTATACAGGATTTACTGTTTGAACCAGGCTATAGCCATCTCTACATAGTAGTATACAGAATTCACTATTTGAATCAGCCTATAGCCATCTCCACATAGTAGTATACAGGATTTACTGTTTGAACCAGGCTATAGCCATCTCTACATAGTAGTATGCAGGATTTACTGTTTGAACCAGGCTATAGCCATCTCTACATAGTAGTATACAGGATTTACTGTTTGAATCAGGCTATAGCCATCTCTACATAGTAGTATACAGGATTTACTGTTTGAATCAGGCTATAGCCATCTCTACATTGTAGTATGCAGGATTTACCGTTTGAACCAGGCTATAGCCATCTCTACATAGTAGTATGCAGGATTTACCGTTTGAATCAGGCTATAGCCATCTCTACATAGTAGTATGCAGGATTTACCGTTTGAATCAGGCTATAGCCATCTCTACATAGTAGTATACAGGATTTACTGTTTGAATCAGGCTATAGCCATCTCTACATAGTAGTATACAGGATTTACTGTTTGAACCAGGCTATAGCCATCTCTACATAGTAGTATGCAGGATTTACTGTTTGAACCAGGCTATAGCCATCTCTACATAGTAGTATGCAGGATTTACTGTTTGAACCAGGCTATAGCCATCTCTACATAGTAGTATACAGGATTTACTGTTTGAACCAGGCTATAGCCATCTCTACATAGTAGTATGCAGGATTTACTGTTTGAATCAGGCTATAGCCATCTCTACATAGTAGTATGCAGGATTTACTGTTTGAATCAGGCTATAGCCATCTCTACATAGTAGTATACAGGATTTACTGTTTGATCCAGGCTACAGCATAGGTCCCCATATAGTAGTAAACAGGGTTTACAATTTAAAGTAGGCTATGACAATAGGTCGCTTCATAGTAGAATAGACAATGTTCTATTTGAACCAGCTAACAGGAACTCCCCATACTGGTATAAAGAATTCAGGAGTTCTGTAGATATGATGCAATTGATCGTTTTTATTTGACAAGTGCTATCCATTTCTTATTTAACAAAGGAATCGATATTAAAAGGCTACGGATTCTTTATAGGTGATAGCCTGGAATAAAATAAAGCTCAATTTCCGTATTGCCCCTTTCATTCAACTCCCACTGCATCATAGGACACACCTTTGTCAATCTATTCACCAACATCAACTGTTTTGGCCGGTTCATTATAATCAAATTAAGTGTTGCACCATTACTGAATGATCGGGTTTGATGCTTGATCTGACAGTTTACAGATCTGACCATAGAAACAGGTGGTTGGCATAATACTTCAGTATCATTGTCTCCAGAGTACCCCATTGGTTATGTATATCACATCACAATGAATAGCTAACTCGGTGAACAACTTTTTATTGTATGAGGATATTATAGTATGAGATATGGAGGAAAATATACATATTTCTCGAGAAATGAATAATGAAGTTAAAATAAAAGCAAAACAATGTCTACACTATTTGAATGAAGCTTAACTTAAAAATATACTAATTGATAAGCTAACATAAACTCAATGAACAGCTGGTCCTCGTATAATTGGCAGTTTCCTGTAGTAAAAGAAACCCTCAGCAGTAAAACCTAGGGTAAAGCTTTATCGACAAGGGATTAGTACTTCATCGGTCACATGGGTAAGCTTCTTCCACTTCCAGTAATTCCTAGCAGATCGGAAGTGGCAGACCGGGGTTCTTACATCTGCTCTAAGGGGACCCTCCCACCAGACCCAGAAAGAGGTAAGGGCCCTGAGTATCACACAGTCATTTTGTAGGTAATAATGGGTAGAATTCATTCCATTATTAATCCATTTTATAATACGAAATGGCTCACGGTATATATTATATCCCATTAGTACCTGTCAATAAAATGGTTCTGGTATGGCCTACACGTTACCCTCTACCGGAAGGTAAAAGAGATGCAGGTTTGAAGATGGCTTCCTCCTTTGTAAAAGTGAAAAGAGGCGAGGTAGCCTGGTATTGTTGATGACCAGACTGGTGAGGTGCGTTTAAAAAAGCAGACTGAAGTGTGTTATTCGATTTATTTACAGTGTACACGTTTGCTTTGCTAAATCTCACTACAAATTGCCTTTGAGAACTGTGATTTATGTTTTCAGGTTGTCTTCCTCCAAATAAATGAAGGAAAGGCTTGATCTGCATAGGTTATATAAGGAGGGCTAAATGATGAGGTTAATAATCCACTAGTGTAATACATATGATAAATTAGACGGAAAGGAAGGAATAACAGTTGAAACTCCCTAACCAGAAGAAGTTCAGTATGGATCTAGATCGCTGTTCCTGTGCCCATCATGGTATACAAGCACAAAATTATTCTTCCCTATGCCCAGTGATCGAAGACATTGCAGACAAAGGCAACGCCAAACTCAGAAGTAAACAAGTCGTAGTGTCTCTTCAGACACTATTGGTCCTACCATATTCTTCAGAATTTCAAGGTTCAATTTCAAGCTCTGGATCACCCTTCAGAGGGCAGCATTTGAAACCAAGTCAGTACCAGTTGAGGTAAAAGTGTCCCCATAGTCCTGACTGGATCTTTACTACTCAGCAGAAACCAGACAAACAGTACAGTAAAGGAATCTCCAGAACCAGAATGGCTGCCACTAAGGCGTCCCTAGCATCTTATCCAGTCTCTGGTCCTGGAGAGCTATTCGTTACACTGACCACCTTTTTCCCTAATGAAGAGCCAATATTTGCTAGCGTCTTACTTCACGGACCAACTCTCACATCATCTCACATCCCCTCGCGTGAGTAGTTCTCTTTCACTTCCGCCAGAGACTGGTAGTCTACCAGGCTGTACACTATGAGATCCTGAAGAACAGGAAATGCCCTCTCCAAGCTGGTCCACATTGTTTGCCTTGTGTCGCACTTACTCTTCTTGCACCACCATATTTCACAATTAGGGTAGATTAACCTAAAGACGACCACATACCTAGAGTCGACCACCTGTCAGCTAGATTTTTCACTCTCACATGTACTGTATTGATCTAGAATCCTAATATTATTGAAATAGAGGTGTTATAGTACCCCATAGAATGATGTCCCGGAATATATGAAGTAATTGTCAATCATGATAATACACTAAAGTTCCCATGTTGAATGGTTTTTACCATGACCAGCTGGTCATTTCATCAGAATTCTCCATCTTTGGTTTAAAAATTTGAAGACGACACATGCTCATATACAACAATTTGACTCTTAGAACTGATAAATATCTTTGCTAAATAATAGCATAAGGAAAAGTTCAGAAATGTTAAATACTTTCTGTATAGGTCTTATTTCCTAGAACATACTGATTTTACCTTGAGATGACCACCATTTCACCTTGAGTTGACCACTCCTTATACACCTATTTGTACATTTAATTAAATAGAAACCAATGATTATGTAGGATTACATCACAAGATTCATGGCCAGAATAGTTTGGGGTAGAAATCTTCACTGGATTATGCTCTGGTGCATACATTTCAATCTTTATTGTAATGCCATGGTTATTACTGTGTAGAGGAAGTATTTGATACTGAGATTGTGATGATAAAGTTAAGGAATGTATCATTATAGTCCATATTGAAGGTCTATAAAAGAACATTAAAAACAAAGCCTCTATAATGCCGGGTTGGAAATACCACTTCTATTTTGATGAGATTTACAATACCCATGGCCATAAAATTGCCTCCAATTTCCATTCTAATTGAGTCACTGTAAAAACATACATTTTCTTAGGAGGCAATAGTTTTGATTACGCCATTTTACTGCATATCTATAGAAGACACTTATTCTTTTTTCAAATAATAGTTTAATGATCATAGTGCCATTAAAAGGGTAGTTATCAAGTGGTCCACTCAAGGTGCAAGGTGGTCATCTCAAGGTGAAAATAGACTAACTAAGATGGTCTTAGAAGTGATGAAAAACAATAGATAAACTTAACACATGGATTTGAGAAAGGTAATTGGTCAAAAAGCCCAAATAATTGTCTTTCACTTAGTACCTTGGGGAACCCTAAGGACCTATTAGACTCAAAGATATTAGGTACTGCATTTCCCTCATTGAAAACCTGCACAGGAACGGTCGTCTTTCGGTTAATCTACCCTATGCACCATGACAGACATAACCATAGACTATTAAGTCGTGCGAGAGGCTATCACATAAAGCCTCGCACTGGAAGGTCGATGGTGGCTCAGGCTGGTGGTGTGTGATAGTAATAGCAGAGGTCAATATGTGTCGGGTTGAGGAACATTCCCAAGGGTCCCGAGTGGAAAATGGGATATTTACATCCTTATATTGATCTCTGTGTCTAAATCTGACTATAGCAGACTTTAGGTCCCCTTAAAGAACCAGCATTGTCTGGGGACCCAATACACTGCCAATTATCTGTGTTTCTGCCGTACTGGTTCAACAGGACATGTGGTCACCGGGAATCTAACCTAAGTTATAATACGCCTCTGCATGTAATTCTGAGGTCTAGATTAATTGGAGTTGCTCAATTGATTTTTACTTAATTATATGCTATGAAAAGATGAATCGCAAGGAAACAATAATTATGATGTAGGCATAATTCTTATCATTATCATGTTTTAGGAGATTAAAAGGGGAGGTGATACACGCTGAGGTATGTGTTGCTGAATTTTTTATAGATTGCCAATAAATCGATAGCAGCGATAGACTGTTGAGACCATTTTCTTTATTGATAGACAATAACTAGGCCCTCTACAATTCTGTCACTCCCGCACTCAACGAACGTAGTGTTCTGTTCACGCTAACACCAAATTCATTGTGCTACAAGCAAAATCTATCCAACAAAAATGTTAATGGCAACTAAGCATTAACCTAGCAATCAGTGCAGAAGGTACTAGGGTAATGTGCAGTTACCCCATCCAACATGAAGGGTCATATGCAAACAGGTGTGGATACCTTTCCTCATTCTATGCTGTTAATACACTACTCTACTTCATGAGAGTATTACAGGATCATTGCTTATGTGTACTCATGGAAACAAGACCTAGAAATCAGATGAAATCAGATGAAAGTTTAATACTAGGGCCAAATAAAGTGTGTTTCCAGTTACATGAACTGAAATGCTATACAATACCCATGGCCATAAAATTGCCTCCAATTTCCATTCTAATTGAGTCACTTTAAAAACATACATTTTCTTATGAGGCAATAGTTTTGATTACACCATTTTACTGCATATCTATAGAAGACACTTATTCTTTTTTTCAAATAATAGTTTAATGATCATAGTGCCATTAAAAGGGTAGTTATCAAGTGGTCCACTCAAGGTGCAAGGTGGTCATCTCAAGGTGAAAATAGACTAACTAAGATGGTCTTAGAAATGATGAAAAACAATAGATAAACTTAACACATGGATTTAAGAAAGGTAATTGGTCAAAAAGCCCAAATAATTGTCTTTCACTTAGTACCTTGGGGAACCCTAAGGACCTATTAGACTCAAAGATATTAGGTACTGCATTTCCCTCATTGAAAACCTGCACAGGAACGATCGTCTTTCGGTTAATCTACCCTATGCACCATGACAGACATAACCATAGACTATTAAGTCATGCGAGAGGCTATCACATAAAGCCTCGCACTGGAAGGTCGATGGTGGCTCAGGCTGGTGGTGTGTGATAGTAATAGCAGAGGTCAATATGTGTCGGGTTGAGGAACATTCCCAAGGGTCCCGAATGGAAAATGGGATATTTACATCCTTATATTGATCTCTGTGTCTAAATCTGACTATAGCAGACTTTAGGTCCCCTTAAAGAACCAGCATTGTCTGGGGACCCAATACACTGCCAATTATCTGTGTTTCTGCCGTACTGGTTCAACAGGACATGTGGTCACCGGGAATCTAACCTAAGTTATAATACGCCTCTGCATGTAATTCTGAGGTCTAGATTAATTGGAGTTGCTCAATTGATTTTTACTTAATTATATGCTATGAAAAGATGAATCGCAAGGAAACAATAATTATGATGTAGGCATAATTCTTATCATTATCATGTTCTAGGAGATTAAAAGGGGAGGTGATACACGCTGAGGTATGTGTTGCTGAATTTTTTATAGATTGCCAATAAATCGATAGCAGCGATAGACTGTTGAGACCATTTTCTTTATTGATAGACAATAACTAGGCCCTCTACAATTCTGTCACTCCCGCACTCAACGAACGTAGTGTTCTGTTCACGCTAACACCAAATTCATTGTGCTACAAGCAAAATCTATCCAACAAAAATGTTAATGGCAACTAAGCATTAACCTAGCAATCAGTGCAGAAGGTACTAGGGTAATGTGCAGTTACCCCATCCAACATGAAGGGTCATATGCAAACAGGTGTGGATACCTTTCCTCATTCTATGCTGTTAATACACTACTCTACTTCATGAGAGTATTACAGGATCATTGCTTATGTGTACTCATGGAAACAAGACCTGGAATAACTACATTACTTTGATTACATAGAAATCAGCTGAAAGTTTGGTACTAGGGCCAAAAAAAAGGTGTGTTTCCAGTTACATGAACTGAAATGCTAGGGTCGGTAGGTCGGATTTTTTTTTTTTTTTTTTCCATTGTTGGGAGGGGGAGTTGTGAAAGAATCTTCCTGCTGTCCAATATAGGCATGTTATATATCAAAAGAAACATAATTTCAAGGTGAATCTGAGAGGATATGTGGCCATAATAGTCAAACAATACATAAGGGAGTGGTCATTATTCATCAACATGGGGGGTTCGAGTGGGGGCGTAAAAATTTCAGACCCCTCCTGGGGGGGGGGCAAAAAGGATTTTGACCCCTTTTGAGGGGGGTGTAAAAAGTTTAGTCCCTTTTTAGCAAAAAGGCCTATAGCAAAACAGCCGAGGGGGGCATAGAAAATGAAAACCCACTGCCCCCACAATTCTTTTTTATATTTTTTTTTGTCTCTGGCCACACAAATTCTGAGCTTGAAAAAGTCTGATTGTAAATTTGCACTTGGAGTCTCCAAGTATGTAAGCACCACCCTTGCACTAGGTGAGCTGGGTAGGTTTCCTATCAATTCCAAAATAATTTTACTTTTTTGGTTAAGACTAGAACAGGGTACAACAACCCCTATTTTGAATGAGGCTTTCTCCACAAAGAATGATAAACATCAATGGCTAAATGATATACAGTATACCTTTTATGTAAGGTTGGTTGTTGAAATGTCTGGCTCAACCCCAATGCATGGTCTAAGTACTCGCTTAAGTCCCTCATGAAAAGGAGACTCAATGATTTACATATTCAAAAGTACAACCAATACATCAATGATATAAAGCATGCTGCAAGGTGCATTGTTCCTAACACTTGTCAGGATGATCTAAATGAGCCATATGGAGGAGGTGAGTATCTGAGTCACATACACTCACCCACCATTTAGAAGCTATATCACTAAACTATGCATTGATACCAACTGTACCCGTGATAGCTCATCAAGAAGCTATAAAGGGGAAAAAACAATGGATTCTGTCTGTTCACAATGTAATGGAAGATGTGAAACATATTGTATCATTTTGCTCTGTACCATCATTACAAAATGCCAGGGAAAGCTTTGAGGGGAATACCTGAAGTTTGTGGACTACTACGAAAACCATAAGGATAACAAAAAACTTTCTCAGATATTATCGGTAAACCCCTACTGCAAATCATCAAGCAAGCCTGCTGTGATAAATTGTATTCTGTCATATATAAAAACACTATACAACTTGATCAATGTTGATCTGGTGCTGATATGACTGCTGTAGATTAGAGGTGAATTGAGGGAACTACCAATTCTACGTCTGACTCCATCATGGTGCTGGTGCTGTCTGCTTTATTCAAAAGCCCACTAGGGGTCTCTACTTTCACCGGGTAACACTTTCCTGCCACTAACATTGACTGTGGTTTGCACCATTTCCAACAAATACATCCTTACATAGTCAATAAAGCCTTCTTGAATCTTGAATCTCGTAATCCAAGTTATCATAATAACATGACCTAAGCCAAATGAATATAAAGTGTATTATGAACACTGGCATATTGGCTTAATCACCGGATAGAGTTCTTTCCAAAAAAGTGGTCTGCCATTTGTGTACCTCTATTGGTATTTAAACTATGGGCATGTCCCCAAAGAAAACAAATAGAAATCGGCCCTGTTTTGCTAGGGTCGGTCGGGTAACTGGAAACAAACCTTCTTTTTTTTGGTCTGAGGTAACTCATAACGAAGTTACCCTTGTACTTGTTATTCTAAACAAACTGAGTTACCCTAGCACTGACAAATCTAAAACCACTATATATACTACTATTCTAAACAATGTCAGGATAGAGATGTTAGTTAGGGTGATTATATATGTTGTAGATCACATCTATTAACAACTTGGCATTACCCCTTAGACAAAACTGCTACACCTTAGACAAAACTACTACCCCTTAGACATGGCTAAGTCAAGTCAGCTTGCCTTAAAAGGTTAGTTAATACTACTAACACATTAGTAAGATGTTACTAAAATATTGGGTATTTTGCCTAATGGGTGATTTTGTCTAAGTTAGATAAGTATTTACTAACTTGGATTATTTTCTGTGTGGATGGGGTAACTGCCAGTTACCCTAGTGCCTTCTGCACTGTGGGTATGGCTAAAGAATTTGATACATCACGAGAGTTATGCAGTATTACATCATACCAGAACCTTGGAGGCCGTTTTAGGACCACATTTCCACATTATTATGTTGGATCTTTCTCTAATTTCTACAGTCATGGCCAAAGTTGCTTTGAATGAATCATATTGGGTCCGTTATGTTCATTTACAGGTCACTAGTATTTATAAACTGAGGTTTGAGTAAATGTGCATCCCATACATATGTGGAGATCTAACTCGGACACTGAGTGGGGGATCCCAATCCCCATGCATCTGTAATCACAAACCTACAGGGGCCACACATTCTCTGTGACACTCGAGCTTCCTGTGAGCCTCATTCTGATCCCTGGCCACTTGATCATAGCGCCCCCAGCGGTAATGCATAGAAACCACGGTCCTTGCCGTCTAGCCTAGACTCCTCTCTCCCCTAGCCAAAAAGCCTGGAACCCATCCGCTCACGTGGCCATTTTGCTTCTCCCACCGAGTCGAACTAATACCAGAACACGAACACACTTACATATGAAGGCACAGTATTAGTGAAGATGCCACTCTTGGAGAAAATATAAGATGGTAATGTTACAGCCTACACGCTAGCATTCCCATTGATGGTGTGCTGCATGGGTTGAATGAATAGTGAAAATTAGACCTCTACACACAGTCAGACAGGACAGACCATAGCTATTTCCTGAGTATTTCACATCTTCAGATCTTATTCATTGAAACCTCTATCAGACGCCGTAGATTGGAATAGGTCTGAGGATGGGAGCCTCAGCACTTTTGTACTCTGGAGCTCAGGCGGTGAGAAATAGTCCCGTGGGAAGTGAGAGTCAGTTCTGACCCACCCTAAATCGTCATCGATAACTTATCTTAAAGTTGTATGACTTAGTCATGCACATATCTTTAGATCTATAAGCTAACTTTCAGCCACAACTGAGTATACGCTGGTATCTTACTGGTATTGATCGGAATAAGGTATTATTTTTTTTTATCAGAATCTTGTCCTATGGATCAGCTGAGGGAATGGCGTTGTCCAAATGCTAGAAAGTATATTTACTAATGCTAAATATGTCTGAATGCCGGGCGGAGATGGGGCAGCAGGATCTTGCTTAGGGGTTGCATGCATTTGAACTACTGACCCTTCTGAGAAGAAATTTCTCCACGCTTGACTTAAACCTTTAGAACTTACTACTTTGAAAGAATTTTAGGTTTCCAGTGGCTCTAGATTTCTTGTAAAGACGTAGAGGGTTAGACGCCTGTAATGTCAAGGGGAAATGAGGGATAAAGTGGTTCAAGCTTCATGCACATTTTACATGCTGAAATGATTGAACAAGCCAACCATGTATGTGTACTATTTCTATTTCAATTCGTATTTAGTTGACCTAGTGATTTCAGTATTCCTGCTATTGGAGATATCTACATACCATGAGTGCAGATTATGAACATAAATATACAAGCAGATATCTACATGTATCAGGACTTCCTCCTCCCTCTCCAGCACCACATATAAGAAATCCAGATAAGCCGAAAATCGCTCTGCCATGCCTCGTTGTCAGATATTAAGATGTTGATAGGCCCCGATGTGCTTTCTCCTAGTTCCTTATCTTTGGTCACCAAAGTCACCTGTATTCTATGAGAGAGGACTCTTATGAAAAGCTTTCTGTTCTTAGGGCCTGGGCCGATGATAAGTCTGATCTCATCTGCACCATGCCTAGTTTTCCATGATATACACCCGTATGAAAGTTTTCATTGTATGCTACCCGAGGAAAATGTCATTTCTCCTCTGCTCCTTGCCATCCAGTCATGTCTCCCCTCCTCCTCTCTCCTGTCTACCCCTTCTCCTCCCTCCTTAGCTTTTCCATCTACTCCTACCCCTTTAATTCCTCTCTCTCTCCCTCCTTCCCCTTTTCCTCCCTTCCCTTCTCCATCTTTCCCATGTCTCCTTATTCCTCCTCTGCCTACTCCCACCCCTTCCCTCCCACCTCTAGTTTCCTCCCCTCTTTTCCCCTCCTTTTCACCCTTTTCTCCAGTCTCTCTCTAAAATATAAGTACCTCCCTTTTGTTCTCAGCCATACCCACTTCTCTCCCTTCCTGTCCTTTTTCCTGCCTCTCCCCCTTTTCTCCCCCTGTTCTTTCAGCCTACATACCTGGATGTATATACATGTGTATATATATATATATATATATATATATATATATATATATATATATATATATATATATATGGCTCATTCCAAGATTTACTGGACATGGGGGGCCTGGGTCTGGAATTAACAAACTCAATATTTCTTGATAACATTATTTTTTATTGATAGCCCTATATCTTGGCTTATTAAAAAAATTCATTCAAGGATCAAACTCCTAACATGTCAGTTTTTATCACAGATGCCGTAAAACCTTCTAAAACATGAGGCGTGAGTGAACGGAAACAGTTGCAGCATGATTATAACTACTAAATATAGGTCTAGCTGCACCAAATTCTTTGTACAAACTGGTACAATATATATCCTTATGTATATCAAAAAGTTGAAGTAAGAGTTGGAAACTCTTGAAATTACGCGTCGGCAAAAATTTTGGAAATGCTGAAAAATTAGGAATTATTTCTCCAATTTCCTAATTTTATCCTAGCTCAGTAATAAACACTTATACAATCATGATAATAGCTCTCCATTGTCTCCAATATGTGTACATTATATAACAATGGCAGTTTACCTCCTATATAATACCAGTACTGTGTCTTCAGCGCCTGCGTTGAGACTAATATATTAAACGAAATTCACTCACGCCTCACGTTTCATCAATCTTTACAAGAATGACCACAGCTCAGCAATACACCATCATATACCATTAAATACACTCAGACAATAAGTTAAGAGGTTGTACTACCTATATAGAGTCATTTAAACATACATAAGGACCATCTTCAGTGTCCACCATGACTTTGAAAATATAAAATCCCCAAGTTTCTACACTTCTCGGAAACACGCGCTTGACATGCAGTACAGAGTAATATCTTAACATACACCATATACTCTTTTTTGATAACTCACATATGTCTATTATGGAATAGAAATGATAGGAACACCACACAAAATGATATGTTGTCCTTTAACTTTTACCATAAAAAAACGAAAATAGACTTGGTTCACTCAAGCCTCACATTTCATCAATCTTTACAAGAAGGGCCATACCTCAGCTGTACATCATCATATACCAATGGGGTCACACACACAATGAGCAATGACGTTGTACTACCTATCTAGAGTCATTTATACACACCTAAGGCCCATCTTCAGTGTCCACCATGACTTTGTAAATATAAATTCGCAAACTTTCTACACTTCTCGCAAATGCACGCTTGACAGCCGGTACAGAACAATATCTTAACATACACCAACAAATTTTTTTTAATAAATCACATGTACCTGTATACTTAGAAAGGATGGTCAATAACCCCCCCCCCCAAAAAAAAAAAAAAAAAAAAAATCAGAACCAATTAGGATATTATGGACATTTTTAGTGACCGCATATGTATCAGAAACATAGAATTTCAGCCACCACAAAAAAAAGAAAAATAGTATTAGAGTAGTGTGGGCTTTGTGCAAAGGTGAACTCACCTGGTTAATATAATAGAGGTAGGACATATCTAACATACCAAACACAAAAAGTTTCCCTCAAACCTATATGACGACCAGTGGGTGGCCACCTTGTCTTACATGAGGCGTGAGTGAACGTGTGAGGCGTGAGTGAATGCTAACACTAAAAGTGGTCAATATGGCTGATCCCAGAGGAGAAATAAAGGTAGAAAAAGGAATATGAGCTCAGAAAACCATGGAAAAAGGCCAAATTTGGCCATCAGAGGGCCTTAAAGTTCACGACTGGGCCAAAATTTTGCCGTACAGACCCGTATTGGAGGAGGGGGTCATCTCAAAACACCCAAACATGGCCAAAGATGCATCTTACACACGTAGGGGACTCTATTCTAAGGAATTATCATCAATCACCATAAGAAGGCAAAATCTGGCCGGGGAAGAGATCGTTCACTCACGCCTCACTTTTCTGCAAAATGAAAAATCTTGCCCCGCTGCATCCAAAATGGCCCAAGTGGTATCCCAAGTGTCTCCCGGTGGCACATTTTACCCCCTAGCACCTAAAATACATCGTTTCAGTACACAAAAAATGATCTATGGACACCAACACACATCTTTAACAATATTCCCGGGTAATTTCATCGAATTTCCTTAACTTTTATGTGTAGTTGATGAACTATCTGCAGAGAAATTCTGCGTGGACTTTTTTTCAAGCTCCGTGCGAGATCCTCTGAGTTGATTTTGCTGAGACCCAGATGTGGGGCATTTCCAACGGAGAACTGGAAGTTGCCTTCCTGTTCCCGCGCTGTTTTTCCTGCCGTGGTTCACTCACGCCTCATTTTGCGATGAGACACCCCATACAGCCAAACCAGGTGGTATATGATCGTAATTCTTTTTCAGACATGATACATACAGCCTAAAAGTGTGTATAGAGTACAGAAACTGTATGTAGTAATGAAATTTACTTCTGTTTAGAGGTAAAAGACCATGAGGCATGAGTGAATTTGGTGTGCATTGAAAATCACTATTATCTACCTGGCTTGGGTAATGGTTGAAGTACATCAAAACAATTTCTATGGAGGTTACCCCCCTTGGGTACCTCTTGATTGTATATAATAAGAAAAATTGTGCTCTTTTGTGAGGGTCTGGATGGTCACTTTGAAAAATAGATTCACTCACGCCTCATCATGTAAAGTTCATGTTTATATGCACATAGAAGATAAATTATGCCCCAGGACCCACCCAAACCATATGGAAATCTTAGCTATGACCCCCCACTAAGGAATAAAAATATTATATATATATATATATATATATATATATATATATATATATATATATATATATATATATATACAGTATAAATATATTTTATGTTTTCATACACTTACACATGGTTAGTTAGGGGTCATTTGAAAAACCACCCTCCAGCATGAAAGTATTTTCAGCGACTCCTTCTATATGAAAATCTTTCATCTACCCAGAGAATATTTCATTGTGTGGTCTCGCATGAAAATAATTTCATGGGCCCTTCCGATGAAAATATATTCATAGAGTTCCATTCATGAAAATATTTTCATAGCGTTCCCTTCATGAAAATATTTCCAGCGAGTACTTATATGAAAGATAGGGAGGATTATGTAACTGAAGGTCTACGTCAACTTTCCGATACAAAATTCTATAAAGAGACCCATGAAGATCTAACCCAATATCATAATGACTATATAAATGAACATCTAGATAGGCTACTTCAGCTTAAAGAGATGACACCATCCTTCTGCGAGAAACTCAGGACCACCACCCCGAGAACTGCTCAACTGTATCTACTACCTAAGATACACAAAGGTAAGACCCCACCCCCGGGTAGACCCATTGTTTCTGCAAATGGCTGCCCAACAGAAAAGATCTCTTGTCTGGTTGATCATTACCTAAGACCCTATGTCTTTGAAACCAAATCATATATAAGAGACACCACAGACTTCCTACTAAAAATACAGGACCTAGGCCCGCTACCTAAAGATTACAAGTATTTTAGGAACTCTGGGCGTCACCTCCTTGTACACTAACATTCCCAATGCCGAGGGAGCTCTAGCGATTTACAAACATTTGTATTTCAACAGAACCCCAAAGAAAAATGAATTGTCAATTGTTCTCACAAAAAACAATTTTGATTTCAATGGGAAACATTATTTACAAGTTGGTGGGACAGCTATGGGTACCCGGCTAGCACCAAGCTATGCCAATCTTTTTATGTCCAGCTTTGAAGAAACTCACATCTACACCTATGAATTGCAACCATTAATATGGGTATGATTCATAGATGACATCTTTTTCATTTGGCCCCATGGCCAAAAAGAATTAGACAAATTCACTCTCCATTTAAATCAGGCACATGAGTCAATCAAATTCACAGTGGTCACCTCGACCGCACAAGTGGATTTCCTTGATGTCACTGAAAAAAAGGATAGTGACAGCCAAGTTACGACTGACCTGTACACAAAACTTACAGACAGTTCTAATTACCTGCACTTCACATCTGCCCACACCAGACACAGTGTAAGAGGTATCCCATATGGCCAATTTCTTAGAATCCACCGCATCTGCTCGGATGATATGAAATTCATGTGTACTGTGTACACAGAGGCCAGAACTTTGTATGCCGGGGATACCCACCAGCCTTAGTATCACATGCATTCTACAAAGCATGCCAGAAAAATCGTGATTCTCTGTTAAGGCTCAAATCCATTAAGAACAAGAATAAAGAAAATGCCTCATATCTGGTATCTACCTTCATTCCTGGCTTTAATGGTATTCATGAATTGGCCCGAAAAAATTGGGACTTGCTAGACCACAGTTGCAGCACAAGACCCCTATATGATGCCGGGTTCAAAATGTCCTTCAGACGACCAAAAAGTCTGAAGGACCTACTCGTGAAATTGAAATTACCACCCTCGGAGCCCTTAACTCCAAAACCCAACAAGAACAGGTGCCTCTCCTGGCCAAAATGCAACTATTGTCCACAATTGGATAAAAGTGGCAAAATCACTTGTACAGTGACGGGCAGGACCTACACCAGTAAACATAATGTGTGTTGCTCCAGCACAAATTTTTATGAGTCCAATATTATTTTGGACATCCATCGACCGCCCAGTTTTCTATAAATTTTGCCTTAAAATTATATGAAAACACTGTATAGACCCAGAGTCAATACAAAAAAAGTTCTGTCCCCCCCCAAGGGGGCTCTGGGAGGGACCAAACGTAACCATAATTTTTCAACAACCGTAATCCCAAGATTATGAAGTGGAAAAATTATAATCCAACCCCTCTTGGGATTGGTACCGCTCAATTAATTTTTAGGATTTTTATTGGCCAGTCATAGACCCTAAAATTAATTTATTTCAACTGCAGTCTGAAGATCCCCTTAGGTGAAACCGCCCAGTTCCTAATATTAATCACACTGTGATGAGGACCAATCAGAAGCCCGGTTACCAGTCATCATGGCAACCACTCTTCTCTATCAACGCAACACAATCAACACCGATTGTGATTGGTCAATCTAGGTCAGGTGACAACCACTATAAATGGGCACTTTTTTGAAAAAGGTCCTCATTCCAGCAGTAACTGCCAACAACAGCACATACCCCGTATCGAGTACCCAGTGAATATTTCATCGAGTGGTCTTGTATGAAAATATTTTCACAGGCCCTTTCAAAGAAAATGTTTTCATAGAGTTACATTCATGAAAATCTTTCCTACACCATGAAAATAATCTCAGCAACTCCTAACATAGATGAAAATCATCGAAATTAAACGCTCAGAAGAGTTTTCTCTGAGTTCCACAAAAATACATTTTCAAAAAGTCCCTTTTTTGAAATATTAGAGGTTTTGTTTCACACCTGGAGGGTGTTGCGTAAGGACAGGAATTTGATTGTATCGGAGGTGCTATTCCCAAATGGGAACTGACTACCATCATGCAATGACTTCTCCCCTGTTTTACCACTCAGAACACTTCAGAACCACTTCAATTGGCTATAGAAGTGGTTCTGAAGTGGTCATGAATTGGGGAATGCTTCCCAGTATGACTCAAAATAAGAGGATTGATTCTGATTGTAAGGTGAGAAGCTGGTTCTGAGCAACAGAACAGCCAGGAACTGGAAGGTGAGTTACAACAGTGAGAATCCAATTCGATTCTTTTCGCAACAGCCTCCAGTTTTCCGGCATGAAGGTATTCTCTCCCGCTTACATGTGAGAAACCTTTCTTGAGCTCAAACTCATGAGTTTGTAACAAATAAAAATTTGTCACTGGGCTAGTCATTCTCTCTCCTCTGGACTCTATTTGTAACTATATTCCTCCTTTACCCTAGCAGTTTATATCCCCTCTCCAATTTATTCACCACAGGGAGAATATTATACAGAAGAATTCTCTGAGCTGCATTGATAACTGATTTTTCGCAGAGTGGACCCAATGAAAACAATTTTTACCAGCCCTTCCTGGTGAAAATATGCTATCCATTCTTGATTCATCAGCTATTCAGTAGATGGCACCACACACCAAAACAGTCCAGGTTACTCCTCAGAGAATGGTGTTTAACCCCCTACCCTATTTTTAAACTTATCTGTACCTCTAAAGTAATGCTCATTAAATCCCTAAAATTTGCTCATTAAACCCCCTTAAATTTGAGCCTTAGCCCAATTATAACCATACTACCACACTTCATCCTAATCATAATCCTAACCCTTCTACTAACCCTGTTTATTTACAAGCATCACAAATATGCCAAACCTTTTGGTAGGCATGTCGGCTAATCCACCAGCAGACAGATTCAACCCAAGTCTAGGGTTAGGGTGAGGGGAAGGGTTAGTATTTCGGTCAATGTCAGGAAAGATAAGGTGAGCAACACTGATCAACTGAATAGTTTCTTTGTCCAGCGAGAAGGATTGACCATCTCAAACTAACGCCATATGCTGTGTATAGTGAGCTATTCCTCAGTATGATATTTAGGAAGAGGGGAAGGGATATATATATACAAACTGTGAAAACCATATAAATTTCTAACCCTAATCAGAATAATCTGTGCAAAATAGAATTTAAGGACTATTGGGTAAATGTATCAAGCCTTCAGCAATACAGTAATCACAGTATATCAATCCATCATAGCACTTTTTAGGATAGTAACTAAATATTAACCTCATGATAACCATGTTTGAATGGTATGTTAAATGTGATATACCTAAATTGCATAATTAATGATCTATGCAAAATCACAGGAAGCAGTATTGCATACTAACATATCTATTGCATTTCCCCTTTATACCCATTATCAATATGTACTTTTACTGTCTGTATATTAATGATCTAGTTTACTACCCTACAATCGTACAGTATAGGTCTGCCTGATACATTCATGGCCATAGTTCATGGGTTTATTCCTCAAGCACTTTTTCAATTGGCACTATGACTGAACCCCCTGAAACCATGGTACAGATCCCCATAACAGCAAAATGATCCTCCATTGGTGCTTGTCTGAAGTAGCCTGCTATAGCTAATGTGATGATAGGTTGTACCATACAGGTACCACAGTTCAAAGAAGCTGTTGTATGAAATGCTTCAACCTTCAATACTGGGCACACACTCTCCTCTTATGATGCCAATTATTTTGCAGGCTCAAGTCAGAGAATGTGTCTGATATTAGCATGTCTCTGGATAAAGCTGTAGGCTATGTATAAAACATTGAGGCCTTGGGTGGGAATCAGGGCTTCCCCACTATCCTAACCACTGGGGATAGAAAATCAGGGCTTCCCCCACTCCCCTAACCACATGTTTGGTACATAGATATGCAATTTGGAGATGTTGGCCTGACACTCCTCCTCACTTCCCCACTTTTCCAAATACCCTTGAGCAAGGTTATATGCAAACTGCAGCATTCAACATCTAATAATGATATCATACTCTCCTTTACTTTTACCCAAGTAGGGACTCAGAGGCAGGCATCAGCCTACATACCTTTCAACAACTAACGTAAAGTTATATAAAGTTACTAGGGGAAATACCCATCACGTCGCCTCACTTGAGTAGTGAGAAGTTCAAACTGCTAAAGATGTCTCCAGTGAGGGAAACATGCCCAAATAACAAAGGGGAATAGGAATGCCATTAGTGGTGACCCTTTTTCAAGCACCGAGCACTCTGACCCACCTCTGTCTCTGTTTCAAGAGAGTGACTGAACAAATATGACACCTTTCTACTTTATTACGATCCCCCCAAAGAATTGATAGCTTATATATCATTTTCATTAGTGGGGTAGAAAATCATCAGGAACCTACTCTGCTCAATAACTTGGGTCCAATACAATTTTGTTTTAACTGGGGTCAGCTGTCCGGAGTGGATAGTATAGGGGTGCTGATCACTCAACTTGACTCAAATCTGTCAATGTCATGATAATAGGGATCAAGATATGAACAAATTGATACAAGTAAAATACCTTTAGAACAAAGTGGTTGGGACAAGCAAAAAGTTCTTTGTAAAGGAAAGCCTTAATTGTGCCACCATATACTGCTATACAGGGGCCGTATAACTCTTCAAAACTGTCTCGAGACTTTAACCTGGGGGAACAGGGGATGGAATAGCTTCATATGACCAGTGAATTGCAAGAAGACCCCCACTCTCTTTACCTGACCAAGGTCAGAGATAGGAGGGGAGAAACCCTGTCCTGCATATGGTTTCTGGTTCTGTGGACCTCCCAGTAGGCATCCAGCCTTAGTAGGAGAAGCCCCTTCACTCAACTGACCAGCGGTTGAGGATGAAAGGGCAGAAGACCCCTGACTCAAAGGCCTTGAGTCCAAGGATCAAAGTTTCAGGCTTTCAGGGAAGCAGGCAGATAGGCATGACAGTAAGATTTCCTTCAATCCCCCAAGCACTACCACACACTGTTATTTTTGACACATACTGACCCTTACTAATTATTCCCCTCCCCTCCCTTCACCATCCATCAAGCTGTCATCACATTACCCCATTGTTCATACATACAGCACCTCTAATAGATAATGTTGGGGGGAGATACTTTGTTATAAAGAGATCTATTTACTATAAAAAAAATTTTTTGTCTGCTCTACTACTGTTTATGCTGAATATGCCTACCAACAGTTGTCTTTCGGGAATTCCAGCTGACATCTATACTTTCCTCCTAGTGTGACATATAGGGCTACTTAATCACAATATGCAAATTGAGTCATTGATATGCAGACAATCAATATACTGTTGGTTTATATGAAGGGAAAATACAAGCAATATTTACATGCCTCAGTTTCTCATACCCACTGGTATCTATTCATATTGCAACATTTCATGCTCTGACCTTACACATTTAGCATACCATATTTTCCCCATGATTTTGCATAAGTTATGCTAATCAGACACAGAATCATGAAATAAATCAACATCTACTGATTGGTCATCATGGAATGTATATCCAATCTGAGATGGATTGACATATTTATGATTACTATATGACTTGAAAGCTTGACACATATACTTAGTCCAGTCTATTTTGCATAAATTATGCTAATTAGGGTCAGCAGTATATGTGGGAAAGTCTAATCTATGTATGACTTTATCTCAATTGAAACTAAATGCTAGTTCAAGAGCTACCACTATGCCTTAGGATCAAAGAGAGGCTTTGAGTGACCTGATTGAAATATGTAAATAAGGTCATTAATATGCAGAGAGCCAATTAAAACATTACTGATTTGGACCTAAGATAATGAATACTGATGGGTTGTAGCTATTCTATGTGGGTTTGAAGGCTTGTAAATTTTTTTAAAATTTATTGGGTATTTTCCATGGAATTTAATAATTAATTAATACTTTTTATTTTCAATGTCAATTTATGAGCAGAAACATTACTCGAAAAATGATGTTTCCTCTTAGAAATGGATTCAGCATGTCAAAAAGCCCCTATGTGCAAACTTTAATGCTTGCTGCCAAATGTGCCAATTTTTATGCTCTATCTACTGGACTATATGGCCCCTTAAGGGAATTCAGCGAGTATGCAAGGAGGCCCTCGTATAAATTACTTATGGCTACTTACCGACAATCCTTGAGAAGGTGTTAAGTAGTTAAGTAGAGAACTTTATTCTATATGTATCAAAATACATTTGTATTCACTTCTTGTTTTATTCACTGTGTGAATATTCACAGCTGGTTGAAAGCGCTCTGCCATCTGCAGTCTTCTTACACTCAGAATGTCATAGTTATGCCCCCCACCTTCCAAGAACAGGCGGAGCTTATGAGAGGCTAGTTTCCCAGATAAAGGCATGCTCACTTTTTAGAAGAAGTTGCTTATCACCAAACACTGATGGCAGGTAGGCCCAGTTTGATTTTGTTGCTGATGTAATGAAATTGGTAAGGAGAAGAATGATCCGCAAATGTCTTAATGCAGGGCCCCGCTCCTCTTATGAAGCAGATATGGATGGAGGTTGGCTCATCCACTTTAGGCTGTAATAACAACTATGGTCAAGGAAATGTGATATAACATTGTTTGGTCTTGGTGAATGGTTCTAGCTTTTTTTTTCAATCAAACTGCTGTGTGTGAAAAGCGATTTTCAATCAAACTGCTGTGTGTGAAAAGCGTTTTAATTCTTAGAAGAGCTCTCAAAGATTGTTTTTCGTGGAGTCTACTACAGAAATGTAAACGTGTAACAATATACAGCATATATCAGTTGAGGAATTTGCCACTGTGTCTTTCTGCTTGCTGACTGATTCGAAATTACAGCAGGCCTAGTGTAAGATAAGTAACATATCACAAGTTATTACACGATTTCTGTGATTCTGAGTGCTTTTCCTGGATAATCCCAAGCACATACCTGTCGATATTGCATGGCATGATGCATGCATCATGACTTTTGTAAGGTGTGCGGTTATCCAAGGATAACAGGCACCCAGTGCAGTTATCCATGGATAACAGGCATGCCTTACATGTCATATGTCACATGTTAAAACCTATGAGATTTTCATTGCCAGGGGCAGGGTCGAACCCATACCCTACTGATCCTAAATCCAACTCCCTATGCATTGCGCCATATGGACTGATGAGAAACAGTGTGTGTTTGCCTGGTTATAATGCCACCAGTAGCTGTCCACGTTCTCGCCAACCCCTCCCCAGCACTATTGCTGCTGCTCCCATGACCGTGACAACTGCTGCTGGACATGAGGTGTGTGTACCGATAGTATAGTGGCCAGCGAGTAGCACTTCAAACCCCAGGTGTAGGGGTTCAAACTCTATAGAAGGTATGGAGCAATCAGTAGCATGTCGAGTCCTGGTCCTGGCATAGAGGTGACTTTTTTATTGAATTTTTTGGTATTCTATTGATTATTTGTTGAGGGTTTTTTCGTGTAATAAAATAAGTAGTTAATGGATAATTCATGACTTGTGTGTGTTAACAAAGGATAATTAAACTCGGGCTGCATCCTCGTTTAATTATCCTTTGATAACACACATGCATCATGAATTATCCATTAATTACTCGTTCCTTATTTCTCAAACACAATGGATGTTTTGATGGTGGGACCATAGAGCCTCTATGACGTTCTCAGTACGGTGGTGGCCGGAAGCACAAGGGCAGCTACTGACTAACCCTCAGTTGTTGTGTAAATGCACTCTCCTTATGCTTCGTACTCAGTGACCCCATACTACTGAACCCTACTCACACCTCTGCCTCCTTACTACCAAACAACTCCTCATAGACAGCCTATTGCCAGCTATTGATTTAGGGACCTGCAGAGGATTCCTTAGCTCCTAAATGGTACTAGCATCTGCCAGCAGGGTTGGGTTTGTAGCAATTTAGCAGCAGGTCTTCATTTGGTACATTCTGCCAATTCTTTATTCTCAAAGCTGTAACCTCCGAAACGAAAGGCCATTGTTTCAGGTGAGAGCGATTTGCAAATTCTCATTTTCCGCTTTTCCGCGTTATGAGAATGAAGATGGACTTATTTTTGATAACTCATGGGACATTGTGCTGGTAGATTAGGGATATGATTTTCTTCCAAGTTTTGTTCATCATTTCTTGACGCATTTTGGGTTTGATTCCATTAAACCACATCGGAGTCCAAATTGCCCATGTGATAATATCGGCATAAGAGATAAGAAGGTTCATTGTAGAAGCATGTGAGTTATCATTGCGGTTTAGCGGAGGTTATATAGCCCTTAAAAAAAGGTGTGTTTTCCACCCTCTACAAGCATTTCCTCCTACCTTGCTTGGAAATAGTAACATGGATATCATATGGCACTGCATGCGAATCCAAGTTAGGCATTCCCTTTATTTGATTTCTTATTTTCTCCTAGAAGTGAATAAAGATGATATGAAAAGACATTCAAATCGTGATATGTTGGGGTTGTCTATAGAGAGGAATTTATTTGAGCTAATGGTAAGCATAATCTGTGAATCTAATCATTCTAGCTATGTGTGCATCTGAAATTGATACACATGTTTTTATACAGTTCTGGACCGTGTGAAATGTCAATGTTTCATACCTTCATAATTTGCTTTAGGTTGCTGTTAAAACTTTTAAATGCTGTCTGATATGGGACGGCTGGGAGCTATGTATATCTATCCAGTTACATTTCACATTATATTCATGGGATTAGATGTATAGAGGGAGATGGACGAGCAGATTAGGAGGCTTTTATCCCTTAGTGCCCATAAAGCTGCCATGTCGTCCATGATTCTGATGTCAATATATGATCTCGGTTGTAGAAGTACATTTTGGTTAAGTAAAGACCTACGTATAGCCCTATGGCCCCATACATTAGGGTCATTGCACATCGAGCTCATGTCAACATACCGAACACAGAATTACCTAGTTAGGTTAGGTTGATGTTCCAAGATGAAGATTTACTGTATGCATGATGGCGTTACCAGACTAGTTATGGTTGACATATTATACTCTGGCTTAGGAGCAGGAGCGAAGGTCTGGTGGTAATAGTATTATGGGCTTATATCATAGTGGGAAGTTGGGTTAGGCGTATGGAGATTCAGTGATGTGTTGGGGCGGCTGTAGCTAAGTAAAGACAATCAATATAAAGTGATCTAGATAGCTCGTTAGGAGGGTTGTGTTTCAGGCAGAGTGAGTAAAGCTGCAATAAATGTTGGAATACCGTTCTCTGACGTCTATCTAAGATAATTCTATAGAGGTCTCCTTTCCTCAAATTCAAGGCCATTAGTTCTGGGGAGAGGTGAACTGTAACGCATACAACTAAGAACTTAGGTCTCAGCTGCTCTCTCCTTTTTGGTGGGAAGGGACAACACTCGGTTACAAAGTTTTGACTAATTTCCCCAGGTGGCAGGACTGAGTAGTGAGGCCTTCAGTGCAGAGCTCTTTCTATCATAGAATACCAGTCTGATAAGGTGTTTGTCAACTTGGATAGAATACTGAAAGCATTTCATATTTGCACATGCACCTGTATCTTAGGAATCAGCATGGCTTAAGCCAACGAAACAGAATGAGATATAACCATGGCATTCTAACATATCAAACAAGTGGGTTGATGAAATGGAGTTTTATATAATTATTTCAACTCTTGTTGCAGCTTTAATATGGGGCAGGTAGGAAGGTTTACAAAGGATGGCAGAGGTAAGTATGGGGCAGGTAGGAAGGTAGAGGATGACAGGGGTAAGTATGGGGCAGGTAGGAAGGTAGAGGATGACAGGGGTAAGTATGGGGCAGGTAGGAAGGTAGAGGATGACAAGGGTAGGTATGGGGCAGGTAGGAAGGTAGAGGATGACAGGGGTAAGTATGGGGCAGGTAGGAAGGTAGAGGATGACAGGGGTAAGTATGGGGCAGGTAGGAAGGTAGAGGATGACAGGGGTAAGTATGGGGCAGGTAGGAAGGTAGAGGATGGAGGGGGTAAGTATGGGGCAGGTAGGAAGGTAGAGGATGGCAGAGGTAAGTATGGGGCAGGTAGGAAGGTAGATGATGGCAGAGGTAAGTATGGGGCAGGTAGGAAGGTAGAGGATGGAGGGGGTAAGTATGGGGCAGGTAGGAAGGTAGAGGATGGCAGAGGTAAGTATGGGGCAGGTAGGAAGGTAGAGGATGACAGGGGTAAGTATGGGGCAGGTAGGAAGGTAGAGGATGACAAGGGTAGGTATGGGGCAGGTAGGAAGGTAGAGGATGACAGGGGTAAGTATGGGGCAGGTAGGAAGGTAGAGGATGACAGGGGTAAGTATGGGGCAGGTAGGAAGGTAGAGGATGACAGGGGTAAGTATGGGGCAGGTAGGAAGGTAGAGGATGGAGGGGGTAAGTATGGGGCAGGTAGGAAGGTAGAGGATGGCAGAGGTAAGTATGGGGCAGGTAGGAAGGTAGATGATGGCAGAGGTAAGTATGGGGCAGGTAGGAAGGTAGAGGATGGAGGGGGTAAGTACGGGGCAGGTAGGAAGGTAGAGGATGGCAGAGGTAAGTATGGGGCAGGTAGGAAGGAAGAGGATGACAGGGGTAAGTATGGGGCAGGTAGGAAGGTAGAGGATGGCAGAGGTAAGTATGGGGCAGGTAGGAAGGAAGAGGATGACAGGGGTAAGCAGGCAGTTGTATAAAACATGAGGAAGGTAAGTGAGGTAAGTGTGGTAATCTGGTAAAGTTGGCAAAATGGGACACAAAGGTAGAGTTGGTGAAAATGGGACTCGGGGAAAATCTGTCCATATGTTATGCAAATGAAGGAGGTACAGGTATCACTTTCTTGTCATATTACATATCTCAAGATATCAGACACGAAATTATACTGCAGTTATACAGACAATTTTATTCCAATAGTTCATAGCAATACCTAATCCAATTACCCAATCAACATGAAAGCCGGACTATTTGCATGTTACAAGACGTCGATCCCCATCTCCCAGTCCCCATAGATAAAAGATCCTGACAAGCTCTGCAGGCCTCTTGTTAGTTCGCCTTGTCGATTTCTGTCAGATACTTAGATGTTGATAGAGTCTGATATGCCATCTAGTTCCTTATCATTGATAGCCATGAAATTCCACTCTTCACACCTGTCTTGTTTCTGTGTCCCCCTTACTACTGTCACTCCATCGCTATTTCAAGCTGAATTCAAGTAAGGAAGACAACCCACTTGGCAGAAAAGGGATATTTACGTTAGAAAAGTCATTTTCGATTTGTTAGTTTTCCAAACGTCAAGAAAACGTGTTTTTATGTCTAGGTTAGAAACGTAATTTCGACGATAAAAAGTAAATAAAACTCATTTACAAAAAAAAATATGTTGCAGAAATGTTTTCTTTTAGAAACGTTGAAAACGTTTTTGGACATGAGAAAACATCTTTTCCAAACGTTTTACCCACCTTTTCCAAATGTTACAAACATGTTTTTGCCAAGTGGAAAATGTTGAAATAGAAATCACTTCTCATAATATATCATTGAGTTTAATTTGCATTTAGCAACTGTGCATGAATCTATAGCCATAGAAGGACTTAAGTCGAACCAAGTCGAGTATCGTTTAGATTGGTAAGGTTGTCGACTAACCTGTATTTTATTTCTTACTTAGACTGTTATCATTCTATTCCATAGGATTACGTGGAGTTGGGAGGGCAGGCTTCGAGAGGCTTTTATCTCTTGGGGCCCATGAAGCTGGCACTTTGCTGATGCTACTGATGACAATATATGGTCTAACTTGTCAGGATAAATTTGGAATAAGTAGACCTACAGGTAGGCCTGTGTTAGGTTTATCACATGCCGAGTTCAGAGAATAAGTTGACCTACCGGTAGGACTGTGTTAGGTATTTGGAATAAGTAGACCTACCGGTAGGCCTGTGTTAGGTATTTGGAATAAGTAGACCTACCGGTAGGTCTGTGTTAGGTTTATCACATGCCAAGTTCACAGAATAAGTAGACCTACCGGTAGGCCTGTGTTAGGTATTTGGAATAAGAAGACCTACTGGTAGGCCTGTGTTAGGTTTATCACATGCCAAGTTCAGAGAATAAGTAGACCTACCAGTAGGCCTGTGTTAGGTATTTGGAATAAGTAGACCTACCGGTAGGTCTGTGTTAGGTTTATCACATGCCAAATTCACAGAATAGGTAGACCTACCGGTAGGACTGTGTTAGGAATTTGGAATAAGAAGACCTACTGGTAGGCCTGTGTTAGGTTTATCACATGCCAAGTTCACAGCAGTATACTCAGTGCTGGATTACTTAGTGTGGTGACCGGTAGGCATGTGTTATGTTTATCACATGTCAAGTTCATAGCAGTATAATCAGTGCTGGATTACCTAGTGTAATGACCGGTAGGCATGTGTTATGTTTATCACATGCCAAGTTCACAGCAGTATAATCAGTGCTGGATTACCTAGTGTAATGACCGGTAGGCATGTGTTATGTTTATCACATGCCAAGTTCATAGCAGTATAATCAGTGCTGGATTACCTAGTGTAATGACCGGTAGGCATGTGTTATGTTTATCACATGCCAAGTTCATAGCAGTATAATCAGTGCTGGATTACTTAGTGTGGTGACCGGTAGGCATGTGTTAGGTTTATCACATGCCAAGTTCATAGCAGTATAATCAGTGCTGGATTACTTAGTGTGGTGACCGGTAGGCCTGTGTTATGTTTATCACATGCCAAGTTCACAGCAGTATACTCAGTGCTGGATTACTTAGTGTGGTGACCGGTAGGCATGTGTTATGTTTATCACATGTCAAGTTCATAGCAGTATAATCAGTGCTGGATTACCTAGTGTGGTGACCGGTAGGCCTGTGTTAGGTTTATCACATGCCAAGTTCATAGCAGTATAATCAGTGCTGGATTACCTAGTGTGGTGACCGGTAGGCATGTGTTAGGTTTATCACATGCCAAGTTCATAGCAGTATAATCAGTGCTGGATTACTTAGTGTGGTGACCGGTAGGCATGTGTTAGGTTTATCACATGCCAAGTTCATAGCAGTATAATCAGTGCTGGATTACCTAGTGTGGTGACCGGTAGGCCTGTGTTATGTTTATCACATGCCAAGTTCATAGCAGTATAATCAGTGCTGGATTACCTAGTGTGGTGACCGGTAGGCCTGTGTTATGTTTATCACATGCCAAGTTCATAGCAGTATAATCAGTGCTGGATTACCTAGTGTAATGACCGGTAGGCATGTGTTATGTTTATCACATGCCAAGTTCATAGCAGTATAATCAGTGCTGGATTACCTAGTGTGGTGACCGGTAGGCCTGTGTTATGTTTATCACATGCCAAGTTCATAGCAGTATAATCAGTGCTGGATTACCTAGTGTGGTGACTGGTAGGCATGTGTTAGGTTTATCACATGCCAAGTTCATAGCAGTATAATCAGTGCTGGATTACCTAGTGTGGTGACCGGTAGGCCTGTGTTATGTTTATCACATGCCAAGTTCATAGCAGTATAATCAGTGCTGGATTACCTAGTGTGGTGACCGGTAGGCCTGTGTTATGTTTATCACATGCCAAGTTCATAGCAGTATAATCAGTGCTGGATTACCTAGTGTAATGACCGGTAGGCATGTGTTATGTTTATCACATGCCAAGTTCATAGCAGTATAATCAGTGCTGGATTACCTAGTGTAATGACCGGTAGGCATGTGTTATGTTTATCACATGCCAAGTTCATAGCAGTATAATCAGTGCTGGATTACCTAGTGTGGTGACCGGTAGGCATGTGTTAGGTTTATCACATGCCAAGTTCATAGCAGTATAATCAGTGCTGGATTACCTAGTGTGGTGACTGGTAGGCCTGTGTTATGTTTATCACATGCCAAGTTCATAGCAGTATACTCAGTGCTGGATTACCTAGTGTGGTGACCGGTAGGCATGTGTTAGGTTTATCACATGCCAAGTTCACAGCAGTATACTCAGTGCTGGATTACCTAGTGTGGTGACCGGTAGGCCTGTGTTATGTTTATCACATGCCAAGTTCATAGCAGTATAATCAGTGCTGGATTAGCTAGTGTGGTTAGGTTAAAACCTAAAATACTGTATGCATGAATTATGGGAGTAGAAGTCGCAGAAGCATAGACTGTGGATATAATAGTACTAGTATTTTATACTGATATAAGGTCTATATAAGATGACTGATGGATATGTTGGCCAGCAGGCAGCTAAGTAGAGTCAATAGTTCCTGTGGTTTTTTTTGTGGTTTGTTTTAGTTTGGTGTGGGTTTTTTTGTGTGCGTGTTTTTGTCTTGTTTTGTATTTTGTTCCAGTTCCGGCCACTTCATTTCTATGATTTCACGTGACTGCTGAACCTTTATTATCCTAAAATGAAATCCTTGGCAGACAGTATCCTGTAAGTGAGGAAATTTAATCTCTGTGCTGTGATCAAAATTAGTTTGTGTTTAATATATCTATAGCTCCCACAGTCTTAAATGGCACACGACTAGGTGCACCATGGCCCACAGGTCGTAAGACCCCACGACAAGTAGGTTACTTTTGCTCTTTTAGCAATAGACATTGAAATAGGTGGGTTTATATTGTTAAAGTAGATTCCACAAGCTGGAATAAATAGTCATCTTATAGATCCAACTGCAATTAAGAAGTAATAAAATAGAACATCCGTTTACATTTACATTAGTTGTTCCTCCAATCAGTTAACTTATTATCACTCTTGTAAAACCATTAGTTCACGGTATACATGACTACACTCTAGACATTGTCTGGAGCATTGTGAAATCTCACCCCATTTTGCTACAGATATCTATAGTGGCCCCTAGGGTATTGTCCATAAATCAATAACCTAATTCTACCTTGTTACCTCTCGTTCTCACACACCCTGCTGCCACATCCCCCCCCCGCACATACCCCCTCCCAGACAATGCCCCAGCACACCTTTCCACCCACTGGAGACCCTACTGGGCCCTGTTCCTCAATAAGATTTTACATGTGTAATAATTGAAATCAGGGACATAGATTAGTGGCATCGTTCTTGCCAGCTATTGAGGATTGTTTCCATGGACAATATTAGGATCCTAAGCTGGCTTTATTTCGAATCTACTAACACTTTCTTTAATCAGATCATAATTTTGTTTTCACACCAGTATGCTAGATACAATTACAGCTCATCTAGATGTTAGAAATGATGGATCACATGCGCAAATGCGGATCTCCAAAGGAGAACAATCAGGAGTGATGCCTTTTAGGGATATTTTAGGTAACAGGTCCCAGCAGAGCTCAGTGAGATGTGGCTGATACAAAGGCCTTCACCCAGGGAGCACTCAGCCCTCATCCATCAGTAATTGTCACATTAATACAACAGGCTGTCCCCTCCCACCCCACACAGACCTGGAGGAAGTCCTCTCCCACCCACACACAGAGGGTCCTGAGCCATTATTTCACTCCTACCCACACACAGCACACAGATGGTCCTCAGCCGTTATTTCACTCCTACCCACACACAACACAGGCATAGGGTCCTTAACCATTATTTCACTCCTACCCACACACAGGACAGGCAGAGGGTCCTGAGCCATTATTTCACTCCTACCCACACACAGGACAGGCAGAGGGTCCTTAACCATTATTTCACTCCTACCCACACACAGCACACAGAGGGTCCTCAGCTGTTATTTCATTCCTACCCACACACAGCACGGTAGAGGGTCCCTAACCGTTGTTTCACTCCTACCCACACACAGGACAGGCAGAGGGTCCTGAGCCATTATTTCACTCCTACCCACACACAGCACAGGCAGAGGGTCCTCAGGCATTATTTCACTCCTACCCACACACAACACAGGCATAGGGTCCTTAACCATTATTTAACACGTACCCACACACAACACAGGTAGAGGGTCCCTAACCGTTGTTTCACTCCTACCCACACACAGGACAGGCAGAGGGTCCTGAGCCATTATTTCACTCCTACCCACACACAGCACAGGCAGAGGGTCCTCAGGCATTATTTCACTCCTACCCACACACAACACAGGCATAGGGTCCTTAACCATTATTTAACACGTACCCACACACAACACAGGTAGAGGGTCCCTAACCGTTGTTTCACTCCTACCCACACACAGCACAGGTAGAGGGTGCTCAGCCATTATTTCACTCATACTCAGATTGTTCTCCGGAGGCCTATGTAATAAATTGTCTTCCTATCATTTCTTTTCCTTTCCCATCATGCTAGCTGATTTACAAATACTCCAGGTTCAATGTGGTTCGTTTAAGTAAAATGGCGCCAATACAAACTAGACCTTCTCATGACGGCAGGGCTAAACTGGTAGATGACGTCGTAAGTTCTGAGATAAATCTAATCGCCATATGAGTTTAACACAGCCCATGAGAGGTGTATGAATCCCAGCAGTCCTTCTGGGGGTGAACGGGATATCTTTATCTTATTGTTAAATCCAATATTTACCCTGTGTGTTAATGCTTTGAGCTATACTCCATCTCTATCTAAAACAGATTCATGTGGCATTTTTGGTTTCATTGGATACTTTACCCTCTAGTTAAACCTAAAACACTGAATGAATGCCGAGTGGTATCCCATCATTATGATTTAGTATTCATTAATGCCGTAGTTCTACCTAGGTAAAGGCACTCGTATTCACATGGTATGTATCATAGACATTGTGTTAAACCAAGAATTGGTTGGTGATATAAAATGTTTCTTCTTGACATTTGGAAAAGCCTTGTATTACATTACAACATATATCATGTACCCACAAAACAATGAAAGATACGAAAAATAATTGGAAAAGAGTGTCAATCTTGTGCAGTAAACTTAACAATACATTGTACTTTGGGGAGTTCTACATCAAATCTGCTAGACATCTAATTTGCCATGCTAAACATGACTACAGTCGGCTAATATTAATCCTATGAAGACATGTTCAAACAGGCCTAGGGACCTCTCTATATGATGCTGATATCTGGTATTGGTTATCTGCAATGCTGCCAATATTTTTCCTACCATATTTGGTATGATTCTGAAGCAAAGCTGGGCAACCCAGACGTTTAGCAAAGTGATATGGCTTCTTCAGATATGTAGCAATACATAAAATGTTGCCAGATTTGCAGCGCAAAAACTGACAAATACCTCTAAGCTCATGGACTAATACATGTTTCTCAGATCCAAGTCTTGACGTAATCAAGGGTCCTGACGGAGAAGGGAATGTCTGGGGAAGGATTGGGAGGGGCAGAGCAAGGCCATGTAGCATTGACTGGTGGGACGGGTTCACAGAGAGATGGGGAGCGGAATATCTATCTCCAACAGGAGGGGTACGTTGGGTGAGGAGTGGGAGGTAGGGGAATTATTGGTGCCTGACGTGATTTACAGAGAATTGGAAATACTGGCTAAGGTGGGATGGATCTGTGACCGTGGTTCTGTGGCTGATTGGAACACAGTTGCAAGTGGACCAGTGGGTGCTAGTACCATGCTGGTAGTGCATGAAGGTGTGACTACACTGCAGCTACCAGCTCAGGACTAATTAACATGCATTCTCATGAGATTTGCAGCTTCAGGGGTCAGAAGACACTCTATACATGGGTGACTCTTCACACCTGTAGTGTAGGTGTAAAGACTCCACACCTGGAGGTGTCATGAGTGATAGTCAACATGAACCATACCTTTGAACTTGTATTTATATTATTAAGCCACTATGTGCTATTTAATGAGTCTTAATTAGTGATTTTGTATGTAGGGTAGGACAGAGTGGATTCCTACCAGGTGTTACATAAGTGTACCCTGAAACCAGTGTAAGGCACATGCTGGTGACAGCTGCAGCTAGACACTAGGGCGCCACCCCCATCCCGCTAGGTCAGAGGGAGAAGGCCAGAGATAGGAGTGGGGCTAGGTACATAGGTAGGTCGGGAGGATGAGTGGAGATAAATAGAAATTTTCAAAGCGGGTCTATTGTCTGGAAAATGTCAATGCTTACAGCAGTTTATTTCAGTTTAGCCTAACATCGCACCCTATGAAATGTTTAATTGTGTTGGTCCACTGTTCCCTACCTACAGCTGCAGTGGTCATACTGCAGATGCCGAAAGGGGGATGGCGTTAGTCCATGTAGAACATGCATGGGGTGCGCTAGGATTGAGTACTTTTGACCTCAATTACATAGAGAGCACAGTATTGTGTGTACTGTGTATTACCAAATGAATCAGTGTTAAAAATATACTGCTCTCTCTACTAACACTGATCACTAAGGGAATGGTAATTATTTATCAACGGGGGGGGGATGGTGAGTTTGAGGGGGGGCGTATAATTTTCAGACCCCTCCCGAGGGGGCGGCTAAAAAAATTTTGACCTCTCTTGAGGGGGGGGGCTAAAAAAATTCACCCTCTTTTTAGCCAAAAAGCCCGCGCTACTATAGACCAAAGAGGGGTGTGAAAACTCTCCACGCCTCTAGTGCGGGGGGCGTAAAAAATTCTCCATGTCCACGCGAAAACCCACCACCACCTGTTGACAAATAATGATCACTACCTAACAATACAGGCTAATTTTACACGTGCAGCAAAATCACTTACACAGCATGTTAATGTAAGCAAACAGGCCTTCTACTGACATTGCAGATGCTGCAATTTTAAGGCCATAATGAAATAACATCTAAAAATGGGACAGAGCCTGGAATCTGTAACCTAGAATCAAATGAGTTTTCTTTTTTTCACCTTGCGTGCATTCATCCTAGGCGTGCACGAGACTACAATGGGTCCTGGTACACTGGGGTACATGTGCGTGGACATGGCATTGTTCTGCCGGGATGTGCCTTCATACAGTAAGGGATGGTACGAGTCCATCAGGTACAAGTTGTCATCAGAACAAGGATAACCACCAGAGAGGGTGTATGATTGCAGAGCCTATTTGCAGTGATTTCCCATAGACAGCAGCAACAGTCGCCATATACCGACTTAGCGTGTTGTGGATGGCGCCTTCCTGTCTAGCTGAAGCTGGGTATCAGCATGTGCTTTACACTGATTATAGGGTATGCCACGTATGGTTATGTGATACCTGGTGGGAATCCACTCTGTCCCACCCTTCACACAGAAGTACTATTAAGACTCATTAAATAGCACATAATGGCTTAAGAATATAATTACAAGTTCAAAGGTATGGTTAGTGTGGGCTATCACTCATGACACCTCTAGGTGTGGAGTCTTTACACCTACAGGTGTGAAGAGTCACCCATGTATAGAGTGTCTTCTGACCCCTGTACCTGCAAATCGCAAGAGAATGCATGTTCATTAGTCCTGAGCTGGTGGCTGCAGTGCAGTCACACCTGCATCCACTACCAGGTACTAGCACCCACTGGTACACTTGCAACTGCCGTATATAACCAACCCCGCCCACTGCCTACCACCATATCGACCCACCAGCTATACATATTTCAAACCACACGCAAATACCTCCCCTTGTAGGAGCTAGGCTGCTTTAATTAGAGCTTAATTAACATAATTAATTCTGCTGATCAATGTCCATAGATTGTAGAGCACACAGGGTTGGATGCCCCCCCCCCCTTCTACAATGTATTTATCAAAGCGATCAAACCTACGTACCATTTTAATCAGACGAATAGCATGCATGGTCCCTATTTCAAGATTGACAAAAACAACAACGAATCTTATCAATTGTTGTTATAGATGTCGTAAGTATTCAGTTTAATTGATACAGATTTCGGGGACGGGGTCTACTGCACATTAACTACAGCTATGGTGATATGGGAGCTCTTATCTTAGTTGTGGACCTTCATAAGAGAATCTTAGTACATCCTTCGTATGGTAGAAATATAGAGAGTCCCAATGTCAGAAACAGGATTTCGAAAGAAGGAAAGGGCGTCCCTAGTTTTTGCTCAATTCTAGTCTAAAAAAAGAGGTAAATAAACTCTTTAGTACAGGGGAAAAGGAGGGGGCGCGCCGTCTCAATCCGCCATGTGTCAACATTCTATCCAGAAGCTTAACGGTTTCTCGGCTAGATAGCACAGAGAGGGTTTGATTTGCGGCTAACCAATCTAACATGCAATACTCTGATGGTTACTAAGCGAACTTCTCTCCCCGCATTTCGGGTCTGTAATATAGCTACCACCTGGTGAAAATAGTGACCAATCCCCTTGTAAAATACGCCCCAGTACCCTAGGCCCAGGTATACAAGACAACATAATTGAAATAACAGGACCAATTAGTTCTAACCACGAGTGTTGGGTTAATTGATCGACAATCACGTGTGATAAAGGTATATTTGAGCTAGTTACAGAGTGCATTAACGTATTTTGTTACCACAGTTTTTTTACGTTCTTTTGTTCTAGATGTAACATATTTGGGGTGTTCTGATATGGGATTGATTTTCTTTAGAGCTTAGGAAAAATAATTGGTTTAAAAATGAATTAAACTGCTCATCACATGTATTTGATTTCTCCCTTTGACTTGATACGAAATGTACGTAATCATCATGTCACATAGAAGCATTATAATTCAGTATGATGTAGAAATGCTGCATCCTATTGGAATCACTCAATGTGGAAAACATGTGCAGCCTGGGACAGGGAATGAGTAATAAAGACTTGTAAGGAGATTGCATAGAGGCGTGCAGCAATGTATGTAGACACATGATAGAGATGGTGTGAGATGGCGTCACACCCTCCCTAGTGGTATACCTGGAGGCTATTTCAATACAGCCTTTCTGTGGATTGTTAGTATTCACTAGAGATAGTCTTGGTATTCATAGGCAGCAACGTTAGTACAATCTTTAGGGAGCGATAATAGCACCCTTAAGACATCTAGCTCTGTTACCTCCATGTAGTTGCAGTGGTGAAAGTGCAAGTAACGTGGAGTACATTTGACCTATGTTACATATCTCTACATCAGCTTAATTACTATATTAAATGTCCATATCAGGTACTATATTAAATGTCAATATTGGGTACCACCAGATAACTACCATAGCATGCTGCATTCTTAAGTTACACACAGAGGATGCAGTGTAAGGGCGTTTTGAAATAACCTCTGTGTATACCTACAATGCACTCCAGGGGTCTGTTACTCCAATAGTTACTAGTATAAAACTTGTGTTAACGCAACTTTTGGAAAATTTGTGAGTAGCAGGCAAGTAGGAATCTAGGGTGTTGCACAGACAAAGTTGCTTTAGCGCAAGTGCACAAACTTGCGTTAACGCAACTATGAGACTAGAGGCAGAATATAGTGAGTGATAATAGGGGTAATCACCAAAATTTTGCAAAGATGTAAGTATGGTACAAAGTGACGTCAAAGCCAGTACAGGATTCATGTAAGTAGTATTAGAAATTGGTGGTATGAATCAGGCAATAAGTCCCATACTAGCAAGTTCAGTGTATACTTTCCCATTTCGGGCGTATTCCCCAGAAAATCTAGGACACCTACCTGAGCTGTCCTAAATCTGAAAGTGGTAAGTACGGTACTTACAGCTTTTTCATACTTGCTGAAACACAACAAGCCTGCTTACCACTAGTAACTATTGGAGTAACACACCCCAGGTGCTACAGTGCTGTATGGAGGGTCACTAATAGGCTGCCAATAAAGTGAACTCACAGGATCTAATAAGTACCAGTATGATACAGGTGACCATACAGGTAGAGCGGCCATAACGAGTATACTACCACGCTCAACTAACTCACACAGCTCAGACGTGTTACTGGAAGATCCTGAATCATGGAAATGTTATACTACCGGTCACCAAGTCAGTGTCAAGATATCGATAACATTGTGTTCTGATCAAACAGGTTTATCTTCATAGATGACAGCTGTGGCCTGGTTCACGCTGCCTAAAGCTATTAGAATGCGTGTTGGTCTAATCAGATACACCGATCCATCTTCGTTGATATTTAATATCTATAATCTCAAATTATTTGATGAAGCTGTGACAGAAATATATATTCGTATCTTTTCTTCTTTTTCCAGGGTTCGATGTGGCGTCAAGATTATCAACCATTGGTGTGCAGAACAAACATGTCTGACGGCTGACCAAAGATATCCTTGAAACTGGGCACTCCTATGTCTAGACCAGCAGGGAAAGCACTATACAATACAGTAACTTGGAGGTGGCCGTGTATTTAGCATATTGAAAAGGGTTGAATAATCGATAACAAATGGGCCAGTAGAAATAGATGCTTACTGCATACCCACCAGCTGGAGGAAATTGCAAAGTGAGAGCCCCTATCTGCACATACTTAGAAATAATATCAGGGGCGTGCTGGGGAAATAATGGAGTTACATTATACACATCTAGGGCCTGAAATTGTGGTCTAAAGCTCTGGCACCTGTTATACTTCTTTACCTGTCTAACCACAGCCCTCGGCACACCTGGAGGGCACTTCTTATCAAGGCTAACTTGCATTGTTGAGAGATGCAGTCCTGGTGTTGATGGTCTACCCAGGTGTTAAGGCATCTCTGCTAATCACATAAACATCACCTGTGTATCATTTAGCAGTACAGGAGGCCGCAATAACAGGTATAAACAAATAGGGCCCACCTATTTCCATTGTGTGCAAAGGACACATAGCAAAAGAAGGAGATACAAGCCTGGATGTTAACAGTATCACAGGGAAACCTAACAACACTTTGCATAGGGTTATCTAAAGAAGACTCGACTCATCACTTCAGCCGCTCTAGAACCAGCACACAAGTATAAATAGGGGAAGTTCTTCATAGACAGCGCCTTCAAAGGGTGATACTTTGAATGCGCTTTATAAGCTTGGCAATAACGCCCTCGGCGGTACATCACAAGGAGCGCCACGCCGCTAACAGATCAAAATATCTTCTGAGGTTCTATACTGAGATCTGAAGTTGTGTGTTTTTAGACCCATTTCAGTGCAGTGATCCTTTCTATGTCTGTCGTGTATCACAAATAATGCCCCGTCGTCAAAGCTAAAACAACACCATTTCTAAGCAATGCACCGAGCTATATAAACCACGGTGAGAACTAAATCCAGAATGATTCCACGATGATGGAACGTTGACACAATCTATAGAGAGCAGGATAGAATTTAATCTCAAATAACACACCTTACACTGTTGAACTTTACCAAGCATCAATCTGTTTTGTCGGTGGGCCTTCTGTCGGCGCTCACCTGCTGACATTGAGGTGACCTTTAGGCGGCCTCCAGCTGATGACGACCTTGGAGTGGAGGTAGGTGACCTTGACGTTGGGAGCTCCTACCCGGTCCAGATGGAGGTGGCTATCATTGTTATAGTAGTGTTTGTGCTACTCCTGCTGGCCATCATTGCCATCGTCAGGTTCTGTAACAAGTTTGAGTGCTGCGGCTGCTGTGACAGCACAGATGACTCCATTGATGGCACAGAGGGCAGAGACTCTGATGACCTTGACCCCGATGAGGGTCACAGAGACCCTGACCTAGATGAAGAGCTGGAGCCAGCAGATGACGATGAGGATGAAGAGGAGGAGGAGGAGGAGGGGGGAGGGGAGCAGAGGGAAGATTATGGCACAGAGAGACATGTTACAGTGGACATTGAGGGAGAAGAGTATATTGTTAATAAGATGGAAGAATCGTTATTATGATAAATGGTGAATGGTGTGCATGTGTGAGTGCCACCCATGTGGAGTCCACTGGAACCGATTGTGTATCTGACCAACTGACATATCGGGTAATATCAAATTTCCAACCCAGTGAAATCAATTTGAGTATTTTGGTCTAGATGACTGGGTGACTGATTTTTCATCCCAATCATTTTCATACAATTATGCCAATGTGTGGCAAGTTAGGGACAACAGAATTGGGTGGAAATGTGATATAATCATAATCGGTTCTGCTGGGCAGTATGTATGTTGGGGTAACGTGTGTGTGTAAATATGAAAAAAGGTGATTGTCCAGCACATATTGATATTTATCTCAAAATGAAGTCATTTTCTCAATCTTCTATCTCCTTTCCTTATTTTGGTTACTGTTGCATTACAGCACGATCCTAATTTTCTTAAACAGATGTGATCAAGAACGGTAGGTTGTGTGCTGGTAAAAAGGGAAACTTTGACAACGTGTCTGTTTTATTACAAGCTGTCCATGACACGTGGAAGGACCCACATAGTGATTGTTTTTAACGAGAGGAGTTGATTTCCAATCACAAACAGGACGTGTGTCTTTTTCTAGCTTGATAGGGTCTGTCTGGGTGCTATACTCCAACTACTGCTAGTTTACCTCTAATAAGTCTCTCTCCATGGAAATATATCCTGGTACCTTCAATGTAAATATACTAGAATGACAACAATTGCATGGCTACAGAAAGATGATACTCTGCCTCGTGTTCCTTCAACGATGGAAGGACAGCTACAATTGCTATACTGCTAACTGATAGGATCATTCGCTATCACCCCTTGTTTCTCTGATATTGCATCAAAATCCCTCTCGCATGTTCCCTTATTTTTGTCTTTTGTTGTTGCATCGACATTTAATGTATATCATTTCGTACAGTTATGATTGATCTTTTTTTACCAATTTATCTTCGCCTATTCACTTACCATGTACTACCACTGATGATATTACTTATAACTAACATCATCACCATCACCCATAAAGCATTTGTGGTAACAACAGGTGGAGATCAAATTTTATTTTCAGTTGTCATCTACCGGGTACATTGATAAGATATTATCTTTTATGAGTATCTATGTCCAGAAAACAGTAAACAAGGGTTTTTGGGCAAAATGCAGGATTGTTTCTTGGGAAATTTCAAAAAGACTGACTGACAAGGATGTAATGTTGAATTATGTGATAATTAGTTATTAGCATACGCGGACATGTCCATGGTTATATGGTAATTATATGTTCCATCACTTGTCATTGTCTATTCTGCTTGCCTGTAACATTATGCATATCCTGCTTACTTACTGCAAGTCCCTTTCGGGTGGCTTAGGAGATTTTACGAATACTTTTTACTGACATCCTATCTGTTCGTATTTATTTATTTAGTCACATACCTTTCATGTTTCGGTCCTATTGCCAAGAGTTATGTTCGCTGACATGTTTGTATTCAATAGGGAAATTGCTCATGCTTTTGCTTTGGATATATCATGTGGATTCATATAGTTACAAAGCATATCTCTAATGTAACTGCAATTACTATAGTGAAAAGGGATTTACTTCTATATTGTTAAAATGCGTGTATATCCTTTTTATCAGATGTACCACAGACTACATTGAACAAAGGAAATATATACCAGAGGAAGGGACCGAAACTCATTGTTCTTTAAGAAACTACGTGGTGTTGCTTCGGATACATTTGATGATTTTCCCTGTTGGAAAGAGGCATTAATATATCTTTGTGCATACGTTCAAATTATGATCTATTAATACAACATAACTTGCAATTATCACCCATAATTATGTGATGTCTTTTCGTATGATTTACCTATTGGTAATTCCGCTTTCCTGGTAAGGGGGTTACTTGTGGCCAAGGCATCTAGGAATCACAGAACCACCCAGAAACTGAAAAATAAATAATTGTTGTATTAAATTCCAATTTGAAGGGATAGGACATTCTACACGTTGAGAGGACTAAAGTAACACCACCTGGCGTTATACATCGGAACTACTGCTTCTTGTACATGGGTGCAGTGTGCCCCATGGTCTATTGACTGTATATGGAAATAAATGTTATTTTGCTACAAATTGTATCTGGCCTTGAAATTCATATTCATTTTTAGCGGTGTCGTCTTTTTGGAAGTTTTAGAAATCAGGTATCAGGTAGCAGATATTAGAACTACCCAAAGGTCGGTGTTCAGAAATAAAAAAAAAAAGAAAAGTGCCTTAAAGACAAATGCTACAACATCCCTGGATTTCGTTCTGCTTGAAGCTGATAATCTCAAATAACTCTGGATTACATTAGTATGATGTACTAACATTAAGAAAATGGAAACAAATCCATATGTCACGGTGCTAACTTTTAAAGTATGACAATTTAAATGTAAAATGCCTCAACTAATGGGAAAACTATTTTTTGTATTATGTCTCATAGGTAAGGCCCCTCTACTGATATTTCTGCAAGACTCTCTAGATAGAAGGAGGACATCTATGCAAACATTATAATAAAAGAAAAATGGGAGGTCGCGGTTGAAATGAAATAGTTATGATCTTTTTCAAAAAGTGAAATATCAATTTCCACTTAACTATAAAACCCTTTGGGAATAATGGCAGCTTATAAATGTCTTTCATGGATATATAGTGATCAGAAATGAGTTGAAAAAAAATATGTACATGTAACATAGTCCGTTTAGGGTGTGAAATGATGTTAATATAGTATCACTGATAGGTTTTGTTTTTTTGCCACCAGGTGGGTTCTATGCATCGTGTTGGATTTGTCTTTAACACTGCAAAAGCATGCTGAAAAAAACATTCATCAAAGCAGCAGTTACTGTCATTATATACCTCTTAAAATGGTCCATTTCTAGTTATTTTCAGGGAATACGACCCTTTTGCATCGGCACATGCGGCCCAGAAGAGAATCTCACAACGCTACATTTTACTAACTTTACCACCCTAAAACGTGACTCAAGGCAAGAGGTCCATGCAAGTTCAAGTTCAATTATCTTTATTTGAATTGCAGTAGCATAAGAAGTCTGTAGTTATCCTACTACAACAGACTAATCTTAAACATTGGCAATAAGTATTTTCATATTATCCAAATATATTATTTGTTCACTTGTAGAAATTATTATCCACTTGGTAACAATATATGATCTATATTATTACTTTAGTTCGTAATAAATGTTACTGGTGGTAGGTCATATACACAGGTCATACGCAGAACAACTCCAAGTACCAGAAGCGTAAATTTAGGTTCTGTTTGGCGCCTAAAATATTATGAGCTGTAGGCCAAAAAGGGCTGCTTGTGGTATGATGGCCCCACAGGGTAGGTCTAATATAGACTGAGTACTGCAAACAAACTGATACGGGAACGTTTGTATCCCACCAATTAAATTTCTAAAATAGCAATTGATAGATAATGGAGAACTAACGCCACAGTGCAGTAAATGTCCAGATGCTGTACATGAGCACGGTGACATGAGAGTGCAATATTCAAAACACTGGGTTCTAGCTGATGATAAACAATCATCAGATGATTATCACCGAGTCTGAGACTACACGGGATTATGAAGATTGGGATCCGTTTCCCTGGTTCTTCACTAGGTGGAGAAGTGGGCCGATAGGAGCGGGATTAGGATTTAATGGTGCTGCTCTAGAAAGCTAACCATTAATAGTGATAAAACCAAGATAATGTGGAGTTTGCCACAGCATAAGCAGCAATTTCCCCTTTCCCCCTTGTATATCAATATGAACATGTTAGGTTGTGTAAACAAATTTGATTACCTTGGTGTGATTTAACCTCTATAGGATTTCTGTAAAAAGAAAAAGGCTTCTGTACAGCTGAAACTATATCAATTAAAGAAAATCCATAGTTATATGACGCACAAATTATCTCTAAAACTGTACAAACAAATGATATTGCCTATCTTAGACTACAGTGACTGCATCATAGATAGTGGTAATAAGACTGCTGTTAAGTCCCACGAGACACTGCAAAACACTTGTCTAAGAGTCTGCTGGAGAATAAAAATCCCATATGATATCCCTCACGAGGAACTGCACTCTATCTCAGACTGCCAAACTTTGGTAGAACAACGTAAAAAGGGGTTGTTTCCGCAGATATACGACATAGCGAAAGATGATGATTACATCATCGTACCGGTGCGTAACCTCACTGGTAATAATAAGATTAAGATCAAAATACAGCTAGCTACCGGCCTATTGTATGAGAAGAGCTTGGGATATGCTTGAATCAAATGTGCAAAAATTAGTGTCCAAGGAAGCTTTTATGACGCTCATTTAACCGTGTTGATAAAATTCACGCCCTAAATGTCTGCATAAAATATTTCACTATATGTACTTAACCGAGTAGGTTGGGCATTTTTCCTCCATTTTTGACCTTATCCAATTTAAGTGGTGACCTGTGGTGAAATATATCATTCCCTTGTTTTTGTACAAATGTCCATATAATTAACTTCTACTGTAGGTATATCACATATATCAATTTGATAATTGTTTTTGTTCGCAATAGTTATGATAAATCTGATTGTAAGAATCCACTCTACAGCTACATTGGCGACTATGACAATCATACATGTGCGATTGTCTTGTGCCAATAAAAATATTTCAACAACAACAACATCAATGTCAGGGGAAACCGTTTGGTATACATGATGCAGTCCACCTACCTAGGGGGTTGGGATGGGCCCTATGCAACCATAGGGGTGCACCTTATATGCTAGCCTATATAACCTCGGGCACAAAGTCCATGATGGGAGGCATGCTCTTATGTGCATTTCTTACTTGTGTAATGGTTTAGTCTTACGGACTTGGTGGTTCGGGCCTTACTAATCGGGAAAGAAGGAGCAAGGCGGTGATTCAAGTGTATGCCAACGGATAATTTATTATACGAACACTCACGGCTACCCGGTAGATGGTACAAGGGCAGCTAATGGATATAAAGGTTTTACATGATCAGAGGCCAGGAGGGCCTCTGACGTAGCGGCTGAGCCCTGGTCTTTATATATGGACCTAGGTGTTTGTCGTCAGATGTCCCCACAGACCCGGATCGGTGCTGCCACCTATCTGGAACCTGGGGAACATACGACGACTGGACTCACCCGCCACGCCAGACGGTACCCAACACTATGGTTTGTATTAACGTACCTCTACACTTGGTTCACCTATATTGCTAGAAGAGGAAGGGTGAAGTTGGTTTGTTCGTCTTCAAAAATAGTCAGCTCTCACCCAAATAGATCTATATCTTATAACGATAATGAACCACGAAGCACCACACATTCTACACTGCTATTTTTTCAATGCTAATTTTGTTTAAAAAAAAATAGATAAATAAAAGAATTATTGTTAATCCTCCACCGAGGCCTAACCTCATCTCTCACTGATATATTATGTCATAATCATGGCAGTATACCCATACCGATCGACTATATCTCCTCTACGTGTTTGCTGATTATTTACACATGTATTGCTGGCATTTATATGAACTTTACAATGTCGTGATCCCAGACCGAAGTGTGCAACACAACAATCTACACACGTATACACTCTACAATCTGTTTTTCGCACTGTCCATGAGCAAGAAATCCGTAAATGTATATCCATTTCATACTTTTGTCATATCACTTTCCCAGAAAGAAAGTTCTAATGCACGTGACTTTGTAATGGTAGTGTAGGCAATGCAGCCAAAGTTTTTTCTTCCCCAAATGAGAATGTGCATGCAGCACCAGGACCTATACCGAGGGTGACATTCATTGGTATAAATTGGTATCTCTAATATTTATAGTCTGTGTAAATTTAGTATCTTGTGCAATGATCACATGGATGGGATTGGCAATTCAAATGTGAATGGCGTTTTCAGAGTTCTCTCTCTCTCTCTCTCTCTCTCTCTCTCTCTCTCTCTCTCTCTCTCTCTCTCTCTCTCTCCATATCTATCTAGCACTGTCTAATAACAAAATAGTCACAGTCATGTACACTGCATGTATAATTACTTGTTTCAGGAGCATGCATGTTAAACAATGATGCTAACACTCGATACTAGGCAACCACCTGTTACTACATGCAGTCAGTCATGCACGCTACCCATTGCCTCTTAAGTCTACAGGTACAACTGTATACAAAACACCTGCTGTACATAGGAGTGGACCATGTCCCCTCCCTCACCCCTCCTGGATCCCATTCTCCCACCCCCTGGGTGATGGGCGCGTACACATGGTGCAGACCACCTACTGGTGTATATTGTACCAGAGACAGGACAGAAAAGTCACGAGACAAGTCTAGGACTATAGCAGTAGTAGATGGATGCAGACAGATACATGAAATAACACGTACTACACAAAGGTAAGTAACACTTAATTAGTAGCAGCATTAGATATAACGATTCATGTAAGGACGGAAATCTACCCACGGCCATTAACTACACACTGCTATGATGTATCAATTGGGAGGAAATAAGGTGTAGGTTACATTACTATACCCAAAAAAAAAGGTGTAGGTTACATTACTATACTCAGAAGATAAGATGTAGGTTACATTACTATACTCAGAAAATAAGGTGTAGGTTACATTTAATATACTCAGAAAATAAGGTGTAGGTTAAATTACTATACTCAGAAAATAAGGTGTAGGTTACATTACTATACTCAGAAAATAAGGTGTAGGTTACATTACCATACTCGGTGCTTTGTGTTACCAGTTCCGTAGTTACCTGGACCTGTCTAACGGGTCACAGAACCAGGGTCTACTAATCAGACATATATATGGTAACTATACGACTGTATACAGTAGGGTATCTCTATATCTATACTGCAACAGTGCCTACTGTCGTTCACTGTCATTCCCTGTGCATACAGATGAGGAGAATAGAGGTTAAGGTGAAGGTGTCCCTGGCCAGGTGCCATACTGGTATGACACAGACCATGCCCAGATCACACACAAAATGTAGGCCTGGATGGTCACCGATATAAAGACAGAAACCATAGTAAATGAGCACTGTTTTAAATTAACCTCCGGCATGATGAGGTCAAGGGATGTAAAAGGCATGGACGATGTGGCCTCCCTTCCCCTAATGTTTTACCTGCACTTCCCTTTGTTTTAGAGTGATTCAAAGCTTCAAAAAGACTGATATATTTTTCGTTTTCTCCATTTCTATGATATCAAGGCCCATTAGTTAGAATGTGGTGGTTTAATTCAATTCTGTGCTGTGAGCTTTAGCCATGATAATTCCAAGGATATAGATGTGCAAAACTAAAATGTTTTTAGCACTATATCCTTATTAGACCAGCTCAGTGGCTCCATCTGTTATCAGAAATCAGACTGGTATTCTTTGACCAGTGGAAAGAGTTCTGCACTGGAGGTCTCATGACTCAGTCCTGCCACCTGGGGAGGTCAGCCAAAACTATTTAGCTGGGTTTTAACATTGTGCGTTCCCACCAGGAGACAGCAGCTCAGACGTAAGCCCTTATAGTTGTATGCATTACAGTCCACATCTCATAAGAATGAAAGGCACTGGATTTGAATATAAGAGCTACAGAATTATTTAAGACAGACAGAGACGGGTATTAGGACAACATTTGTTGCAGTTAAGACTACATTGTATTCAATTTTCACGAACAGCATGTAGTAGTACTGGACGTCACCCCATTGCTCATTTACGCAGACACTCTATCTAGAGGGTGCAATGGTTATTTCGCTTTATTACACGATTTCTGTGACTCAGGGTGCTTTTTCAGGATATTCCCGTTCTGATACCTGTCGATATTGCACGCCATGATGCATGCATCATGACCTTTGTAAGGTGTGCTGATATCCATGGATTTAGACCCTCATTTGATATCCTATGATACAACCAATGGGGTTCCTGATATCTATACATTACTTACATAATACATGAAGTTTGTTGCATCTTCTTATCTTGCTAATTCCTAATAATGATTGACTTTATCGGAAACAATGTATTCCCTCATGTTACTATGGGCTTTGATGTGATCACATCTCACCTTGTTAGGTAGCTTCATAATGACGTGTCAGATCATAGCACGCCCTAACCACCACCTACCTGTACGCTACAGGTGCTTACAGGTAGGTGTGTACTGTATCAGTGTATCAGCATACAGCTTGGTCCCTGATGGCGGCACGCAGGTATGTAGTTAGCTACATGTGGCTACATCCACAGACATGTACCTGTGGGTGCGACCACTAATCCCTTAAACACTGGATGCCACACTGGAGAGATGTAGACACTGGAGGCAGGTGGGTCCACAGCTGTGGACGTACAGGGTGCATTCTATAAGGAGGGAGACAGATCTAAATCATGTAGGTGGATAACAATTAATTGCATTGTAGGGATTATTGTCCACTGATGTAAGGCTGTAATACTTGTGTAATGGCCCTGGGGTAATGGCATCATGGGACTGGATCAAGGCATACGTTGTTAGTCCGCATAAATGCATTGAAACAAAGCCACTTATGGGTCTAGGATGGGCATCCCAGGTGGGAATATGACTAATCGTATACCCATCTGTGCATAAACATACGTGTAGGGATACGTGTCGGGATGTGTGATACAATCCCAGTATACACAGTTTATTATTACCCAGTACTAGAGGTGGACTGCTAGGTCACATAATGGACGGTGCTTATCACCATTCAGAGATAGCATAGTGGGCAGTCCTGGATAACATGTGGTTGAGGTTATACCATGGTTATCTACTTTAGGCACTGACAAACTGGATCATTGGCATCCAACAAACACTCGTGCTGGCCGGACTCACCATGCATTATTGCCTTATCAGACCTTATTACACGATTTCTTGGATTTTGGGTGCTTTTTCTGGATATCCCCATGCTGATACCTGTCGATATTGCACACCATGATGCATGCATCATGACTTTTGTAAGGTGTGCCTGATATCCATGGATAACAGGCACTGGTGCCTGATATCAGCACACCTTACATGTCATATGTCACATGTTAAAACCCATGAAACATTCCAGGCCAGGGTAGGGATCGAACCTGCAGTCTCACATCCCAAATCCAACTCCCTATGCACTGCGCCACAGGGACTGACGAGATACACTTGGTTCGAACCAAATCTGGATATGATACAAAGCCGTGTGCGCTGTCGCTGTCCGCTGCCGGGCGAGGAGGTGTATTATACACAAACATAACCGCGAGACGAAGGGAATGGAGGAGACGCTGTGGTCTAGCGGTTAGCACGTCGCGCTCAGCCGTGAGAGGTCCGCGGATCGATTCCCGGCCCAGACGCGTCTTTTTTCGCCGTGTGCGCTGTCGCTGTCCGCTGCCGGGTGACGAGGTGTATTATACACTAACATAACCGCGAGACGCTTTCAAAGCTTTAGCTGTCCGCTGCAGGGCGACGAGGTGTATTATACACAAACATAACCGCGAGACGCATTGAAATCTTTTTTCGCCGTGTGCCGCTGCCGCTGTCCGCTGCCGAGGAGGTGTATGTACACTATTTTTCGCCGTGTGCCGCTGCCAAGCCTAGCCGTGACGGGGGCTGTCGCTGTCCGCTGCCGGGCGAGGAGGTGTATGTACCTGCTGGCTTCGAGTCCCGGGGAAGGATTTTTGTTTTCAACTTGTTTTTATTGATATTCTATTGATTATTTATTGATTTTTTATTGATTAATCGTGTAATAAAGACAGTAAGGAATGGGCTATCGGGCACCTCGTTCAGTGTATCGTTGGATATCGTAACTCGTGGCCTACGGCCACTCGTTACGATATCCTACGATACACTGAACTCGGTGCCCGATAGCCCATTCATTACTCTCTTACTATACATCTACCTGTGACATGTAGTGTATAGTTTTTACTGGTTCTAGATTGACCTGCCTGCATGCTGGTACTGGTAGAGTTGTATAGCAGCCTGGAATATTGATCATCATCTGATCAGTCGGCCTCACCAGTCAATCACCTAAACAGTAGTGCCAACACAAGTAGGCAAAAGGTTAGGCCGCATCTAGGAACTTGCTACATTCAGTTGAGCAGGATGGATGTGCTTGTGATGTTCAGATCCACACTACAATTACTTAGATTAGAGTACATTCTGACGGCACCATTCCCTCAATGGGTCTCCCATACGTACATGTTATTCATTTATTTCTTTATTTGGTTGGTTATTTTTTTCTCTGTTTTTTAATATACCTGACCATCAACTTTTGTCATCTTTTTGCGGGTCGGCCTGTGTTACTACATATTATAATTGTTCGTTAAAACACAGGGGTTTTAGATGTGTGCATGTCTTGCATGTCTCATTTGAGCGCAGGATTAAGACCCCCTGGAATCCAATAGTCTTTCTCAGTGGTCTCAAATCAGCGCAGGCATTTATTCTTGAATAATGTTGATTCCTCGCTATTTTGAAATACCCTGCACGTTCTGTAAAGTCACAGACGCTAACAGGTACTTGGTATTTTATGGACACAGGTGTGCGTAAACGAGCAAATCTTTATATGGGATGTTCGGTTGAAACCCAGATAGGAAAAAAAACGAGTTTTAATACACGAGTGTCACCAGCATATGCTCAGAATAATCATGATACATTTCTATGTTACTAGGATGACACACATGTGTGATAACAAGAAGAGGGTGACCAAGGCCTCAGACAGTGGTTGTAGACCAGATATCAGGGTTATCACTATGTGGTTGGTGTTCACAAACAGCTTTACACCTGTCTCTGGTAAGTATTTTGTTTGGCAAGACTTGTTTTCTCCCACAATGGGCTTTGTTAACAGTTCATGGAACATTATCAACACCTTAAATGATAGCGACAATATCTGTTTGTGCAATTAAAGCATGCTACATCCATCCACACATTTATTATGACTAAGTTTAGTTCCTTTATTTGGTGTCCCTTCCTAAGGGAGACGTTACAGTAATCCAGCAGAGATGGCAAAATACGTGGTGCCTTTCACGATATCAGTTATTATCCTAATAGGTAAATATCAATAACGTATTTCTTGTCCTTGCAATTCATCATTTTATGTGTATTTTGTAAGTACCATGCCTCCTTTTAAGTGTAGTTTTAGGCTCACCTATATCTTTCATGCATAGCATTATTCGGATAACCCTGGCAATGCAAAGGTTTATACAGTGAAAACATGGGCTTATTTCCACGACTCTATGCTGCAATAGAAGGTTAATACTGTACTAACTGCAAGCTTCCCTCATTTCAATATTATGGGTTAAGACCTGCTTTGTGCAATGATATCATTTTCACCACTATAGTAAGCATTATCTCTTATGAATTAAAAAAAAAAAAAAGATAGACACACAGAAAAGTATATAATGAAGAAACCTTTCTTGACGTTGGTACATGTATGAATATTTCTATTTCCTGTAGGTATGCTTGGACTTCTGTGTTACTTCAAGCGTCATGATATCAAGGAGAGGTGTACCTGCCTCACTGGAACAAGAAAAGACATGGATATATCACAACATAGACAGTCAAATCAGTCTGCAAATAACAATGGCAACAGTCATATAACTATACCTACTGTAGTCGGATGTACTGCCAGCAAATGTTACCACACAGAACAAAGTAATAAAATATTACCACAGGATAGTGCAGATTCCTGGAATACAGAGAGAGGGGAAATAACCCATTCGTCCTGTCCTGGATGTGGGTCAACATATTCAAAAGATCAAGATCAGGATCAAGTCAAAGACAAAGGATCTGACGAAAACAGCTCCACAGCAGCCACAAAAGGGTTTGCTCTTTTATTCAAATCGAAAAATAACCCGAAGGGGGTTTCTTCAAATGATAAAAGTGATGAATTCTCAGAGGGTAAAGAGCTGACATGTGATAGCTTTTTTCAGATGAAGTTTTTAAGAAAAGCACTAAAGGACGAAGACATCACGAATGTGGGATTGTCATTGGAAACCTCAGATGCTTGTCACATTTAAAGCAGTTGCACACATTGGACCATAATTGCCATAATCACCTGCGTGTTTGAATACCGTTGGTGTCTAGGAATCAAACGCCACTTAGAAAAAAAATGGTTTGTGCCATCAAATACCTTTTTACAGTGTAGGGTGTACACTGAGGGCCCTTTGGTGTTCCGTACCTGCCTTCAGTGTATGTAGGGTGTGGCTTAGACTCCTCGTAATAATTAGGATTATTACCTGCCACATTACCTGCCACAGGGTGGCAGTTAACAACCATGAGGTAGAGTGAAAGCACAGCGAGTTAAGTTTCTCGTTACCATAGCACGATATTATATATACTACAATATGGTCACATTACTATATTCTACATTATATGCCCTTGCATGAATTATCCAGCATTCTTAGCAAGGTTTTGAGACAGTTCCCAAAGTATTTTAATTGTGCTTCATCCCCCGGCCTTCAACAGTCAGGCAGATCAAATATGTAGCATATAAACAAAGAAATCAGGCTACTAGATGAAAGTATCACTGACGGGCCTAATATATATTTCAAAAGAAATATATACCCCTGTCAGATTTTTTCACACTACACTCTAAAATATCTGTTTAGTTTTAAACACTTTTACCCATGTTTTAAACACTTTCTTGTAACAATTTTTTAAACACTTTTTGGGGCAAAACACTTAACACTTTTTCAAAAAGCATTTAAAAATTCAAAGGTGTTTTGATTGAAATGTGTTAAATTTGAAAAAGTGTTTAACTGATTCTTAGAATAAAGTGTTTAGGTTCATAAGTATTTAGAATGAGTTTCATGCAAAATAATGTCATTGCTATCATTTCATTTTCCTAATAAAACCATGGTCCCAGTTTTAGGATTAGTGAGTACTTCCTATCACATATTGCTATCTCTCTGCAGGTAGAGACTATCAAATTAATGTTGATAACAGGTTGACGAATCTTGATCATCCATTAATTTTATCAACATTGATTCTGTGCTAACAAGGCCTATAATCAAAATGAGTTCAAACACTTTGATCCACAGAGTTAGTCAGTGAGTGTAGGACTGGGATGTATGTATTAATCCTGAATGTTACAACATGTTAAAGTGTTTATCATGGGTCACCTTGGAATCAAGGTACTGAGAATGTATTTCTTTAGACATTTCTTTTGCAAATTTATCCTAACATAAATTGGCAATGTTATGTTCTGGATGTTGTGTATAATCATAATTTATACTTAAATTCACACATTTCTGTCCATATGAATGTTAAAGTAGTACCATGCATCATAGGTGGCCCCTGCCACCTAGTGAGTTGGATTGGAACCAGTATCAAAACACTTTTATAAACCTGAACACTTTTGCATGAAAAGTGTAAAAGTGTTTTAAGAAAGGTATTTAGATGATGAAAATGTGTTTTATCGAAAAGTGTTTAGGTAAAATGTGTTTAAGTTTAAACACATTTTTAGAGTGTAGTACTCCGACCAACATCCTAATACCTTCCTATTATAATCTAGAATAAATGGTCCCATGGGAAAAAGAGATAATCAGAGGTTAGCTGCCAGGTGGATGTAATGTTTACTTTGATGTTTCAATTGTACAATCATTTTTATTTTATTTTGAAAATGGTGAGAGGAATGTCATTAAATTATCAGAACAATAACCCAGAATAAATCAACAGAACACTACACACATGGACATCAGTTCCTCTTTTTTTTTTGGGGGGGGGGTATGTTACCCACAATGGTGGAGACGTTCGCTTTAATCATTTCATCAAAAAATAGACCTGTAAAGTATGTACAGTAATTTATTGATTGATCAGGGTTTATAACAAATCGGCATATAGGTCTGAATGATGCAGTGCAAACTCACGAGGTGGCAGCATGTGCTGGCTTAGAGACCATTGGGGTGGCAAAGGTCACTATTTTCGGGTTATAGACCTAAAGGAGTGGTCATTATTTATGAAGAGGGGGGATGGTGGGTTTGAGGGGGCCCTAAAAATTTCAGACCCCTCCTGAGGGGGGGGGCTGAAAAAGATTTGACCCCTCTTGATTGGGGGGGGGCTAAAAAATTTACCCTCTTTTCAGCAAAAAAGCCTGCTACTATAGATCAAAGAGGGGCGCGAAAATGCTCCACGTCTCCGGTGCGGGATAGGGGAGGTGTAAAAAGATTTTGCGCGTCCATGCAAAATTCCACCACTACCCCTGTTGATAAATAATGACCGCTCCCTAATCTGTAGTAGTTGTTAGAGGAAAATGATGGGTGAGACCACTTCAATCAGTCATAAGTGACTTCTTAACTGGAATAATGATACCAGATTATTAAATGTCAATATCACAGCTTTAACATAATATGCATCAGTCCCATGGGATTGTATCTTCTAGAATTCGTCCGGCTATCCTAGTAAATGGGCTAATGTTGTGGTAGGGTGCAACATCAAAACATTTGTTGTCCCTCGCGAAATTTTAATAGTAGATCAGATATGGGATAGCTGTAATAATTATATCATGTCTGTGACTGAACAATGTATAATACAATTTTGATAGGCATATATGTGTAGCACCATGTATATATTCTATGGATTTACGCACTGGGGACATGCATTCCGTGGCCCTATGTAACATCCTAGTTGCGGCTTATCAATTTTCTAGCACGTTCCCAGCAAATGTGTTTCACGTGATAAAATTTGACTGAGAAATGTGTGATCACTCAGTGGAATATCAGAACATTGAAAGAAGCATAAGAAAGATGTGAGTTTAATTGTTGAATTATATCTGTGTTCTATATTGTCCCACCAGGGGGAAATATAGATATATATATTCTGAGAGGAGGCATGTCAAGTTAGTTCAGGTGTGCTGACATAGGGGGCACCACTAGTCTGATCAGTTAATATTACTGAGTGCTTCCCGCCTTGTTCGCCGGTCAGCCATTGGTAACACAGGATTACAGTTGTTATTTTATTTTGTCTCTTTTTTCATTATTCAATAAAGTGCCTCCTTAAGTAGTGTGCAGCCATACTCGGGTGCTAGGGCAAATGCATTATGTTCCTCCCTGTATAATAGGAACCAGGAAGAATAGGTTTACCCCCAGACCCACTGGTTGGTTGGATGTGTGTTCCTTAGGCCAAATAGGCTATTTTTATAGAAAACGCCGAAAACTTTCATTTTTTGGGTGGAATGGATAAAGGGGAACTAGAGTAATGCAATGCTGAAAGAATCGTGATTCTACTGCCATTTGTTCTTTTTTTTTTTGTTGAATATTCTTTGGAAAAAGTCAGGAGTTTTGAGGTGACAAACAGAGGCCCTTTGAGCTATAATGGGTGATACATGCTTCTGGTCAAGATCTAGGCCTATGTGAATGTAAAATGATTTGAATCTAAGCATGTTATACATCCATAAAATTTCATAAATGCATATATACTCTGAAAGCTTATTTACTAATCTAATTAATTGTGAAACATTTGACAACAAGATGGTTGAAAATCCCAGATGGCAGCTAATTAGTGCACTTCAGACAAGGGCATTATATTTCGCTTGGTCAAAAACACTGTATGGGGAGACATTTAATATGCTATAACAACCCAAATTGTCGTGACTCCTCGTCAACCTGTGTGAAGTGGCTCACACATGTCGCTAGATGGAACACGACGTTGCTATAGCACAAGATCACCAGGAATAGCAATGGTGGTGATCACATCAGCTCAACTCAGATGGCGAGGATGGTGATCACTCAGACTCCCCAGGGATGGTGACGCGGGTGATCACTCACCTTGCTAGATGAAACACGCACCTCGTCATAACGCATGTTCACCAGGGATGGTGGGGATCATGATCACTCATCCTCACCAGGGATGGCGACATGAGTGATCACTCATCTACACCAGGGATGGCGACATGAGTGATCACTCACTTTGCTAGATGAGACGCACACCACCTCATAACGCACGTTCACCACGGATGGCAAGGATCTTGATCACCCACACTCACCAGGGATGGTGACACGAGTTATCACTCACCTCACTAGATGAAACGCACACCATGCCATAGCGCAGGTTCACCATGGATGGCGAGAGTGGGGATCACTCAGACTCACCAGTGATGGCGACGCTGGTGATCACTCACCTTGTTAGATGAAAAGCTCATGATCCTCGACATTGGTAATCATGCAGCCTCACATCTGCCAGATCAAAGTATGTTTTGCCAGAGAAGGTATTGCTATATGTATCTTCCCTCTAACCACAGACAAGGTGTTTATGTAGATATTTCCCTATGCATTTTTGCTGTAACCAGAGAAAAGGTGTTTATGGATAGTTGCTTTCATTTTAGAGGTACTTCTGTCTAAATTCAATTGATATTTTCTCTATATAATCTTGTTTGATTCAACTCTGAAGTATTACATGGAAATCAGTGTGAAACAAAGCACATTTGATACGTATGGGACTTATACTTCATGCCCACACTTCCTAGATAGGCTACATGTTGAACAGTGGTGCTGTCTCAACAATGTTGGCAATGGCGGTGATAAGTTGCCATTCTGAGTGAGAGTGAATGACAAATGATGCAATCCTCAGAGAGCATTGACTTGCAGTGACACAAATTCATGCATTGAGTGAGACCACTGTTGGTGGTGATAAGTCGCCATTTTGTGTGAGAGTTGATGACAGTGGCACAGACTCACACAGTGAGTGACATCCATGTCACCGATAGTGGTGATAGGTCACCATTTTGAGAGAAGATTAACTTGGAGTGACACAAACTCAGGCAGTGAGTGAGAGCCATGTGGCAATGCAGGTGAAAAGTCGCCATTCTGAGTGAGAGTTGACAGACAGTGGCACATATTGACGGAGTGAGTGAGATCCATGTTGGCGCTGGTGGTGATAAGCTGCCATTCTGAGTGAGAGTTGACTGGGAGTGGCGCATACTCATGCAGGGAGTGAGATCCATATTAGCGATGTTGGTGATAAGTCACCATGCTTTGTTAGGGATGACAAGGGGTGGCACATACTCACACAGTGAGTGAGATAAAGTTGGCGCCTGTTGTGATAATTCGCCATGCCATGTGAGACTGACACACAGTGGCGAAAGATGACGCAGTGAGTTATCACTCAAAAAGGAGTCACCATTGATGACCAATCATGGCGACAGATAACGACAATTTGCAATTTTTATGGTTTAGAAATAGTGGACAATGTGTGTACATACTGATGTATGGATGGAACACCCTCCAGGAGGATTTTGGACACCCAGGAGGAGGTGTCCAGGAAGAGAGATGTTTGACTCAAGAAAATGGATGCAAATCATTGGGGAAGGGTTGTAAACTCTAATGTGCCATGGAAATACCCAAAGGGAACAGATGGAGACCCTGGAAGAGGAGTCTATGCCAAATTTTCAGAATTTATTTGCATCATTGGATAAAAGACGTCTCTAAACTGCCAACTTATTTTTGTTGTAACATTTCCATTTTGCCACAGCAGATAGTAAAGACATAGGAAATTCTGTTGCACTCTCCTACACCCCTACTTTCCTCCTCCTTCAAGGTGATCCAATCTATTTTCTAATAGTCTCTGCTATAGCTATGGTTTTAGGTGTCAGATCAGAACCCAGGATGTCTCTAAATGTAGGCCTATATCATAGGAAACCAAAGCAATCAAGTTTGAATCAATTTCCCTGATGACATCCGCCTGTATCTATATTAGTACAGAGTATAGTTATTGAAGCACTTCATAGACTGAGTACCATAATTTTGTCCTTCCATAGGCAGCACCTTTCACCCACTTCCCCTTACTCCCTCACACAAATATACCACTTTGAGTTCATAAAATGCAACAATTACTTCATTTATGTGTAGAATGGAAACATATGGTCACATTGGTGTGCATATTGTCTCTTGTGGCGATTTTTAAAGTGATAGTAAATCATGGTTTAGGTGGGAAGTGGGAGAAATACCTAGAGCTATTCAAAACATCCTGGGATCGCAACCCCAGCGATCTTAGTGTAGGCACATATCATAAGACCTGGAGCTTAATTCAAAACATCCTGGGATCCCAACCCCAGCGATCTTAGTGTAGGCACATATCATAAGACCTGGCTGGTCTACCCTATGTAATGCAGTGGTTGCAGGCCTGTCCAGAATAGCTAGTCCTGGGATCACTTCACTATTCCATTTCCACCACTAAGATCACTGCGATCTTAGTGAAAGAATTGCATAGTGGTTTCACCTGAGTAATTTCTGAAGTGTTTGCAGGCGAGATGAGTCTTGAAAATAACCCCTCCCTATCTGACTCTGACGACATATGTGAAGTGAGTGTACAGGATCATGTCACGTGTGAAATGAAATTTACATATAGCGATCGTTTGCTTCATGAAATAGGAAGGCTGTTAGTTGGATCTTGGAAAAAATTAGGAATCTACTTGGACATCTCCTATGAGCGTCTGCAGGAGATGGTCGTTATCAAGATGGTGCAGGATATGTGTATGGAGAGGTTCCAAACTTGGTGGTCTAAAACTACAGATCATGCCAGATGGGGAGAACTCCACCATGCCTTCATGAGTGTTCATCGACAAGATCTGTTACTTCAGTCGCAGAGCTTTTTAAAGACGCACAAATTGGATTACAACAATCCCGACCAGTTTACAATGGAGAGGTACTTTGTCACCCTGTCTGAATCTCTATTCAAGGAGTGGAAAGATATGGGGGCGTATTTAGGTTTGTCGTCTGAAAAGCTAAATAAAATCGCTCAACAACCGGAACAAGATATGCCTTCAAAGTGTTGAAAATGTGGCAAGCTAAACCTGACAGTACACATCATCAGCTCATTCAAGTGCTGATCGATGACATGTGGAGGTTTGACGTGGCCAGATATATATTGCTTCACTTTGAAAACAAATAAAAACAGATGGTACATAGAGAGTAATTGTGGAAGGGTGTGGTGACTTATGTAAAGGAGGTGTGCACCATGGGAATCCTATCTTAAGTCACTACACAGGAACGTGGTGGTGGAGATAAAAAGTATGCAGCTGGAAAGGGGATTAAGCACATCTATATAAACCACTTACGTCATGTCTCTGCTGTCTCATTTACCACCTCGCCTACCACTGATACATTCACACTCGACACAGCTACTACCACCGTCGTCAATGCTCACACCACGTTACCTACCTACCTACCTACCTGAGAGAATGGTCAAGTATGTATGTTTCGTTGATTTATCAAGGAGACTCAACACTTTCGACACAACTATGTGGAATAAACCCTGTCCTTTCACAGAGAAACTCGCCGCCCACGGATTATTTTACATCTGAGGTAAGGACCTTGTTAAATGCTACCAATGTGGAGTCGCTATACACACATGGTTAGAAAGTGATGACATCACTGTGGAGCATTTCAGACCTTCTCCTACCTGTCCGTTGGCCTCGGAAGGTATGAATATAAGTCCACAGAGCAAAATTTTGCTGACGGCAATGTTGAAGAAATTGAACTCTCTGGACCATGAGTTGCAGCTTTTCAGAAATAAGCGTGGAGGAGTTTTTACTTTTGAACAAGCAACTGCTATGTTTTCTAACGCTGTAACATCGGAGGACACAGTAGATAAATGAGAAACAACATATATACACCAGACACCACGGACAACATCTATGAATCGACCAAAGACCATCCACAATGAATCACGATTCATGTATAGATAAGACACCGAGATAGTTTGTATGTAAAAAAAATGAAAATGAGATTACGACAAATAAAAAGTGGAATGTGCACTACTCCATATGTGGGTTCTATTGTATTCCTATTTAATATTTAACTACCTTATGTAAATTTTACATTTACTAAACCCGCCCCTAGCCAAGGGGCGGGTTTACTATAAAAAAAAAAATAGGGGCCCCACCCACCCCAAAGGCCCCCCCAACCCAATGGTTCCCCCAAAGGTCCCCCCACCCCAAGGGCCCCCCAAATATTTCCCCTTTTATTTATTTTTTTTTCTTGGCAAGCTTTCAGCTTGCCTTTTTTTATTCATATAGAAAATATCTGACTATACTCGCACCCTCATCTACATAATAAACCACACCTCTTTATGCTAATAAGGTCACGGAACTACTTGCTTGCTTGCTGCATACAGCTGACTGACGGTATGACATGTGGACAGCCAGCCAGCCAGCAAGCCAGCCAGCCGGTCAGCCAACCAGTCAGAGGTCTCCATTTTCTTTTTTTTGCAAAAAGATTTTAAAAAAATAAAGTGACGTCACAAAATTTTTCAAATTTCCCACCAAAATGACAACCTCTGATTGGTCCATTCAAATTAGGGTCACGTGACCTTATTTGCATAATAGAGGTCAGGTGACCTAAACAGCCAGCCAATCAGAGGGCGGCACACCACAGGGGCTTTGGGTCACGTGACCATTTTTGAATTTCCAGCCAAAAGGGAGGGCTCTGATTGGTCCATTTTGGTGCCACACCACAGGGGGTCTAGGTCACGTGACCCCACATTTAAATTTCCCACCAAAAGGGAGGCCTCTGATTGGCTGCATGCCCAGTGAGTAATATCCTTACCCATGTAGCAAGCCCGCTTAGGGCCAATTCAGTTTTAGCTCAGATAAGCTGGTTTCAAAGCGGGCACAATACTATTCATGGTTTTAGGTTGGGCAAATGGTGGGTTTCCAGTCAGGGCCACATTGGGTTGCCCTAATAGGGCAAACTGAACTAAGACTGTTGGGCTCCCAACATTTTTTGTCCTCAGCAAGTTGTGTGGGCCACATAAGGCTAACTGATTTGGGCACAGAGCAGCTTCAAAATGGGCAAACACTTTGGGCACAGATTGGTTTCAAGGTGGGCACCCCGAATCAGGCATAGATCCGTTCCAAAGATAATTCCCCAGACAGGGTTGAGGATGGGTTTGCACAAGGCATACTGAGCTGGGAGTTCTGAACTTTGACACTAGATGACCCACTATGTCTGATGTCCAGCTTTCCCCCAATGTCAGTATTGATTTTCTTTAGTAAACCCAAACCCACTCTGAGACTGATCTGTGCCCATATTGGTTAGCCCAGTGTGGCCCACGCACCTCACTGAGGACAGAAACTGTCAGCAGCCAATCGGTTAGCCCATTGTGGCCCACATTGGAAGCCACACCAATTAAAGTGTGGCCCACAGTAGGGCCACACCACTTTTGCTACCTGGGTAGATTAGCTATAGTCCCGTTCCCATACATACTATACTACTCACTCCTTAAGGGAAATTTTTTTTATGGCCCGTCCTTTGATGGTAGTCAAAAATTTTTGTGCCCCCTGTGTGCCAGAGGCGTAGAGAATTTTCGCGCTCCTCTTTGAGCTATGGTAAGCGTAGGCTTTTTTATTGCTAAAAAAAGGGTAAATTTTTTAGCCCCCCCCCTCAAGAGGGATCAAATCTTTTTACCCCCCCCCCCGTCAAGAGGAGTCTGAAATCTTTATGCCTCCCCTCAAACCCACCCCCCTGTTAATAAATAATGACCACTCCCTAACATTATATTATTGGCTGTTTACACTATCCCAGCGGCGAAGGCGCTGGTAGTTAGTTCAAAAAGCTGCATTAACTAACAGTAGGCAGCAGCACCACCTGTGAGCACATGCAGAACTACACGTTCCGTTAGCGGAGAGCAGACAACAACGTTACACCCACGATGTGACGTCATGTCCATTGTGCGTCGAATTCCCATTACATCATTGCCTCAGTGGTATCTCAAGTAGCATCGATGGTATTCCAGCAGCGTCTACTCTTCTACATATAAGGGCAGCATGACTGATGGCATAGGGACAGTATAGTTTGGGTTGACTTTTTTTCTAGTTCTATTACAGCTTGCAGTGTATTAACTTGGTTTGGCCTGTTCCCTTATTCTATTTCTTTTCTCATTTCATACCTGTGAATATGTCTGACATATTCCAGAAAACATCTGCCCTGACCCGGGGACCTGGATTCGAACCCAGTGACTTTCTTTTATTAATAATTGCCTAATTTATAGGTGTTCATTATTCATGTTTGTTAGAATTGTTTCTAAATTGAATGCTAAAATACATGCATATGTATTTATTGTTATGTCAACTCATTCTCGGAATTAGAGAAAGAAAGAAAGAAAGAAAGAAAGAAAAAAAAAGAAAAAAAGAAAGAAAGAAAGAAAGAATCTGAAAGAAAAAAAAGGAATAACCTTACGCCTCCGATTATTATACCATGTGTAACTCACCCTTAGGACCCACCATATACAGACATAATCAACACTAATTGGGAAAAATAATTAGAGAGGAAAATACAATTTTATCATATAACGCAGGGAGTGTTTGAAGAAATCTATACATCAAGGTTTTTATCTGTTGATTTAGTCAGAAAAAAATGCACAGAGGGTCTACAACTGGGTCTAAGTTTGTTCTGATGCGTATAGATCGGCCTATCCCAAATACATCTCTCTTCGGTGACCACAAACGGACAAAACCGGGGAAAATTGCAAATAGGTGAATGTAAGCATAAAGAGACATGGCTAGAGAGTCTTGCTCTAGTTGTTCTGAATTTGATTAAATGCAGGTGTATCATTGCACAGACAGGCAGGATCATGGAGAGACACGACCATGACACTGCCACTTTTTGTACAGACCTTATCCCTTTGTATATATCCTTCCTCTCCACTCAGTATGGAGCAGTAATGGATCGTTTTTAGTTGGGGTCTTTGTAATAAATTGATGTCTATCACGTATTTATTTAAAAGTTGCTGTAGCTTTATGGAGTAGTCCACTGACGTAAACATCCTATATCGACTCATCCTGATCATTGTAATTTTATGTGAGAAAGGAGAATCTATTGTGAGCTTGTCTCCATTCTGACATTTAAGAGAAGATATTGTAGTCATTCTTCCTAGGGTGTGGAGGAGTTGTGCCTACTTGTTCTGGATATGTTTAATTCAATTAGTGTCTATTACTGGAAATACAGGGCCTTGGAGGCTCCAGAAATCTGAGAAAGAAAAACGGACGAACGGCAAGACAGAATGTGGCACTCTGTACTTATGATTACGGAATAATGAACAGGCTTTGCATATGATCATGCAATAAGAAACTATGTTGTGATCATTTAATTAATAGTTGTGAAAGAATATTAGCTCATATTCCTGCTAACTGCCCCAGCCACTTCTCACTCTCTTCACTCCCCTCTCTCAATACACCGTCTCTCCTCCCCCAGTCTCCTCCATTCATTCTCTCTCCATGTCAATGACAGCCTGTTGCTCACAAAGTTTACAGCAACAATTCAGGGGCGTAGGAAGCAAATTTTTATTCGGGGGAGGGCTCTCGGTTGGGGGGGGGCTGCTATATTTTTATATAGGCTTATATAGGGAACCTCCTCATTATTGGGGGGCCCAGGCCCCCCTGCCCCCCCCCCTTTTCCCACGCCCCTGCAATCTTCTGTGGCAATGGCAGACTGTTGTTTACAGGAACAGTCTGGTGTCACAATGCCAGACTTGTTTACAGAAACAGTCTAATGTGGCAATGGCAGACTGTTGTTTACAGAAACAGTCTGGTGTGGCAATGCCAGACTGCTGTTTACAGAAACAGTCTGGTGTCACAATGCCAGACTTGTTTACAGAGACAGTCTAATGTGGCAATGGCAGACTGTTGTTTACTGAAACAGTCAGGTGTGGCAATGCCAGACTGCTGTTTACAGAAACAGTCTGGTGTCACAATGCCAGACTTGTTTACAGAGACAGTCTAATGTGGCAATGGCAGACTGCTGTTTACAGAAACAGTCTGGTGTCACAATGCCAGACTTGTTTACAGAGACAGTCTAATGTGGCAATGGCAGACTGTTGTTTATAGAGTTGTGTGTGTCTATAATAGACGTGTAGCTTATGAACAGACCCTGATGTGTCCTTTAATTGCCATTGCTGCTTATATGATAACCTGGCAACTAAAAGGACCATTAAGATAATTTATGCGCATTTGCAGCACACATGCACCTCTAGCAATGGACATGCAAGGCAGGTCAAATGTCACGATGACACTAGGCATTGTGCACATCAATAGCTCACGTATCGACTGACGTTTCTCTATTTAAGGTACTGGTAGCAAGAGAAACAAATGGCCTACTTAGAAATATATTAATCCCATAGTGTGTCTGGGATGCCATGGGTACTTTGACAAGTCTTCATACAAGTTGGGACATTCTGACACCGAATTTGATGTGTTTTTGTGGAATGTTAATCAAAGTCGAGACAAGGACAGAATAAAAATTAATAGTCGATGTCTTTAGAATTTGAATAAAATGGAACATTTACTTACCGGGTAGATAGGAATTGAACACAAGGACCACTTGACCATACTTCGCACAAGTCTTCTGCATGAAGATCCTGAACTAATCCATTTTATAGATAAACCATTCATATAAGGATAAACCTTTCATATCTCTGTCGTACATTGTACTGCCACAAGGGCAGAGTAAACCGTGGTGACAACACACACATAGAGCAAGAGATACAAAATAAAAAGGATATTGGCCAAACTGAAAGATATAACCATCAGTAATTTATTTTTCATCTACCCAGGCTCTCTTCCCTGCCAACATTAGCATTATCAATATTCTCATGTTCCATTGTCCCGAAGGGCCGGATGTTGGGCCACTTAATTGTTGACATACGTGTATATATCTCTATGCTTAGTCTCCCCACACATTCCCTGCCTAACTAATGCAGCATCACCTGGATGGTACACTGAAAACCTAGAAGTTCTGAAACTAGTCAGCAGTGACCACTTTAGGTCCTCAAGTTGACGATACCTAAAACTACAACTTTAGGTAGTCAAGATGACGACTTTAAGGCGTCATCCTGACGACCTGAGTCGTCAATATGACAACTCTGTACTGTCAGTATTGTCATCCTGATGACTCAGGTCGTCAGGATGACGACCTAAAGTCGTCATTTTGACTACCTAAAGCTGTAGTTTTAGGTATCGTCAACTTGAGGACGTAAAGTGGTCACCGCTGACTAGTTTCGGATCTTCCATGTTTTCAGTGTATCTATAGGTATGTATCAGGTTTTCACCATAATAAAATGTCGGAATTGTCAGGACTTTAATAGGAGTCACAGCCTCACGGTACATAAGTATGATAGAATGTGTCCATTTGTTTGTTTTATTCCATGGGGACCGATCATTATCAATCGAAAGGGTTTAGGGAGAATTTCTCTACAGATTAGTGGAAATTATTGGTACACCCTTTCAGAGTTGTCTTTTTTTCTACAAGGGAGCAGGAGAACCACCTGTTATAAGCCACCCCCTACACCAACAGGGGTCACAATCAAGGTGCCCTTGACTGCAGAGTATACTACACTTTAATGAGCTCTCCTATATCTGTGGCCATACCCACGGATCTGAAAGACGTTTCACGTCCGTGCCATACCATACCACTATAGTAATTTACAAGATGGCGGCGTCCACAGGTGACCGGCAACATGTCATACAGTACCACAGTGACACAAAGTAACCAGGTGCATCCACCAGGTGTGCTAATGGGATTGTTTCCATGGATACCTGTTGACAGGTGAGTCAGCCCTGTTCTACCTAACCAATAATCACTTGTATTGACAATGACAAATAATATTACCTCTTGTCTGTGATACCAGAGGTCAAATGGCACAACACTTGCCAGCAAATTAGCGTTCTGATGTTAATAGCATTCCTCGGAACGACATGACTGTTTCTCACCTAGTCCTGAATAGTATGATGACATAGGTCCTTTCAGACACTTTCCACCAGTGTTACACCATGGAGACTAGAGATCTTATACGCTCTATGGTTACACAATGAAGCTCTACCTGGTCGACACTAGTTCACCTTTGGTCCAAAGGGGCCAGATATACTCACTAAGAAAATATTCTTACCCACTTGAGTCTGTATCCAGACTCAGGCAATGTCGCCAAAATGAGTATGATTTGAAACTCAGTCTGACCCTGTGGATGATACTCAGGCGAAGCCAGAGTATCACCCCAGGAAAGTAACTTAACATAACATGAAAACAAGCATGGTCACAGAGGGATTTCTTTTTTTGCATTTTCCTATTCTTTATATATCAAACTATCAGTTAACTAATTTTGGAACAGGTTTCATTGGTGCATACTAGTTTGATATGGGTTATATTTTAAGATGAAAACAAAGACACAAATAAAAAAGAGATATGGGTTATATAAGATGAGAACGAAGACACAAATAAACAAAAGAATCAAGTACAACACATGTGACAAGATCTGCGCTAAGGGCCCCTTTCCCAGTGCATGTCACACATACAAACAAATAAATAAAAATTATTGCTAATCTTAAGATTTGTAATCTGGCTCATTGTTCAATTTAGGTGACAAATTATCCCTATCTAATTGGCATAAAAAAGTGACTTTGTTAATCTAGTGACGAATAATAGACATAACAAGAAAAATTGACCACATTCAAGCTAAAAAGGACATAATGTAGGGTAAGAAAGTACAGTAAATAGAATAGACTAGCAGTTACCCAAACGGTTGCTAAGACTCATTTGTATTTGGAAGTATTGCACATTATCAAATTCAAAATACACATAGTTAAAGAATTGGCCATATATTGTTAGGGGATGTAGTAGATATAAGTTAGAACTTGAACAGAGGCTTAGTACACAAATCTGATCCATCAGCACATTTCAGTTCTGAGGTCAACACAAGATGTATTTAGAAGGAGCACCAATTTATTTTACCTGTCCCAGGAAGTTCCCCAATTGGGATCTCCCCACAGATTGAATTGAATTACTCATTTGATGTCATAGAAATGAATCGGGGTCTTCATCTTCGTCAGAAGTCTCTCAGATTAGGACGCTGCCATCTAGGATGGTAGCTTCCTTAAGTTTCTTGCTTTGTTTGTGCAGGTCCTTAATTCTCTTGATTCAGGCCTTGAATTGGGATTTCTGCTCAGACTCTTGGTACCAGACGTCGAGGTTGTTCCATAATTGGGCTCCTCTGTAGAGAGGTGATCTCTTGAAGAAGTCACGCCTTGGCCTTTTTACTGCAAATTTGACCTTGCCTTTGTTTCTGGTGAGCCTATCATTATCAGTATTTTTGACATACACACCACTTTGTGCATATTTATACATGTACACCAAGGTTACTTCATCACGTCTCCTTTTGAGTTTGTCAACACTACATTCTTCATGTAACTTATCAACAGATTTACTCATCACATCAGTACGGCAGCAAATTCTTAGACCATGATTTTGTATTCGTTGTAGTTTTGCCGGTGTATGAGTGATTCGCACCAGAATGCAAGAAACTTGCATAATCAAATAGACTCATAATAATGGTCTTATAAACAAGGATAGCAGCACTTTTGGTCTGGTCACATCTGAGTTTGGCAAATTTGAAGAGCCGATGGTTGACTTTCCTTGTAAGGTCATTTATGGCTGGTTCAAGACTCATGCTCTCATCAATTTTTACACCTAGATATGGATATGATGTGACCCTCTCCAGTGGTACACCAAGTGGTGGGTTGCGTACAGCTATCTTCATCTTCTCTTTACTTCCGCTTAGCATATATTTTGTTTTCTTTGTATTGATCATCAAATGTAGCTTGTTACAGCTATTAACCACTTGATTTAGGTCTTCTCTTTTATGCATATGTATTGGCCCAAATAAATCAAAATGTTGATAATAGACACCTACTAAACCATCTCCATACTGGAAAAAGATTAATAATTCCATATTGTTTGAAGCCCATTGTAATAAGAATCGCTCACTATAGAGCAAGAATATGTCAGAATCAACTAAAAGCATGGTACACACTAACTGACACATTGGAAAAGTTTAAGAGTAAAATGATAAGAGATTATTCAGACTGTTTTATATAAAATTGTTTAATACACTGTATTTTCCTTAGAACCTCATCCTCATCTCATCATTACTCATATTTGAAACTGTTGTTTTAAATTGCTTCTTATTTATATATAATCATAGAAACTGTTATATTATTATTATGCTTACGCCATGCTACTTTATGTCAAGGTGAATATCGATGCCCTATTGACAGTGCACTAGCCTCCCGTATTACACCCTGCTGTGAAATAACCAGCGCTAAATCCGCACGATGACATCATAGGTCCACCGCGCATGCGCAACCTTTTTGAAACATAAACATCCAAGATGGCGGCGGTCAGCATTGCGCATTGGTGGTAGGTGAATATTAGCTAATAATGGATGATATTGATCAAATATTGATTGATTTTCCACTCAAAAACCTTGATATAACACTTGCGGGTCCGGGCCACTCCGCACTCGGCCTAATGGCCGGGTGCGGAACAGCCCGGACCCTCTCGTGAAGAAACAGTCGGCTCAAATTAATCAGTGTTCACCTTTACCATTGTATAATTACTGAGTTGTCATAGTATATGCCCAATGTAGGGGGCCTAGCGGAGGTACCACAATGCGTGGAAGCTAGGTATAAATACTGTATACTCTGTATTCTGTATTTTCCCAATAAAGCACTTTAAAAACCAAAAATAATGGTCAAATCTATGTTGTCTTAAATGTTCAATAACCTCCTTGTGTGCAATTGTCTTCTGTGTGATATGCCATGACACCATACTGGCTCCCTGATTACCTATTGTCAGAATAGTACTTGGTATATAACATGTTTATGTCACTTCCGAGTTCTTGGGCTCATCAGGTCTTGGCAATAACAAGGCCACCACCAAACCACAAACTGCACACATACATTGCATTAACCTTCTCAGGGGTGCCAAGGTCCTGTGGCCTGTCTCATGCACTCCTTGTTCCAGCAATGTCAACAAAGATGCAGGAAAAAAGGCGGCAACTTTAATACAAGAGGGATGAACATGTAGCCGCACCCTTTCCCTCCATTCTGAGATGAGATCTTCCTGAGTCCCTGGTAACGACTTGGAATCCTTAATGCCAACGTCAGTTCATTGGGCATTTCTCAATGGTGTTGATTAGCACTACTGAGAAATGCCCTCCTGACATTTACAGGAGGCTGTTGCAGATGAGCTAAAGAGAGCACTAAGTAGGTACCCTCTCACATTAAAACACTCTGACGAGGGAAATTCTCTTCTTTTTTTTATTTTTCTTATTTTTACTTAAACTGGGTGGGTTGTTTTACCATGTCCCAAATATTTCAGACTGCGTCACTCTTTTAGTGCTCTTCTTTTGAGTAGCTATCATCATTGGAAGGTACTTGTACCTGACTGACCTGAGCTCTACCTGCGCAACATGAGAACACTCAGGGCTGAAAAAAAAGTGACTACTGAAGGTGAGGCACTTCTTAGGCAAAAGTACATTTTCCCTATATGCAACTCCCTCAAATAATTGTCCATTTAAGTATAAAGGCACCTAAGAAGGAAAGGGATAAGGATTGAAAGAAATAAAAACACATTATTAGAATAAAACTATACTTACGAGCATTGATTTCAATAGTTCTCCTTATTTATATTTTGGAAGTTTACAGAAGATTCCATAGAGCTATTTCTATATGTAATTGAAGGCAACAATTTTAATCAAGTAAGTTTTACACTAAAGAACAAAGTAATATGTTTCGTTTAGTTTCTTTCCAGGCGCAGCCATCATTAAATTTAAACCATCACATGAAGGCAACGATGAATAACATGCGTGATCTAATATCTGAAATAAACTAATTGAGTTTTGTCACTTGACTGGAAACTGTTGTTGTGGTTGTGCTTATTGATATATTTGTTAATTTTGATATCTATATATCATAAAAGAATAATTCAAGTGAAATCTTACTGGGTTGAATAGTGCTTTAGTGGCAGCACTTGTATGAGACCAACACAGCGTTTAGATCTATATGAAAAACTACAGGATGTACTCTTTTCACTAGAGATCATGTTTGACATAAGCTCCCGTCCCCTCACCTACCCTGCTATATTGTATTACAGCTGGTAATGAATATAGCTTATAACATGCAATATGCCATAAACCGGACTTACATTTATACCCCAGCTCTATCCTGTATACTATCCATATAGCAAGAGGAGAATAGCTGGTTGAGCCTGTAAATATGACTGGCAGAATATCTGAAAACACAATAGGTGTGCCCCTAGACAATGGGTGCACTAGCCACAAATATGTACACGCATATCTAGAAACCGTACTCATGGGAAGCTCATGTACATGCTGTTTATACAATAAATCTGAATGCTTGCAGGATTTGACTGGTTCTATTTTGTGCCATATGTAGTGTAGGTAGTGCTTGGGACACATGGCTAGTAATTAGGTTGATGTCTGTTTTATGTTAATTTTTTTAGAGGTAAAGCCTTATCATAAAGTGCAAAATGTCTGCTCTGCATTGCCTTAAATGTCCTCAAAATGTGTTCTTTGTAAGAGAATTGGGGGGATTAAGAAAACCCTTTTATGGAAGAGAAATAACCGAAAATGCAGAGAAATAGTGGATAAAGAAGCTAGGTGCACACGGTGTGTGCCCTCTGACAACTGGTACATGGTAGCTGGGTGCACACAATGCACAGGCTCTGACAACTGCTACATGGTAGCTGGGTACACACAGTGTATAGGCTCTGACAACTGCTACATGGTAGCTGGGTGCACACGGTGTATGCCCTCTGACAACTGCTACATGGTAGCTATAAATAGGTGCACAGGTGTATGCCCTTTGACAACTGCTACATGGTAGCTAGGTTCACACAGTGCACAGGCTCTGACAACTGCTACATGGTAGCTAGGTTCACACAGTGCACAGGCTCTGACAACTGTTACATGGTAGCTAGGTTCACACAGTGCACAGGCTCTGACAACTGCTACATGGTAGCTAGGTTCACACAGTGCACAGGCTATGACAACTGCTACATGGTAGCTAGGTTCACACAGTGCACAGGCTCTGACAGCTGCTACATGGTAGCTAGGTGCACATGGTGTATGCCCTCTGACAACTGCTACATGGTAGCTAGGTGCACACGGTGTATAGGCTCTGACAACTGCTACATGGTAGCTGGGTGCACACGGTGTATGCCCTCTGACAACTGCTACATGGTAGCTGGGTGCACACAATGCACAGGCTCTGACAACTGCTACATGGTAGCTGGGTACACACAGTGTATAGGCTCTGACAACTGCTACATGGTAGCTGGGTGCACACGGTGTATGCCCTCTGACAACTGCTACATGGTAGCTATAAATAGGTGCACAGGTGTATGCCCTTTGACAACTGCTACATGGTAGCTAGGTTCACACAGTGCACAGGCTCTGACAACTGCTACATGGTAGCTAGGTTCACACAGTGCACAGGCTCTGACAACTGTTACATGGTAGCTAGGTTCACACAGTGCACAGGCTCTGACAACTGCTACATGGTAGCTAGGTTCACACAGTGCACAGGCTCTGACAACTGCTACATGGTAGCTAGGTTCACACAGTGCACAGGCTCTGACAGCTGCTACATGGTAGCTAGGTGCACATGGTGTATGCCCTCTGACAACTGCTACATGGTAGCTAGGTGCACTCGGTGTATAGGCTCTGACAACTGCTACATGGTAGCTGGGTGCACACGGTGTATGCCCTCTGACAACTGCTACATGGTAGCTGGGTGCACACAATGCACAGGCTCTGACAACTGCTACATGGTAGCTGGGTGCACACAGTGTATAGGCTCTGACAACTGCTACATGGTAGCTGGGTGCACACGGTGTATGCCCTCTGACAACTGCTACATGGTAGCTATAAATAGGTGCACAGGTGTATGCCCTTTGACAACCTCTACATGGTAGCTAGGTGCACACAGTGCACAGGCTCTGACAACTGCTACATGGTAGCTAGGTTCACACAGTGCACAGGCTCTGACAACTGCTACATGGTAGCTAGGTTCACACAGTGCACAGGCTCTGACAACTGCTACATGGTAGCTAGGTGCACACAGTGCACAGGCTCTGACAACTGCTACATGGTAGCTAGGTTCACACAGTGCACAGGCTCTGACAACTGCTACATGGTAGCTAGGTTCACACAGTACACAGGCTCTGACAACTGCTACATGGTAGCTAGGTGCACACAGTGCACAGGCTCTGACAACTGCTACATGGTAGCTAGGTGCACACGGTGTATGCCCTCTGACAACTGCTACATGGTAGCTAGGTGCACACGGTGTATGCCCTCTGACAACTGCTACATGGTAGCTGGGTGCACACAGTATATAGGCTCTATCTAATGTTACATGGTAGCTCAGTGCACACAGTGTATAGGCTCTGTCCAATGTTACATGGTAGCTCAGTGCATACAGTGTATAGGCTCTATCTAATGTTACATGGTAGCTCAGTGCACACAGTATACAGGCTCTGTCCAATGTTACATGGTAGCTCAGTGCACACAGTGTACAGACTCTGTCTAATGTTACATGGTAGCTCAGTGCACAGGCTCTGACCACCGTTACATGGTAGCTGTATGCACACAGTACACAGGCTCTGACCACCGTTACATGGTAGCTGAGTGCACACAGTATACAGGTTCTGACCACCATTACATGGTAGCTGAGTGCACACAGTATACAGGTTCTGACCACCATTACATGGTAGCTGAGTGCACACAGTATACAGGTTCTGACCACCGTTACATGGTAGCTGAGTGCACACAGTATACAGGTTCTGACCACCATTACATGGTAGCTGAGTGCACACAATATACAGGTTCTGACCACCGTTACATGGTAGCTAAGTACACACAGTATACAGGCTCTGACCACCATTACATGGTAGCTGTATGTACACAGTGTACAGGTTCTGTCCACCATTACATGGTAGCTGAGTGCACACAGTATACAGGTTCTGACCACCATTACATGGTAGCTGAGTGCACACAGTATACAGGTTCTGACCACCATTACATGGTAGCTGAGTGCACACAGTATACAGGTTCTGACCACCATTACATGGTAGCTGAGTGCACACAGTATACAGGTTCTGACCACCGTTACATGGTAGCTGAGTGCACACAGTATACAGGTTCTGACCACCATTACATGGTAGCTGAGTGCACACAATATACAGGTTCTGACCACCGTTACATGGTAGCTAAGTACACACAGTATACAGGCTCTGACCACCGTTACAGGGTAGCTGTATGTACACAGTGTACAGGTTCTGTCCAATGTTACATTGTAGCTAGGTGCACACAGTATACAGGCTCTGACCACCGTTACATGGTAGCTGGGTGCGCGGGAACAGTTTATAGGCTGTGACCACTTTCCCAGGCTCTGTTCTAGGGTCTGTTGGCAGGTGTGGTAGGGGCAGTCGTCCAAGGGGGCTCAGCACAATATTGTCTTACCTTACCCACCACCTCCTTTGACCAACCACCTCCTTTATACCCCTGCCGTCCTGCACACACCAACCCCCCCCCCCTCCTCCCCTCACAATAGGCACACGTGTCTGTCTGCATGCTATATCTAACAGCCATAAAGCACTGCATGTAGGACCATTAATGTTATATTTACCCCATGTCAATGATAGAATCATTGTTATGACCATAGAGTTTTAACATGTAGATATTTTGTGTGACCACAAATAATTAATAGTTGACCTTGATTCATTCCCTGTTATTCACCTTACAAGCACCTAATACAATTATGTGAATTATATATGTGTAGGGAATCGTATTTACTGTGTATCGAGGTCTGTATGTATTCGATACTATTACTATGTACCATATCATAGTAGGATAGGCGCTCTTCAGGAGCGTCTCCTACATCTCTCGTAAGAGGGCACCACTGGTGGCTAACCGTGGTTGTTAAACCTTTCGGGGAGAAACGGTATGATCGCAAGTGTGTCCGTGGTACCGGTGGTGAATATGCGAAAGCCTACTGCTCATATTTTACAAGCGAAAATGGGGCCGCGTTAGCGCTTCTCCCCCAAACACGTAACCTCAGGTGGTGTGACGTAGGGAGTAGACCAGAGGGCGCACAGGTAGTACTTTTCATAGTACACAAAGTCAGGCTACCCATCAGCCTTCAACAGGTAGCACCAGAACCTCATCAGGGTCTAGACAACTTTCCCTATTTTTACGGGAACAACTCAAGGGCAAACCCAACCAACCGCAGCAGGTATTAATCAAGGTAATACCCCTGTTTCATCAAGCTCAGGCCAGTCCCAAATCCATCAGTTACTGTTCAATATCAGTTAGTGGAGCGCTGCTACACCCACAACAGTTCGAAAGTCTAGTTTAAGCCCTAGAGTGAGTGCTTTGTATAACACTAACCCAGCTATAGCTGGCTTGAGATTAGATACAATCTCTCAACATTCTGATGGTTTTGATGTTGTCGGGAAAAGTGTAAAACTTGCTTGTTCCATCAAAAGATCGACTAATGCTGCTCAAAGAGTTGCATCACAGCCTAAATCATATGAGGGAGATATACCTTGGCTTGAATGGTTAGCAGGTTTCATGGATGACATGAAAATAAGTTGTTAGAGTAATGGAGAAGCTCTTCCTCAACTCTGTAAATGCCTCCGAGAAGGAGCAGGAAAAGTGGCTCTTGATAAGTGGACTGAAGAATGTCCCGTTGGAACTTTCTTACAGTTAATAGAGTGTGCTAGTTATGTTTTCGGGACAGTAGGACGTACGGATCCTTGAGTAGAGTTCCGAAAACATACTCAAAAGCCAGGAGAGTCTCCTAAAATATATGGATTGGCTCTGCAAAGTTTATTGAGAAAGGTACATCCTACTATGCCAATGGATGACAAATTCTTTATTGAGGAATTGTTTGTTCAATTCGCTTCAGGACTAAAGGATCCGTCAGTACAGCAAGTTGTGTATGATAGCTGGAAGAATGATAGTTCTTTGAATGATCTCTTCGAAGCTATTGATAATCATGATAAAAAGAAAACCTTAATGGCTGGTAAAGTGCCACAAGCAAGAGCTAATCCAATGTTTGTCCCGGAAGGTTTCAATGAGGATACTCCCGGAGACATAGAGAATCAATATACTGACAGTGCAGCTCGTTTCCAGTCGAGAGGATACCAAAACTGGCGACGAAGTAATGAAAAAGCAGCCCAGAAAATCCCTATCAAGGGAAAGAAGTCTGCCAAACCTCTTAATCTGGAGCCCGATAGTGATATGGTTGAAAGGCTAGTGAAGGAAATTACTGAATCACTAGCCAGGAAACAATCTAGAAGGTTGACAAGGGTAACAAAACTTGTTATCGATGTCAAGAGAAGGGACATTTCGCTATGGAATGCCCTGCCAAGAAACCTGTGTTAAAGGGTAAACAGGAAAACTAAAGGGGGTTGCTTCGAAAGGTGACCAGTTACCCCAAGACTGGAACTTCGCTATACAAGTGATGCGGTGAAACGAGAGGAATCCAAAGTGATAAAAATGGCCAGCGCTGTAATAGATTGGCAGGAACAACCGGTTGAGCAGGGGTCTGGCAACCTTGAGAAAGAAAAATCATTGACTATAGGTGATGGTTATTCCGAAAGCTCAAGTGAAGAGGGAGTCAAGCTTAAGGAAGTCTTGAGAGCTGCAGGTGCTCAACTCTCCCCGAGTCATCCATGTTTCAAATACCTAAAGAAACAAGGATTAGATCTTGGTGTCACTAAAGATTTTAAAAGATTCACATTTGATCCTTCTCCATTGGGAGGAAGATCCTCGTACTTGGCTGTATCTGTACTAGGACGTATTGCTGAGTTTTTAGTTGACACTGGGGCTAATCACTCCTTTATCAGCTCTAAACTTTACAATGCATTGCCTGGCAGGACAGAAAACTTTGTTTTGAAGGTACAGGCTTGCTCGGCCGACGGTACTCAGATGCAAACGTATGGACGAACCTTTGTTCCATTGGAAGTAGGTAAAAAGGAATTTATTTTCTCACATACTATAGCGGATATAGCCAATGACGGGATTATAGGCTTGGATTTTGCCTCCCTTTATGATGCTATTCTTAACCCCCGTACAGGTGTTCTAACCATAGAACAACCTTACAAGGTTAAAGCGCAGTGTGTTACGACAGATTTCCTCGATTGCAACAGTGGCTCAGACAGTGAAAATACCTGCAGGAACTTTGTGTGATGCTCTCGTGAAAAGTAACCCGAAGTTAAGTGTTATCAAGTCTATGGTGGAGCCTGATACTGAGTATCTTGCAAGCGTGGGATTGGTTTCTGTTGATGCCTTGGTTTCGAATGGATCATGGACTGTCATGCCCATTTCGAATCCAGGAACCAAAGTTAAGTACTTACCAAAAGATAAGGAGATAGCGACTATTACAGCTGCAGAGGCAACTGTAAGTGCTATAGATCTTAATAAAGACTTAACTAAAGCGGAAGTAAACGTGTTACCTGAAGCCCTAGAAAGATTATTCAAATCTTCCAAGAGCTGTTCAGAGGAACAACAGGATGAAATATGTTTACTACTTCGAATAGATGAGACCTTAGATTTCTTAGGTGGAAATCAATGGTTCGCTCATAGATCGCTATGAGAGAAGAGGATAAAGAAAAAACAGCGTCCACTAGTCATATGGGGTTGTACCAATTCTAATTGATGCCTTTCGGGCTATGCAAGCTCCAGCTACTTTTGAGGACATGATGGAATCTGTCCTGAGTGATCTTTTCTGGAAGAGCTGTTTGGTATATCTTGACGATGTGATAGTGTTTGGTAAGACATTCGAAGAATGCTCTAGCAACTTCGAATTGGTTTTGGAAGGAATCTAACATAACAGACTAAAACTAAAACCTAAAAAGTGTACATTGTTTCAGAAATCAATGGTTTATCCCGGAAGGATCATTAGTACTGATGGTATTAAGGCTGATCCCGATAAACTTAAAGCAGTTTCTCATTGGGAAAGACCAAGAGGCCCGTAAGATGTACGCTCGTTTCTGGGATTCTGTTCTTACCATAAATCCTCACGTACAGGACGCACCTCGCATATAGGACGCACCCTGAGTTTAAGGAAATGCTATAAGAGATATCTGGGGTTATATTTTGGTCATTTAAGTACTGTTCTATAGTAGAAAATCCTCACTTATAGGACGCACCCCCAACTTCTGACAGTCCTATAGGACGCACCAGGGGTAATTTTAGTGTATAAGACACGTCCTGTACGCGAGGATTTACGGTACTATCGAGACTTTATCCCAGGGTTCTCTAGAGTAGTGTATCCTATTGGCTGTCAATAAACATCATGATACATCAATGATATCATACCCTGGCTATAATATTGTAAGGCTGGATCGATGCCCTTATGTTGATAAAGACTGTGGCGGATTACTTTTCTATGTCAAAGAGGATATTATCATAACTGAATGTCCACTTGAGTCAGCAATAACTCCAAATTATGAAGTTTTTGACTATTGACCTTGAGATCCATAAAGCTATATATAAGGTTATTCTAGTTTATCTAACTATTTGGGCCTGGACAGTGCTTTTTTGCTCATAACCCCAGTTCCTTATCCAGCCATAACGCACTCTCAGACCTTTTCTTCGTCTTCAAGAAGCTGCTGGTTTCAATCCGGACATGTTATTAAATTGGAGGAGAATACAAAGTCAACTCCTCCATACATTTCCTGTTAAAACCGTTTAGGTTCAACGGGGAATCGATCCCCGGCCGCTGGGGCAGGAGGCGAGCTCGCTGTCCACTATACCAAGGCGACCGGTGGTAGAACCCAATACACATGGAAGATATGGAAAAGTTGTCCGACATACCTGAAGTTTACAAAGCTCGTTAGCATAGATTTCAATGGAGCCTGGTGGAGTTATTAACAGAGAAACATCCTTACATATCCTATATGAATATGCCATGCCTAATTTCTCCAATTTGTTCGAAATAAGACTTCGGGGTCATGGATTATTAACCCATAAACCCACTTGTGCTTTCCCATAACATACATTAAACGCTAACTACAAGCCCCCTGAGGTAGGAAATCAACATGGTATTGACTACTTGATTAAAGTACTTGATAAAGCTGTACCCACTCGAAAGATTGTAATTATGGTAGATTTTAATATTGATTTACTTACACTGTCTGACACAGATCAAAACGTATTAAGAGAATAACTAATGTCAATGGTCTTAAGCAGTATATTACAATCCCAACAAGAGTAAAAGGTTTATCCAAAACCCTTATTGACCATATGTATACAAACTGTGATTATGTAAGTCACCATGGTACAGTTAATATTCGCCTAAGTGATCACATGCCGGTGTTTCTAATCTTAAAATGTGAAAGAAACAAAATTCCTAAGGAATTAAAAACCATTAGGATGTACAGAAATTTTTATATTAATGTCTTTCACCATGACTTTTGCAATAGCAATTAGGATGACTACAATTATCATCAAGATGTTAATGGATTATGTTCGACCTATATGGCTAATTTCCTTAAAGCATTAAGTGTCACAGCCCCTTTGAGGAGGACATATGTGTCAATAGATAAGCCAGAATGGTTAACAAATGAGATTATAGGTATAATGAGGCTCCGTGACAATGCTTATAAACAAGCCAAGCTGTACAATAACCCAGGTGACTGGGCTGTCGCTGATACATTTGCCAAGAGAGTTGATATTGCTATTGCTGTTAATAAAAAGAATACCCTGAGCAACCTGCTGGATAAGCATAAAACTGATCCTCGTGAATTCTGGAGAGGTGTTAGAAAATTGCTTCCTAAATATAGAGGCGACTGTATAAATCAACTTATTGATGATGAGACTGGGCACAAATATGGTCCTGCTCAAATCCCTGATTATATTAATGAATTTTTCACTAAAATTGGTAAAAAAACTTGCAGATGTTTTACCCAAGGTATTATATAGGAGCAATATACCACAAATACGTGTAAAGCATGACCTACTGTTTAGTCCTACTGTAGCGAATTCAACCAAACCACGGAACCTGTGATTCATATCTGCACGAGAGTATAATAGTAGCAAGGTCAATCAAAATTGGCCGCAATATCTCTTACAAGTGTGTGTGCATCGAGGAAAACAATAATACAGCGCACGGGAGTCCCACTGTAGCGAATTCAACCAAACCAAGGAACCTGTGAGTCATATCTGCACGGGAGTACAACAGTAGCACAGTAACTTGTAACTTGTATACATGTGACATCACATATAAGGGTCAAGCCAAACCACGGAACCTGTGAGTCATATCTGCACGGGAGTACAACAGTAGCAAGGTCAATCAAAACTGGCCGCCGTCGTAATGGGGAAACCACGCAGAAGGGCTCGTATTAAAAATCTATCAAACAAAGCCACAGTAAAGGACCTTATTGAAGCTGTAAATAACTTGCAAGAAAGGTTAATAGAACTTGAAGGTGATCAAGATTCAACCTCAGAAAAAACTGTTTTGCTCCAAGATGACTATGAAATTCTTGAAAAAACGAGTTGCTGAAAATGAAAAAAATGCTAGAACTACGAGTGATATTCTTAAGGCTCTCGCAGATAGACTAGACATTGCTCAGCCTATGGCCAATGAGGCTATCCAAAAAGTTGACACTATGAAAGAGAGAGTTGATTGTATGTCTACCTCAGTCAATACTGCAAATAGACTTACTAAATCACTTCTGAAAACTACTCAAAAATTCGAGGAAGATGACAGGAAAAAAACTCTACTTATGGAAGGGTTCCCAGAAAATCACAAAGAAGACCTTCGCAAAGTCTGTGACACATTATTTGAAGATTTAGGGTTCAAATATGGCAACGAAAGAGTAGACTCCATATATAGATTGGGGAAGTATGATCCTACACAAACTAGGCCGAGAACTATAGTCTTCAAATTGGCACATCGAGGCATTAAAGCAGATGTATATAGGAAAATCTCAAATTTGAAAGATTTACCTGCTTGGAAAGGTGTGTCATTGATGGACGAGCTCACAAAAACTGAAACAAAACAGTACAATGATCTCAGGGCTCTCTTCTTTCTAGCTAAAAGGAAAGGGATAACTGATGTCAAACTTCGTATAGAGTGCTGATTATTGAAAAAAAATCATACTCACACCATGATATCACTGCCCTACCATATGGCTTAAATTTGCTGGAAGCCTACACGATCAAAACTCAAGATGGTATAGCCTTCAAAGGACCCCACCACATCCTGAGTAACTTGTATACATGTGACATCACATATGAGGGTCAAGCATACAGTTCAGTTGAACAGGCAATACAGCATACCAAGGCCCTAAGTGTTGATGACAAAAAAGCAGCTAGTGATATTCTACACACTGATGATCCCTTCAAGATGATTGAAATAGGAAAACAGATCAAGCCAACTACAGAATGGTCTAAGAATGCTACTGGCCTCATTTATGAATGCCTTCAGTCAAAGTTTAAAGTTGACAAATGTAGCAAATATCTTCAAAATACTACAGGGAACCTGTATGAGTGTACCTATCACCCCATCTATGGGGTAGGCAGACACATAGGAAATGTTGCTAGCCTGTGCGAAAATGACGTTCAAGGTGGTAATATATTGGGGAAACTCCTAGCCAAAGTAAGAGCGGAGATACTTGTACCACCTACAAAGCCAACACCAACTCCAGTGCCTACCCCAACACCAGCTTCAACACCAGCCCCGACTCCAGATCCTGGAAAACCTTCAACACCACCTACACCCAGTGAAACGATTCCAGACCCACCACCACTACCACCAGCTATTGCAGCAGGCGATCGAGGACTACTACCAACACCGGATGTACGTCCAAAAATCTACCCTCCACCAACCTCTCCTGAAGACGAGAAAAACAGGAAAAAAGCTGGAAAAAATCCAAAGACTGGTAAATCGTATACAAAAAAACTTGACAAAAATTCAGATCGTGAAGCTACTGACAATGATGAATCTGATGGCAACCACTCTTATGATAGTGAGGATTCAAAAGCTGATCCTAATGATTCCATTACCTCTACAAATTTGTAGAATCTCAATCTGTGTCCCAGTAGATTGATCGTAATTTGTAAAAATGTACAAAATTTTTCTTTTTTGATTTGTTTGTTGATTTCAAACTGTATTACTATTGAGTTTCTGTATTTCAAATACTAACACATTTTTAAACTTGTAACATGTCTGAATCCTGAAGACTCTAGCCCAATATACATAGAGCATTGAAACCACCACAAGCTATCTTGTACTGCTAGCAACAACTGGTATGAACTGTCATAATGACGAAGGTTCACTACCTGTGAGAAGAATACGTAGAAAGGTATTAATGAACGGTTGTATTGGTTGTATTGAGGGTGGTCCTACATGTTGTTGTTATAAGAAGACCTATACTGTATAATCACATACCATCTCTTATAAAAACTAATGGTCAATGTATTTTACATCTAAATGCCCAAAGCATTAGAAATAAGATTGTTGACCTACGCATTGAATTACAGAATCAAGGTATAGATTTTATACTTTTCTCTGAGACTTGGTTGACCGATACTGATAAAAGCGACAACTATATTTTTAATAATTACAACCTCTATAGATTTGATAGAGTACGCGATAAAGCGGGAGGAGGTTTATGTGCATATATTAAAGAAGGTATAACATGTTCCAGTCAAAAATTTTCAAATTTTAATGTAAGCAATATCGATGTGAAAAACAATGGCTAAATATATCGAGAGAGCACTCCAAATCAATGGTGATAGCTAATATTTATAGACCACCGGAAGGGAACAAGTACAACTTTGTGAATATATTAAAAGACACATTGACAAAAATTGAAAATCTTGAAAATTGTGAAGTATTTTTGATTGGAGACTTTAACATCAACATGTTTGAAAATACTCCGTCAAAAGATTACTTGCTTTCCACTTTACAAGATTTTGGACTACTGCAATTAATTAATCAATCCACAAAAAACAAGGGACAAATGTCATGTATTGATCTTATTTTTACAAACTCTACCATAGTTGAACAATCTGGAGTAGCCACTTTAAATCAAAGCGATCACTTACCTGTGTATGTCAGCCTCAAGAGACCAAGTATACAGAGAAAACAAAGATCTTTTAGAGGACGGTCATACAAATTATTTGTTGAAAATACTTTTAAACAGAACTTTATCGAAATGTCTTGGGAAAATTTTGATACCTGTGATGACATTGAATCCTGCTGGCAGATTTTTGAAGATAATATTAACAGTATTCTCAATGTTCTATGCCCAATTAGGAATTTCAATATTAAATTTAAGGAAGAACCATGGCTAACACCAGAACTTATTTCAGAAATCATTGAGAAAAATAATGCACTGAGAAAAGCTAAACGAACGAATAATATTTTGGATTGGCATAATGCCAAAATCTTGAAAAATAATTGCAGTACAAATTTAAAAAGGGCAAAACAAGCTTTTATTGTTTCCGAACTTAATAAAAATGTTAAAGATGCAAGAAAATTTTGGGCAGCCATGAAAAACCTTATACCGGGTAAACGTAAAAGTTCTTCCATTGACCTTATTGATGATCAAGGTAACGGTATTAAAGAAGATAAGACAGCTAATTTTATAAATGAGTTTTTTACAAACATAGGCCCAAACTTAGCTAACAAAATAAATACCCCATGGAATTTTACAGGTCAGGTTTGTGACAAAGTGATGAATGATTTTACTATTACTGATGAAAATGTACTAAAGGCTTTGAATACGATGAATAAGAACAAATCCTCTGTCTTAGAAAATATATCATCTAATGTTTTCATATTAGCGGTGAAAACCCAGATAACACGCTTCACCCGATTGTTGAATTTAATAACTAACAATTGTTATATACCCAAATCATGGAAGGCAGCCAAGGTCACTCCGTTACCTAAATCAGGTGACTTATCGGATGTATCGAATTACAGACCTATAAGTCAGCTTCCAATACCGGGTAAGGTCCTAGAAAGGATTCTACACACCCAATTAGAAAACCACCTGGAAACAAACAAAATACTTACAAAAATTCAAGGAGGATATAGGAAACAAAGATCCACAGTAGATACTATTAGTACTTTGACAAATGATATACTATGGAATAGAAACAAAGGTCATGTGACACTGGCTGCTTTCATAGATACAAAAAAGGCTTTCGATTGCGTTGATCACTTTATTTTGAAGAAAAAACTTGAAAAATATGGTATTAAAGGAAAAAATCTATTATTAATAAGTGAATACCTAAACGATAGAACACAAAAAGTCTTAGCAAATGGGTACGTATCAACTGGTTTAACTATAACATGTGGTGTACCACAGGGTAGTATTTTAGGCCCTCTTCTTTTTTTAATATATATCAACGACATACATGTAGATAATAACAGTGTGAAAACATTATTGTATGCTGATAGATACAGTTTTGTATGTAAGTGGGAACAATATACTAGAAGTGTCACCATACCTACAAGATGGTTTGTTATATTATGCCCATTGGTCAGCAGCCAACAAATTAACAATGAATGAAAAAAAAAACAAAATTAATGCTTTTTACAAGTGATCAGAAATATAAAAAACTTAAATTACAGGATATCCAAATTAAAGTAAATGGTGAACGCTTACACTTTGTTCCTTCTTTCAAATATTTAGGTGTGACTTTAGACTATGATCTCAGTTTTAAACAACATATTTCAGAGATGATTAAGTCCATATCTTTTAAATCCTATCTATTATACAGAATAAAATCTTATGTGCCCACTAAATACATGCTACAAATTTATAAATCCTATATTATACCAGTAATTGATTACGCAGATGTATTATATCATAGATCAAACGATACTGTCTTGAACCTGATACAAACCATACAAAACAGATGTTTAAAGTATTGCTTAAAATTGCCTGTACTATCATCAACTGATTTTATCCATCAAGAAGCTGGCCTTCCCTATATTGTAAATAGAAGATTACATCATTTGAGAATTTTAGCTTTCAAAAGAACTAAGACAAAGGAATTTTGTAAACCACTTACGAGAAATACTAGATTACAGCAATATCCTGTATTAAAATATAATATCATAAATACAGCTGCTTACGAGAGATCGATTGAAGTTATGACAGCACAATTATGGAATGAAATGGATATAACTTTAAAAGAAATTGAAATTTTGAAAGATTTCAAATGTAAAAGCAAACTGTTCATGGTCAAAACTATACCAGTAAATGTAAGAAACATACATACTTAAGAGTAGACTTGTGAAGCTGCCCTTGGGGCATATGTTTCTGTACTGTCAGATCTTGAATGATTTCAAATGTAAGAGTAAGCTGTCTATGTTCAAAACTATACCAGTAAATGTTAGAAACCTATATATTTAAGGGTAGACTTGTGAAGCTGCCCTAAAACATATGATTCTATGCTGTTAAATGAATGCTTGATGAAATTTTGAAAGATTTCAAATATAAAAGCAAACTGTTCATGGTCAAAACTATACTGGTAAATGTAAGAAACATATATACTTGAGGGTAGACTTGTGAAGCTGCCCTTGGGGCATATGTTTCTGTACTGTCAGATCTTGAAAGATTTCAAATGTAAGCGTAAGCTGTCTATGTTCAAAACTATACCAGTAAATGTTAGAAACTTTTATACTTAAGGGTAGACTTGTGAAGCTGCCCTTAAAACATATGATTCTATACTGTTAAATGAATGCTTGATGGTATTGATGTGTTATTTCATTGACCAATTTGTAAAAGAAGGTACAAGTAATTCTGAAAAAGTTTCAGGGATTTTCTATATTTGAGGTCCACCCTCTGACTGTACATGTACATTTATTATGTAGAGTGCGTACAACTGATAGTAATAGTCTATGATTTCCAAAAATCTTCAAATAGAAATCTCCTCTGTCTCCAAATCACATGTTATCATTTGATTAATTACTAATCAATTTTGATTATATTTTATCTAAAATACTAACAAGGGGGACTCATAACATCAGTTCCACTGAAGTGTCCTCCTAACTTATTTGGCACAGTACAAATGTATAAAACCCTGAGATGTTTGACTTTTCTAATATTGTGATAAAATAATATTTACAGCAATGTACTTACATAAATACACTTTGTAAAAACTGTGATACACTATTAATTAAATATTTATTGTAATTGTCATTATAAATGTATGGACCAACCCGACAAAATGTCGAAGAGAATTTATGTAATTTCATCACACCTGAACAAATGCCAAATAAAGTTAAATTGTTCCTTAAAAAAACTCTGTTTGATGAAGATGAGATAAAAAAAAGCTATTGTTGAAATTGATGTCACTAAGTCATCTGCTATTACAAATGTGAAATCCTCTGTCATTAAGCAGTTATTACTTCGAGACTGTAGTAAGCTTAGGATGATCTTTAATAAATCCCTATTAGATGCAAGTTTTCCTGATGTGTGGAAACATGCCATTGTCACCCCCATACCAAAGAAACCCAATAGCAAATCTGTGAACAATCTAAGGCCCATAAGCCAACTCCCGCTACCTGGCAAAATTCTTGAAAAATTAGTTATTACAAGGCTTACAAATTATATGGAAGGCAAAAATTATATCACTTGTGCCCAACATGGTTTCAGGAAAAATCACTCTACATTATCTGCTGTCAGTGCTTACTTGGATATATTGTCTATGAAAACTTTAACAATAGGAAGACTACCTTCTCTATCTTCATTGACTATAAAAAGGCATTTGATACTGTTTCTCACCCTATACTAATACAAAAATTATCTGATTATGGACTTAGTGACAATACATGTGATTGGTTTAAGTCCTACTGTTTTCCGCGCACTCGGGCGGTACAGTAAGCAGTGCTTGTTTTGTTCACATAGCCTGTTCAACCGAGGCACGAGTAGTTGGAAAATGATATAATACCAAATAAAGCATGTTGATGCAATAACAAACATGATCAACAATGTATTAGTTTGGTTTTACCATGTGAAGATATCATAGTAGTTCACTAGTTGAGGTATACATATAGCATGCATGTTAATTATTTATGTGATTGATGATATGTTCATGAATACAATAGATCAATCTTGGTGATATCACTGCCAAGCTTTTGAGGTTTCAGTTGTAAATATATTTGACCATTGCAATAATTCATGGGCACTTATGTACATGGTAGTATGACCTAATGTGAGTTTATACATATTACATGATTAATGAATATTCAATTTGGCGATTGCATTCTTAAAGCGACACTTAGTAGGCAACCTCTGTGTGTCCTTATCCAACAGGTCCCACAATTTCACGCCCCTGTAATATGGGGAATGGCGGTAGGCACTGGTTTTGGCCTGCCTGATTGCAAATTTTAGATTTAGATCTCCCCTGGTTCTGACATTCAATCTTTCAATGGCCTCTCCCCTAATAGCCCATTCCCACATCATTAACAGTAATTGCTTGGATCGTCTGGTTTTCAGGAATTCGACATTGCAATCTTTGTGTAATTCAGCGACACTTTTATTATGTACCCTAGTTTGGCAACAGATTCTTAACGTGTGATTCTGGAGTCGTTGTAACTTTGCCAGATCGGCTGCCTGCCCACTGCCAGTATAAAATGAACAGTATTCAGGTACAGGGACTATAGTAACCTTATAAATGTTGGTGCAGATTTCTTTAGTCATACATTTCCTCAGTTTACTTAAATTATAAATTCTATTGCCAAGACTTTTCTTTAGTTTTGCGATGTGGTGACCGATATTGAGGGAACTGTCCAACTCCACACCCAGATATGGGTACATGACACAATTAGGTAGTTGTTCATAACCTATCTTCATATAAGGACCTTTAAGATGTCCCACCTTATTTTTAGTACCGAAATACATACACATGGATTTGTTGGCATGGACTGTCATGAAATTATTATTACACCATAATTGGATTCTATCCAAATCTTCCTGCAGTAATCGCTTTGAATCATCAACTGTATCAGCCGAGACATAGAGCACCAAATCGTCTGCATACATGGTGTATTTACTGTTTTTAATTTCCTGGCCTATATCATTGATAAAAAGTACAAAAAGCAACGGACCCAAGGTCGAACCTTGTTTGGTGTAAGATCGCCAGAATTGCACTTGATATTATTACTGGTTTTAACACAACCATTAATAAAAACACTTGCATGATGGTAGTCTTTGATTATTACACAAAGTACACAAAAGTGTTCCCGTTACAAAACCATCAGGCCAAAAGGCCATTAGTTAAAGGCTGGATACTTCAATTCAGGGCGCCTTTGATGTTACATTCAGATCAGGGACGGGAGTTCGAATTCCTCCCTCTGGTCAGAAATGTGTCACTATCTCGCCATATGTAAGACTCAAACCAATCCATATAGAGCACAGAGCGATGGTATGGTGGAAAGGTTCAATCGGACATTGATTCAATGCTTGAAACCATTGGTCAATACACATATGGACAACTGGGATGATCAATGCGACTTTGTTGTTTAAGCTTACAACAATACAGTACATGCTTCGACTCATTGTACACTGAACATATTGATTTTCGGGGAAGACATCATTATGCCAGCTGATTTGGTGTATGGCGTTGTAGGTATCATTCCCGAAACTCCTTGTTTAATCATGTTTGTCGAGTCCTGACGAGACAGATTAAAGCATGTGAAATGTAAAGAGGGATCCTGGGAGGCCCAGAAAGCAAACGACAGAGGAGGGAACCCCGAAACCTAAGCAATCCAAACCTAAAGGTAAAAGGAAAAAAGTCTCGGCAGGTGAAGGTAAAAAGAAGAGGAAAACGGCGGCTAAGACTAAGCAGATGATGGAAAAGGCTCCTCCCGCTACCAGGTCTAAAGGAGCTCCTCGTGAGGGAGTGAGATGCAGTCCTAGAATTATGCCTAGAGAGCAGTGACCTAACCTGAACATCACAACGAGTGTAATGTCCTGTCTGTTAGTGTTTGTTTATAATGCCTAAATGAGAGAACGTAACCCTAGGCTGGAATGCTGACCTTTTTGATGATCTCATGGGTGGAGGATGGATAATCCAGCAGAATAGCTATAAGGCATTCTGTATTATTATTTTAATACCTCTGTGAGCTCCTAAAGAATCAAAAAGATCTCGACAAGGGAGACTGAATAGATCGGTTAATTTGTGAAACAACTCGCTACCCCAAAAGGCAAGGGTGGGAAAGTACTGTGGGAACTAGGTCAACTGACCTTATTTTTGATAATAACATCAAAGTAAGGTTAAAGTGACGCGCAAGACTGCGCATGTGCATTGCATCAAATGATGTCAGGTGACGCATTGGATCCCGCCACTTTGCGACTTGGGTTGGTGCCAACCAGATGTGTTGCTGTAGTGTGTATTGTTTTTAAGGGTAAAAGAAGAAAAAAGGTTAATCAAAGCTATAACCCTTGTGTACCCCCATATACACAAGGTGTGCTGGTTGGCTTTCGAGTCAACCACACATACCCTAACCGGCCAATGACCGAGGGAGATGTTCAACTGAACCTTGCAAGCGGTGGTGGGGGTAGTACCCCGTCGCACAGTGGGCTCGAAGGAGCAGAGAAAGAGGCTAATGTGTTGCCTGCCAGTGCAGGTAACACAGTGTCTCCTATCTGCCAAGAAGATGATCTCATGGGAGTGGGCACATTTCAGATGCTCAGAATGAACCTCGAATCAACGTTGAGGACAACTAAGACGATGATTTTGAGTCTTTCGGGCAATCTTACATCGAGACTCCCGAGTCTTGACAACAGGTTTTCAAGCGGCCAAGTAAGATAACTAGGTCGACAACGGTGAAGGCGGCTGACCAATCAGCTTCCAGTAGTGTCGAGATTCCATCTAGGGACCCGATCAATGTATGTAAAAAGTTTAATCCTGATGACAAAATGGATTCAGAACTTCGTAATGTGATTCTAAGTACATTAACGCCTGAAGAGTTCAACAACTCAGAAATGAAAACTTATGGCGGGTGTGCTACTGGTGCAGCTCAACATAAATGGTTCGCCAAGATTGTTTAAGAGGCAGCAGAAAAGTTGGTGCGGACCCCGAAAGCACCATCCACAGTAACAGTTGAGCCTCTCTCTCAGAGTACACACGAGTCTGAGAGCGAAATGGAGGTGGACCAAACAGAGACTGTTAGTGACACTGAAATGGCTTCTCAATTGTCTAAAAGGAAAATCGAAAGGAATTCAGTAGCGGCTTCTACGCCCAAGGTTGAAAAACCATAGGTAGAGCCTAAAGAGACCTCTCCCAAAGAGGATAAACTCGAAACCTAAGAGTGGCAAGAAAACAATGTCACAAAAGGAAAAGAATTTGACCACGAAGGAAGCCAAAGAGAAGAAGCTCAGAGACGTGGCTTTGGCCAATGCCGCTGAGCATCAGAAGTGTCTTGACAAAGCTAAGAAAGCTTACAAAAGTGACAAATCGGACATGGAAGTCAGGAAGATGGCTCTGACAGAGAATGACAAAATCATCTTTGCCAATGCCTTGTCGAAGTTCAGTAGGTTTAAACCTATGAGCTTCAAAGATTGTCGAATGGACCAAAAGAAGCATTGTGCTCCACCTGCTGTCTTCCCTGACAACACGGAGCGCGATGAGCAATAGCTCCGTTGGAGTAACAAGGTGGAGTCGGTCTTTCAATGTTATTGGGACTGGTTCAACCGTGTAATGAGAATGGTTAAATGTACTACTTGAAGGATCAAAAGCTCAAGCTTAAATGGGTCCTTCCTAAGTTTGAGGAGACAAAATGGTGTTCACTTCTTGTCATGACGAGCAAGTAAGTACCGAGGACCTGGCCCTCGAAAGACCAGTTTCTGAGGCATCTCTCCGAGGTGCACTATCATCACCATGGGGTGTATGAATGTGTACCCAATGAGAGGTTTCAACAGAGTGCCAAGTGTCCTGACGGGCTTATGACTGTGCATTATTCTAATATGGTTCGCCATATGAACGCCTGTCATGGGATTAAGTTCGAGGACGCTATTCGAAGGGTGTGAGACCTCCATACAGAGTTAATGGCTGGTTTCACAACCAAAGATGCTATTGTAGCAAAGGAGGGTTCCAAGACTATGGTCCCGAAACTAAAGGAGTCCATTGGCAAATTACAAGCGAGGTATGTTGTTTCCTTTGTACCAGACAGATTGCACCTGCAAAATGCCCATTATGAGGAAATGAAAGAATAGGGCAAAGCTGCCCATCCCTCGAAAAGGAAAGCGGATAAAAAGAATGCGTCTGGTATTTCTAAGAAAAGGACTCGAGTTGAGAAAGGCAGGACTGTCTATATCCCAGGAGGCGTTTCTGTTCTGCAGAAAGTAGAACCGAAAGCAAAACCATTGACCTTTGATTATAAGAAACTGATTGGAATCAGAGTCCAAGCTCAAAAGCTCATTTCGGGAGTTTGTCTTTACTCAGCAGATGACTTCCTGGTATTGCCTCCTGACGGGCCTGAAAGTCAAATATTGACTCCGGGAAAGCCTAAGAAGTCACACTCACAGGCTTCTTCTTCGAAACAACCTGAGATTCCTCCTGGAGCTAAGGTTGTAGAGCTGCCTAAAATTAAGTATTTTAGTGCAGATGACCTCGTTAGCTTTGCTGTCCAAGACAAACTTGTGAAGAATTGACAAGAGAAATTTTCGAAGGCTCTCGAGGCCTTTGAGGATACAGTAGTGCAAAACACTATGGCTTGTGTTGGTGGTATACATGATGCCGAAAAGGGGGCACTGTACCAACAAAGGGAAGAACGTCTTCATGATAAAGTCCAACAGGCGGACAAATGCGAAAAAGAAGCCAAGGAAAAGGAAGAGTACTGGGAAATTAGAGTTGCAAACGAGAGATCTATCTCAGATCATTTTAAAATGAAGTTCGAGATGTGTTTCAAAGGACATATCTTCGAAGACTGGAATGGTAAGCCTTCCTAACTGCGCAAGTGGTTGAAGGATTTACCTGCTAAAGACGATTTGAATTAAAAAAAAAAAAAAACTTTCAGAAACAGCCGGAAGCAGACCAGTACCTCGAGGGGAACTAAACTATGCTATCGAGACGATTACCCGGATTACCCAGATGTAGATCTCTATTATGAAGAGGTCGATGTCATGTGAATGCCACCACTGAACATACAAACAGGACTCACCTTATTTTAAATATACATTGGACTTACCTGAAGGCTCATCTTGAAGGAGTTACCTATATATGTGTTCATCTCGAAGGACTTATTCGTCTGGTTCGTTGCACCACCAGCCAGGAGCGGATGTGTGTGGTGCACATATGCGCGGGCACTGACACATTCCTCTGTTAAATTATCAACCTGTGAAGCACGGGATAGCCACTTAGTGCCGCTAAAGTGCTGTAAAACACAAATCAATCAATCAATCAATCAACCAGCCAGGAGCATTAACCTTGCCATTGGATATTATGTACTCACGTCTTGAAAAGATGGTTCATTATGTTGATATGTGATTCTCTTGTTGCAAACGAGATCACTTTTATATACAACCTGGTGCATGGATATAGGTTGTGGACTATTTTTATATGTCGTTATTCAAAGCTGAGCTTCGAGATATCTATTACTCAGGAGACCCATATGGAACCTCTTCAGTGTCAAACCTGGAGGTAGGATATGGACTACCTTGACCTTTCCAATGGAGGCTGAATGAAGTAGGTCTCTCGAGGTTAGGCAGGTTGGACTCTGTGTTATATAATGTTGTTATTAACCACTGCTATACCAATGTATACTGGTATCATGTTATAACCTTGTGTTTAACTGTCTCTACTATTTCGAGATTGTTATTATGAATCTCATATATTTTGTATCGAGGTCACATGATCTGTGTAAAAGTCCTTTTTAGGACTAATCATATTGGGTTTCTTAAAAGATATCACATATAATATGCTATAGTAATAGTAACATCTCATTATGATCTCAATCCCCTAGGTGAAATGTATAGATAAACTATGGTAAAATGATCATTATATCTATCACTATTTTACCCTAGTGTTATCTGGAGCGGGGTGCTGTAGGGAATCGTATCTACTGTGTATTGAGGTCCGTATGTATTCGAGACTAATACTATGCACCATATTGTGGTAGGATAGGCGCTCTTGGGGAGCTTCTCCTACGTCTCTCGTAAGTGGGCACCACTGGTGGCTTCGGGTGGTGTGACGTAAGGGGCGGACCAGAGGGTGCTCAGTGTGGAACCAATCAACCATAAAGAGAAATATATATTCCGCCGTCCTCCTACGATCGGGAGATTCACAGTCCTACCGAGCTGGTAGGCTGATCTAAGTGAGAGCATTACCACCTTACAGGGTACTGACTAAAGGCATAGGAAAGGTTGAAAAGCATTTGCAAGTCTTCTTGTAAAAGTACCGTAATAAAGTGATTCTGAAACCTACTCAAACTGACTAGTTATTGCTTCGATAATATAGTTATCTCGATATCAGTAGGATCTCGAAACGGCAATACCTACATATGCTTAAATACAACAAGGTACACATTATTTCACTGGTATCCTGGAAATTGTTATTAAATGGTTGGTGGAAGAAGTGCATTTTAATGAGTTAAGCAATGTAAGCAGGCTACAATTCGATGGGAATGTGTGATTAGAGGTCACTGACATTGATTTGACCTAACATTAATGTGTGATTAAATGTGGTACAAACTAGGTTTCTCTACCAGTGCCGACATCATCACAAACTCCCACACTCTCAGCAGTAATTATAAATGGGCTATAAATACCGCTGTAGTGCATGCAACAGGATCCAAATTGGGTACCTACAGCAGCTACTAGTGTATTGCAGAATAAGAAACACTCTACAGTAAAACCCTTGTTTCGCGGTATATACCATGACTAAAGCTGTTCAACTGTTGAAATGTATTACAGAGACAAGTTAACACAACAAATATCCATAGTAGAAGCGGCAGCTTACAGAAGCAATGGAGTCATTTCCCTTATTAGAGATACATAATTTGTAATATTATCCCGATGCTCGATGCTCAGGTCGAGTCTATATCGTTCATAGTGAGGGTCCTTAGGGAGTTAATACAATGTACAATGGAATAGATATCAGTTACCAATATAGAGATAGGGGGGGCATATATATAAAGATTGTATACATGTGGTCTGCAGTACCTTTTGGTGAAGGTTCATCCGTAGTGTATGGGAAATTACTACAAGCGATTTTGCACCTGACACCATTGGCATTGGGGTATAATTTGTGAGTAGCCTCGCAGAGGGGCCTCCTATAATCTGCTCGTTTTATTGAAAAAACTCATATTTAAAAGAACTTTAAAACAACTCTTCGTTTGAATTGAGAATACCCTGCACACCTCATCCCTTCAGCATGGCTGTCCGCAGACCTGTGCTGCCGGTCTACTCAGTGGGAGCATGCTGTAATATGAATGAGCCAGGTTTATATAGATCCACAACCTGGAATATTGACAGCTGGCAGCAAGAGTAGAATCGACCACAGTTTTAGATTACAATAATTCTACACACCATCCTCTATGGATTAGAACAAGCTGTCAATACCAGCCCCCTCCCCACCTCCAGCTAGCTATTGCTCATCACCTGATAGGAATACTTGAACTGCACATCCATACATCCGTGGATATTGATTTATATATATAATTGATGTTGTGCTTCCATTCAGACTTCATCATTTCCTGATTTTAGAATTAAAATTCCAAAGTTGGGGACATTTCCACATCGATCCCCTATGTTCTCCAAAATTAACCTAAACATAAACCCACGACTTATGCATCCTCTAAGGGAGTGATCATTTTTTAACAACAGGGGGGGGGGCTGGTGGGTTTGCTCGTGGACGCGCAAAAAGAAAATTCGACCCCCCCCCTCTTGATGGGGTAAAAAATTGTTGACCCCCCCCCCCCATAAGGGCCAAAAATCGTGTGCAAACATGACCTTTTACCCTATAGTAATGCGCAGGGGTTTCCACTGAAAACAGGTGAAATTATTTTGAGCCCCCCCCCCATCAGAGGGGTTGAAAAAATTCTGACCCCCCGGTCAAGGGTTTGAAAAAATTACCTCCCCCTCAAACTCACCAGACCCCCCCCCCCCCTGTTGTTAAAAAATGATCACTCCCTAAGATGGGTAGATCTGGAGGATTCTGCAGAAGAAGCTATACTAGGACTGGGATAGCCGCTGTGATGGTGTCATGCGGGGACTACATTGCTTGCAGTGCTACGATCGCCCTTTCAAACCCTATACATGTAATGATGCATATATATGGGGGTAAATTACTCAATAATGAACGGTTGCTACAATATTATACAGTCGTTGATCACTGTGAGATTTATCCCCAACTCAGTGAGCTATTAGCTACGATCACCAGGAGGGTCTTGCCAAAAGAAAACAAGGAAGAACCTCTGTAAGTGCTGACCCAGGTAGCAAGGATACATACATTGGGCCAATGTCGGCTTATATTGGGCCAATGTCAGCTTATATTGGGACAAGCATTGACAAGCATGGCCCAATGCTCCATTGCTGATTGGGGAGGAAAACCTTATGGTCTAACTTGTTTTCAGAGTATTGACAAAAAGATTACAGCATAATGCATGGACAACTCTTTTTTGGTATGTAAATAAATCGTGCATGTTTCATCCAAACGGTTATTTCAACAATCATTTAGCAATACAAAAACGTGCACGTTTTCTTTTTTGGCAAGACCCTCCTGTATTTTGGAGGGTCCAAATCCTAGTAACTATTGTGCCATGAGCTGCCACACATAGGCCTACACACATAAATACATGAGGCTATGTTTGTGGAGATGAAAGTCTGATAGTGGCCATATGTACACATACATAAGGACATACTGTCTAGTAAAAGGCATGTAGATCAAGCTGAATGCTAAAGTGAAACGACCCTGGCATGGCCTCTGTAAGGTTCTGTGCACGCTTCGTGTTATTTCCCTGCACCGTTATACAAACTATGACACAATTAATATGAATTGTTTTAAGTTGCAGGTTTAACCACTTCATTTTACAAACAAACCATGACGATACTGTCACGTACTGCAGCGGTGATAACATCATAGACCTGGCCCTGAAATTATTTATGAATCTCTCACATCGTTACTCTGGTTAAATGTATAAATTCGATGAGGTCCATCCGAACTTGGCCCACTGAACCACTCCCACCACCCTACACACAATGTCTAGAGCTCTGTGATATCAGTAGACTGGCTGCAGTCCCTGAGCTCTCCACCCAACCCCACTTTACCCCACCCCCATGCCTCTCCTCCTGTGGCTGCTGGGCTCATTGATTCACTAGAAATAAATTCACTAGAAATGTTTTCAATTTTCATGTTTCCATTTTCTTTCAATTAGCTCATAATAAAATCAATGGACTGCAGCCAGTCTATGATATCATCTATACTACTTTACGCCATCACGAGCGCAATGTTAAAACCACCTTGACACCTTTAGTAGAGGAGCAACAGTAAAGAAAAGTACCTTCCGTAGGAATTTTGTGTTTATGGTAGTTTCTCAGGTGGAATCTATGGTTTGAAGGGTGCTGAAAAAGATAGGATACCGCTCCGATTTTGATTTTTAGATTTTGACCTATTTTTAGGATAATTATGTAAATTACAGTAATTACACCTTCCTGAGAGATTCTCTTCCAACGGATGGGAATATCATCAATCTAACAGCACATATCCCCACTGAATCTCCTACAGGGAATCTGGAGGGTTGTCTATTTTTTGCTATTAGCAATGGTTGCCTAGCAACAGGGTAATTCTGTGATTTTCCCATAGCAGAAGGGCCAATTACAGTAGTAATGCATGGTGAAGTTAGATATGGGGTTTTGCATTGTGCCTAGGTGAGATAATCATGATATGCACATCTTTCAGTGTCCAGCGGTTGCCTAGCAACATAATTATTCTACCTAGCAACAGAGATATTGCATAGCAACTGGCACTCGATGTCTCCTTTTCGACTACAGCTTCTTTCTCATCACATAGATACTATTTTGAGGTGTTTTGGGATGCAAATTTCATGTTCCGCATAAAGATTTAGCCAATTGGCAGCAGAATTTGGAGCTTTGTGGATGGCAACTATTACTAGCATTGTTAATTCTTTCATTTTCACCTGGCAGAAGTGCAAATGAAAGTAGCAATACATGTATAGATAGATTAGATATGGGATTTTGCATTTTGCTTAGGTGTGATGTCATGAAATGCACCACTCAGTTTGCAGAGGTTGCCAAGCAACATAGACTTTCTGCCTAGCAAAAAAGATATTACATAGCAAATGGTACTCAATGTTTCCTTTTCTACTGTAGTTTTTTCTTTCTCGTCCAATAAACACTATTGAAAACCACTATGGGATGCAATTTTCATGTTCTATATCTAACAATTCATGTTTGGCAGCAACATAATTATGAGAATGACACCTATTGCTTATCATATAAAGATGTAATTCATATGCTATGAGGCATTCGCCCAGTCATTCTACATCTATGAGTGTGGATCAAGAAGGGTGGGGGAAAGCCTTTCTGATGTGTTACCACAACATATTCCCCCCTCCTTGCCAAAGTATGCAGTAGAGATTGAAAAGGGAGGACCAAAAAGTTGTGAAAATGTCATGGTGACAACAGATAGCTACATGTACATGGGTGTATACAAAATGTATATATAAAAGGTATGGGACGGGGAGGGGGCTGTCATCTCTGCAAGGCTTCCCCACCCTATTAACTAAGGATACAGTAACCTATACATGTTCATACCTAGTGTGGTCATTTAGTCTAAATTTACTAAGTGATATTTATCTTTACCCTGGATATAGGAAACACTCTGACTTTGGCATAATCCTATATACTTGAAGTATGAAGTTGTGGCTTATGTTAGGGGTAAAACAGCATCAGTCAGTTACTGAATTGGCTGGGGCCTTGAAGCAGAACAATTTAACTCAACAAGAGTCAAGGGTAGACACTAACACTGTCCCAGTAGCTAATGGTGAGTAATTCTAGCTGTAGGCCAGTGATTTTTCTAGATTTCTCTTAAATCTTCCATTTTGCCCAACAATATACAAGACTACTGCCTCAAGATTGCGGGCCAGGCCAAAATGAATGTAAGCTTTCTTCCAATGAATCCAGACTTTTTGTATCAGAAGTAGGAATTTGCTCAGACAATGCATGTTAACTGAATGAGGTCTAGTTACCTTTTGCACTCTGCACTGATATATACAGAGTAATGCAACTGTATCTCAATAACATCAAGGTGTGACTTTCAAGTGGTTTTGTAATGCTAAGTCACATTTGTGCATTTTCTTCATGACAATCAACATTCATCGACATAATTCCAGGTAGAATATCATAGTATTAGATCAAAAAGAGGACATGTTCCCAAAATCCTCTATTAGTACTGTCTTTGGTACCACTGCAATGCGAAAATGAAAGAATAAGCATAGTTAGTTATTGGTGTCTACCACAAAGCCTACAATTATTTTTGCAATTTGCTAATTCTGTTGATATAGAACATGAAATTTGCATCCCAGAGTACCTCTAAATAGTGTCCATGGGATGAGAAAGAAGTTGTAGTTAAAAAGGAGACATTGAGTGTCAGTTTCTATGCAATATCTCTGTTGCTAGGTATAATAACTCTGTTGCTAGGCAACATCTGGACACTGGAGGATGCGTATCTCATGATTATCTCACCTAGGCACAATGCAAATTCAATATCTAACTTCCCCATGCATTGCTGCTGTAATTGGCACTTCTGCTATGGGAAAATCACACAATTAGCCTGTTGCTAGGTAACCATTGCTAATAGCAAAAAATAAACAACACCTCCAGATTCCCTGTAGCAGATTGAGTGGGGGTAGGTTCTGTTAGATTGATGATATTCCCATCTGTGTGGAAAAGAATGTCTCAGGAAGGTGCAATTACTGTAATTTACATAATTAGCCTAAAAATAGGTCAAAATCTGAAAATCAAAATTGGAGCGGTATCCTATCTTTTTCAGCACCCTTCAAACCATAGATTCGACCTGAAAAACTTCCATAAACACAAAATTCCTGCGGTATTACTGTTGCTCCTCTACTACTTCTTCAAACCTTCATCTAGGTCAGGGTTCTAACAAATAGTCATGTGATAAATAAGTTAATAATCATAGTTGCTATCATGAAAGAAGAGTAAAACACAATCTGCAAACAGCTTGATGTTTTGCTAAATCTATGCTTTTACCTGTTTTTAGCGAGAATTTCCACATGTTACTCCCGGACGTTTGAAAGGGCAAATTCGAGGGGGGGGGCAAAAAAAGTGTTGACCCTCCAGGGGGGGCGAACCCATCACCCCCTGTAGACTCCCTAAAATTCTTTTGACCCATCATGAAAACCAATGTTAGCAGCACTTTTCATATAGCATGCATATAACCGGGTTGATTTACATTGACCTTATATCACAAGGATTTAAGGTCATCCTTTTATGTCCCTTTAAATAAAACCTTTCCCCGAGTGACTTAGATCTACACTGAGACGTCATACTGGTTGTCAGGGACACAGTCCGTGTCAGTTTGAACACACTACCAGGGCTTCATTCAGATCACAATAAAAAGATAATGTATCCTGGTTTAACACTTTACGGGCGGCATAGTGTGTCAATGCATTATTGCAGCCTAGTTATTATGCAACATTGGCATGCCATGAGGACAAAGTAACACAAACCTGTAGACATTATGCTTCATTGGCGTGCCATGAGGACAAGGTAACACAAACCTGTAGACATTGTGCTTCATTGGCGTGCAAATGAGGACAAAGTAACACAAACCTGTAGACATTATGCTTCATTGGCGTGCCATGAGGACAAGGTAACACACACCTGTAGACATTATGCTTCATTGGCGTGCCATGAGGACAAGGTAACACAAACCTGTAGACATTGTGCTTCATTGGCGTGCCATGAGGACAAGGTAACACACACCTGTAGACATTATGCTTCATTGGCGTGCCATGAGGACAAGGTAACACAAACCTGTAGACATTGTGCTTCATTGGCGTGCCATGAGGACAAGGTAACACACACCTGTAGACATTATGCTTCATTGGCGTGCCATGAGGACAAGGTAACACAAACCTGTAGACATTGTGCTTCATTGGCGTGCCATGAGGACAAGGTAACACACACCTGTAGACATTATGCTTCATTGGCGTGCCATGAGGACAAGGTAACACAAACCTGTAGACATTGTGCTTCATTGGCGTGCAAATGAGGACAAGGTAACACACACCTGTAGACATTATGCTTCATTGGCGTGCCATGAGGACAAGGTAACACACACCTGTAGACATTATGCTTCATTGGCGTGCCATGAGGACAAGGTAACACACACCTGTAGACATTATGCTCATTGGCGTGCCATGAGGACAAGGTAACACACACCTGTAGACATTATGCTCATTGGCGTGCCATGAGGACAAGGTAAACAAACAAACCTGTAGACATTATGCTCATTGGCGTGCCATGAGGACAAGGTAACACACACCTGTAGACATTATGCTTCATTGGCGTGCCATGAGGACAAGGTAAACAAACAAACCTGTAGACATTATGCAGCATTGAAGGGGTCAGAGCCACACCTGATTGAAACCCATTTATAGTGATAATAGAGCTGGATAAGACTGACAAGCTGCAGCATGACCTAACGATACAAGGTTGGTAAGCTACTCCCTGGAGGGTCTTGCCAAAAGGGAAACGTGAACCACGTTTTCTCATTGCTAAATGTTTTTTCACAAACTCGTTTAAATGAAATGTGCACGTTTTTTCACAACTGCAAAGTGGGTTTTTTCTTTACATTCTAATGTAATTCTTTTATCATTATTGTGAAAACGAGTTAGGTCATACACAGGTTCTTCCTCGTTATCTTTTGGAAAGATGTGGTGCTGCATCTGGACGAAAAATGGGTAGGACGCCTTTAGGTATCACACCCAATTTAAAAGTTTGAAATGTAGGGACTCATGTTCCATAAAGTATTATACAGTCGACGTTCTGCAGTGAGAAAGCCGTGTTGTGATCGTGATTACCAATCCGCCAATAGTAACTATTAACAATCTCATAAAATGTGATAATTAAAGTTTACTGTGATCCCAGATCACCTCAGCAACCTTGGGTTGTCCCGACCGCTTCTATGATCAATCGACGAATTAATCACATTAGATGTTTGGCAGATATTTTTATAAAGCTTTCAGTATACAACGAAATTGAAATTGACAATAGTCAATGGTTGATGTGTTTGGTGTTTATGGAATAAATGTCTGCAGAGTCAATTATTGCTCGCTTTCTAGTTAACTTTGAAATGTTCTCTTCTTTCCTTCCTTTGTATTTCCCACTCATATTTAGATGTAGCTTTATGTCCTTTTTGTTCAGTTTGAGTGTCGCCTTCAGGTGTTCATTGATCCGCCTCACGCTAACTACATCAAATTGGATAATGTCACATAATAAACACTCGCCTGGGCTGGGGGTGGTAGGAACCAAGTCCCATCCATCTAGATCAGGAGGGTCTTGCCAAAAAGGAAACGTGAACCAACAAAATAAAATGTGCACGGTTTTTGTATTCAAAATATTTTTTTTCACAAACTCGTTTAGATGAAAGGTGCACATATTTTTTACAATATTTTACAATTTTTTCGATGACATGCATTCTGCTGTAACACTGTACAATGGCAAAAAGAAACAAAGATGATACAGAGATGAAATTTGAGGCTGCTGAGTCTGAAAATGAGGTTAAAAATGCTTATTGACTCTCAATATTGAGATATCCATAGGGTGCCATAATATATGCTAAAGATTCCCTGAGGGCATTGATTTCACCATGTTCACCTATGTAGTATAGTCCAAACCTGTACAAGAACTTTCTTATCTCATTCCTGGCATTTGTCTGGGTATTATCAATAGCTCTGACACTGCCGCAAATCATATTTCACCCAAAAGTAGCTCCTAGCCCTCTAGTATTCCGGGCATCGGAACTGCTTTTATGGAATATTATGTGTTTGGTGCTAACACGCTCCATATGCATAGGTGTAGCAGATTTGGTAGGCCAGAAGCAAGATTCCACCTTAGATCATGTCACTAGGGGTAAAGATGTATGTATTTCCACACTAAATAGTCTCATGTCCATTGGATTATAACCCTCGTTTCGGGGATATTTGCTTCATTTTGGTACGAGGGAGTCATGTTAAAAAGACAGCCAAATTTCCATGTAAACTTCCTTGAAACACTGACTTCTGGGTCATTTAGAGCAACCAGCCATGATTTATGGTGAGTAAGGCTGCATCTTAACATCAGGATTATCCATGATCATGTGATTAAAGTGATGGTAATTTGACATTATAACCGAAATAGGCTACATTGTAAATGGAAGTCATGGCTTGCCCTCAGAGCAGTCATAACAGGATTTCTGGAAAACGATAGGGCTGAGGACTATGTAGAGAGTGTGGATACATTGCTGGCACATACCAGAAACTCAAATGCAAGACATCCTTGATGATCCACCTCCTGCATCTGACCTCGTATTCTTCCCCAAACAATCTGTGGCTTGTTAAGTGACATACATGGGGAGTGATTCCTACACAACCTCTCAAGAGATCGAAAAATGCTACCAAAGATAGTGGTTACCTTCTCTTCTAGCAGGCTAGTAATGGGGTCTGAAGTGGGATCAGCCGAACATTGCGTACAAGAGGCAGGTAAGATAGTCCTAAACAAGTGCCGACTGGCTAACATTTTGACTTTATTTACTACTTTTACTGCATATTACAGAGTCAAAGAATGAGCAATTCATTCCCAGCAAATTGTCGTCATCTGTCGCCTTGATTGGTCATCAATGGTGACTCCTTTTTGAGTGATAACTCATTCGGTCATTTTTCGCCACTGTGTGTTAGACACACGTGGCATAGCAATTGCTGTTCCTGGTGATCTTGTGCTATAACGATGTTGTGTTCCATCTAGCGACATGTGTGAGCCACTTCACATGTGTTGACGAGGACTCATGACAATTTGCTGGGATTAGATATGGGCTTGGAAATGGTAATCAAAGACAAATAGATGAGATCTGATGTAAAAGCTGGTGTTTGTACAGTATGCACTAATATGGATTTGGCTACTGAGGCCGAAAATTGGTAATTCTAGGGTAGTATGTGTACCTCAAAATTGAGAGCCGCCAGCAAAAAAACGGATGTTATTTTTTAATTCCCCAGGTCAAAATACGTAGGAATTAATGGGCTTCAGCTGCATTAATTTCAAAAAGTGAAAATTTGTTGTACAGTGTAATTTATCTGTCAATACTATGAAAAACAGATAGGCCATACAAAAATTTAGAGAAGTTCTTCCTTGTTATCTTCTGGCAACAGTATAGAGAGGGCGGCCGGCCATGGGGTCTGACATTATTGGTAAGTTATAGTGCTAGTTGTAAGGATGATCCAGTGAAATCTGAACATGAAAAATAGTCTATATTATAGCGAAAGGAAAAGGAGAACATGGAATAGCATGCATGCTAGGAATATCTTCTTTAATGGAAAGGAACTACTCAAAAAGTTGTCATACTCATAGATTGGTTGCTTCAAAATACATTCCCTCCCTGACACATAATTTGAAAAGGATATGACTAAAGCTACATTGTTGTAGCTCCTCAGGGCATTAATTGCGCTATTGGTTTTATGCTTCAGGACTTCTGCTACACTATAGTATAGCTTTATATCCTTATTATTGTTTATACCATGGTTATCCAGTTAAGACACCGTGTTACGGTGCCTTTAGTATGTACTAAAGGCACTGTTTATAGACTCGCAACAAATAACATTGAATTTAATTGTTTTAAAGAGTAAAAATGTTTAATTTAATTGTGGAAACCATGGTATAAACGTCATAGGTGATGGATAGGGGTGTACTCGGTCCTTTTATCCCTTAGATAAGGGGAACTCGGCCTCTGGCCTCATTCCCTTATCTGGGATAAAAGGACCTTGTGAACCCCTATCCACCATCTATGTCCTTAATAAGGAAACACTTTGAGGTATATCTACTTGACAACATTTAATAGGTGCCATATATATATATATATATATATATATATATATATATATATATATATATATATATATATACATATGGGATAAGGCTGTAACATGTAGTGGTCCCTAACCTACATGTACTTACATGTCTATATAATATTAAACACATCCACAATCCACCTCTAGTCATATAGATCTCAGTTTGATGTAAAAACGCCATTGACCTGTCATAAATTGATCAGACCGAGTGGAAACAGCTGTGTAGTCTATAGTGAGGGAGGGGGAGGGAGCTGGGAGAGGAGGGGGAGGTCATGAAGCACAGTGTTCAGAGTTTTTAGACAAGCGTGCGCACCTTTTCCTACCCACGTGATATATGTTAACACACACACAGACACTACCTAACATATACACATAGCCCATACACTCACACACTCACCTACACACACATACAGCCAGTTCCACATACACCTTGGTATTACCTAGCCGTAAGTCTGGACGCTCCTTCGCTGTGGTAAAGGTAGGCTTTTCTATACTCTGTAATAATAATAATAATAATGCCTTATGGTGTGCTGTATACTGCCAATAAAACTAAACAGGTCTAATACTGGAGACGATATTCTGCTTGAATTGCACTATGAATAATTCTACTGACATACAGTTACGGAGCATTAGTAAAGGTTTTTCCTTTTATTTTATACTTATTTTGAAAGAACAATGTGGTTGCTTCACAGGGAGTGAAAATCAAACTACATTTGGTCATGGATATATTGGGAGTTCATACTCATCGGCTTTCATCGATATCCCGTAATGCCCTGTATTAGCACCCGGTCTTTGAATTAGCGCTGGTCTTGTGTACGTGGTAGGATACAGTAGTCATATTAAACAAGAATATGTGTCTTGTATAAGCGCTGGTCTTGTGTACGTGGTAGGATACAGAAGTCATATTAAACAAGAATATGTGTCTTGTATAAGCGCTGGTCTTGTGTACGTGGTAGGATACAGTAGTCATATTAAACAAGAATATGTGTCTTGTATAAGTGCTGGTCTTGTGTATGTGGTAGGATACAGTAGTCATATTAAACAAGAATATGTGTCTTGTATAAGCGCTGGTCTTGTGTAGGTGGTAGGATACAGTAGTCATATTAAACAAGAATATGTGTCTTGTATAAGTGCTGGTCTTGTGTATGTGGTAGGATAAGTAGTCATATTAAACAAGAATATGTGTCTTGTATAAGCGCTGGTCTTGTGTACGTGGTAGGATACAGTAGTCATATTAAACAAGAATATGTGTCTTGTATAAGTGCTGGTCTTGTGTAGCTGCCGGAGGTACAGACTATCTGAAAGTATAAAAAGTGTCCAGCTAAGTTTATAGAAACATGCCATTAATCCTCTATTGAAAACCTTCCATTTTATTCATATATAAATACTGGCATATCACTTTGTACCATCCAATAATCGTCTTATCCTATTTAGGACTATATGTATTTGTTATTTCTTATAACGATGTTTATCCTTATTCTGTGCCTGACATCTGACATTAGGTCCCATAGCCCTGTTTGTTGTGTAGCTGTGAGAACCAGGGAGGTAGACCATGCTCCAGTTCCCCTGTACATGAAGGCCTTTGTCAGCAGACCCTAGTTAGAGACTCCTTTTCTGGCTACCTGTAGGGGCTTACACAGAGTTTGTCCAACTGGAGATAACTAGGGTCTGGACATAGGCTACCTTTTATCTATTGGAAGGTAGTGTTTGACTGTCGTGTGGACATCTGGACATTATTGATTTTTTTTGTGAACCGCCTGTAATACATACGTCCCTCCGTCCTAATCTGCCTTGTATATAAGCTAGGCTATATTTTTTTGTCTGTCCTTGTCCTACAATATCCTAAAATGTTATATTAGAGACTAGCACTCCTTTCCGTTATTGCAGCCTGTTCTACACTTCTGAATGATTCTTATAGTAAAGTTATAGGCAGCCGCCGGCCTCCCTGCCTCACTCACGCAATGCCCCCCCCCCCAAAAAAAAAAGGGGGGGACAAATAAAAACAAATAATGAAAAGACGGTAATGCCCCATGCCGCTATGCACTGATGTATATTTCTGGGTAGGCCTTATCAGTAACCTCTCCCTACTGTACCTGCTCTTTCTTTGTCGTTTATTTGCTTATGCCATTATCCTGTTGACCCCAGCCCCGACCCCCAACCCCCCCCCCCCCCATTACATTGCCTACCGAGCACCGCCATGTATTCTAGCCTTTCTCCGGCATTCTCCTCACTCTCACTAGATCTGTCTTGCTCCTGATATTCTCCTGGTCGACCTGCCCTAAACTGCCTAGAAATCCCTGGCTTGCACTTGTACAACTGATTTTGGGAGACCAACCCCAATGACTTCCTGGGGGTCATTACAGAAACAGCGTAAGTACATTATGCCAGGTTCCGCTAAGATAACGTATTCTATAGCGGTAGGTTTTAGAGTGCATTACATAATACATGTTGCATTCCCATAGCGTCAATTGTTATGGTATTTATGCTATAGCACAGGAAACCAGTGTAAATTGACCTAATTTTGTCCATAGCGTGACTTCAGGTTGTATTAGCGTCACTTCCGGTTTGATTATCTGCCGAGGAATTGTCTATAAGGGAGTGATCATTTTTTAACAACAGGGGGGGGGGGCTGGTGGATTATATAAATTTCGACCCCCCCTCTCGAGGGGGTTAAATTTTTTCGACCCCCCATAAGGGACAAAAATCACGCGCGAACGTCCCCTTTTAGCCTCTAGTAACGTGCGGGGTTTTCCACTGAAAACAGGTGAAATTATTTTGACCCCCCCATCAGAGGTATTGAAAAAATTCTGACCCCCCCGGTCAAGGGGTTGAAAAAATTCTGACCCCCCGTCAAACCCACCGGCCCCTCCCTGTTGTTAAAAAATTATCACTCCCTAAACCCTATTTAAAGACGGATTTACATGCTGTAAAGTTTCAAATATATGATTTTAAACATTATCTATGCATTTCTTCTAAGATTTCGCCGATATCCTGCTATTTCTAACCAAAATCGGCGCTAGAACTTCCGAATCGGTGTGTAGTTCAGGCCCGTAACTAGGGGGGGTTCGTCGGCTCGAACGAACCCCCCAGGCCCCTGATGGACCAAAAACGTTCCACCCTAGCTAGCCTTAAAGTGCACATGATAAGCTACATGTCAGTTTTTGCGGCTGTTAAATCGGACAAATATTAAGGTTTTCGGAAAGTAAACCTTAAAATAAGGATATTTTACCTCAAATTGGCCAGCACCATTACAGATTTGTATACAAATCAATTAAATATCTGTCTTTTACCATATGAAATTTTTGTCAAGTTCCACTCTTGAACTGATCGAGTTCCACCTTAGCGAAAACCGAACCACCCCACAGAGAGGGCTAGTTACAGGCCTAGTAGTTTCTATAATGTCCGCTAGATGTCTCACAAGGTTGTCAATAGCGTCAATGTACATCCATAGCGTCACTTTTTTATGAATTGTTACCATGTCATAAAAAAACATGAAATTATTTGAATGGACATTTTAAGCATATTTACAGTGAAAGGTTGGCCAAGGATGGGAAACATTTTTTAAAATTTTACTTTTAAATTTTTTTTCTAGGAGTCCACCAAATAATTTTGCAAACTTCCAAATTTAATTCTGAACCTCCCCAGTCCATTCCATGTGAAATATAATTTTTTTTACCAAAGCCATTTTTATTGTGGACCTCCAATTTAATTTTAAGACCTCCCTAGTTCAATTTTAGACCTTCCCAGTCAATTCCCCCATGTCTCCTGTCCTTTTTCTGACCTTGACAAGGTCCTAAAGTCAAAAAGAAAATGACACTAGGAAAATTGCAGAACCTCTCAACTAATCTGGGAAACATTTCCACTTATGACCATAGCGGAACTACCTTAGCAGAACTTTCTTTGCAAACATTTCATTGTGTAATGGATTTTCTGCCGCTATGGAACAGCATAAATTCATGAGGAAAAAATCATAGCGTCAATTGCATTGTGTAATGCACATTTATGCTATGGATACTTCCGCTATTTTGTGTAATGAATCCCTGCACTGTTTTCTAGGGCCCTCTGCCGGCTCTCTTGATGTCTTATCCACGTAAGACCTCTTTGCCTTTCTGGTTCTACATCTACCAATACAATTTTAAACTTTGCCCCCCTCCCTCCCTGGTGTGTTCTTTCACCTTGTGATACAATACCACAAGGGGTAGTGAAAGGTAGGACTTCCCTTTGTTAGAAGGTGGTGTGTGCCGTCACCAATAATAGATTGAAGAGGCTGCACTGATGGCACCAAACGTGTCTTAAGGGCTAAATCCACTGGTGCATTTTTAACCAGCAAACACAACAGATAAATACAAAGAAAGGTGAGACTACATTGGCATGAAAGATGGGATGGCATTTGGCATCTATTGGACGATAGTCTCCTTATAATGGAAATAGATCTGAAAGTGGCTTAGTCCGATGGTTGGGGCAAAGAAAAATCAATCTTCCTCAAAACGAACCAGGGTGTTCACCTAGATCATACTTCCTATGATGACTACTTTATTGGCACTCCTTCCCCATAATCAAGCTCATATCTGAAAGAGTTGTCTGGACCTTATTTCAATAGTTTCCATGACTGAACACCCTTAAATCATAGTGGGAAATGTCAGAAATGACTCCATACCAGTGACTACATAGTGAGCTACAGTACAGGCATCAAAATAGGAGCTGCTATTTATTCAACTCCTGACTCAATACACACTACTATGAAGTCATAGCACCCAGTCGTAGGGGTCACTAATGGCATAATAGTGACCTGTCTTACCTCCCATACAGTCTGACTTGCACTCCACTGTTAGAGAGGGCATTGGACTGCAATACTCCATGCTATATATAGTAAGGCCCATGAGCCTAGGGTATGTAGGGTAGATTCATCCATATCCCACCTCATACCTATAGTCAACCACTTTCAGCAGCACATTGCTATTATTACATATCATTTAAACATTCACCCTAAAATGACCTCACTGTACCTAAAGCGAGTCATCCATATACCTTAGCCTTTTATGTACCCCATATCCCCTACTTTTATCAAGGAATATTACCACTGCATGTGGTTTTGTATGTGTTGCCTGCATAAACTTTATCATTTTCATATCTCTTGGACCATTGTGTGGTTACCTTTAGGTGAATCTTAGTTGACTTCAGGTGAAAATAGCTGATAGTAGAAGTTTGATGTTATCAGTTCCAACTCACAACAGATGCCAATATGACACATGCACACACCATTATATATTCAGATAATGGCCTACACTCTTTCGCTGTGTTATGTTTATCTTTTAAAATGTTATTGGGACAAGTTGAGGTTGACAAAAAATCAGTTTTAGACTTTAAGCCTTGGCTCTTTGTGAATCTACCCTATATGGTTACAATGGAAAGAACACCGGTAAGATACTTTTGGACAGAGGAGTACACACACCAGCAGCTATGACTACCAACTATTTATTCACATAGAGGGTTGTCATACCATGGCACCTTATTGAGTCACTGCTGTGGTGGCTATTTAGTCAGCAGGCAGTACAATCACCCAGTAATGTAGCCACTTATTTAGTCACTATGGCCAAAGTGCTGGTAAGATTTGGCCCTTCTCAAGTCGTAAGGGCCTGAACCTGTCATAGAATCTATTGAAACAAGGTCCTGATCTACACCTTATGTCCTACTTTGGAGTGCACATCAAAACTCCATCCATTGGAAATACACTGTAAAATGCCTATGGCAAGGTCCAAGGGACCCCCTTTCTAAGCATGTATGAGATAAAGATAACAATAAATCGTCCACAAATGCCTAAGTATGGTGTTATTACACTGTGTAGAAAATATCTGAACAGAATTTGAAAAATGAAAGACATCGGACTACGTCACTAACTATGGATCGTCAGGTGGTAGTGAATTCATACAGGCCCTTATAGTACATTGTAAGACTAATCTTACCAGGAGGTTAATTCAAAATAGTGTTATCTTGCCACTGTTTAGAATTAACCTCCAGAGTGAATACAGTGATGTAAGACTAGGTCTAAAATAAAGAGCAAGTAATTAATATACAGTCGTGTTCCCTCCAATTCTACGCAGACTTTCAGATTTACTCATATAGAAGTTTGGGGTCACCTATTAAATATGGAGGCATTGAGGTGTGTTGACCTATACCCTACTGACTGTGTTCAGTGGAGTTTGTGTGTAAGGGGAGGGGGAGGGGGTGATCTATACTCCCTCCCTCCCCTATGTACAGCACATGTGTACCCACCCTGACTCACACAGGTGTTCTGTTACCTAGCTACACCTGACTGAACCCAGACATAGGTCAAAGGTCACACCCAGGCACAGGTCAAAGGCCATATACACAAGATCATCCTGTACCCCTTCTAGGCGATATCTCATGTACAGAAATCTACACTAATCCATACCCTTCTGTATGAGGGTGTGAAGGCGAACCTCGTCATCCAAAACGGTGAAATCTCCCTTTAATTCCATCCAAACACACAGAGGAAACTATTCATTCAGGGATGAAGAGCAAGCAAAATTGTGACATCCCAAAATGACATACCCATCGAATATCTTAAGTGCTTTGAACGCTTACCAGAAATGGTGAGTTTTCATTCTATACATTTATAGTGTTGAGTGGGGAACGGGGAAGACAACAACACTTAGAACTATTGTTGGATGGGTTTTACTCTATGGGGATTCCTTCCACTAAAAGTAGGTAAAGTGTAGGAAGAAGGAAGTCCCACGTTTATGTAATAATGACCGCCAATAATGACACATACAGAGTGGACGAGTTCTGCATTATATACTGCCTGTCAGACCTTAGTTACCTCCATGAGTTGCTGTATTTATGTACCTATCTGTGTCAGGAGATTTTGTAATTAGATAGGTGTTAAAGGCCATAATGCCCACCATGGGGAGTCCTGTTCCAGCATGTCACAGTACATTTTATGTAGGTCTTGTCATTTAATGATGAATGTACAAATCAGCATGTACTATAGATTTACTGTGGAAGGACAGCAGACTGTGGCCTTCCATGCAATTCACCAGCACCTTTTCTTTTTTTTTTCTTTCACCTCTGGTTGATCGAAACTGACCAGTATTGCGATGTCATTCTGCATGTTTCAGCATCAAGGTCAGTGTAGGTGGGGGCTTGGATGGGGGGGGGGCAGTTCCCATGTCACATGTAGGTTTTAAGAAATGCTCGGGTCACATGTCACTTAAATCGGATCCCCTTGTCCCCTGTCACAGCCTATAATGTTCCCTAATAGATTTAAGAAAGCACCCATATCATGTCACTGATTTCTTGCGTCATGTCAATAAACCCCATGCCACATGTCGAATTTAGGTAATGGCCATGTCATCATGTAGTGGTCTAGACCCCCTAGGTGGGAATGGTACCAACACGTAGACTATTCTCTTCAGTAATCATCTCCAATAAATACTGGAATATCATAGTGACAACCAGTAGTGTCCTTTGTAAAAGTACATCTAAGAGGATATCTTGAAATGTGCATGATTCTATCGGTTTCCCTTTTTCTTAGGATCCTAGCCAAATACATATATAGTATTGAAACCATCGAATATGACCACGTGTACAATTATGTTAAATTTCCTATAGAAGTTCAATATATTTGAAGGTATTGGACAAACACCTACTCCTTAAATTTAGAGACATTTCTCTGTCTGTGCTGAAGGTACTTTACCCTTTACAATAATTTAGGAAATACCCTGTAAGGTCATGTCAGTCATGTCTCATATGAGGTTAAAACATGAGGCAGGACCTTAATTGTCTTATTAGATACATCCTGATTTGCAGTCAGACTGGCTGGATGTGGTTGTTGTGGTGTGCTTTCATGGACCAGCCAGGTAGAACATGTACAAGCAGTCGTGACCTGCAGCCACCCACCCCCCACCAACCACCCCCAGCCAAACACACACACCTTTAACAAAGCACACAAGTAGGGGGTGTCCAAGGGATTGTCAGATCAGCTAATTGTTTAATCCTATTCGCAAAGACAATGCTATTTCTGGCCTGATTGTAACAGCAGCATCTGATACATTACATCACAATGCAAAAAGAAGTATCCCAATAGGAAGACCAATGTAAGGATTGCTTTCAATTCCATAATTCATGTTGATTGTCAATTTTGTTGTCCAATGTATATGCATGAAGATAGAGGTATATAGCTTTGAAAGGGAGGAAAATCGTGATAATTGCACTCCCACCAACCCATACTTAGACCCATGGGCCTCCCACCCCCAACCCCACCTACGACCACACTGACTCTTATTTACCTGTACGAGGTAGACGTCGTGAGAAGGCGGTCACCTCCAGGAAGGCACTGGACAAAGGGGGTATTTAGGGGTTAATAGAGCAAGAAAGTCCATCCTGACTCACCCTGCACCATTCTCCCTCTCCCCAACATGTATTGAGGAACCACGTGGGGTGGTCCGTCTACTTAATCTTGTTAGCATTTTCGGTGATATACAGATTAAAATTCACATGATAAAATGGAAAGAAGTATGACATCGAAAATTGCATTGGAATCTTGAGGGACAGCATTCTTATGTCTCTCAGACTTGGGCCGAACACAAGTGCCACTGAATTCAAATTGAATTCGATGGAGAAAATTTGAGGCATTAATGACAGCTATATAATGGAGATGATACTTAAGTTCGGCATATGCAGTCGGTGAGAGGTAGTTAAATGTAGATATTGATTCTAGTATTAAGGAGCAGGTGAAGCTTCAATAACCCATACAATAGCCACTACTGAGTAAATAGGTATCAACCGGTGCAGCACCAGATTAAGCTACCTTAGCCAATAGTAAAAGGACCTATACTGCAGGACAGGCCGATGCTTGACATTGCTTATGTCAACATTTGTAAGGAGCTTGTTGCTGTTATCCAGAGAAGATGGACTAACCCCATCATGGCATTCCCATGGCACTGCTCTACAGAACTTGGCTGTTAACAACGGCAAGTGGTGCACTATATGCATGAATAGGATGAGTTGTCAAATAAATGATATGACTATGAGTGTGAAGGCTGGATTTCCGAGTGACAATTGGAGGCAGCATAGAGGTCTTGATACAAGTCCATTACCTCATCAGTCCTCTACACTTGGAGTTAGTCTGGTTACCTCAGCTGTTTTACCACCAACACATACATGTATAGAAATAGGTGCATGGTAAAGAGGGGGTTACAGCAGTGTATAATCTGTGTTGTGTGTACCTCTATGTGTGTTTGTGTGTAGGGGGGGGGCAGGATAAAGAGGTGGTTACAGCAGTGTATAATCTGTGTTGTGTGTACCTCTATGTGTGTTTGTGTGTAGGGGGGGCAGGATAAAGAGGTGGTTACAGCAGTGTATAATCTGTGTTGTGTGTACCTCTATGTGTGTTTGTGTTTAGGGGGTGCAGGATAAAGAGGCAGTTACAGCAGTGTATAATCTGTGTTGTGTGTACCTCTATGTGTGTTTGTGTTTAGGGGGAGGTGCAGGATAAAGAGTTGGTTACAGCAGTGTATAATCTGTGTTGTGTGTACCTCTATGTGTGTTTGTGTTTAGGGGGAGGTGCAGGATAAAGAGGCAGTTACAGCAGTGTATAATCTGTGTTGTGTGTACCTCTATGTGTGTTTGTGTGTAGGGGTGGTGCAGGATAAAGAGGTGGTTACAGCAGTGTATAATCTGTGCTGTGTGTACCTCTATGTGTGTTTGTGTGTAGGGGGGGCAGGGTAAAGAGGTGGTTACAGCAGTGTATAATCTGTGTTGTGTGTACCTCTATGTGTGTTTGTGTGTAGGGGGGCTGGGTAAAGAGGTGGTTACAGCAGTGTATAATCTGTGTTGTGTGTACCTCTATGTGTGTTTGTGTTTAGGGGGGTGCAGGATAAAAAGGTGGTTACAGCAGTGTATAATCTGTGTTGTGTGTACCTCTATGTGTGTTTGTGTGTAGGGGGGGCAGGATAAAGAGGCGGTTACAGCAGTGTATAATCTGTGTTGTGTGTACCTCTATGTGTGTTTGTGTAGGGGGGGCAGGATAAAGAGGTGGTTACAGCAGTGTATAATCTGTGTTGTGTGTACCTCTATGTGTGTTTGTGTGTAGGGGGGGCTGGGTAAAGAGGCGGTTACAGCAGTGTATAATCTGTGCTGTGTGTACCTCTATGTGTGTTTGTGTGTAGGGGAGGTGCAGGATAAAGAGGTGGTTACAGCAGTGTATAATCTGTGCTGTGTGTACCTCTATGTGTGTTTGTGTGTAGGGGGGGCTGGGTAAAGAGGCGGTTACAGCAGTGTATAATCTGTGCTGTGTGTACCTCTATGTGTGTTTGTGTGTAGGGGGGGCTGGGTAAAGAGGCGGTTACAGCAGTGTATAATCTGTGTTGTGTGTACCTCTATGTGTGTTTGTGTGTAGGGGGGGCTGGGTAAAGAGGCGGTTACAGCAGTGTATAATCTGTGTTGTGTGTACCTCTATGTGTGTTTGTGTGTAGGGGGGGGCAGGATAAAGAGGTGGTTACAGCAGTGTATAATCTGTGCTGTGTGTACCTCTATGTGTGTTTGTGTGTAGGGGGGGCAGGGTAAAGAGGCAGTTACAGCAGTGTATAATCTGTGTTGTGTGAACCTCTATGTGTGTTTGTGTTTAGGGGGGTGCAGGATAAAGAGGCAGTTACAGCAGTGTATAATCTGTGTTGTGTGTACCTCTATGTGTGTTTGTGTTTAGGGGGGTGCAGGATAAAGAGGCGGTTACAGCAGTGTATAATCTGTGTTGTGTGTACCTCTATGTGTGTTTGTGTTTAGGGGGGTGCAGGATAAAGAGTTGGTTACAGCAGTGTATAATCTGTGTTGTGTGTACCTCTATGTGTGTTTGTGTTTAGGGGGGTGCAGGATAAAGAGGCGGTTACAGCAGTGTATAATCTGTGCTGTGTGTACCTCTATGTGTGTTTGTGTGTAGGGGGGCAGGATAAAGAGGCAGTTACAGCAGTGTATAATCTGTGTTGTGTGAACCTTTATGTGTGTTTGTGTGTAGGGGGGGCAGGATAAAAAGGCAGTTACAGCAGTGTATAATCTGTGTTGTGTGTACCTCTATGTGTGTTTGTGTGTAGGGGGGGCAGGATAAAGAGGTGGTTACAGCAGTGTATAATCTGTGTTGTGTGTACCTCTATGTGTGTTTGTGTTTAGGGGGGTGCAGGATAAAGAGTTGGTTACAGCAGTGTATAATCTGTGTTGTGTGTACCTCTATGTGTGTTTGTGTTTAGGGGGGCAGGGTAAAGAGGCAGTTACAGCAGTGTATAATCTGTGTTGTGTGTACCTCTATGTGTGTTTGTGTTTAGGGGGGTGCAGGATAAAGAGTTGGTTACAGCAGTGTATAATCTGTGTTGTGTGTACCTCTATGTGTGTTTGTGTGTAGGGGGGGCAGGGTAAAGAGGCAGTTACAGCAGTGTATAATCTGTGTTGTGTGTACCTCTATGTGTGTTTGTGTTTAGGGGGAGGTGCAGGATAAAGAGGTGGTTACAGCAGTGTATAATCTGTGTTGTGTGTACCTCTATGTGTGTTTGTGTTTAGGGGGGTGCAGGATAAAGAGTTGGTTACAGCAGTGTATAATCTGTGTTGTGTGTACCTCTATGTGTGTTGGTGTGTAGGGGGGGGCAGGATAAAGAGGCGGTTACAGCAGTGTATAATCTGTGTTGTGTGTACCTCTATGTGTGTTTGTGTGTAGGGGTGGTGCAGGATAAAGAGTTGGTTACAGCAGTGTATAATCTGTGTTGTGTGTATCTCTATGTGTGTTTGTGTGTAGGGGGGGCAGGATAAAGAGGTGGTTACAGCAGTGTATAATCTGTGTTGTGTGTATCTCTATGTGTGTTTGTGTGTAGGGGGGGCAGGATAAAGAGGTGGTTACAGCAGTGTATAATCTGTGCTGTGTGTACCTCTATGTGTGTTTGTGTGTAGGGGGGGCTGGGTAAAGAGGCGGTTACAGCAGTGTATAATCTGTGTTGTGTGTACCTCTATGTGTGTTTGTGTGTAGGGGGGGCAGGGTAAAGAGGCGGTTACAGCCGTGTATAATCTGTGTTGTGTGTACCTCTATGTGTGTTTGCATGTAGGGGGGGCAGGGTAAAGAGGTGGTTACAGCCGTGTATAATCTGTGTTGTGTGTACCTCTATGTGTGTTTGTGTGTGTGTGTGGGGGGGCAGGTATTGGTTCAAGGTGGTACGGTGTCGTGCTTTCCTGGAGGAAGGAAGCAGTGAGCTCAGGTCAGTGAGGACAGGAGCGAACAGCTGCAGCGTGTAAATGTGGGGGAGGGATAAAAGTATAATTTGTAAATGAGGGAGAATAGACAGTGATATAAACATCATAATATTAACATGGTAGTGATAAAGATCTTCCTCCTTGGTTTGAATTTGAGTACATCAAATTAGGGTGACTAAATCATATCTGATGGTTCAGGATGAGCGCCAATAAGGGCCAACCATAAAATTATGGATGTCATGAAGACGTTATTTGGAATGTCTGGTTGCTATGGAAACCTGGATTTTATCCATGGTGCATCACAATTCGTCAAATGTATCTTTCTCCCGTCATTTTTCTGCTACTTTTCAGATATATCTGATAATGTTGGGCCTAAAGGGTAATTGAACTTTTGAGGTGCCATGGCGGGTGCCATGGTCATAACCCTAGAGAAAAATCTGTATACATACATCTTTTGTATAGGTATTGTACAGAGATCATGGAGCAATTTCTGTGAACAATGTGAAAATTCACCAAAATATGCAGATTATTGAAGAGTAACAAAGCGAATTCAAAATCTAGAACTAATTTAAAGGACAACAACGCAATTGTAGCTTATAGTACTGCAATGGAAAACCAGCTGTTTTTCCCTAGATGCTGTAAAAGTTGGGTTACTGCTCCGGTGGTCCGTGTGAATATGGTAACACATATCTTAGTTTGCTCCTGTACCACTATAGACCAAAACCAGTTGTGCTGCAGTAGTCCGTTACACCCCTATAAACGCCCAGACACCATTACCAGCACTTTACTTCTTTTTTGACCTTTATGACACAGTTTTTACTGAGTCCTCACCCCCTTGTCTGGAGGATCACGACTTCAGTTTACGCATGGCTGACTCTGGGATACAACAAGGAGCTGTTTATCACAAAGACTGCAGATCTGACATTCAGCATGGGGAGCTCTGAGTCTCACTGTCTTGGTGTAAGTCTGTAGGGTAGTGGAGCCATCTTGGATAAAGTAACCTCAGCTCTGCAGGAAATCCCCTTAGTTATCTCATCACCAAAAAAGCTGTTACCATGAAAATAATGAATGCGGCCCTGTCACCACAAATGTGTAAAACTGCAGCATTAACCTGAGGACAGTTTCCCCGATGAATGATGTCTATGACTGGATTATACACCAGACACCAAACTCCCTAAGCAGGCGATGTATGTACTTTGTTTACAACCAGATCCTCAGGACGACACCAAATTTATTACCCTGCATGTAGTTTTTCGAGTTTGTGGTTGTCATTTTGCATCGATATCTGACTGTCTGCTGTTTACAACGAGAGCATCTCACACAGTCTATTGCGGGGGGGGGGGTGATGTTAGGCCGCTTTGAAATAACCTCCAGCTCTCCCTGGCCTACACCTATATTATATGGTGCCAAAGTACGAAACTATATTCAATCCCCCAACAAAATAAGCTGGAGACACCCCATAGTCTATGTGTGGTTAGGCAAGCAATGTGCAATAAAATGTGAATGATGATGCTATTGATGTCTTCTAACTTCAAAACGCATTATGATAAAATGCGGGACTAATGACAACAAAGATAAATAGTGTGACAACAGCACAGATACCGCCACATGGATCTCAGATCCCAGGAATTAGCCATGGTATCCACTGTGCCTATGGTGCCAGAGCCACATAACCACTGTGAAGGCATTGGCAGAGGAAGCGTGGTAGGGTGGCTCTAGTGGGGATGGGGAGGGGGGTGGGTAGAGGAGGAGGTGGGGGTGTGTGCATGCAGACCTCCTCTCACCTGACAGGTGTGTTCAGCCCTGGAGTGAGGCTCCTACAGGTGAGACGTGCACCCAGCAGGAGGCACCTACCTGCTGCCTACCTGCACACCAAGGACCATATATCCACAGGTCGGAGTAGTCTCTATCTACAGTAGTATTTCCACCTACAGGAGGAACTAACACACACCAGCTTAGGAGGCTATACCCAGGAGGGCACTTGTACTCCACAGTGGGCAGGTGGGTTGAAATTAACTGATGATACTCCGTATATCTACAGATATATAGCCCAAGTAATCGTGTGTCTGTTAATGTAGTGTTATATATGCATCTTAAATGTATCTATATGTATTGCAGAATGTAGATCTAGAAGCAGGAGTTGTGGCCTTATGTAGGAGCTGGGGCTAATGCTCACAGAACAGGACACGTTCTTATGAGTATAATGCAGGCTGGGTTTAAATCTGAGGTTAATCTCTGAAACTCATTTATGTAGCTTGCCAATCCAGTGGCTGGAACAATGCACGTAGCTTATACAATGAAGGATGTTATGTATTGTTTTAGATGGTTAGTCTATCTAAACGTGTGTAGTCAAACATATAAAAATTATGTGATACCGCAGTCACTTGTGGCGAAGGTTTTGGCTGAATGTGCACACCAGCCTCTATAATATAATTATGAATCACACATATGGCTATTGGTACCCTCCATTCAATATCATAACATCATTAGCATGAGAACTGTTACACATGCAAAGTCATTATATACGATGGTAGTGGGCTTTGGCTTGTATTGCAAGGCCTTATGCATGTAATGTTGATTTACTTGCGGCGGTGTTGCCTACATGATATATGTGAATTTCACCATGTTGATATATACACTCAGTCCATATATAGGCGTCCCTTGTGCATCCATCCACTGAATCAATATTGATAATTGGTTGGGCAAGTTCAATAAGGCCATCTTGAAGATTACGTTAAAATGAGCATGTCAGTGGCAGTTCTATAGTGGGTCTTAGATTTACTTTTTGAGTGGCCAGCAATTTTCAATCTCTGACAATTTATGAGTTAAAATCATAGAGTGTGATGAGAATCAACGGGGTATCCCAAGCATTATAATTATCAATTAAGCAAGATTTATACACAAGAAGTAAAGATATAATATCAGGGATAAGGTACATGTTTCCGTGTTGCTTTGATGTACATGTACATGGCAGGTACACTTCTTCAGTCAGGTCCTGCTGTTTCTTTAGGCGATAGATATGTTTTAGATTCCGTGGCCTAACGCACCCTAGTAGAAATCCGTGAACGCATCAAAAAGAATTTAAGGCTTATCGATTGAAAGGAAATATAGAAGTTATGTGCCTAGCTCCACCTACTCAACAGCATTATAGGGCTGTACATGTTGTTGTTTTTTCTTTAATTGGTCCTATGCTAAGATGTAATCAAGCTGTATAAGTAATGCCTATCTTTACCATATCATGGCAAAAAGATAGAAGTGAACGGCCGGACCTGCCTTAGTCTAGGTCTTATTTTCCACACAACTATATATGTATATATATATATATATATATACTGAACAAGTAATTAATGGATAATTCATGATGCGTGTGTGTTAGCAAAGGATAATTACATGAGGGTGCAGCCCAAGTGTAATTATCCTTTGCTAACACACACAGTTATTTTATTACACGAAAACAATAAATAATCAATAGAATATCAATAAACTCAATAAAAAAAATCATTCACCTCCATGCCAGGACCGGGACTCAACATGCTACTTACTGCTCCATATCTTCTATGAAGCCAAAAAGGTGGGCCCGGCCGGGACAAGAACGCCTGTGCTTGCGGTTTGCAGCGGTTTGCAAACGTTCGCCCGGACCGGGACTCGTCCCACCTACCTCTAGAAGCTGAGCGCAATGTGCTAACCACTAGACCATTGGTACACACACCTCGGCGCCCAGCTTGGCTTGGTTTGAACGCATCCAGCAGTCCTCTATAATTATAATGCTATTCTAACCTTGTGCATATGAAAGTTGCTGGGGTCACTACTGGCTTGGTTTGGTTTGAACGCGTCCCACAGTCGTCGCCGTTATGGGAGCAGTAGCGAGAAACCTGGGGGGTCACAACCCAGACTGCAGGGTATTTTCACATTTTGAATGTATAGCAGTTATATGTGAGTGGCCTCCCCGTATCAATGACTTATAGAGACCTGGTTCTAAGCAAGAATTTCTCGTCAGTCCCTGTGGCGCACTGCATAGGGAGTTGGATTCGGGATCAGTAGAGTGCAGGTTCGACCCCTATCCTGGCAATGAAAATTTGGTAGATTTAACATGTAACATATGACATGTAAGGTGTGTATGTTATCCATGTATAACCGCACTGGGTGCCTGTTATCCTTGGATAACCGCACACTTACAAAAGTCATGATGCATGTATCATGCTATGCAATATCGACAGGTATGTGCATGGAAATATACAGGAAAAGCACACAAAATCACAGAAGTCGTGTAATAAATAGAGATATGTTACTATATCATCGTTGCATGGCTATAACATGGGTTGTTTGTGAGAAGAACATAGTATGCTAGGTCTAGGTGTCCTTGTTTGCCTCTTAGATCCTGTGGTGTGGTTAGTATTCAGCAGTTAGCGTGCACACATAATACACTGCCCCTATAATGTTGTCTGCCTTCAGCCATCTACATCCCTACCTAGACCCTTCTGTGCCCTCCCTCACAAGTCACATACTGTACTTACTGTCACTACCTGTCTTTGTTTTCTTGTGAATCCCCTTCCGATAGTGGTGTAGCCCCATGTATGCTACTGCTACTGAAGTAGTAGGAATAACAGTAACAAAATCTAATTGAGAGGATGATCAGTTCCAGCACCACACAACTCCCTATACATGTCCAAATAGGCACACCACATGTTTGTATCCATTTCTACATGTTGCCTGGTTGGCCAATCCTATTGCAGCCATTACTAGCCATAGACTCAATAGATGGTGAATAATAGACCCTCAATAGCAGTGTTTAATAAGTGGAGCATAACAGTTTCCGATAGTGGCTGCAAATGATGGGCTACCATTGCACCACTTAATAAGGGCTGCTGAGCTGTTGCCAAAGAAGTGACATACGTGTGCCACTCCCCTGTACATCTTTAGCTTTCTGCTGCTGCGTTCACTGCTAATGGTTACCTTTTAGGGTTACTGCGTGTACGAGCACACCTTCCCATTGCCATCCCGATCCTAACCACATCTTTTTGTACGTCAATGTAGATACTTTTGTTATTTGTCTGTGTGTTGTTTCTTTCCTTGAACCATTCATGATACCGAGAGATATCAATCTAAGTCATATATCTAGCACCGAAACCATTTTGTGGTACCACATGAATATAAGATCTCGTCCAAAATAATGTCGATCAATATTTACTATCTACAGCACAAGCCCTTGCATACTGTTTTCCTTTTGCTATAAAACAGCTCCAGGGTAACTTGTCAGGAGAGCAATGGTGCATCATGACAACCCTTCCTGCCTGTAAGAACATTGGTGCATCATGCCAACCTCTCCTGTCTGTAACAACATCAGTGCATCATGCCAGCCTCTCCTGTCTGTAACAACATTGGTGCATCATGCCAACCTCTCCTGTCTGTAACAACATCAGTGCATCATGCCAGCCTCTCCTGTCTGTAACAACATTGTTGCATCATGCCAGCCTCTCCTGTCTGTAACAACATTGTTGCATCATGCCAGCCTCTCCTGTCTGTAACAACATTGTTGCATCATGCCAGCCTCTCCTGTCTGTAACAACATTGGTGCATCATGCCAACCTCTCCTGTCTGTAACAACATTGGTGCATTATGCCAACCTCTCCTGTCTGTAACAACATTGTTGCATCATGCCAGCCTCTCCTGTCTGTAACAACATTGGTGCATCATGCCAACCTCTCCTGTCTGTAACAACATCAGTGCATCATGCCAGCCTCTCCTGTCTGTAACAACATTGGTGCATCATGCCAACCTCTCCTGTCTGTAACAACATTGTTGCATCATGCCAGCCTCTCCTGTCTGTAACAACATTGGTGCATCATGCCAACCTCTCCTGTCTGTAACAACATTGGTGCATCATGCCAACCTCCCCTGTCTGTAACAACATTGGTGCATCATGCCAACCTCTCTGCACTGGTGTTGTACATATTACCTAATCCATTTACTACATCATGATGATACATGTGTAGTACGGGGTATCTGTGTTTGATGGCAGTTACCGCTGGAATGAGGCACAATTTTGAAAAGTGCCCTTATATAGTGGTTGTCACCTGACCTGAATTGACCAATCACAACAAATGTTTGTTGTTTTAGATTGTTGTCAGGAGGATTGTTGCCATGTGGATGGCTAACAGGGCTCCTGATTGGTCCTCATCACTGTGTGATTAATTAGAGGAACTGGGCGGTTTCACCTAAGGGGATCTTCAGACTGCATTTGAAATAAATTAATTTTAGGGTCTATGGCTGGCCAATAAAATCCTAAAAATTAATTGAGCGGTCCCTAACCATAAAGAGGGTTAGGGTATAATTTTAAAGCTTCATAATCCAGAGGTTATGGGTGCCAGGAAATTATTTACAGGTTCTAGACTCCCCGCGGGCCATTGTGGGTGGTGGCGGAGTGGCTAGGCCTATTTGTGTTAGCTCTGGGTCTACACAGTGTTCAGAATAAAATTATAAGGATAATTTTTATTCAGAACTGGTTGGTCTGTGGGCATCCAAATTACATGGGGCCCATTAAAGGTGACAATTTTTCCAGAACCTAGGGTTCAGGCACTATAATAAATATATATCTTAGGTGAAAAAACAGGAAGTACGTCCAGTAGGACAAAACGATTAATTGTACATGGCAATTTTCCTGGATATTCACCCCCCTTACACAAACTTGGTTTGTTGGGCGTCATCAATGGACCAGAGGGTCAGCCACATTCAGGCCTTGGGGCGCATTCGTGTGTAGCCTCTGGATCCAATTATACTCAATCATGTTCCGTAAGTTCTTGGCCTTAGTGGATTTTGGGTGAGCATGTATGAAGTCCACCACAGTGATGGTCATGTCCCTGTGTTTTGTGTCTTCACCTCTCTTGGAGCAAGAATTCATGTGTCTGGAGACTTCACTTTTCTTGAACTCCTTCCGTCGGATTTTGCCGTGGTGGTCGCAAAATCTCGTTTTTATGGCATTTTTTGTCTGACCTACATACCGTATGCCACAAATTTTACAGGTGATACAGTAAATCAAATTTGTGCTGGAGCAGCACACGTTGTGTTTACTTGTGTAAGTCCTGCCCATCACAGTGCATGTGATTTTGCCGCTTTTGTTCAGCTGGGGACAATAGTTGCATTTTGGCCAGGACAAGTACCTGTTTTTATTGGGCCTGGGAACTAAGGGTTCTTCAGGTGGCAATTTTGCCTTCACAAGATGGTCTTTGAGGCTCTTGGGGCGCCTGTAAGACATTTTGAACCCGCTACCGAACAGGGGTCTGGTACTGCACGATTTACCAAGAAGGTCCCAGTTTCTCGTGAACGCCATTAAAACCCAGGATAAAGGTCGAGACTAAGTATGAGGCTTGGTCTTTTTCCTTATTTTTAATGGCCAATGTCCTAAGTAGAGAGATTCGGTCCCTCTGGCATGCCTTGTAGAAGGCATGTGCTACTAGGGCAGGGGGGTAGCCATGGCAGACAAAATGTCTGCCTCTATGGATACAGTATTCTAGGAATTTGGCGTCATTTGAGCAAATCCGCCGGATTCGTAGGAACTGGCCATATGGGATACCTCGGATACTGTGCCTGGTGTGGGCAGAAGTGAAATGTAGGTAATTTGAACTGTCTGTAGGTTTGGTATATAGGTCAGTGCTTAACTTACCTTCATCATCCAGATCAACTGTGGTGTCTAAAAAATCCACTCTAGTGGTCGATGTGACCACTGTGAATTTTATGGACTGGTGTGCCTGGTTGAGATGGCGGATGAATGTATCTAGTTCATTTTGGCCGTGTGGCCAAATGAAGAAGATATCATCTATAAATCTCACCCACATGAGTGGTTTGAGTTTATATGTGTATACCTCGGTTTCTTCAAAGTTTGACATATACAGGTTGGCATAGCTTGGTGCCAGTCTGGTGCCCATGGCGGTTCTGCCTACTTGAAGATAATGTTTCCCATTGAAATCAAAATTGTTTTTGTCTAGGACTATCCATAACAAGGTGTATATGGCCTCGTTGGACAATTCGTTTCTTTTCGGGATTCTATTGAAGTACAAGTGTTTGTAAATCGATAAGGCTCCCTCGGCATTGGGAATATTTGTATACAGCGAGGTCACATCCAGAGTTCCTAAGATGCAACCCTTGGGTAATGTGCCCATTGATTGTAGCTTAAGGAAGAAGTCTGTTGTGTCCCTGATATATGATTTGGTTTCAAAGACATGGGGTCTTAGATAGTGGTCCACTAAGCATGAGATTTGCTCAGTGGGACAGCCATTGGCCGACACAATGGGGCGACCTGGAGGTGGGGTCTTACCTTTGTGAATTTTCGGCAATAGATAAAGTTGTGCGGTCCTCGGATTTTGGGTCCTGAGTTTTTCACAGAAGGCTGGGGTCATCTCTTTGAGTTGAAGTAGCCTATCTAGATAGGTGTTTATGTAGTCGTTGTGGGGAATGGTTAGGTCTTCAGGGACCTCTTTGTAGAATTTTGGATCTGAGAGTTGTCGGATACCTTCAGTTATGTAATCCTCCCTATTTTGAACCACTATAGCCCCTCCCTTATGACAATCTTGCGGTTACTCATTAGGCCCTTTAGGGATTTTTTCTCTTCCTTAAATATATTCTGGCGGGATGGTGCCTTAACAGATAGTTTGTTTAGGTCCGTTTCATTTGCTAGAATGTATGCTTTAAGGGGGACTGGTACGGCAGGGGGTTGCCATATTGTTGATACATGTTTAAGGCATCATACATAAAGCCCTTAAAGAACCCCCTCCTGTATTCTATAAGGACTACAGCTTAGGAGGCCATTTCTTAACAAATTACCACTGCTGCCCTTCAAATACTAGTGACTGTCCTTAAAATAAGGCCATTACAATATCATGCATTAGTGGGTACTAATGCCTGCACCAGTACGACTGCTCTACCAAGCCTTATGGAATCACTGCATAGGTGCTAATCGTACAGAGCAGTCGTAGGGCAGTACCTACAATCACCTGGCTTATTCCTGAGGGTCTGAAATCATAGTGGTGTATGTAGTCGTAGTACCTTAAGAAATGGCCTCCAGGGACACCAGTTTATGAGCTGGTTATCATGCAAAGCACGATCCTCCTTGTTGATTCAAATCCACATGGCCTGAAATAGTACCCGGGTAATGCCCTGTGGCTCAGTATTCGCCTTAGAGTTTTTTTAAGAACATGTTTCCGTGTGCATACACCAGATAAGGTATAGCTTCCTGCAGAGTGTGCTATTAGAGAGGGTTACTGCCTGATATGCTGCCACCTTAAGGTGCGGCATTGATCAGTATTCTCGAGGGCTGCCGTTCGATTCCAAATCATATACTGGCCATTTTCAACCACCATATTCAGAAAGATGTTTTTATTAAACAAGAATTCTCTGATAAATACCTATGCGTTTCTTGCTTCCACAAGGGAACCTGTGTCTTTTAAAAATGCACACTAAGGTTGGGCATTGAATAATTTATGAAACAGATTAGAGTCTGGTGTCTGGGGTTCTGGATTGAAGAGCTTTCTGATACCTGCATGAGTCCATAGTGTGTCAACACAGATAAGGACTATTCATAATCAGCTATATCTAAAGTACAGATAGTGTGTAGACAATCCTCATACTGTTTATATAAACATGATCAAGGAGAGGACAGCTTACAAGTGCGTCTTTCACCAAACCTTTCAGCATCTAAATCATAGGCCATTTTAACCCTGCTCCATTTAAATTTTGTTATATCGATTTATTTCCTTTCTCTGTGTGATCTTCCTAGTTAACGATCTTCTTCTTTCAGCTTCCCCCTCTTTCCCTTGCCGACAATCTAAGGAATCAATCTTCGACCTACGCCACAGTGTGTCGATACGCCCAAGGTGGAAAAGAAATTAGGGACGATCTGAAACTAATTTTCTACTACTGGTGTTGTAGCCGTAATTTACACCAATTAAATCATTATACCACTAATATTAGAAACAATTTATCACAAAACTGTTGGCAGTGGAAGAAGGCCTTCAGAGAAGACATACTATATACATGGGCTGGTGATAGAGAAATGTCAGTTTAGGGTCTCACATGATCTGCTATAAATCCTGCTTATCCCGTCATTATACCAACCAAGGAATGACCAGCACATGACCTTAAAGGCCGAGCAAAAGATAGGTCAGGGAGAGCTTCAATATCTGAGTGACTACTATGGACTGCAAGTATGAGGGGATGTTTTCGCATTTCCATCTAGTTTTAACAGAGCTTGTATAAGTTATAAAGGCTGTATACACGAAGGATACAGACATAATAATCATAGAGCAATGGAGCAATACACTATTTGATCTTCTGGCGTGTTCGGACAGGGTATATACAATGAGAGGAAACACTTCATTCCATGTGAAACATTCATATTCTTTATGATCATTCTGATGATACCACTTAAATCTTTGTGATCCTTCCTGGTAAAGTTGAAACACAAGATCTACAGTATGTTTGTTCACGGTTCAGCTACTCTGCCACAGAAAACGCCTTTTTGTGTTTCTTGACGATAAAAACTCACATTTAGTATAAACATACATGTAGTAACATACATGTAGTAATGTTGGCCTGGTCTGTTTGTGATTCATAGCGGTCAGTCAGACAGATTTCCATATTGCTCATACCCCATTATCCTGTCTTAGGCAGAGATTATCCTGTATGGAGAGTCTATATACTCACAGCCTGGTAGTCTGGGCACTCTGGGTGGCGGGTACCCAATGCCCTTTGTCGATTTTAAAATAATGTTCATGCCCCCTGCCCTTGCAACTTAATAATTACCTTTGCTGCTATCGATTTAAGGCAGTGGCCAGATCTCCTGTCGATTTTAGGAAGCGCCAACATCCCATGTCGATTTTGGGAAAAGGCTGTGTCACCTAGTGTATTGTTACTGACATCCTGTCACTGCCCGACTCTAAGTGCACAGATACTAGTTTATTGATACTGACATCCTGTCACTGCCTGACTCTAAGTGCACAGATACTAGAGTATTGATACTGACATCCTGTCACTACCTGACTCTAAGTGCACAGATACTAGTGTATTGATACTGACATCCTGTCACTGCCCGACTCTAAGTGCACAAATACTGGTACCTTAGGTAGCAGAGACACTTAGGGTGCAGACACTTAGGGTGCATGCAGGTGGACACTTAGGGTGCTAGGATATGTAGGGTGCAAACCACAGGACATGTAGGGTGCAAGGACACATAGGGTGCAACGGCAGGACATTTAGGGCGCAAAACAAACTGGTCCAGATTTGTAAACTGTGAACTATTCTGCCCCCCTCAGAGTGTCTGCCCCCCCCCCCAGAGGCTGGCAGCCAAGAGTTGGCCTCCTGTCGGCAGTGATAGTGGAATTAAAAAGATTTGGGATTAATAGTGAACCAAATAATCATACTCCAAGCTCTAATAGAACTAGAAACAATTAAAGTGCTAAGGATACTGTCCCTACGCAGTCAGTTGGCAGCTTTGTTGTGTATACAAAGATGAAATCACCAGCCTCTAGCCCTACCACTGATTTTATTCCCCATAGCCTTATACGCATAGAGATAAAATCAGTGGTGCAGGCTAGCGGCATGTGATGTCTGTTCAGAGGGGACTCCCAACAGACAGATGGGCTATAGACCGACTGCACCCTAAGTGTCTTGGTATTTTCACCCTGCACCCTACATGTCCTTTTTGTGCACCCTAAGTGTCTGCTACCTAAGTGTCTTCGCTTCCTACATGTCTGCACCCTAAGTGTCCTTGCACCCTAAAGTACCTGTTACCAAGTGCACAGATACTAGTGTATTGATACTGACATCCTGTCACTACCTGACTCTAAGTGCACAGATACTAGTTTATTGATACTGACATCCTGTCACTGCCTGACTCTAAGTGCACAGATCCTAGTGTATTGATACTGACATCCTGTCACTACCTGACTCTAAGTGCACAGATCCTAGTGTATTGATACTGACATCCTGTCACTACCTGACTCTAAGTGCATAGATACTAGTGTATTGATACTGACATCCTGTCACTGCCCAACTCTAAGTGCACAGATCCTAGTGTATTGATACTGACATCCTGTCACTACCTGACTCTAAGTGCACAGATACTAGTGTATTGATACTGACATCCTGTCACTGCCCAACTCTAAGTGCACAGATACTAGTGTATTGATACTGACATCCTGTCACTACCTGACTCTAAGTGCACAGATACTAGTGTGTTGATACTGACATCCTGTCACTACCTGACTCTAACTGCACTGATACTAGTGTATTGATACTGACATTCTAAGTGCACATATACTAGTGTGCTGATACTGACACCCTGACCCTTCCTGACTCTAAGTGCACAAATACTAGTGTATTGTTACTGATAGAGTATTGATAACTCTCTGTGCACAAATACTAGTGTGTGTACACTGATAGTCTTGCTCCCGCCTGACTTTCCCTGCACCGATTGATGGCCTTTATTATGAATGATGCTATATTGATATTGCCATGGAAACCAGTCGGCAAAAACTATGAGAATTCACTTTTTTGGCAAACACTCAAGGCATGTGCATTATTGATAGGCTCACTCCACATTGACAATCCGATAAACACCAACTCATGACATATTGGACTTGAAATGATAAAATTAATAGAACCATATTCCAGACATGTAGTAATTTTGTAATTCATTGATCAAGGGTCCAGAGGTACCTGCATGAAATGACATATTTGCAAGTGTCACACCACATTTACAGGTTTTATATCACGCATAGGGGAGGTTGTTCATAGACCAATTATTACACTCATACTCCTAATATTACTACAAGAGGATTATCCTGTGGAATGGTCAGATCAGAATAAAAGGTATAATCTTGCTTGCACGCACATATATCACTAATTCTATCTAGCTGATGATCTCCTGGCTTGTACCTCCAGTCAGGGTTACTGGTGTGCTGCATGGAGGTTGGGTCGGAGGGGGGAGGAGGGTAGTCCCCACTGGAGTAGCAATGACTCATTCTCCACACCTGGCTGGCTACAGGCTACAGCTAGACACTACTATTGTAACCTCACCTGAGCAGAATACAGAGCCAATTGTTCCCATAGATGTAGGTCCGGAAAACATGTCAAGATAGCATGAAATAGCACTTAGGACGTGGTCATCTTTCGAGCAGGGGTGGTGGGTTTAAGGGGTATCTAAAAACGTGTGTGAAGTCATAAGATAATAATCCTAATAATCCTATGATTTCCTATAGGCCTATTTGAACCTCCGAAATGAACAGACAGGCCTATACACTGTACATCGTGTGCACCTACCTCCCCGTCCTAGCATATTGATCTGTCCAGTTTGGTTCTCTCCTTCTGGACATGTCACACTTTTTATCCAAACAGACATACCATGATCATGAGCATCTCGTCCGTATCCAATTTAACATATCCAGTTCTGGCATTTAATGCACACCCATCTTCCTCTCCCGCTTGAGATGCCCAGTTCATCCATACCCTCCTCTCCTATCCATGAATATAAATCTATACCCTCCTTCCCCTCCAGACATGCTCTCTTTATTCTATCTTCTGAAATGTACAAAGCTATATATTGTAGTCTCTGTTACAAATCAATATGTATGTGGTAAACAGGAAACCAATAAGGTGACGGCCGGATAGAAGAGCTAAACTGCATGTCAATCCAGCGATTCTCTTGTGTTTGATGAAACAATCATAGGACTAGATTATAATTCCCAGAGCATTAAGCAGCTTTGGTGCACTATGTCCAAAGATAAATATTCTACCTTTTTTTGGAAATGCCATTCTGCACTGGATAATTTCTATATACATGTATTAGCTAATCTTAAAAAGCTTTTCCCTTCTATCGATTTTATAACATACCATTCCTGTCTCTGTGTATCAAAGACACCATTTGTAGAACACGCAGGGCCCCTGACAGCCCCTGGCCTCAGTGGTAACCAGGCTTCATGAAGTATTCATTCACACAGTTGACTTCTCCATTCATGGAGTATAGGGCCATGGCATGTGATTGACACACATCTGGGTATATACATATGGAATTTAAATAGATTTTATATTCTATATGCCCGTAACTTACACAAGCCTTTCATGAGACGTCCATAGAAGTGGTATTTATGTCGGCAAGGCTAAGCTGTGCTCTTCTATTATTGATCCGTACAGTTGGAAAGCACATAGACACATTTAAAAATAGTTATCTGCATTTTTATACGGAGAGAGCATTAGATTTAGAGTGGTGGTAAGGGGGTCTAAAATTTAGGAATGGGAGACATTGTGATCCTAAAGATATGTTGCTCTTACTACATTTACCCAGCAAATTTGTGGATTAAAGGTACTTAGCACGATCTATGCAAACTCCACCTGCTGGCAAAAAAAAATGAAACTGCTTATATTCCTAACTTATATGACATAACCCATCTTTATCAACACTTTAGGTGTGATACATTAAACCCAATCAGCAATGGAGCATTGTGCCATGCTTGGCATTGTGCAATGTTTGTCCATGTTTGGCCCAATATAAGCTGACATATTGGCCCAAATAAGCCAACATTGGCCCAATGTATCCTTGCTACCTGGGTTGGCATTCTACCCAAATCGCTGGATATTTCGCATACCCATAGACTACCATACTTAAGGAATTGGAAATATTTGTTGTTTATCTAGGAAGATTTGTGCCTGCAACCTACCTTTTTATTCCACGATGTTTCTTATGATCTTTAACATATACACACAAGTTTTGGTTAAGGTTTTTTTTCTGTGTGATTTAATGCAGAAAAATACAAATTCTCATAGTTAAGACCATCGAACTTTAAAGCCCTCCAGTGGACAAACGGACCTGGTGACATATATGCTATTTTATGATTTATTTATGTTATCTAAGTATCAAAATAACATCCCTTGCTTTTGCTTTTGGTCAGCTCTTTACTCCATGCATGATAGTAAATCTTTGAGTTTTGACAAAAGGTGGTTATAGCGAGGTGTAGACTGTCACACGAGGTCCGTGTGTGTTCATGCACTATTACATAGTGATGTAGGCCATGTAATGGTCAACCACAGCTTTACAAAACTTCCCCCATGTTGTTAATCCACTCTACACCTCGTGGGCCAACTCTGTCACCGACGTACCATTTACCAATGGTGCCTAAATAAATCAGCCTAGTTAGTATAAGAATCTCATCGATTTAGGAATTATAGCTGCATGCTGCAATAATAGTATCTAATGAATCAGGGTAGTAAGGGCATTAAGGCCACAATATTAATGCTTTAGGTCACAAAACAATATCATTTTGTGAGGCAAGGATCACATGGGGCCTATAGGCCACAAAAGTGACCTTAGGCTACAAAGCCATGGCATTACACCATAAATTCCTTATGCCACAAACATATTTGCAAACTTAAGAAAGCTTCACTCCACAAAACCTCTGTATAGAGAGCATAAAGTGAATAAGGTCAGCCCAGTATAGTACATGAGACCACTGTATGGGTTTTTTTTTTTTCTGGTGTACGGGCTGGATCGTTTTGAATGGCCTTAAAGGACTTTCATGTACAGACCTTTGTGGCATACTAGTAAAGGTTTTGTGACGTAAAGGCTTTGTGGCAGAAAGCTTCTATGCGAGTCTTTACATTACAAAACGATACCATTTGTTGCCTACAAGCAATTATGTGGCCTAAGTGACTCCTATATATCTTAAAATACCGTATTTCCTCGAATAGAAGCCAGACCTCAAATAGAAGCCTGCCCCATTTACAAGCCTGGTCAAAAGGGTCACTGGGTCTAATAGAAACTGGGCCCCGAATAGAAGCCTGGGTAGGGTCTGGGAACCCAATCAAGATCAATTAGTTAGTCATATATTTGATTTTAAAGTGAAATTTTGTCATGTACCTTACACAGATTAAATGTTAAATGACCACTGAGGCATATCTATATGAGTATTACGTTATATTATGGTTTTAGTATTAGGAAATTCCTGCAAATTTGTTTATATCATGAAATAAGACTCAGCAATATATCAAAGAAGGAGAGCAAATATTAAGCTGTTGTTACTGAACTATGGCTGACTTCAATTAAAATGATGCCAACCTCTCATTCAGTGCTCAGCACATAAATCATCCTTCACCAGCCCATGGCAGCGCTGCCAATATCTTATCAGATGCTTTAAGATTTTGGTCATTGACATTTTATTCTTCTCATAGATACGTGATATATGTTCGCAAAAAAAATATGGCATAGCAATATTAAGTCTCATGTCCAGTTTGATGTTAATTTTGCAGACATTCTCACAATCCTGTCATGTGAACATGACTGTGTGTTGCAGGTAGCACAAACACGACCTATATAACACTAGTATACTGCATATATTTTAAATGAATTGTGCTGCGATAAGCTCTACTACATGGGCACTTTCTATATCTTTTTTTTTTCTTTTATCCTATAGCTGGGCTATTTAATTTGAAGTTGAAGAACCAGTTTGCAGCTGGCCATATAGGCAGCTAGTGGGCAATTGGACCATGGTAATGTTGGTGCAGGCGGAGGGGGTTGACTACCTTCAATACCCACCACTCCATAAAGATGGATTACATATTTGGATTAGATCTAAAAGAAAACTAGGAAGGAGCTAGAAATCAGGAGGTTAATTCAAAACATCCTGGGATCGCAACCTCAGCAATCTTAGGAATTATTCTACCTTATCCTATTAAGCGATCTTAAGATTAGACTGCGTTCACATTTCCTAGACAGCACTAAGATCGCATCGATCTTAGCCTCAGCCCTCCTACACTATTCCAAGAAGTACTGACTGAGCACAGGGGTAAGAGTCCCAAAATAAAGGAATAGCTGTGGAGCCACTCTTCTTCACAACAGTGTTTATACCATCGTTCCCCGTCCCCATATGGGCTAACAAAAGAGCACAGGGTGCAGTTGACCCCCGTACAGCATTCAAGAGTTGTTCCCATGAATGTATGATTTATGCTTGCCTATTAGAAGCATTGTGCCCTCCCCCCAGGACAAAGAGAGAGAAGGGAAGAATTACCTTACAGTGCACTTAACACCTTAGTATCCCTTAAAGCCCTCAAGGACACTCAGCAAATGTCCTCCCTCCCCTCTATATGTATGCAGCAGGCTATTCACTCTTTCGATCAGGAGTGTTCCCTGTAAGTGCTCTTGTACTCAGGTGAAACCACTATGCAATTCTTTCACTAAGATTGCAGTGATCTTAGTGCTGGAAAAGGAATAGTGAAGTGATCCCAGGACTTGCTATTCCTGACAGGCCTGCAACCACTGCATTAGATAGGGTAGACTGGGCAGGTCTTATGATATGTGCCTACACTAAGATCGCTGGGGTTGCGATCCCAGGATGTTTTGAATTAAGCTCCTGGATTTTGCAGTGATCTATTTTCCTTGAAGGTGGAGCAGCAGTTCATAAGGAGAGGTAAGGTTGGGGTTTGGACATTTGGGCTGACCTGGATGGTCTTGCTGAAACGATGACTTAAAGTATAAAAAATCAAAATAGTTTTGGTTTGTTTAGATATGGTATCACGGAGAGCGGAGTTTTGTAGGTAGGGTACTGATTCTGTAAAACGAACCTATTTCCTTTCGGCAAGACCCTCCTGAACACTGGTACACTATGGTATTCATGACCAACTGTGTCAGAAGTTCTGACTGCTCCAGTTGTACATGTACATGTACAAAAACACTGCTGTGCCCTGGCCCCAATTGAAACTTGCTAATATAGGCTGCATCTGTACAACAGAAGTGTTACTGCCGTCTCGCATGACATGGTTTCTTCATGAATGAAAATCATGAGCACACTTATTTTGTTATGACAAGAATAAACAGTGTGAGTTACGGAGAGGCAATCAGCAATAGCCGTTACAGCAATATATATATATATATATATATATATATATATATATATATATATATATATATATATATATATATATATATGTATCATAGGATATAGTACCTCTTGCATAGAGCGCCCGTCACATGAGACGCACCCCAACTTAAGAGAACTATGAGGCGCCTCTGGGGCTTGATATGACCCGTGGGAAAATTGTTCACGGCTATATTACTATGACTGAACAAAGATAGATATGGGGAAAATAAGAAATCTGGACAAAGATACTGTCATTGCACTCCACTGTTTGTCTTATCTTTTATCTCCGTTTCTTTATGGTTATCTGGGGTCACCAGTGATAACGATGCTCATTGTTACAATATTTAATCTGGTTCCAGGTAGATTGAGAATTCATATATCACCTGTTTTACTCCTCATATATCTCATAGACATATTCCTTTGTGCATGACATGGGTCTCTCATATGCTGGATATCTCTACTAACACTAACATCTGAATAATACAGCTATTTACTTGTTGAGAGCAACTATCACATTGATGATTTCTCAATACCACGACGTACCAACATGTTTTATCAATTCCCTCTGTAAACTGGCTAAGTCTGGATCTAACGAGCATTTGTAATATTCCTTCCTCTTTAAAACGGATCAACTGGTAATTTTTATGATAGTTTTCTATCTCAGTTTATATGATGATTTTTTTTTTTTGTCTGTTTTATCCAGTTCTACCAATCCAGGTGATTTGCTCTCTCAATCCATAGCATTATAGATGCTTTTAAGTATGCGCTTGTACATGTTGCTAAATAATTACTCATGTTAAAATGTCGAATTCCTTTATCTTTCTAGATGGCTCCCATGTGATGACGTCACAATTGTAGGCATGTTGCTTATTCCTGGTGACCACCTGTAGCAGCAAGTCCTGCTCTGCTGGTACCCTCAGGAATCCCGTCCTCGTCGGGCAACAAGCAACAGGACGTGACGCCATAACGTCTTCATGTGTAATGTGACGTGCCAGTGGACTACGTCATAGAGAAAGGAGGAGTGTGTATGTGTAGTGTGGTGCCGAGGTGTAGGGCACAGTCTGTCTTTCAGCACCCACACCATTGTTCTTTACCAGCTGTCGTCAATAAGTGATACACATTGGCAGTGGACATACTGACTCCCTTTATGAATAAGGAGGATTACTCGGGGGAACAAAGATATTTACCAGCACCTTTAATTGGATATCCATATTAAAAGGGCTCTGTTATCGTAAGTGATTCCAACTTACACTTCGGATCCACTACCTTTGACGTGACAATGTCGTTGTTCAAGATGTTTGGTGGGGGAGGAGGTCGCTCCAAGGGCGACAGATCTGGGATCTCACGAGACAATGCTGCTAGTAATGACGGCTCCTCAAAGAGGGCGCCACCACCAGCCCCAGCCGTGGCGGCTGAGGCGGGACAGGAAGCCATGGATCCAGATGAGGCAGAAGCCAGGGCGGCAGCCGCACAACTTGATCTGCCATTTAGGTCTGGTAAAAAGAGCAGGAACCTGTCCATCTCCCGCTCTGGACGCCACAAATACCGCGCCAACAAACGTGCCAGTGTGGTCACCGGGGAGGTGTTTGGGTCCTCCGCCTCACCGGAAACCACCGCAAATGGCGGCGGCGGAAGTGCAGCCGGAAGTAGTACCCCTGGCGGTTATTGTAGGGACACACAGACGCCACACGGGGGCGCTATAGCACAGACTTCTATGTCGCGGACACCTACTGCCGTATAATACATCTGTGTGTTGTGTACAAATGTAGAGGCTAGGCTAATAAGTACTACTAAATGAACAGTAAGACCTAGATAGTTCCAACTGGCCGGTCGTGTTTCAGACAAAGATTTCGGGTGGTTAATTCTCACCATAACTGACAGAATATCGAAGGAGTATTTTGTGTTTGTGTGTCTGATTGTCCCAGGTAAGTCCTGATGGGTACCGTGCATGTCTGACTACCAGAGAACAGGTGAACGAGGTCTCACTCTATATTTGTATTGTCATATCATTATGTTCCAGATATCGATATGTAGAAAAAAAATATGTATTGTGCAGACACATATATTGAAAGACATATGTCTATAATTTGGACGAAACAGGAATATTTGAAGGTTCTTCGGTGTGTGACTGCACTGTTCAGTGATCTCGGCAAATACATGTAGTGACTGTGCTTTAAAAGCAAGGTCTAGAATCACTTCCATTTGCCATTATCTTAATTTTTCTCAAGTAACAATTGATTCGACATATATTAATTGATTCAGTTGATGTGATAGATATATGTGACCCATCAAGGGAGAACACCCCTCCGCGGGGGATTTTTAATTCCCTATTTGGCCACCAGGGGGCATTGGAGGACAAAATTACTCTAAAATCATTGTGAAAATACATAAGGCTAATTTTTGATGCATAATTCAATGGTTTCATTTAAAATGCACCATTTTCGGTAGAAATGACCCATATTTGGATGGTAAAATGAACATTTTTCATGAGAAATAAACCTATTTGCCTGTTCCTGGTTGCCATGGCAACCATCCCAATAATCAAAATTTGCAGATTGTTTTTTGCCAATTTTTGGGGATACACCCAAACACCCAAAACTAAAAACAGAAATGAAAAATTCCTTATAGATCAAAATCTATGATAAAATTCCCCTTATTATTATGTATTTTTGATGAAAAAAAAGGCTGATTTATTGGGTTTTTAGACATTATTATGGTTTATAATGTATTTAGAGCTTAATCATCGATTTCAGATATCAATAACACCCTATGTTCGAGGAGGGGTTCTGACATATCTACTAGGAGTATTTAAACCAATGATGTCTCATTTTAAAGATCTTGACATGAACTTTGATAATGAATTTCCCTGCAGAGGGGCGGTTTTTGCTTGCCTGGTCACATATGGTTAAAGAGTGCATGTCATTGCCGATGGCCTACACCATGTCACCACATATGAACTGTCTCGTGATGCCTATTTTGTTTGATTTTGCACATTTATTTGGTCTTGCCTAAACATATACACATGCATATGCACAACAGCATCATACACATAGATCACTACGATTCTAGACAATTTTCTTCTGCTTTGGATAAAACTACCTACCTGAGATATAAATTCTGGTTTTGTGATGGACCTGGCAAGCTGGTGCTTTTTTGGATATTTCAACTTATATGATAATTTTCTTTCCTTTTGCGTTAGGAAGTAGTTATTGAACACTTACAGAGAACGGGGTGGATAAGGTGGGGATATAGGGAATGAAAATATGACATTAAAAGATTAGTCTCAGCTATAAATATAACATCATAGATTAATAAAGAGTCTGAGAAAAGTGTACCCCACATTCATTATTGCACATGCAAAACGAGTAACATGATCTACATAGTAGGTGAACATTGACTCACTGCTCTGGGACTGCGAATTATGGTGGACATCCCCAAAACACTTGCATTCTGCGAATCTGCAATGCGCTTGGACATTTATGAGGTATGCCACCATGGTATACAGTATGTCGTACGTCACAGCGTGGGATACCAATTTGATGACATTTACATGAGGACAAACACTGATGTTGTTAACGTGTGTTGAAGTACGAGTGAATACGTATGTTGTTTCTGAAAGCAGCACATTCCTGTATGTGATAAAGTGATTAATGAGCGGAATATATTTCATAGATGTTGTTAACCGTGCAGAATGGTGTAGATGTATAACCATTACGTGGAGACCCTCTGACATATACAAAGTATGGTAGGGGTGAAATGTTCGTGATAAGAGGGAGATTAAATGTATGATTGAAACCATGCACACTATCGTCTTAATTGAAAAGGAGGCGCCCTTCGTCACAATCATTGGTATAGACTATCAGGGGCATATTGCACGATTCGCAATAGAAATTTGTATATAATAATAAAAGGATATTTGAATTGTATTATGCAGTGCTTATCCATCTGTTTCATGGTTATTATGCACCTTTCCTTATAGGATTTTCCTGATAAAAGGGGACACTCTTCTGGTTAAAACTCCAAAGTTATTTTACGTTGGTGGAGGCTGATAATGTTCTGTATATTTTCTCAAATTTTAACTGAAATGTCATTGCAGGCAATGATTATGTCACCTTTATCATGAAACATTGCATATTACATAGTTATGGCGACATGATGGTGAATTCCATACTGATTGCTTTGTTAGACGTCGCTCTAGAAAAAAAGGTCATTGAATTAAATACCTGCTTGTTTATATTTCTTACTGATCGAGCAAATAAATAATTTGATGATGCATCTGCTATTGCTCTTTGAGATATATAAGTAATCTTGAGGGTCTTGCCAAAAAGGAAACGAGGACCAAAAATTAAGACGTGCACGTTTTTATATTGCTAACCCTATTCTCGTCAGGCAGGTACAACGTGCATGTGGGTTTAATCTGTGTGTATGTGTTATCTGAATTTACAATTAATGATGGACATTTGAGAATGTGTAGATGTATATATCCCGTGCATTCCATATCAATAGCAATATCACCGAGTAGCTACTTATCAATAATATGAAAACGTCTGAGGCAATGTATGTTTGTATAAGTTCTGTCTAAAAAAGTCATATGTTCTTCCTCGTTGTAATTTTGCAAGACCCTCCAGTGAACATATAAATGCTGGGGGAGGGGAATTCGTTACAATAAGAAATGATGTCTTTTGACCAAGGGTAAGCATTGATAGCGCTGCCCGGAATAATCATCGTGTGTCTCAAACATACATCTTCCGGGTGAATAATCAATAATCTGCAGCCAACTTGATGTATGTTACAGAGGGATACAATGCAGCCCAGTCACAGCCACTGGTGCATTGCTATATGAGTGCACCCATAGCAGCCCAGTCCCAGCCACTGGTGCATTGCTATATGAGTGCACCCATAGCAGCCCAGTCCCAGCCACTGGTGCATTGCTATATGAGTGCACCCATAGCAGCCCAGTCACTGCCACTGCTGCATTGCTATATGAGTGCACCCATAGCAGCCCAGTCACTGCCACTGCTGCATTGCTATATGAGTGCACCCATAGCAGCCCAGTCAATGCCACTGGTGCATTGCTATATAAGTGCACCCATAGCAGCCCAGTCAATGCCACTGGTGCATTGCTATATAAGTGCAACAATATGCAGCCCATTCTCATGCAGCCACTGCTGTATTGCTATATAAGTGCACCTATAGCAGCCCAGTCCCAGCCACTGGTGCATTGCTATATAAGTGCAACAATGCAGCCCAGTCAATGCCACTGGTGCATTGCTATATGAGTACACCCATGTAGCCCAGTCAATGCCACTGGTGCATTTCTATATAAGTGCACCAATATGCAGCCCATTCTCATGCAGCCACTGCTGTATTGCTATATGAGTGCACCTATAGCAGCCCAGTCTCAGCCACTGGTGCATTGCTATATGAGTGCACCCATAGCAGCCCAGTCACAGCCACTGCTGCATTGCTATATGAGTGCACCCATAGCAGCCCAGTCACAGCCACTGCTCCTATGGGTAAAATGTCAGAAAGGCTAAATTTACAACATATGGTCTCGATCTTTTTTAAGTGAGTCTTTTGTTAGCTTCATGGTTTTACTGTAGAATTATGTAAGTGTGTAAAGTGTTGTAGAAGGCATTGACTTAAGTCAAAGGTGGGGTGTTTAATTGGTGTATAATGACACAGATTTACTAGATTAGACTGCAGGAGCTGGTAACAACTGGTAGGTGTGCTGACAGCTGCTGCTGTCACACTCCTCCATCTTACTCGCTGTGACGTGACACCCAGCATGTCAAACTGTCACGTCATTTGAACAACTCATCAATTATATATAATGGGACTAATGTTATTAATTGGGTTGCCCTCCTATAAGCAGTAATACATAATTTAGATGGAGTAATCGCCCAGTTACTAAGTTCCACTACAGGTTACATAGGATCACATAGTTATCAGAGAACAAGAAACAAGTGAAAAATTACAAAAGCATTTAGATAATGAGACCGAAAAGATAGAGGAGCTAAAAGGGAAGATTCGATTATCATTTGAATTAGTATTCCCTTTGGGATCGTACAGAGATTTAGAAATTTCCAACTCTAATATGACGCTCAGTATCCAAAAGGGTTTTGTCTTTTTTCAAAATTTCCTCAAAAAAATATTTTTCCAACAAGGTTCAAACAACAGGGTAGGTAGCACTACCTATAAGCAATTTATGTGCATAATTTGAAGGCCAAAAGGAGGAATACTGCGATATCTGCTAGGTCAATATACCGATCCTCAGATATTTCTGCATTCTCAATGTCAGCAGATATTAAACAATCTGATTATCATTAACTTATGTGGTAATGTTGTCACAAGGAATGATAATGCTAATTAGGTGACAGGTTATCAGTTTCTAGCCATTGGAATGGGGAGGGTTAATGAGAGTTTGCGTTTGTCATGATTTCCTATCGGTTTACAATATGTAAATATGACCAACCAGTGCCCAGTACGTACCGATATAAATATCAACAAGAATGTAATAAGCTGAACGATGAAGTCTGTTCTTTCTACACCCTCAGAATTTTGAATTGACAATAAAATTATGCATACCCTCCTTTGAGGTTTATTTTCTCATGGTGGTTTATAAGGTCAATAGATTTGCACTTGATGTCCCATCTATCATATAGGTTAGGCCACTCTAAAACAAAAGTGAGGACTTCCTATGCTCATTCCATACCACTTGTCTCTCAGTAAAAAAGGGGAAGACTTCCTTTGCTCATTCCATACTAATTTTCTCTCAGGAAATTCTAAAACAAAATAAAATTATAGATCCTCTCAAGTGACATGTTTTCAGATGAGATCCCCCCCCCCCCCAAAAAAAAAAAAAAATAAATAAAAAAATTGGAAGTCAGCAGTATACACGTCTATAGTAAACTTTGCGCCAGGCAGCTCTTAAAGTATATGGTGTGCCATACCACCGTTCACTGATTGTGAAAACTGACTGATTGGTCACTTAAAACAACCAGTTAAACTGTGGCTCTATAAGGACTGAGCAGGATATGGGAGGGTATCATCTGTAGAAAGGGGACATTTTTTACTCTCCACCTTCCGGCCCTGACACCATAAATCTGTTGAGATTCTAAGGACTCTCTGTTGAAGGACACCTCTGTAGCTAAAAGGGACACAAGACTATTGAGTGGGATAGTCTACTTTATATGATGTCTGGACGTTTATTTACTTAGCCTCTAGTTACCTGCACTCCATATCCACCAGTGAACCAGCCTCGGCCAGCGGTTATTGATACCAGTTCAATACTCTGTCGGGCTGGAGGGGGCGAGCCTGCCAGTGAACAAGCTCGAGTACCATTGAATGGCTCACATGAGGTTTAACTAAATATCACAATTCACCACATATGATATTCGACAAAGCTTTAGGTTGTCTTATTATAGATGCAATAGGTCCTATATACTCAAATATCTGTACCAGAACCTTTCTTCTGGTGCAAAATAACAAGACACAAATGATATCTAATGATTGATTATTTGTTTGGGTGAGGTGAATATCTGTAGATAAAAGGTGGGCTCAGATAAGAAGACATAATTATACTATGAGGAAACCATGGGATATCTTGAGGTCATTAGTAGATAGCTGTAGGCACGAACTGAGAGGATTTCAAGTAGAACTGACACAAATGTACAGAGTTGTGCTCACAGTGGTGCCATCATTTGGATAAACCCTGAACTAAGGCCCTGGAGCACCCGATGTGGACTAAGGCCAAAAAAATAAAGGTGTGTTTCCAGTTACATGACTTGAGAAGGTAGGGTCGGTAGATCGTGTTTTTTTTTTTTGTTTTTTTTTTTTACATTTATATAGGAAACGTTAGGGCACATATATCAATAGATATATCAAATTCTTTGATTATTTTGGAAAATGATGACGGAAAATGACAACTGTGAGAGAGGGGAAGAACACGAAAAGGATACAGGAAAAACCCTCAGAAAGTAATGACAAATTTCTTTAAAATATGAAAAAAATGAGATACAATTCTTCAAAATAAAAATAAAAGGTTTTTTAGCTGTTTTGCTAGGGTCGGTCGGGTAACTGGAAACAACCCTTTTTTATTTGGCCTAAGGCTCCAGGAAAGAGCCCAAGATGCGTCATGAAGTAGACAGGGTATAGCAATGATATTGCTGGAGATGGGAAATGAGAAAAGTCGACACTTGCAGAAACTGCACCAGGATGCTCTGGAGAGTTGGTTGTAATGAGAAACAATAGTAGCCTAGTAGGTATGGTTATCAATTGCCGCAATCCCGCACCTAATGTTGTTTAACTAGCCAAAAATTCATGACAAATCTGTGACATGTGGTGTCATCTGTGATCTACTCTAGGGGCTTCATTTCAGTGTTTTCGTGTTCTAGACTGCCCGTCTGTCTGGTAATGCAGTTTTCCTCTCACAGGCCATTCGATCCTGCGCAGTTTATTGTTCTGCAAGCTGTAAAAACCTTAATAATGCTCTGGTTTGCAAGCCATAAAAAAGCCCCATGATTACAGCCATACATTTAGGCCAGCTGTTTGTTAATTCTTTGTTGGCCTGGCAGCAATTTTTGCCATGTATGGTGATGATAGTTTATTAGTCTGTGGTTGTCGTACCAGAACTTTGTCCCCTATCTCAAGTTTACCTCTCTCATCCTTGAGCCTCCCCAACTCAATTCTATCATCCATCATAGTCTTTTCTTTCATAAAGACGGTTATTTCTGTTCTCAACTTTCGTTTGTTCAACATTTCACTGGTTGATAGTCCAGTTGTACTATGTGGCGTTGCCTGGTAGTGTCTAAGGAAAATATGAATTTAGCTTTTCCAGTTCTTCTATTCTACTACTGCCGCTTTTATGGATTTACCCAAAGTTCTCATGAAGCGTTCTGCTTCCCCATTTGCCTGTGGCCAAAGAGATGTAATTTTTCTGTGAATGAACCCTTTCTTATCAGCCCAATCGGCAAAATTCTGACCTTGAAATGGTGGGCCATTGTCCGATTTAAGGACCTGAGGGAAACCTTGCTGTGAAAAGATAGCCTCCAGCTTCGCTTTTGTAGCCTCATATGATGTTGAATAAACTGTCTCCACCTCTGGGAACCTACTGTAGTCATCAATAACTACTAACAGATATTCTCCTGTATTAAATGGTCCACAAAAGTTCACTGACACTTCCTTCCATGGTCCACTAGACAATTCCATCATTTTGAGCTGTTCATGGTCATTCACCTTAGTGTTTGCCTGACATGGTAAACAATTAGCAACTGCCTTTTCGAGTAGCTTGTCAATGCCTGGGAACCACACAGTCTCTCTTAGTAGTGCCTTTGTTTTTACTATGCCCTGATGACTAGAGTGTGCAATGTTGATCACTCTGTTTTAAAAGATTTGTGGGATCACAATTCTCTCTTTCCATAACACCAAACCTTCTGCAACCGGGAGTTCATTACAAATTTTAGAGTAGGCATTGTTCTCCATAAGATTCCACTTCCCAGTGGATATGGCAGTCATTACCTTTTGTAGGGATTCGTCACAGCTTGTTTCACCCTTGAGTTCATCCTGTATTGGCCCATATGAATGGATAGCATGTATAACCATGTTACATGTCTGATCATCAAGCCATGATTCCCTTGTTGAGGGTTGTGCACACCTGACATGTCGGGAGAGGTAGTCTGCAGGGTTTGACTTTCCTGGCCGTTATTGAAGGTTTATCCTGTATGGCTGTAATCTCAGCATGAGACGATGTATTCTGGCAGTGGGCTGAGCTGTTGTCTTTTTGATTATACCCTCTAATGGTTTGTAATCAGTGACAACAGTGAAGTCTGACCCTTCCAAATAATGGCTGAAGTGCTCACATCCCCAAACTACTGCTAGGGTTTCTTGTGAAGTCTGACTATACCGAGATTCAGTATCCGACAAAGCTCTACTGCCAAACTCCACAATTTGTGTTTATCATGGCCAACCTGCGATAGGATTGCCCCTAGTCCACGTGGACCTGCATCCACAACGAGTTCTGTTCTTAGCTGAATATCAAAAAACTTGACCATGTTGCACTTGCCCATAGCTTCTTTGAGATCTTGAAATGCCTTTTCCTCTTCAGAACCCCACTCCCATTTAACATCTTTGTGGGTCAGCCTTCGTAAGGGTTCAACGATGGTACTGTAGTTAGGACAGAACCTCGCCACATATTGAGCCATACCAAGTACACTCTGAACATCCTCTGGCTTCTTTGGTGGTAACACATTCACCACAGCAGAGATCCTCGCGGGATTTGGACATACCCCATCTTTAGAAAAAATGTGTCCGTAGAAGGTGATCTTGTCTTTGCAGAACTCCCATTTTCCACTGATTGCCATTATGTTGCTGTCCCTTAATCTCTGATCAACCTTGCAAAGTGTCTTCTTATGTTCATCCTGTGTTCATGTGAAGATTACAATGTCATCTAACATGTTCATGACACCAGGTATATCTCTTGTCATATCTGATATGGCCTTCTGAAAAATCTCTGAGTTAATGCCAAAACATTACCTGAACAGGCCTTCATGAGTCGCGAAAGTGGTTATATAGCGACTCTCTGGAGCCAACTCAATTTGATGATACCCTTTGTTGAGATCAATTTTTGAGAACACATTTATCTCAACTATCAGATCCTCTGTGGTATTCATTGGATAGCGTTCGCACTCAATGGCTGTATTGCATAGACGAATCTCATTGTTTGGTTTGTAAACAATAACTACTGGGCTCACCCATGGTGTTGGACCAGATGATTCTTCAATTATATCAAGCTCTTTAAGTCTCTGAGTCTCCTTACTTACTTTATCATGTAGATGGAACGGTACCCGGCATGTTTTCTGTGCAATTAGCTTCACATCCTCATTTATGTTTAACTTAACCTGGGTGTCCTTCATTTTCCCAAGGCCTTCAAATATGTGACCAGGTGAGGTAAAACATGCCTCCTGGGGGGAAATGGCATTTTAAGGTTTAAGTCATGGGCTTTAAAATGAGATATCTTGAGCTAAAATATCCCCGGTAGTTTTGCTGTAATTGCTTGTCAAACATAGGTTTGTGTGTACAAATGAAAATAGGAAATAAGCTCTAAATGCATTATATCCTATCATAAACACTAAAAATGCAAAGAAATACAGTTTTGTGGAAAAATTACCAAAGAAATGTGATGTTTTTGTCATAAAATTGGTTCTAGAGGGAATTTTTGAGTTCCGTTTTCGGTTCTGGGTTCCTGAAGGAATTTCAAAATGAGTTTGTGGCAAAAATTCACAATTGGAATAGGGGAGTGGTTTCCATGGCAACCAGAAATTGCCTTATCTACCAATTTTCTATGTTTCCATGGCAACCAACATTCCAAAAATGGAACATTTTCAGTGGAGATGGAACGATTTTAAGCATACCACTGGATTCCTTATAAAAAATTGGTCTAAAGCTTTTTTTAGCATATTTGTCAGTGTTTTACCCATATTTTGCCCCCTGGTGGCCAAAACCAGTACTAAAAATCCCCCCCGGAGGCACGTTCTTCCCCGTTGGGCCACATATGTCTGCATAGTCTCTTTCGACACTCTTCACAGCAACTTTGATGAGACCTAACTTCTCAGCTGTGGCACATCCTAACATTACCTCATTACCTTTCATGACATATATATCAGAAGTAGTGGCAAGCATTGTTTGTGGTGCTTTGAACCTTGCGCTGAACATCCCTATTACAGGTAGTTCTTTCTTGGACCCATAGCCACATAATTTCTTACTCGGTGTCTGTAGGCCTGAAAGTTGTACTGTATAATATGTCTTTTCTCCAATGATATTCACTTCCGCTCCAGAGTCCAGCAGAAATTGGACATCATGATTGTGGATATCAATTGTAACCTTGTGTAATCATGACTTTTTGAGTTATAGGAAATTGAGAAGAGCGACAAGTATAAAGACACGGGGTTCCTTCATACTAAGTGTTGTAAGTATATCCCAATAGTATACATAAGGGGTTTACTATGAAGTATGATATAAAGAAAGAAAGCTTTTTGAATGCGATATGTCACCGGGAACAGTTAAAGAATGTCACTATAAGTCCTTGGTCACATGAAGTTTAGAGTGGGCGCGGCGTGTTATGGTCCTATAGGATGCCAGGAGTGGCTGTGAAGGCTGAGTCATTGTTTTGGTCCCTGTAGATCCTGGGGGTCCCGGTGGCAGCAGTGGAGATTATGTCCTTATGAGTGAATGGGTGCGTCCTCTATGAGTGATCTGTTAGAGCACCACCAGACTTAAAGTCCAAAGGGTGTCGGATGGCAAAAGACCAAAACCACCTGCAGTCTGGGAGTATATAAGGCTAGACCTGAAGGGGCTGGGGTGCAGACTGTGCTCAGGATTAAGAGATTCACAGTCTGCCCTGGGATTATAGGGGAAGAGATTTATATTCCGCAGCCCACAAGTAGGAATCAATTGAAATTCTGAATAGTATTTACTGGAGCTTTGGTCACTGTCTAGAGTGCTTTCTGAAGTCTTAGCTTCATTCAATTGGAGGTTTAGACACACACTCTAATGGATCTGCTTATTACATAGAGGAACCACACATCAGAAGGATTTAGATTTGGTTGGCTTTCATTTGGTCTCACTACCCATTACTATATTCTCAATGCTCACTTGAACATCTCACCTTGGAGTTATTGATTTAACATGGAGTTATGCCATGATGGAATTTAAAGACACCAACAGTTTGTGATTGTGTATTGTGATAGCCATTTGTGATTATTGATTTAACTTGGAGTTATGTCATGATGGAATTCATATTGATTTAACTTGGGAGTTGTGCCATGCTGGAATTCAAAGGCACCCACAGTTTGTGATTGTGTATTGAATAGCCATCTATGATTATGCTTTGAAATTCGACGACATTTGTGAATTTGTGTTTTGAAAATACCCTCGCGTTGGAATTTTAATGAGGATGAAAATTTGTAAAGGTTTGCTATTGTGTGGATTTAAGTGCATTCCACAACGATGGAATTTACTCATGCCCGAGGTTGGGTATATGATGTTATTGATGAAATGTGGTGGTATTATTATTTGGGATTTATGGATATCGGCACCATTGACTTTGAAAATTGATTGGATCTAAATTATTGAAATTCTTCCTGTTTAAGGCGTGTGTTTAGGAATTCTAAATTGAAAAATGAATCGACGCTGGAGTCTGAATTGTATTCGACCTTGGATTGGCATATATACCTATTCAATAAAAACCTTTGGAGATGAAGTACCCAACTGTGTTTTCTTTCCAAATGGGCTATGGGATTTAAACACAAGCTCTACTACTTTACGCTAGCTTGAAATCATTCCCCAAGTACATAATTAAAGGGCGAGTGGAGAGAGGATTGAGAAAAACATAACTGGTGGAAACCCGAGTTCGATTATTGCATTACAAGCTAACCCCATTAAAGCATCAAACCCCAACTTTAGAACATAACCCCCTCACGTTCCCTCCGCCGGTGATAGCCCATTTTGATCACCTACCTGGGCAATCACTAGGCTGTGAAGAAACCCCAGACTTGGAACATATCCTGTACTCAAGAATATCAACATGAACATATCTATAGACAGCATTGGAAGTATACCCAGGGCCATTTCTGAACCTACACCTATCCCCTGATCACTGGAGCATGACCACCCCAAGTGTATAGTGAGTGTAGGGAAACAATAGGAGGTGTGATTTTTACTGTGCTCATAGGGGTGGGGGAGAGAGGAGGGGGGCTGCAGTATTCTGACACTGTAGGTGTAAGGCTAATTCAGCCAGGTTTACTGGTCAGGGAAACCACATTAAAGCATGCTCAAGGTCAGAAAATGTTGAATTTCTTGACACTGAGGGAAAATATCTTAATTATTTTAATATTTTCTTGTAGAAAAGGCTTTGAACCTTTTCATGGACTAAGAGTTTTGTTTAGGAAATTAAACACAAAAATCGGAAATGTGTTTTAGTGGTGCCTAAAGCTACTTTTTATGCTTATGTGGTGACAAAATCCATGATTTACTTCACATATATACTTTAATTCTTCATGCTAAGTCTGTTCATGGTTAAATCAAGGTTTGTCTTTCACATAGTGCTATTATCAAAATAGTAGAGGTGATGGAAAATAGTGAAAAATACACTTTTCATGTCACTTTAAAATCATCCTTAGATTTGCCCACAGCCCCATTACCATGCTGTCTTCAGGGCTAGAAATGGCCACATTTTTGCAAAGTGTCCATTTCTGTGACATTTATTACATTCCTTACCCTCAGCTGGACAGTTTTTCTCATGGGGGTATTTCCCTCCACATTTAAAGCATTTCTTCCCATGATATGTATTTTATCTCTTACCAGTCTCTTGGCTTGGAACATCCTTGTCTTGAGGTTTATGTAGGCCTACCTTATTGAGTGGGACCACCTGCTCCTTATCAAGGTCCTTCAACTCTAGGACTGTACGCTCAGATGCCCTGGCTGCTGACAAAAACTGTTTCTAGGAAAGTTTGTCGCGCAACGCCTTCATCTTAATGCGCGGATCCTTGCACTTTGACCATTGTGACAATTTAATTAGGTCTACAATTTCTGACTTCTCTAGGGCCTCCAAATTAATTCTATCAGTCTGCTCACAAATTCTTATGTAGAAACTGTCTATGGACTTTTCAGGCTCTTGCTCCATATGCTGTAACTTGTTCATCAGGTATAGCCTATCTAGTTTTGGGGGGAAATGTTTGGTCAAAGCTGCAATGGGTTTGTCATATTGGCCCACCTTACCAGCTTCACCAGTATCCTCAAGTCTTTTAAGTAGCTTTCTCCCCCCTGTCCCAATGTAATACAGCAGCAAGTCCCTTTTTCTCCCTGCATCAGTAATTGTCATCGCTCAGTCCTCCCATTTTGTTGCCACTGTTGGATCATCAACAATCTCATAAGGTGGATAATTTGGTAGATTCAATTTTGCTTGGAAAACAGTCACACAAAGTTTTGAACTTGGGCTTGTAGATCTACAGTTTCAGTTCAGTACCCACAAGTAGGTGCCTTATGCACATGAGTTCATTTACCTAGTCGCCAATGTAATATAGTTGCATCAGATTTAACTGAGTGTTACTCACATTTAAAGCTCAGCAGCCATGTGTCTTTCACATCAGATGTCCGTGTTCCGGCCTCCCTCGATCACTCCAAAATCAAAGTTGTCCTTACTTCCAGTCTCCTTCTGCGCTATACTCAGAGAGGGCACCACCTGCACCATTCCCGTTTTCCCGCGCTGATCCGCAGACATTACACCTGGGTTTCTGCTTGCTGTAATCCAGGCCTTTCTTATATTTCTGCAGTCTAGGTTTTCGTGTTTTAAAGTCTGCATGTGTGCGGGGGCTCTCAATGGATATGTTCATTCAGCTATTTTTGGGGCTTTTTATATTTTTATTACTGGAGATGGATGGAACTACCGGGTATTACTGCAGCACTGCTGCCACCTATCATCCGGGTGGTTAACTAGGACTGAGCCTTTTACTTGTACATATAGTTCATACCTGCCTGAAACACCAACAATTTTCTTGTTACATTGTATTCTGGCTTGGAGTACACTCTAAAAAATGTGTTTTGTTTTTAACACTTTTACCTGTATTTAAAACACTTTCTTGTAACACTTTGTTAAACACATTTTTAGGCAAAACACAAAACACTTTTTCAAAAAGTGTTTAAAAATTCAAAAGTGTTTTGATTAAAATGTGTTTTAGATAAAACAGTGTTTAAATGATTCTGAGAATAAAGTTCAGAAAGTGTTTAAAATGAGCTTCAGGCAAATTGATGTCCTTGCTATTATTTCATTATTTGTGACATGTACTGGGAAAGGGGGTCTTATTGCCCCCTGCACTAAGACCCCTTTTCGCAGATCGTGTCACACTTTTCCTTATAAACCCATGGTCCCAGTTTTAGGATTAGTGAGTCATTCCTACTGCATATTGCTGTCTCTCTGCAGGTAGAGAATATTGAAGTTAAGTTATACAAGTTGATGAATGTTAATCATCCAGTTATCAGCATTGATTCTGTGCTCACCAGGCTCGGACTACAGTCAAGATGCTCGAATTTTATCTCACCTCCTGCCTTCCTTACGGCCGACACTAAAGGGTGAGAGGTCCCGCAGGTTGTATCCACACCGAAGTGAGAGAACTTGTGGCGTTGTGCCCGGACCCTAGTCTAGTGGGGAAGGGGAATGATGGTGACCGAATCTATGGGAAGATAGAAAGCACGCCCCTACACATTTACCAAGGCAATGGTTCTTTAACATCAGTCACTACATAGGCATAGTGAGAGATGGACAGTTTTAAGTCATTTGTCTGCCATGACCGCCGAGAGACTTTCCAGCACAGCCTAGCTAGAGCAGGGAGGAACTAAAACGAAACCTTACGGTGACATTTGGAGCCACCACTGTGCCCCGGCCGGGCCGGAAACCGAACTCACGACCTTACGGCCCGTGAGCGGACGCCCTACCGACTGCCCCTGCGTTTAGGACTGGGATGTATGTATTCCTGAATGAATGGGTTTTTATCATGGGTAACATTGGAATCAAAGTATTCAGAAGATAATTTTTAGATATTTCTATTACAAATCCATTCTAAGATAAAGTGTCAATGTTACATTCTATCAGGATGCTGTGTATCATTATCATTTATACTTAAATTCAGACATTTGTGTCCATATGAATGTTTTAATAGTACCATCATAAGTGGTCCCTGCCACCTGGTGAGTTGGATTGGAACCAAGTATTTAAACACTTTTATAAACCTAATCACCTTTGCAGGAAAAGTGTAAAGTGTTTTAGGAAAAGTGTTTAGATGATGAAAAGGTGTTTTACCAAAAAGTGTTTTGGCAAAATGTGTTTTAGTTAAAACACATTTTTTAGAGTGTATGTTTGGTCAACATTACAACGTCAAATCTTGTGTAAGTCTTTGTGTTATTACTGTTATACCTGTGTATAGGTTGAATCCCACATGGTGAAAAATGCCTGAAATATCTCTGTAATTTTGAATCTGTTGCATTTTTGGGACCTTCCCCAAATTCGCAAGGGTTATAAGTACAACGGGATGTATAGAACACAAGCATTCTTTTGTGATTTTAGGCCAGAAAATATATAATTCAGAGATATATAAGCATCAACAAAGGCAAATTATCCTGATGAATATGTGAGAAAATGCAACAGTGGCCTTGTGTTTTATACATCCTGTTGTACTTATAACCTTTGAAAATTTGGGGTAGGTCCCACAAACACAACAGATTCAAAATCGCAAAGATATTTCAGGCATTTTTCACCATGTGGGCTTTGACCTTATAAGGCCTGTCTTATACGGTCATCCAGTCACTGGTAATTTAGTCTGAATTTGACAGGGCAATGTTTATCCACATAATCTGTGATCCCACACCAAATAATCATGATCTGTGATCGCACACCAAATAATCAACATGATCTGTGATCCCACAACAAATAATTTTCCCATTGCAGGGCTGGGTCTTGCTCATCATAGATTCGAAGAATTGATATTCCCCAGATCCTCGTAGTCCCCATGGATGTTTGATATTTAGCTTTTTACGAAGAGCAGCAATAGGATAGTGATCAGTAGTGATCCCAAATCAAATCTAAATCACACCACAATGCACAATACATGTACTCTAATGTGTTTCCCCCTTTATCCCAGTCTCTCAGTATGTCATTGTTGAGAGCCCCTATCACCCAGATTTCAACACCATCATTGAGCGGCTCAATGAATCCTTCAGCAGACCTAATTAACAATAGTCAGTCTTTCCTGCAGGCGTTTCCTGATTTACCCTTACGATTGGACATTAAATACATATCATCGTTCAGGAATGAAGCTTCCTCCACTAGCTCAGTACATGTATATGAAAAAGTCTCTTATCAATGATGTCTGTGTATAAATGATGTAACAAGGTCTCCCTGAGGCAAAAGAAATGGAGATCACTTAATAACTCATGTATACCAATCTGTTTGCAATATAGGTTTCTAAAAATGAAATATAAAAATCTATTCTATATTGCCCTTTCTGATAGGTAAAATACTTACCATCATTTTGACTATATTTTCCGACGCAGGACTGGAATCAGACGTCCTCAGGTAAAAGACAAAGTAGGAAATAGGGAAGCCAGGTTAACCATCATTGTTTATTACACAAGTACAATATGGGTGCAATAGTTCAGGTAGATTATTCAACTATGCATGAATCACATATTTATCACTCGATCCGTGCTCCATCATTACAGGCACTCGTTTGAGTGGTGAGAAACTAAGATTTGCTTCATTAACACAAATGCTGTGTCATCAATGGCACTAAGACGAGCTTCACAAGTCCATATAGCGCAATGTGGTCGAAAATAAACTATTATGGTAGATTAACATAAAGACGACCGTTCTTGTGCAGGCCTTCAATGAGGGTTCTGTAGTAATATCTCTGAGAGTTTAAGGTCCTCAGACGTCCAAAAGGCACTGAATGAAAGATAATTATTTAGGCCTTTTTACCCGCTATATCTTGAAAATCCATATGTATAATATATATCTAATTCATCACCCTCACTAAGAACATTCCATTTGGTTCATTTTCACCTTGAGATGACCACTTTGCACCTTTAGACGACCGCTTGATACACAGCCTTTGAATGGGGCATTTTCATTAAGCCATAATTTCAAAAAAGAATAAGCGTCTTACATAAATATACAATATGATGTTACTGTTGATGGTGCTGTATTGCAATGAAAATATATGTTTTGCAGCAGCTAAATTGGAAGGGATATTTCAGTAAAGATTACATTCATCGTAGTTGCCATTCCCATCCAATTAGAGGTAATAATCCTAGACCTGCATTAAAAAGGCTTTCTTTTATGATTATCTATCAATATCCACCACAGTAACATTTTGCTTGACTTAGCATTTATGTTCTTGATGTCATATGGTTCCTTTGCATACTACTCATAATAGGAAAACAGCAAAGTTTGAAACCCATGCATAGAGATATCATCTAGGGAATGCAATGTCCCAAGATATTATGGATATGAATCTTTTGATGTAATCCTACATAGTCAGTGGTTTCTACTCAATTAAAGGCATAGCTCTCTCTGTGAGTGGTGGTCAACTCAAGGTGAAATGGTGGTCATCTCAAGGTGAAATTGGCATGCCTGGGAAAATTACTCCTAAACTGAAAGTATTTAACATTACTGAACATTTGTTTATGTCATCATTTACTTATGATATATATATATATATATATATATATGTATATATATATATATATATATATATATATATATATATATATATATATGTCTAGAATCAATATTTGGTACATGTGAACAATCTCAATGTTCAGAATCTGCAACCAAAGTTAAAGATTACTGGAGAATTGGCCAGTTGGCCATGATAAAAACCAGTCAAACATGGGTACTTTGGTGTATTGCTATACAATGATAACTACTCATCATATCATAGGTGGCCAATCCATGGGATACTATAACACCTCTATTTCAGGAATATTAGAGGTACAGCCCCATACAGTAGATGTAAAAGTGAGAAAAACAAGGTGGCAGGTGGTCAACTGCAGGTATGTGGTCGTCTTTAGGTTAATCTACACTAGTAGTAAGTTGAAAACCGTTTCACTTGAACATGTGGACTCTGAAAACAAGGTATGTCGAATACTGGCGAATATAGATTAAAGAATAAGCAATTAGGCCTCACCGCACTAATTGATACAGGAATGATTTGAAATACCTATATGGTTCATTTATACATCCCAGATTCCAAATTCCTTATCGTAATCACAAAAAAAAAAAAAATCAATGGGAGAGGGCTCTTAAAAGGAAGCTGTCATCTGACGTGAAGAGAAATAAGGAAGGGGCAACAATGACCATCATATCCTCCCTTGTTGCACAGTGTCATACTATCTCTATCATCACCAGAGGTCGTATTGTTTACAATGGTAGAATTAGGGAAGTTCTTCTGGTAGATGCTCAGTACATGTAGTAGGAATTATATCGTATTTGGGTTTGGTTTCGTTGAATTTACCTCCACTGATAGTACTTAAAAGTAAGCAGAGTTTCTGTGTTTTACCGACCTCTCAGCCATTTCATCGCTTTCTAAACAGATATTTAAAAGGTGCTTGTCCAAACAGCTAGACAGTTATTTATATGCTGCTTGCCTGAAACGGCAGCATCTATGGATGACCGAATCTATGAGATGAATGATCTAATCTATGAGGAGGGGTGAGGGGGGAAACCGCTACCGGGGTTCATTCCCCTACTCTTGGCAAAGGATAGCCTTTGATCACTCAGATGTGGTTCAGTGAGGGGAATCACATGACAAAATACAAGTATGTGGGCCCGGGACCATGCATATGGACACCAGCTGCCCACATGCTCATCCCATGTCACAAGTAAACCCAAGTTTGACACCTTTTATGAATCTGGTATGCCCAATGGTAGTACATGTATATGGAAGGAGAATTTCTCCTTCATGGACTCCCAATGAAGTTATGCTGCTCGTCCATGCCCTCTCATGAAGGTCCCCCCTCCACAGGAGGGAAATACTAAGGGCAAAGCACTCAGGACGTTCCCACAGTATTGCTTAGGGTGCTTTAGACATAATGCGATGTTCGTCAAGGACGTTCTTAAACTCAAAATCCACAGTAACTAGAAAACACAGGAATTGTAAACTTCCCTTCACTGTAATGTGAAAGCAATATTACAAAGTAGCAAACATATTAAAGGATTTAGAAATAAAAATAAAAAGGGGCACATAACAGGTTGTTGAAACAGAGTAAATACAATAATTACCCCTGTTGCTCTTTTTACACAAAATATGAAAACAATAAATATAAACAATATGTACAAGAAGTTCTTTTCAATGCCATAATACCGCTACATGAGTTACAGAAGAACGTACAGTCTTATTGGCCACCAGGTATAATCACTATACCTCATATATCTGACACTCTAGATGCACCAGGATGCTGGTGCATCTAGCTAACCGTTTTGAACATTCGCTCTGTATAGTTGCGTTCAAGCCTTCTTTAGACCAAACCCTCTAAAAACTCCTTATTTCAACCTGCCTGGCTATGTGTGGACTTCATTAATGTAATCTCTTAATATCCCAGAATATACTAAAACCATAAGTATGTCTTCATAATTGAATGTAATATCTCAACAAGGAAGCAAAGCAGTAATAACCTAAGGAGCAAATGGTGAGTCTTGATGACACATAACGAGGAGGGGCTCTCTAAGGGCATAACATGGACTTTTTACCCTATTGCAATGAAAAGTTAATGTGATACATTGCCATCATTAAACCTTTTACATGGATTTCTCTTTGCCTCTGGCCAGCCAAAGACTTGAACCTGTTGACACAGCCACAGCACTCTGGTTTAATATGTTAACAGATAATCATGATAATATGGTAATATCAGAGAAATCTATATTCATGAATGACTCAATCTGAATCAGGGGTGAATGAAAGTGAGAGTTCCACTCTACTCTTATAATTATATGTGACGGTGTATGATAGAGAAGGGTGGGCTGTGTGTGACCTCTGACCCTGGAGGTGATATCACTGATAAGTGACACATTCCAGCTGCTGCATGGCCCTATGCCTTGGGACACTGACCCAGATGCTTACACCCCCCCCCTCCCTCTATCCCTTTCCCTATATAAGCAGATGCCATCCTGGTGCTACACATTGGAAGATGGCGACTGTGACCAAACTAAAATACAGCTAGAAATAATCTGTATTTATGGCTTGTAGACTTGAGCCACAGGGTTAAAAGACACACAGACATGAGCCAAGGAATGTTTTCTAATAAGTAGTACTCTTAATAATACTCTATTCCATGTGCTTGTATATACAAATGGGCCCAGAAAAATGCATATAAAATAACCATATTTACACCCAAAACGTCACACACACATTCAAACTCGCATGGCTCACACACTGGTTTCAGTGGTCTTTCAAATCTCAATTCAAAAAGTCCAAAAATCTGACATTTCACTTTGTGGGACCTGACTATAAATCTCGGATTTGCAGCATAGAAGAAATGGAGCAAGAGACTTTTGCCTTTCATCGCCCCTCCTCGTAATATGACGTTCATTGTGCTGTCTGCATGATTGTGCCATAGTACCCTCGATCACAGTTTTGGAGACATATATTGTCGACATCCTATCAGTGGCGGATTTAGACAGGGGCGCGGTGGGAGAGGGCCCCCTCCTTTTTGTTTGTAGTTAAAAGTTTATTTGTTTTTTGAACCCCTAAAAATCCTCAAAAATAGGGACTGCGCCCCCTCCTTTTTGGCCGGGTGCCCTCCTTTTCCAAATCCTGTATCTGCCACTCTCCTACTATGTGAAAAGCTGAATTTGGTTGTAAGTTAAGGTTGTTTTATGCACTAGATATCCGAGACTAGATAACAGCTTAAATAGTGGCAGTGGTCAAATCTATCGGACACATGTCCATACTGTTTTACATGGGCAATGATACATAAGAGTAACCATCTAGATACTGTGTGAAAAATGAGACCCATGTCATTACCCGAAGTCCTATAGATATCCAGCCCTATAAGTGGCATAACGTACTAAAATCAATTCAGTTGGAATGGATTCTAAATAAAGCTGCCAATTTTGCCTGAATTCTTGCCACTCACTGGTATGCAGTACATTTGAAATTATAACCCATGCATCTGTTTTAATGAATATGCCATCTACTACATGTAGTATGCTAAAAAATGACACCAGTTGTGTAAACCATGCAAGGTTGCGGGATGCACTATTGAAACCCACATAAATATTTATGCTCTGTCAGAACACAGGCATCTGCTGAGTATGCCCTTAAACAATAGCCTATTGTGTTGGTATCCTCTCCCTTTTGTACAGGAAGGTATTGGTGGTTACAGTGGTGTGGAGGCAGGGCGTCTGTTTATATTCTACAGGTCGGTCAGCCTGTCCCCTGTTTGGCCGGTATTCAGCCATGGTACGGTTAACGTCTTTAATGACCTCCATGAGTTCCACCTTGGTGGTGGTAATGTCCAGCAGCCTCTTCCCCAAGGCCTGGAGGAAGGGGCTGCCTCTGTTCTCTCTGTAGGCCGCATACCCAGGCCTGGATGCTGTCCAGATGAGAAAGTCCTCCTCAGGAATGGTTTCAGTATGAGGAACGGCTGACGGGTCCTCTGTAAGACGGGCCTCTTGGAGAGGCTGGGAGCTGTCCCCAGTGTGCCCCCAGATCTGTATATCTGCAATAAGGGAAAGATTATATAGTGATTATAAGGCAGCGAAGTCCTAGGCCCAGAGAGAGGGGTATACTGGGGGTTCCCTGGTTTATGGCCCCTAAGCCAAATGGCCCAGAGTCACATAGCCTCATGTCATTTGGCCGAAAACCAAGTGGCCGAAAAGACATGTGGCCGAAAAGTCACATAGCCCAAACGTCATATGGCCTGAACGACAAATGGCCGAAATTCCAATGTACCAGACCATATCACACCATACGATACCTGTACCACATCTGTACCACACCTGTACCACACCATACTACATCGTACTGTCATACTAGTAATTGTGCATGATCAAGTTGTCATATGAGAGATATCATATGACTAGTGGTATATAGTGTAAATCCAACAGGCTCTTATAAATAGTGTTATTTCCAGTTATCACTGGTTTATTCAGCTTTAGGCAACATGTAAGAAATATCAATCACACAGTTGTTAATATGCAGGTAATTTGCACATACAGTAAATATACAATAGTTTATGAAGTATAAAGTTCTGTTCCACTCCACCTGTGAGGTAATAATAATACAATGTCCAGCATAGTTCTAGGTGGGTTCCCACACCTAGCTCCTGACCTGCTGCTTAGAGGAATAATGTAATAATGAATAACTTTACCCTCTGGTGGATGTCTTGAGGAAGATAGCCTCTGGCCATTAATGATGGAAACCAATGCCTGTCTAGCATAGTTTCACCATAGTGCAGGGGTATAGCAGGTAGCAGGATATGACTGGAGATGTTACCTCTGGAGCGGTTCTGGATGTTCTAGCTTCTAGGAGGTGCAGCCAGGCTATTTGTACCAAATCTTGGCATTGCACCTCAGACTGACTGGGGCCAGTGGCATCTGCCTAACTCTGCAATTGTTTGAGGGGGGTCTTTCATGTGTCACAGGGTGCACAAAGGACCCCCATGAACGCCGCTATGTCCCCCATTGTCCTGGTCGGTTCTGTAACTTCAGACCCTCATATCTCGGAAGTTTACGCTGCTATAACCGCCATTTTGCGCATGCGCGGACTTGAATATGCCAAGTTACTAATGCCCGCTTGCCGGGCACGTAACTCGCGCTGGTTTGTCTGTAGCGCATTCGGAGGTCGAATCAGTCCCCATGGCGTAACTTCCTTAATAATAGGAGTTCCGCCTTGCTATTGGGCTCATTTTGACCGTCTAATTATGGGCTTTCCATAAATGCTTTGATATTTGACCTAGGTCACTCAGGAGCGATGCTAGAGCGACCGGAAGGTTATGGCGTCGTGACTTATGTAAGCTATTGTTCAGTGTTTGGGTGCTCAGACACCCATGACGGCGTCAGCGGTGCCCAGGCACCCCTAACGGCCGTTTGCATTCACTTACAAGTTATTATATAGTGCCCTGGGCGATGTAACTTGTGTATATTTGATATAGCTGGTGTGCAGTGGAGCATGAACGCTCTTATACAAAGTTTGAGCGCTCTTATAGCTCTTAGAACCAAACTATGTATTGATTCCTTATACAATACATTATTTGATCAATACAATAATATGTCACAATTTATGGGATAATAAAATGGTATATGATAGTACCACACCATACAACACCTGTACCACATGTCGACACATTTGAATTTTGTTTTACATAGCTCACTGTGTCTATCTCATTACAAATACAACACCATAGGGCACCATACAATACCATACCACACCATACAACACCCCACCATACCACACCCTAACACTCTGTACCACAACATACCACACCATACAACACCCATACAACACCATACCACACCGTACAACACCCAAACAAAACCGAACCACACCCTAACACTCTGTACCACACCATACCACACCATACAACACCTTACCACACCCTAACACTCTGTATCACACCATACCACACCCATACAACACCATACCACACCGTACAAAGCCCATACAACACCATACCACACAGTACAACACCCATACAACACCATACCACACCGTACAACACCAATAAAACACCATACCACACCCTAACACTCTTTACCACACCATACCACACCATACCACACCGTACAACACCATACCACACCCTAACACTCTGTACCACACCATACCACACCCATACAACACCATACCACACCATACAACACCCATAGAATACTCCCTCTCCCCCGAAAAAATGCGAAACTCCGTCATTTCGCCGAGGGAATGTACAATATATATATTTTTACCTTATTTGGAGTTATATACTGTTTGTAAGAGGATTTGAAGTGATGGGGAGTGCTTCAAATACAATTTTTGTGGTAGAGCTTTGTCAGTATATATAAACAATTTTTCTCCTGGGTATAAGTACATTTCCGTAATTCTATATCTTACCATACATGGGTGTATTTGCTTATGTATTTTCAATTTTGGGTACAAATTTCCAATTTTATGTACAACATACAATTTGGCAAATATCGTGCAATTTTGGCATTAAATGTTCAACTTAGCGTGCAAATTAAGCATAAATGACAATTTTTGTGTGCAAATTTACAATTTCGCGTGTAATTGTGTTCAATTGACAATTTAGTATGCAAATATATAGTTTTCGCGTTCATTTGACAATTTTAGTATGCAAATATACAATTTCGCGTTCAATTCACAATTTTAGTATGCAAATATACAATTTCGCGTTCAATTCACAATTTTAGTATGCAAATATACAATTTCGCATTCAATTCACAATTTTAGTATGCAAATATACAATTTTGCATTCAATTGGTTACACATGAAAATATTGATTTTGCAAAAATCTGATTTAGTGTATGAATTGGGTACAAACGTACAGTATAATGTGCAACATACATTTTAGTGTGCAAATTGTGTACAAGCGTACGACCTAGTGTGCAAATAGCAATTTATTTTGCAAATTGGGTACAAACGTACAATCTGGTGTGCAAACATACAATTTTAGTGTGCGAAATAGCAATTTAGTTTGCAAATTGGGTACAAACGTACGATCTAGTATACACTATACAATTTTTGGGATTTGAGACAAATTTTTCCGAGGACCGGAAAAACAAAGTACTTTATGTACAATAGGCTCGTTTGTCTCTGAGTTACTCTGTGATTTTGCTATATGGGTGTATTAATTGGCAATTTCGGCAGTGGGCCGCTGCTTTTAATTGACTTTTCCCTAGCCTTTTTGAGTATGTGTCCCTGAAAGAGATTATTTGGTGAGTATCTTAAGTAAACATTTTCCATGTCAACAATTTCTTCTCAACATTTTTTTTTTTTTTTTCAATTCATTTTTCCAACAATTTCTTGGATACCTAAAGCGTGTTACCTTAAGTAAACCTTGGTATAGTATACAAGTGTTAGTGGGTGCAAGAACTGTCTTAGTTATCTACCTGCATTCATGTATATTAATGTTAGATTTGTACAATTTACAATTTGTTATTTGCAATTTTGCGCATATATGCGCGCATTAATCATCGATTTTGTGAGAATACCATAGATTTTTCATATTATACATCAACAAGTGGCTGTGTATATATTTTTTTTTTTTTTTTTTATCAATTTTTTTTTTCAATACTTTGATAATTTCATTGACAGTGGAGGTGTGTGTCATGTGTGAGATGTGTCATCTCAGTATCTCCTGGTGGTGGACTGGGGGCAGTCTAGGCTGTGGGCAGCCTAGGCTGTTTCCACAGTCACCGGGGAGGGCTGGTGGTTTAGAAAATTAGCAATAGTCTGCCTGTTTGACCTTGCGGTCTCCTCCTGGTGTTCGTCAATAATTATATCTGTTGTATTTTCCAGTGCTGTCATGGTCACCGGGCTGGTGCCACAATCATTCTGGAGAAGCATGGAGTAGTACAGTCCTTTGTTTTTAAGGGCTGGTATGGTACTGAACCTAGTGCGCCAAGGTAGGTGTATCACCTGAGGGAGGTGATAAGCAAATTCTTCTCTCTGTGTTGTTATAACTGCTGGTCCATTCCAGGTAAATATAGCCTTAGGTAGTGGGAAGGTTTTAACCACTATATCCTTATAGGTCGGGGCAGCTGCTGATTTAATCTCATTAAATTCATGTGGTATTGGCCTCAAGGGTAGCGCGAAGTTTTGAGTCTCCACGATATATTTTAAAATATATTGTGGGATTTGTGCGCTTGGCCACATTTTTCTTGCCACAGTGTGTCTGTGCAAATTTCTTAAGGTACTTCATTATTCTGTAGGCTGAGTAGATGGTCAGGGTGAATAATATAGCAATTTTCAGGGTGTGGGTTTCCGGAATTGTGAGGAAAGGGGTGTGGGTTTCCTCTGTAGGGGTTAATTTGATAGGATTCTTATCTAGGAGCAATTTGTGTAGGGGCAGCTCGGTGACTAGTCTAAAAGCGTTGGCTGTAGGCAGGTAGGCTACAGTCCCTCCTAGTCTGTAAAGTTTGAGTAGTATGTATACTATAAAAATGTGAGCTGATATCTCTAGAATGAGTCCTAGGCTTTGGAAGATAGGATGCTCTGTAACTCGACGTAGGTGTGATTCTACGTAACGCGTTTCCATTGCCTTATCAAGGTTGGAGGCATCTTTTAATAATGTTTTGGCAAAGGGCTCTAGATTTAGTTGAGTAATGTCATCCATGATTGGATTTTCCTGTAGTTTCTCTAAGGTTCTAGAGAGGTTTACTACTGGGAAATTTGGAAGATTCTCTCTTTCATCTGGTTTAGTTTCAGAAATTTGGTTAAGTGCTGCCATGAATGGTAAATTAATTGTCTTGAGAATGTAATGAAATGATAAGGTTGAGGTACAGGGCAACCTTGTGTTTGGAAGAGAAAATTCTCCTACACTGATTGTGCACCCACAGGGTACACCTATGATTGAGTAGGACTGGGCCTTTCGAGTTTCAGACGTTTTACCATGGCAGTTGATAAAGTAATGGGGTTCATTAGTAGTGACCAGATACTCATCTTCAGAAATGGAAATAGCATGGGTGGTAGGTGCTTGCAGTGGTGAAACTGTAAACTTGCAATGTTCCTTAATCTGTTGAGCCTGGTTAGTAAAAATGGCTACATGGCATGTAGGCCTGTGTTTATAAATTCTACCATTTACATCTCTGCATACCTTTACTGTAGTACCTTCACATGCCTGCATATCTGCTGAGTCCAATTCGATGAATAATGATTCGTCGTAAGATACTGCTAGAAACTCAGTTGTGGTTTGCAATTTGGTGACTCCTCTGGTGGGGGTCTCCTGTGTGTCTATAGGCATGGGTGATGTAATCATTTGGTACAGTTTGAAGGTAGAGGTGGTAGATTGAATTATAATGTCCAGATGAATATATATATGGTGAGCTGAGTAAGTGTATGAGGTCAGCTTCTGTGAATAATAGAAATCTAAGTCATTAATTGCGACTTGTGCTCCAGGGTGTGTAATCCTAAGTTTGTTATTAATGTCAATTAAGTATCTAGCAAGGTCTGAGGGTGGTACTATATCAGGGGTCAGGATTCCTGATGATAGCATCCTCAGGGCTGCATTTGTTCTTTGCAGTGATTGAACTGTATTCATTCTTGCTGCTATGATGATTAATGCATCATTTAATACTTGCATTTTTTCCATTTGAGTTTTCTCGTGCCTTGAATATGAGTCAAGTGACCATAGGTTGACGGTGTCACCTATGGTGTTGATTGTGCTGTCCAGTACCTTCTTATCTTGGATGTATGCTTTAACAAACTTATCTTGTCTGTCTGTGATCTTTTCAATGAGACTAGCTGCTTCCTGATCTTGTTTAGCAAATTTTCTTAGTATTTCATCTATGTTCTTGAGCTGTCCCATCACTTGGTTTACATCTTCTACTGTGGCTAGACCTAGCACACCACGAAACAGGGGTGCTAGAAAACCCAGTATGGCCTCTCTTTTGGCCTTGTCCAATGTGTTTATAGGGGTTGGATAAGAACAATTTGATGGAGGCTAATGTTTCATTTATCTCCTTGTCTGCGATTTCCAGCAATGTGTCAAGCTCCTTGGCTTGTTGGATAATTTGACCAGAGGTATGATCTTGTAGAGTAGGAGTGGTCAATTGGAGTATTCTATCCCTTATGGATCCTTGGGTAACGGGTGCCCCAGGTATCTTGTAGGGGATAGCTAACAACAGTGTTGTGGTTGTATGTCCATTGACCAATGGTTGAGGGCTAGGCTTGAATACTACTCCTATGTTTTGTCTCACCACAGGTGTATAACCTGCAGTAAGTGGTTCTATAATATATAATAACAGCATAGTTAGCAGTATGGGTGCAACTCTCAGTCTCCCCATGGTGCTTGTGTAAAGCAAGTTTGCTGTTTTAAAGTCTTGTCAAATTTGTAGTAATTTGGTGCTGGTAAAGTCTAAGTGTATGGTGTACCACTTTAAATGAAGTGGTTCAAACTGTACCTTTGCAAGATTGAGCTGTCTTTGCAATATGTCCGGTGAGTCTATAGAGATTGACCAGTAAATGGTAAGATCAGGTTGGAGGTGAAGTAGGTGTGTTCTTTATCCTAGTGCAGTCTCTCCTAATGGAGAAGTGGGCTGGCTAGTTCCCAAGTGGGGTCCTGTAGACTTGAGTTCCAGACTGCAGCTGGATGAAGACTGATGGTGGGCTATGGTCCACAGTGCTTCTTATGTAGCCTACCTTACCCACATCCATTGTGGGCCTGGTATTGTTTCTCTGGAGTCAAGTGCACCTAATCTCCAGTGTCTGCAACTGTGGGGTCTATTGTGTAATCTGTGTACTGGTAATTAGCTCCTCCTGTCATCCAGGACAGCCATTCATGACCATCTAGACAGTTGTCTGAGGGTAGCTTATAAGGTCAATTGATCTCTATAGACTGCTGTGTTGGCATAGCGCGCTCTTTCATGTGGGGATTAAGCTTTAGACACTCCATTGTGTTACCCTTACTCTTCTTAGACTTCATGTCTGCTTTACTTGGAGGGTCCCAGTCTTTGACCATTCAGTGGCAATAACCTACTGATATGTTTACAAATTTGATTGGCTTTATATATATATAAGTAATTCATTATCAGTCACACATGCCTATGTGTGGATGAAGAGAATTTGTAATAAATTTTGAAAATCTTAGGTTCTTTAGGTATCTCAATCTGTTTCTAATTTCTTGAAACTGCACCACACCTAGATGTTTTTCTTAGTATGTGGTGGGCAGGCCTAGGCTTGATAGGGCCTATACCTGTGGTTTCTCTTGTAAGGGTGATATCATTTTTGTTCCTTACAATTTTGTTGTAGTATTTGGCTTCATGTGGAATAAGCCTGTGTGCAAATTCATTGTTCCTGACAGCCACAACCTTTTTCAGTCTGTCTATGTGCACCGGTCTGGCCACCAATAGATTGGTGTCCAAGTTTTTGAGTTTGGCACTTGTCAAACTGGGTCTATCTACTACAACATATGGTCCCATAAAAAGGGGTTGAAGCTTCTTACACTCTGTGTTGGTCAGGATTCTTGGTATGTTTAGGTACACCATGTCGGTGACCTTGATTTCCTGTGGTGTAAGTTTCTTATCATATCTATCCTTTCTTTCCTTTTGTAGCTTGGCGACCCTTTGTATAGCTTTCCTCCTAGAGGTATCTTGATTTGTTATCCTGTTGGCTACATGGTCTGCTACAGTGGATATGTCTTCCTGTATTCCCAGCCCTAAGTCCATCGGGGTGGCTGGGTTTCTTCCATGGAGTAGGAAGAAAGGGGTGAATCCTGTGGTTTGGGATTCAGTGTTGTTTAATGCAAAGGTTATGGGTTCAATAAATGAATCCCAATTGTTTTGGTGCTTTGAGCAGAATGCTCTGAGCGCTGTGCCAATGCTAGCATTGAATCTCTCTACAAGCCCATTGGATTGTGGCCTGTATGGTGATGAGAATTTATGTTTGATCTTGAGGTGTTTAGTTAACTTTGTGAACTTTGCACCTGTATAACATGTTCCATTGTCTGTTTGAAGAGTGGCTGGTGTTCCATGATGACAAATTATATTCTTGTAGAACTCTGCTGCTGTTGTTTCAGCTTTTATGTCAGTAGTAGCCCAAGCTGTTGCATATCTGGTAGCATAATCTATGCAGACTTGTATATGTTTGTTCCCCCTGGCAGTTGTGGGAAGTGGTCCCACCGCGTCGAGGTTTAGGAACTTCATTGGTGAAGCCATGTACTCTCTCACTGTCATTGGTGTTTTGTGTGAGTGTACTTGCCTTTTTGCTGTGAGGCATGTGTGGCAGGTGGAAACATATTTTGTTGTGTCTGCTAGCATAGACTTCCAATATACCCTAGGTCGGAGTGCTGACAGCATCCTACTTGAACCAAGATGGCCGCCAGTAGGTGAGTCATGGAAATACTGTAGTGTACTTGTTACCCATTGCTGTGGTATAACAATTTGAAGTGGTACAGTATTGGTTTTTCTCCAATTTATGGGGCATATATGGACCAATGTACCATTTACCAAGGTGTATGTCTGGCCTTGGTTGATGATTCTATTTCCTTGTGCTTTTGGTGCAGGCAAGGTCCCATCCTCAAGATATTGTATGAGGGGCAATAGTTCCTTGTCCTTCCTTTGTTCCAAGCCAAGGTTTGAACCTGAGATGGATGTGTCGGGAATCTGATCCAGTAATTGATTTATATCTAGCACATGTTGTTTTATTCTGTCTCTTTCTTTTTCTTTTTCATCGACTATTGGCCTATCTTGTGCCTTTTGTTGGGGTGTGTCACTCTTGTTTTGGTGTGTAGGCTCCTTTGGAGGGCCAACCCGCCTTGATGGGAGTGGCAACCTTTTTCTTTAAAGGCACAATTTGCTTCTTGTCATTCTTCTTTGTCTCAGAGTTCTTTGACTTAGTAGATGCAGTGTCTTTTGTGACATTTTTCCTGGCAGGTGGGGTTTTGGTAGGTTTGTTTCCTGTGACCTTTTTCTCATTTAGAATAGTTTGTGATTGTGTGGGGGGTTTTGGTGTGTCCTCCTGAATCTTTTCTCTAATCTTTGAGCGTGTGGTCATAGGACACAAATGGTTTGATGTTTCCTCTCCCTGCTTTGATTCAAAGAATCTGACTGATTTGGAAGTTGCTTGAGTAATAGCATATAGTGTGTCTTCTGAATCTTCATCATCTGAGTCAGGTGGGGTGAAGGGTGGCTCCTTAGGAGTTGCCTTCAGCATCTGATTGAGTGATGAGAATTCAATAGGCTCGAAGTCATTATCTGGAAAGAGTTGTGAGTATTCTCTCTCACAATGGCAAAACACATAGTGTGTAGATTGCTTCAAGATACCCCTAATGGGTGTCTCTGGCCTTTCAATGGTGTTGGGTGGATCATCCCTTTTGAATGGTACTTTCTTTGTTACTTTTGCAAACTTGGTTCTACTGGCTGCTCTAACTCTCCTTGGTGGGGGTGGAAGGTTAGTCATGGGTCCAGAATCTGGGTATTCTCTTCTAGACATAGCATCTGGTGGTGTGTTATCATCACCTTTCACGTGTTGGATGGTGAATGAAAATTGCTGTATGTCTAGAGCCCATCTGGCCCATCTATGTGTGAGTCCTGTATTGGTTAATAGTGGGATTAAGGCTGCATGGTCTGTGTATAATTGGAAGTGTCTAGTCTCTAGATAGTGTCTGAAGTGTAATACTCTATACACTACTCCCAGTAGTTCTCTCTCTGTGGTATTGTAATTTCTCTCATGTTTGGAGAGGGTTCTACCTGCAAAGGCTACTGGTCTGAGCACTCCTTCATTATCTCTCTGTGAGAGTACAGCTCCTAAACTCACATTGGAAGCATCAGTTGCCAAACTGAACTCTTTCTCATAGTTTGGATATCTGAGAAGAGCATTGGTACAGAGGGCATGCTTTAATGTTTTGAAAGCATTATCTGCATCCTCTGTCCAGACAAATGCTTTGAGATGTGTCTGTAGATCATACAGTGGTCTAGCAATTTGGGCATAACCTTTGATAAACTTTTTGAAGTATTGGCATAGGCCTGTGAAGGATCTGACATTTTTGACTGATTTTGGTGTTGGGAAGGTTTTGATTGATTCCACCTTTGTGGGAGATGGTTGCAGTCCCATGGGTGTGACTCTCATTCCCAAGAAGTCTATTCTGTCTTTGAAGTATTCACATTTTGATTTCTTCAGTTTGAGTTTACCAACTCTTAAGCTGTTGAACACATCTTCCAGGTCATGGAAGTGTTGTTCGATTGATGGTGATAATACTAATATGTCATCTAGGTATGGTAGGGCACATTTGTATTTGAGTTTGTTCAGAATTAATGTGACTAGATGGCAGAATCCTGCAGGTGCGGTCGCTAAACCCATCGGCATCCTTTCGTAGACATATTTTTTGTCATTTGCTATGAATGCGGTTTTATGCTGGTCCTCCTGTCTTATAGGAATTTGAAAAAATCCCTGTTGGGCATCTAGCTTACTGAATACTCTTGGTCTGAGTGACCCTATCAAGTCTAGAGTGTCATCGGCTCGGGGGTGTAGATAAGGCTTGATTTATCGTGTTTTGGTTCAGATAATGAAAATCTGTGACGAGCCTATGGCCTCCCGATGATTTTTGTACTAAAAAGGATCTGGAAGCCCAGGGGCCCTCAGCACATTCTCTCAGAATGCCCTGTTGTACTAGCCTTTCACACTCTTCCCCTATTGCGGCCTGTTTTTCTGGTGTTTGTCTATATGGTAGGAAATGACATGGTACTGCCTCAGGTTTTACATGTATTGAGTGGGTATACAGGTGTGTAGCACCAATGTCTCCATCTTTTCCTACAAATATATCATCATACTTGGTCAGCAGTGATCCTAATCTATCATGCTGATCTTTGGATGTGAGCACAGATTTTGGTGGAATATTCTCTTCCAATTCTGGCTCGAGTTCATGTGCCTCACTATGTATAGCAGCTATTTCAGAGAGTCTGATTGAGTTGGGTTCAGGGTCAGCATATGTGGACTCACAGTCTGAGTCTGTGTCGCTGAATTGAGTTACATCCTCAGGCCTTATGGCTGAGATGGATTGATCAGCGTGTGGGGTAGTGTCTGACACCTGTTGAGGTTTTTCTAAATCAGATTCCTTGACTTCCTGAAATAGAGCTATGATGACACCCTTTTTGATTTTATGTGGGCGCCTGCTGGTGTTGAGTAACACTAGGGGGTGTTTGTTATTTTCCCTGGGGGTTACTGCTGCCCTTTGAACTAGATATGGGGCATTGTTATTTCTTTGGAGGTTATCTACTACTCCAGTTTTCCCTTGCAGTGATTGAGTAGAAGTGATTTTAGCCAATACTGCAAGTTCAGAGAATGGAGGGATGGTAAAATCCCTCACTGCCCTAATGGGTTTGAGAATTTGTTCAGGATCAACATTAAATTCAATTTGAGATTTTGTAGTGCTTAAGAAATCTGTGCCGAGAACAACGGGCTGTGTGAGGTTGGGTATTACAGCAAATTGGTATTGGAATCTGACACCTTGGATTCTAAAGTTCAGCATAGCTGAATGTCTAACATGACACACCGATCCATCTGCCAAATGGATGTTGATTTTAGATTTCCTCAGTTGGATATGGAATCTCTTTTGGAGGTCCATGAGGAATGATTGTCTGACACAGGTGATAGTAGCACCTGTATCAACCAAACATTGTACATCTGAAACATCATATAGATTTGCATTGATACAGCCATTTTGAAGAAGTACAATAGAAAGCTTGGTACTCTCACCTGTATCCTTTGATGATGAATCTGGTGGGGTGATGTGTATCACTGATGGACGTCTCTGTCTGTTAGATGGTAGATTGGCACTAGCAATTGTCTCTGGTTGGATCCTCGTTAATCCTGATTGATCGTTTGTTTTTGGGGTGTCACAGCGCACTGGCCCATCGGCACTGTGACATCCTAGTTTTCCTGGTTCTGTGGGGCGGTTGAGATGCTTGCCACCAGGAGCTTGGAGATTTGATCCATCACGTGGGGTGGTATTTGGGGGTTACTGTGTTGGTTCCCCTGGTAGGGTAAAGTGACCATGAGTCGTCCACCTGGGCCTCCTTACAACCTACTAGTTATTCTAGGATCTTTGTAATAGTGGAAAAACTTGCAGGGGTCATCTAAAAATGGATATAATTATTACCCAGATGTCTTACTCTTTCCATCTAGTGATGTTACAACTTTCATACCCATAGTCATGGAGCCCTTTGAGCACCAATTATTCAATAGATGTGAATTTTCTTTCATCAGTACCATGAGTCGGCCACTGTGGTACCTTGAGTCAGGCACATAATAAAATGACTCAACTAATTCATAGTAAAGAGTGTGCTTATGAAGAAATTCAAGGGAAATGTTTATTCCCGGCTAAGTGATCTTGGTCAGAGTGTTTCTGGAATGATTTTACTAATTTTAATGCTGATTAATACCATTCCTTGGGTAAACACAAACTATAGCAAACTTATCACCATTTATCAGCTGTCCATCATTTCAAAGTGGCTGTCAATCTATCAGAAGACCCCTCTACCTAATTGGTAGAATATAGTAGATTTTGTTGAAAAATAATGGATAGTGCTAGATTCACTTTCCCAATGATGGAAAGATAGCAGGTGCTACAGCTCAACATATTCTAGCAGTGTAAATAGCTTAGAACCCAATGAAATGGTCACTACTAAGTTCATTTTGGACCAAAAAGCAATAGTGGCCATCTCAAGGTACATGTATAATGGCCGACTCAAGGTACATGTATTGCTCAAAGACACCTTGAGTCAGTCTTATCATACGATGAGTCAACTTCTACACAGCAGATTGTTGACTTTTGCACTGAACACTATAAAAGGAATAATTTCAAGTTAAATGATGTTTACAGAGTATGAATGCAATGCTTTATTTCAATTTTAGTTAGGTTTAACTCTGTTACTTGTTAAATATCACATTATCACTAATCTATCATTTTGTTGCTGGAAAATCATCGGAAACCTATATCTGATTTCAAGAATAATTTACAAACTCTAGTGTCATCCAGAGCTCCTGGAAGGTGCTAGACTTATATTCCAAAGAAATGCTAAGATGGCTTATAGCATATCTTGCTATATAGCATCAGTGCAAATAGCTTAGAATATACTAATATATTCATTAACACCTTCATTTTGTGCCCAAAACCAAGCAAAATGGCCGACTCAAGGTACCTGGACGACTCAAGGTCACTCTACCCTAACCTCTTGTGTCAGGTTTGTAATCCTCCTGACGTGAGTTGGAACCCTGGTTATATTAACCAGAGTTGCTGTATTGACCAGAGTTGTTGGATCCCTGGTTGTTGTAGGCACCATTGTTGTTGTAGGATCCACTGTTGTAGTTCCTATGTGGACTGTGGCTTCTACTGTTGGATCCTTGATTATTATAGGATCTGCCATTACTTGGGGTTCTGTCTCTCCTATCACTGTATGAAGAGTTACCATTGTTGGAGTTGGAAGAGCTGTTGTCTTTTCTACTGTTGTGACCCCCCCGGTTGTTGCTGTTGCCCCCTCTACCTCTACCTCTACTGGAGTGATAGTTGGGGTCATAGTTATTTCCTCTATATCTACCGGTAGGGTCTTTGGATGCAGCCTTAGCTTCCTGTTGCCTTACATGGGCACTAGACATTAGGTGAACATCTTCATCTGAACTAGTGGTGATTTCCTGGACCTTTTTCTTAGTAGGCTGTGGGTTAGACTCTGCATCCCTTGTTTTCCTAGATCTTTCTTGGGTCTCAACCTCTAAGGCTAGGTCTAGGGCTTGGTTAAAAGAGTCTATTTTCTTGTTTTCAAGAGCTACAGAGATCCAGGGCCTCATGCCTTGGATGAATGTTTTAAATAAGGTGTCGTCCTTTAGGCATTGGGCATTACACGCTTTTCTGAGATACATTGCATAATCAGATACAGGTTCATCTATCTCTTGTGCACGGAGTGCAGTCCTGGAGATAATATTGTCTTGAGTAGCAAAATACTCTTTTAGTTCATGTACTACATTGGACCATGTCAACTTATCAGGTGTGGCACTTTCCTTGAAGGTTTCAAACCAAGCCAATGCTTGTCCTTCAAGGTACTTGGGTAAATATGTTACCATGGTGTCACTGTCTGTTAATTTGTACCTGTCCTTCAGATACTCTGGGAATTTGTGATCAATAAATAGTGCTGTTGACATGAGTGGTGATGGATGAGAAAAAGTTTTGGGTTTGGTTACCTCGTGTTGCCTGATCTTCCTGTCGTCGTCTTGTTGTCTGTCTAGGATCCTGGTCATGTTGGACATCATGGAGATCATGACATCCTCCTTGGATCCAGAGGCAGATGGTGTGACAATAGGTGTTGTGGTGGGTGTGGGAGGCTGTGAGGTCTGAGTTGATACCAGCTTCATGAGATCTGATATCTGTTGTTGTGCCTGTTCTAGGGCCTTCCGATGGTCATCTAATTGTTGACTGAGGATCCTCTCCCTTTCCTTTGAGGCAAGGGCATGAGCATCATGTTGGGCTTTGTTTGCTTCTAGGGCAGTAACTGCATCTTGGATGGTCTTCTCATAGGCCCTTATCTTCTCAGCTGCCTGATTGGGTTGAGGACCTTCATCAGCGTCGGCCATGGTGGAAGGTGTGAGATCATTGGTGTGTTGTAGGTATCACTGACATGTTGGAGATCACACTGAGAATGTCATTGGGGAGACCTCACTGATGTGTGGGAGACCTCTCTGATGTGTGGGAGACCTCACTGACGTGTGGGAGACCTCACTGATGTGTGGGAGACCTCACTGACGTGTGGGAGACCTCACTGACATTTTGGGAGACCTCACTGACGTTTGGGAGACCTCACTGACATGTGGGAGACCTTACTGACGTGTGGGAGACCTCACTGATGTGTGGGAGACCTCACTGACGTTTGGGAGACCTCACTGGCGTGTGGGAGACCTCATTGACGTGTGGGAGACCTCACTGACATGTGGGAGACCTCACTGACATGTGGGAGACCTCACTGACATGTGGGAGACCTCATTGATGTGTGGGAGATCTCACTGATATGTGGGAGATCTCACTGTTGTGTGGGAGATCTCATTGATGTGTGGGAGATCTCACTGGTATGTGGGAGATCTCACTGATATGTGGGAGATCTCACTGTTGTGTGGGAGATCTCATTGATGTGTGGGAGATCTCACTGGTATGTGGGAGATCTCACTGATATGTGGGAGATCTCACTGTCGTGGGGAGATCTCATTGATGTGTGGGAGATCTCATTGATATGTGGGAGATCTCACTGATGTGTGGGAGATCTCATTGATGTGTGGGAGATCTCACTGATATGTGGGAGATCTCACTGTCGTGTGGGAGATCTCATTGATGTGTGGGAGATCTCATTGATATGTGGGAGATCTCACTGATATGTGGGGAGATCTCACTGTCGTGTGGGAGATCTCATTGATGTGTGGGAGATCTCACTGTTATGTGGGAGATCTCACTGAAATGTGGGAGATCTCACTGTCGTGTGGGAGATCCCACTGTCGTGTGGGAGATCTCACTGGTATGTGGGAGATCTCACTGATATGTGGGAGATCTCACTGTCGTGTGGGAGATCTCATTGATGTGTGGGAGATCTCACTGATATGTGGGGAGATCTCACTGTCGTGTGGGAGATCTCATTGATGTGTGGGAGATCTCACTGACGTGTGGGAGACCTCACTGACATGTGGGAGACCTCACTGACATGTGGGAGACCTCACTGACGTGTGGGAGACCTCACTGACGTGTGGGAGACCTCACTGACGTGTGGGAGACCTCACTGACATGGGAGGCCTCACTGACGTGTGGGAGGCCTCACTGACGTGTGGGAGACCTCTCTGACGTGTGGGGGACCTCACTGACGTGTGGTGTGGGAGACCTCACTGACGTGTGGGAGACCTCACTGACGTGTGGGAGACCTCACTGACGTGTGGGAGACCTCACTGACGTTTGGGAGACCTCACTGACGTGTGGGAGACCTCTCTGACGTGTGGGAGACCTCACCGACGTGTGGGAGACCTCTCTGACGTGTGTGGGAGATCTCACTGGTATGTGGGAGATCTCACTGGTATGTGGGGAGATCTCACTGGTGACCTTATTGAACATGGTGTCAAGGTCACTGGGTGGGTGGAGTGGGATTTACTGTGTGTGTAATTGTCTTTAGTAATGTTGCCAGCTAAATTTTTATGAGAGGCTTGTGTAATTTGGGATCTTAGTAGGATGTTCTCCATCACTTTGTCATACTAGTAATTGTGCATGATCAAGTTGTCATATGAGAGATATCATATGACTAGTGGTATATAGTGTAAATCCAACAGGCTCTTATAAATAGTGTTATTTCCAGTTATCACTGGTTTATTCAGCTTTAGGCAACATGTAAGAAATATCAATCACACAGTTGTTAATATGCAGGTAATTTGCACATACAGTAAATATACAATAGTTTATGAAGTATAAAGTTCTGTTCCACTCCACCTGTGAGGTAATAATAATACAATGTCCAGCATAGTTCTAGGTGGGTTCCCACACCTAGCTCCTGACCTGCTGCTTAGAGGAATAATGTAATAATGAATAACTTTACCCTCTGGTGGATGTCTTGAGGAAGATAGCCTCTGGCCACTAATGATGGAAACCAATGCCTGTCTAGCATAGTTTCACCATAGTGCAGGGGTATAGCAGGTAGCAGGAGATGACTGGAGATGTTACCTTTGGAGCGGTTCTGGATGTTCTGCCTTCTAGGAGGTGCAGCCAGGCTATTTGTACCAAATCTTGGCATTGCACCTCAGACTGACTGGGGCCAGTGGCATCTGCCTAACTCTGCAATTGTTTGAGGGGGGTCTTTCATGTGTCACAGGGTGCACAAAGGACCCCCATGGACGCCGCTATGTCCCCCATTGTCCTGGTCGGTTCTGTAACTTCAGACCCTCATATCTCGGAAGTTTACGCTGCTATAACCGCCATTTTGCGCATGCGCGGACTTGAATATGCCAAGTTACTAATGCCCACTTGCCGGGCACGTAACTCACGCTGGTTTGTCTGTAGCGCATTCGGAGGTCGAATCAGTCCCCATGACGTAACTTCCTTAATAATAGGAGTTCCGCCTTGCTATTGGGCTCATTTTGACCGTCTAATTATGGGCTTTCCATAAATGCTTTGATACTTGACCTAGGTTGCTCAGGAGCGACGCTAGAGCGACCGGAAGGTTATGGCATCGTGACTTATGTAAGCTATTGTTCAGTGTTTGGGTGCTCAGACACCCATGACGGCGTCAGCGGTGCCCAGGCACCCCTAACGGCCGTTTGCATTCACTTACAAGTTATTATATAGTGCCCTGGGTGATGTAACTTGTGTATATTTGATATAGCTGGTGTGCAGTGGAGCATGAACGCTCTTATACAAAGTTTGAGCGCTCTTATAGCTCTTAGAACCAAACTATGTATTAATTCCTTATACAATACATTATTTGATCAATACAATAATATGTCACAATTTATGGGATAATAAAATGGTATATGATAGTACCACACCATACAACACCTGTACCACATGTCGACACATTTGAATTTTGTTTTACATAGCTCACTGTGTCTATCTCATTACAAATACAACACCATAGGGCACCATACAATACCATACCACACCATACAACACCCCACCATACCACACCCTAACACTCTGTACCACAACATACCACACCATACAACACCCATACAACACCATACCACATCATACAACACCCATACAACACCGAACCACACCCTAACACTCTGTACCACACCATACCACACCATACAACACCTTACCACACCCTAACACTCTGTATCACACCATACCACACCCATACAACACCATACCACACCGTACAAAGCCCATACAACACCATACCACACAGTACAACACCCATACAACACCATACCACACCGTACAACACCCATAAAACACCATACCACACCCTAACACTCTTTACCACACCATACCACACCATACCACACCGTACAACACCATACCACACCCTAACACTCTGTACCACACCATACCACACCCATACAACACCATACCACACCATACAACACCCATACAACACCATACCACACCCATACAACACCTTACCACACCCTAACACTCTGTACCACACCATACCACACCCATACAACACCATACCACACCGTACAACACCCACACAACACCATACCACACAGTCCAACACCCATACAACAACATAGCACACCGTACAACACCCATAAACACCATACCACACCCTAACACTCTTTACCACACCATACCACACTGTACAACACCATACCACACCCTTACACTCTGTACCACACCATACCACACAATACCACACCATACAACACCATACCACAACAAATACAACACCATAGGGCACAGTACAACACCATACCACACCATACAACACCCCACCATACCACACCCTAACACTCTGTACCACACCATACCACACGGTAAAACACCCATACAACACCGTACAACACTCATAAAACACCGAACCACACCCTAACACTCTGTACCATACCATACCACACCATACAACACCATACCACACCCTAACACTCTGTACCACACCATACCACACCCATACAACACCATACCACACTGTACAACACCCATACAACACCATACCACACCCTTACACTATGTACCACACCATACCACACAATACGACACCATACCACACCATACAACACCATACCACACAATACGACCCCCATACCACACCATACCACACCATATGACACAATACAAAATTCTCACTCCCGAGTTTGAGTAAATACTGACATTTATTTTTACATGTTTAGTAAGATTCTGGACTCCCATAGACTAACGCACGGTAAAGCATATTGTGATTATTTACGATATATGGATTCGTATTTGCCAAAAAGTTATTTGACATTTTGACTGTATTACCCCTCCTTCCGGCCTCATCACGGGGCGCAGGAATGTGTGGAATGTCAACAAAGGCACTTCCGGTCGGTCTATATCCAGCATTTGAATTTTTTTTTCCCACATACCTGATGTTTGCAGACCTCGTTAGCATAGATTTCAATGGAGCCTGGTGGAGTTATTAACAGAGAACCATCCTTAGATATCCTAGATGAACATGCCATGCCAAATTCCTCCATTTTCTTCAAAATAAATAAGAATCCATTGATTTTCCACATCGATACGAGTCGGGACCCGCCCCGTCCGGCCATTCCTTGCTCGACGCGTGGCTGACCTAGTTTTTACATCCGGGCACCTACCCGCTCTGTCAACAAGAAGCAATGGCCGTGTACCGGGCCGTGTGCGTTGGATCGTTATGGAAATTCAATGGATTCTTGAATTTCACTCGAGGGAAATATGACCGCCTCTCGATGTCAGTACAAACATTCGATACACAAAATTTGTCATTCCTATATACGTATTGACTAATTGCTGATGAATTCTGAGAAAATACAGACATGTATTGACTAATTGCTGCTATATAGTGAGTAATTACGGACATATATGGACTAATTGCTGACAAATAGTGAGTAATTACTGACATATATTGACTAATTTCTGATAAATAGAGAACAATTACTGACATATCGACTAATTGCTGTGAAATAGTGCATAGGTACTGACATATTTTAATTAATTTCTGACAAATTGTGCATAATTACTGACATATTTTGACTAATTGCTGACCAATAGCAACAAAGTACTGACATACATTGACTTATTGCTGACAAAATACGAGTAAATACTGACATATATATTGACTAATATCTGACAAATTGTGAGTAATTACTGACATAAATGGACTAATTGTTGTTATATAATGACTAAGTACTGGCATATATTGACTGATTGCTGACAAATAGTGACTAAATACTGACATATATTGACTAATTGCTGAGGATATGTGGGCTGTGTCGTATGGTGTTGTATAGTGTCATATGGGGGTCGTATAGTGTTGTATGGGGGTTGTATGGTGTTGTATGGTGTGGTATGTGGGTCGTATGGTGTGCTATTAAGTGTGGTATGTGGGTCGTATGGTGTGCTATGGTTTGGTATGGGGGATGTATGGTGTCGTATGGTGTCGTATTGGGGTTGTATGGTGTCGTATGGGGGTTGTATGGCGTCGTATGGGGGTCGTATGGTACAGATACAAGAGGAAAAAAAATTTCAGCCATCTGTCTTTTCAGCCATCTGTCTTTTTGGCAACTTTTTTTTCGGCCATATGACGTGGGACCATGAGACCTAAGGCCATTTGTCTTATAGGCCATGTGCCTGGAAGTTCATACTGGGGGGGGGCATACCTTCACTTCTGGCCTGGAACAGCGAATCTTTCAACTGTCAACTGACACCGGGGCTGACATATGTTGCGGGGTTGCGCCATCTAGTGTTTTGCTTAATAAACTTGAAGCCAGTGACTTCCGGTTACTTCCGGTAATGGCAGACATGAGTTGTGTCATGCTTTAAACATGGTGTCAGAAGAAACAAGAAATATGTGGTGATAGACACATTATGACTTCAAGGAAAGTGTAGGAAATGAGAGAATACATGTAACTGTAAGTACTGGACAGTTGTGGAAGACCACCAATGTTGAGCTTTGTTGTGTTACCAGTTCCAAGTTCAAGTTGAGTTGCCAGTTGAAATTTGTGCCAAGTCATACTCATAGTCAGGCCAAGTCCAAGTGTATTCTCCATAATTCGGTGAAGTCAAAGTAAGACTGTAAAAATGGTTCTTCCGTTCAAGCCACCCAAAGACCTTGAATTCACAGGCAATATGGCCACCAATTGGAAAGTTTTTGAATCAGAGTTCGAAATTTATGGCTGCATGTGCATACGATGCACTAGAATCAAAACGACATGTAATGATGCTGCTCAATTTGATCGGTGCCAAGGCCAGGGCAGTATATGAAACTCTGCAATTTGATGAAGATGAAGACAGGTATAAAATCAAAGAAGTTTTGAAGAAATTTAAAGAACATTGTATTCCAAAACAGTATGAAATGGTGGAAAGACAAGATTTTTATGAACGAAAGCAAAAGGCTGGAGAAACTGGAAATCAGTTTGTGAGTGCACTGCGTAAATTAGCTGAAACATGTAATTTTGGTGATGCCATAAGAGACCAGCTTGTACGGGGGATGCTCCCGGATGAAAAATTATCTGAGAAGCTGTATGATGAAAAAGACCTGACACTAGAAAAAGCTTTGCAAATGTTCTCCACCCATGAAATCCGTACTCGTAGAACGGAATCGTCAGCAAGTGCTAGCGTTGATGCAGTCCATCGACGAGGTCGAGGTCGCGGACGTGGTCGTGGTAACGACCATAGTGATGATCGAGGCAATGACTATAGTGGTAGTCGTGGCCAAGGTCATGGTTCCAGTCGGGGCAGTCGTGGTAATCGTGGCGGAGGTCGTGGACGCGGTAGAGGTCGTGGCGGTTACGGTGATCGTCAACGCCAAGATGACCAGGTTGAGCCATGCGAACAGTGCGGTTATGCGTTTCACTACCGCAACGTGTGCCCAGCAGCAAATGCAAAATGCCACAAGTGTAAGAACATTGGACATTACTCGAAGATGTGCTATTCAAGAAATACTCATGAACTATATGATGAGACTGAAGATTATGGGGGAAATGATGATTATGATGACTATTTGTTTGTTGAAACAATTAAAGTTGAAAATGTCAATGAAAATGTACCGAAAAATGTTGATGAAAATGTCAAGTTTCAGAAGGTACATGAAGTGCAGTCAGCCGCGAAACCGAAGGATTGGACGGTGAATGTGTCCGCGGAAGGTAAAAAGGTAACATTCAAATTGGACACAGGTAGTGAGGTAAACACAATGCCCAAAGATTTATATGACCGTGACTATGCGAAAAACAATTATCTTAGACCTACCAAATCAAAGTTAGTTGGCTATTTCGGAACCAAAGTTAGACCGTATGGGAACGTAGTACTTGAAATTCTCTATAAGGATAAGCTTTATGCTGTAGAATTCATGGTAGTTCACTGAGGAACCCGGTCCTTGGTTTAGGAACATGTGCTGAGATGGGGTTGATTAAGCGCACATGCGAAGTAAAAAAGACCGACCCCAAGTCCCTTTTGGCAAACCCAAAGTACAAGAAGGTGTTCACTGGTTTGGGTTGCATAAAGGGGACAGTATATGATTGTAAAATGGATCCCAATGTCAAACCGGTTGTAAATCCCCCAAGAAGAGTTCCGCATGCCATGTTAGAAAGGTTGAAAGAAGCTCTAGATGCGTTAGTTGAGCAAGATGTGATAGAACCAGTAACTGAACCGACCGAATGGGTGAATTCTCTAGTAATAATTGAGAAAGCAAATGGAAAATTGAGGTTATGTATAGATCCGAAAGAACTAAACAAAGGGATTATGCACGAGCATTATCCAATGAGAAGTGTTGAGGATATTGCGGCATGTCTATCTGGTAAGAAAGTGTTCTCCGTTTTAGATGCGGGGCAAGCATTCTATCAAATAAGGGTCACAGAAGAAACCTCAAAGTTGATGACTTTCAACTCTGCTTTCGGTAGATATAGGTTCAAAAGGATGCCGTTCGGTATCTCCTCAGCGTCTAAAGTGTGGGAACGAACGGTGACCGAAGTGTTTGAAGGGATCGAAGGTGTAGAGATAATCAGAGACGATATACTGATCGCGGGAAGAGACCAGAAAGAACACGACAAAATTCTAGAGAATGTATTAGATCGAGCGTTAGAACGTGGTCTTGGTCTAAACCGTGACAAATGTCGCATTGCGGTTAGTTCTGTTGTGTATCAAGGACATATCTTTTCAGACAAAGGTGTCGAAATTGATCCCGAGAAAGTGAAAGCGATCACAGATTTTCCAACACCAGAGAATGTTGATGACATTACCAGGTGGTTGGGAATGGTAACCTATGTGGGTAAGTTCGTTCAAAATCTCTCGAAAATCGCAGCACCGTTAAGGATATTGCAGAATAGTAAGATAGAATGGCACTGGGATGAACCCCAAGAGAAAGCATTCCGAGAGTTAAAAAGTGCCATATCAAGTGCTCCAGTGTTAGCATACTATAGTCTTAAAGAGAAAATTACGATCTCTGTAGATTCGTCGAGTTACGGACTCGGTGCGTGTATGTTTCAATGTAACAAACCAGTCGCGTATGCATCAAGAGTGTTGACCCAATCTGAAAAGAACTATGGGCAAATCGAAAAAGAAATGTTAGTGATCTCATGGGGATGTTCGAAGTTCCATGACTATATCTATGGACGTACCGATGTACTATCGAAACTGATCATAAACTGCTAGAAAAATTGTATAAGAAACCACTAGCGTCAGCACCACCAAGAATTCAGCGTATGATGCTCAAAACGCAGAAATATACTTTTACAGTTGTATGGCGTAAAGGTAAAGATCTAACCGTGGCTGATACTCTAAGTAGAGGGCCATGTTGTAGTGAAAAAGTAGACGATGATGGTGACATACAAGTGCATACTGTACAAAATTTGCCAATCAGCGACGTAAGATTGAAAGCCCTCAAGGAGGCAACTGATAATGATGTAAGCATGCAGATGTTGCATAAATATGCATCATCTGGATGGCCAAATGACAAAATGCTAGTTCCAATGATAGTAAGACCATATTGGAATATGAGAGATGAAATTTATGTAAGCGAAGGACTAGTTTTGAGAGGTGACAGGCTATTGATACCTACATCGATGCGGAAATCAATGTTGCAACAGGTGCATAAAAGCCACCTTGGTATTGAAAAGTGTATTCGCAGGGCCAAAGATGTCTTTTTTTGGCCAGGAATGACATCGGAAATCAAAGAAATGTGCGAATCATGTAGCGTATGTGCTGAACACAAATCAAAGCAAATGAAGGAACCCATGATTATCAGTCCAATACCAGTGCGACCATGGCAGAAAGTAGGCAGTGATCTATTCATGTTAGACGGTGATATGTAGGTAGTGGTAGCCGATTACTATTCGAAATTTGCCGAGTACACAAAACTTCCTCAAGGCTGTACTAGTCAGACTGTCAGGGATTACCTTGCGGACGTGTTTGGTCGAGAAGGAATTCCTGAGCAGGTCATTACGGACGGCGGTCCGACAAAAGTCAGGTTTTTATTGATTTCGCGAAAGAATATGGGTTCATTCATATTATGAGTTCACCTGAGTATCCCCAAAGCAACGGCTTTGCGGAGAGCCAAGTCAAAATCTTGAAAGCGATTCTAAAGAAATCAAAACAGTCTGGTACAGATGTAAACTTAGCATTGTTAGAATGGAGAAATACTCCAATCGAGGGACTTGGTTCACCTGCACAGTTGAACATGGGTAGACGCCTCAGGTCAACTATTCCGAGTACTACAAATCAGCTCAGACCAAAGCCTGTACAAATTAATCTCTCTGATATGTTAGAGAAGAAAGCCGAGCATAATAAGCAGTATTATGACAGAACTGCTTTGAAGGATGAGAGGGAGAATCTCAAAGTAGGAGAAAAGGTTAGGATCAGAACCAAAGTTGGTTGGGTTCCTGGTAATGTGACCAAAGTTGGTCCAGAGCCGCGCACATACCATGTTAAAAAGGGGGATAGAGTATATAGGAGAAACAAAAGAGACATAATGCCACAGAAAGATCTAGTAGGTGCAAAACAAATTGTACAAGACATTCCAGTAAGAGTCACACCAACACCACCAGTAACTCCTGTAAGGTCAAAGTCAAAGTCTCCTATAAGAGTTCAAACTCCTGTAATAATCCAAACTCCTATTAAATCTCCTGTCAGAGTTAAAACACCTAAAAAGGCCCCAACTCCTAAAAAGGCCACAACTCCCGCCAAGGTTCAATCTCCTGTTCGAGAACCAATTTAGGCTGCAAAGCCAAAAACCCCAAATGTACCTCAAAGGGTTACAAGGAGTGGGCGCGAGGTTAAACGTCCGGCCAGATACACTTAAATGTGATTCGAACTGTATTTTTCTGTAACTTAAATGTGATTTGATCTGTATTTTTTAAGGATTTATTGTTACTGTTATCAGTGAATTGTGTTTGTATTTTGTATGACATTTATGTTATGGTATCTGTTGTTCAAATGATATATCTATAACTTAAAGGAGGAGATGTTGCGGGGTTGTGCCATCTAGTGTTTTGCTTAATAAACATGAAGCCGGTGACTTCCGGTTACTTCCGGTAATGGCAGACATGAGCTGTGTCATGCTTTAAACAATATATAGCAGTTTGCCAATTTGGGCTAGACTAATGTCTGTAAAAAGCCCTGACATGGCAATTAGACTATTTTCAACTTCTTGTACTAGTCACTGAGAAAGCTGTAGCAACTATTTGTCTAGATATGTTTAAGTGTTATATTATGTCACTGTTTGGTGTTTCAGAGCTGCTGCGTGCAGCGTTCTCCCACCTGGGGTACAAGGTGTTGGTGACTATAGGACTTAGTATCGAGGCCTAGTGGAGCCACCATCTTGAATTTCGCTGGTTGAGGTAACACCCACTGATGAGACATACCATGATGGGTACCTTGTCCATGGTTAACACCCACTTCCAGGGACATGCTGGTCCCATCTTATCATTTCTTATCAGTGTGTGTCGCCGGAACCAGCTCCAGACCAGCTAGTGGCCAATACAGGCACCCCGTTCAAGTTGCTAATCACCCCTAATATATGTTAACTATATTTACTTCATAATCATACAAAGCCCACTCAAGATTTGCAATTGACTGATGCAATAATGTAAAACAACTGACTTACCTTCCAGCCTCCCTTGGCAGGACTGTACTATTATCATTTTCAATTTTCCTGCCATTTTGGGACAGAACCTCTTCTTAAGGCGCTGTGTGATTGATGCTATGACGACAGGGTTGCCGTCCACCCCTAGCACAGAGCCGTGGTCGCCGTGAGACATAAGGCAGCAGACAAAGCTTTCATGGTGGTCGTGTATCTCCGACTGCCTCATGGTGTGGATGACGTCCACCAGCTGTGTGGACGTCAGGTTCTCCTTCACCAACACCTTGTAACCCAGGTGGGTGAACGCTGCATGCAGCAGCTCTGAAACAACAACCGTAACATGATATAACACTCAAACATAGAAATGGGTCGTAAGGCTACAGGTCTTCGTTTTGACTAGTATGGCAATTGAAAATAATTCAATACTTGTATAACCGCCATGTCAGCCATGGTGGCAAAAGGGTTTTCATACTGACAACTTTAGGGGCTGTAGTCAGCTTCACTCATGTGACGTCCATCTCAGTTTTTGAATTCTATCAATGTAATCCTTTATATACATGTACAGTACAATGGCGAAACTTTGAGTAATGAATACTGTTCCTTTTCAGTTATAAAGTACCATGCAGAGAAGAGAGTATTGAAGAGATCTATTACACACAATTAGAATATAAGGAAAAGCATCAATTCCCACAAGTGGCAAAACAGATGCATGCAAATGCCATATTCCCCATCCCCCTACCTTGACATGTAAATGGATATACATGTACCAATACCAGGCCCACTATCAAGGAATGTCGCAAATACCCACAGAGCATTATGAGTGGTGTACACAACACTAAATGTGTGCTAATTACCTAAAAACCAACAGAAGAAAATTAGGTTCAAAATATTACAGATTTTTCAACAGTTAGGGAGGCTTCACAAGACAACGGAATATCATGATATCCACTTCAATACATTTGTTGGGACACTCGTTCTTGTATTATGACCACCCAACAGTGGCATAATGATTCCAACATTAACTCAATGAAACACTGGCCGAATTTCAATAATGCGGTAATACTGAAACCATGTCAGAAACATGAAATGAGCAGAAAAAAGGGAAGTGAAGGGTGTGGACACTAACACCATACTATGGGTGAGACAAAAGGTAAAACCACAAGCATGCACCCAAAAGGAGCCCGGGATAAGGGGACATCCACCGCATAATGTTAAAGTTCACCTGTATGCATCACTTCTGATCCAAAAACAGTCCACAATATCAAAGACTTACCGGCATCCAGTTTACACTATCAAAGAAGAATTAAACAATTTCTTCATCATGTTATCTGCTACGTATTTCTCTTCTATCATTTAAGCAAATACTGTCTCTGCGATTAGGTCCATATGTCCAATATGATAATTGTTAAATGAGTATATCAGTAATATGTAAGATCCGAATTGGTCCCGTTACTTAGCCTCAGCTCACACATATAGGGCCTTATAGTACTGTACCCACCTTCTGTGGGTTTAAAGGTTTGTCATCGTCGTCAGTGTAGGTATAGTAGACGTATATATACATATTATTGGGGTGGCACCCAAGTGAGCACTACCCACCTAAATGACATCTTTTCACTGTAAATCTATTAGGTCCGCGGACACATATGATGTAAATTGGACGAGGTGTACGCACTGGGTAACAATGACTAAAGTCACTCTTTGGGACCACATCTTAATCCATACACCGTAATAAGATCGATCCATATGAGTACCATTGAAGACTCAAAAGGGTGCTCTTTATATTGCAATATGCCCCAGGCCTAGTTTAAAGGCAGAATTCAGTGGCGGATCCAGGATTTAGGAAGGAGAGGGGTCGGTCAAAGAGGAGGTGGTGCACCCTCCATTTTTGAGCAAATTTTAGGCTCCAAAATATGCAATGGCAAAAATGCCACTGATCATTATTCATCTGTCTGTTTCAATCCAGGGCATATGTCGTATAATGAGGCAGCGGCATATGTTATCATGATATACAATTCATATACTTGCCAAGTAGACCACGTTAAGGTGTGCAATCTGGCCCCAGTCCCAGTCTCAGTACAGTTGGTGCAGAGATGTAAGGTAATACATGTAGTGCAGGTATATTACTTACCGACATCATGAACTGACTCTGGACGGTCTGCCACGTCCTCAGGTGTAAAGTCCTTGTTATTGACGATGAGGCAGGCCCCAGCTGTTGTTTGACGTCCCTGACAGAAGTACATGCCGTACTTCCGGAACCCCTTCTGCTGTTCCTCCTTGAGGATCCCTACTATGTCATGCTGGTTGCCCTCACGTGCGTCATCTAGTGGTGACCTACTCTCAAAGTCAAGGACATTTGTTGATACCCCTTTCTGTACAAGTAGCTGAACAACGTCTGTGTTACCTGCAAACGCCGCCAGGTGGAGCGCGGTACGTCCGGTTGTAGGAACAATCTCATTAAGAGCTGCTCCACCATCACATAGCAGTAAGGCAATCAAGTCATACCCCCTCAGTGCCGCCACCTGCAGGGCCGTCAGGTAACCCACCTTGTCGACGTACATCCTCGCGTCTGGGTTAGCCTTGTGCTTAAGCAGAAAATGTACTGTAAGGGCATCATTGTTTTGTACAGCAAACACAAGGGGGCAGCACTGGGTGTTGTCCGTCACGTTGACGTCAGCACCATGACGTAGTAATAAGTTAATGACCTTCTTATGACCTTGGGTCTTACCCTGTACCGCCATGTGCAGGGCGGATGTATCCACTGACCCATCTTGATAATACTTAGATTGTGTGTTGGGGTTTCCGCCATGGCGGAGAAGTTCATCCATGATGTCCCAATACCCTTTTTCTGCAGCCAGGAACATGGCGTCCATCTGAATGACATGGTTCACGTCCCCAACCTTGAGCATGGTCCTGAAGGTAGTGTGTATATCACAGCCTGCATGGATAAGGTGGTGTACTGTCCAGAAGGACCCCATCATGACGCCCAGGTGCAGCGGGGTGGCCCCCACCCAGTGCACCTTGTCTGAGGCCTGCACAGCAGGACGGTCCACACTGCAGCCAGCCTGCAGCAGCAGCTTCAGCACCGTCACATGTCCATAGATAGCTGCCAGATGGACGGCAGATATGATGAGATCGAGCTTCTGGAAAGAAGAATAAGGAAGCATATAAAACTATAGAAATCGCACTATTTTTATGTTGCTTTCATGATAAAATACTGAAAATGTAAAGGAAAGATAGAAGACTGTATTAATGTAAAGGAGAGAATCATGACAACGCCACTGTATCTATGACGAAGGGGAGAACAATGCCAGAATTCAGGAGGAGAATGGCGGGGCAGGATAAAGGAGAACAATGTCAGAATTCAGAAGGAGAATGGTGGGGTAGGATAAAGGGGAACAATGCCAGAATTCAGGAGGAGAATGGTGGGGCAGGATAAAGGAGAACAATGTCAGAATTCAGGAGGAGAATGGTGGGGCAGGATAAAGGGGAGCAATATCAGAATTCAGGAGGAGAATGGTGGGGCAGGATAAAGGGGAGCAATACCAGAATTCAGGAGAAGAATGGTGGGACAGGATAAAGGAGAACAATGTCAGAATTCAGGAGGAGAATGGTGGGGCCGGGTAAAGGTGAACAATGTCAGAATTCAGGAGGAGAATGGTGGGGCAGGATAAAGGGGAGCAATATCAGAATTCAGGAGAAGAATGGTGGGGCAGGATAAAGGGGAGCAATATCAGAATTCATGAGGAAAATGGTGGGGCAGGATAAAGGGGAGCAATATCAGAATTCAGGAGAAGAATGGTGGGGCAGGATAAAGGGGAGCAATATCAGAATTCAGGAGAAGAATGGTGGGGCAGGATAAAGGAGAACAATGTCAGAATTTAGGAGGAGAATGGTGGGGCAGGGTAAAGGGAGCAATGCCAGAATTCAGGAGGAGAATGCTGGGGTAGGATAAAGGAGATCAATGTCAGAAATCAGGAGGAGAATGCTGGGGTAGGATAAAGGAGATCAATGTCAGAAATCAGGAGGAGAATGGTGGGGTAGGATATATGAGAGAAATGTCAGAATTCAGGGGGAGAATGCTGGGGTAGGATAAAGGAGAGAAATGTCAGAATTCAGGAGGAGAAAGATAAAGGAGAGCAATGCCAGAATTCAGGAGGAGAACGGGAGCAAAGCCATGCCAAAATTTATGGAAGAGGATGGTGGGGCGGAATAATATATGGTCGATAGGCACCACTTGTCGTCATTTGGGCTGGATTGTACCCAAAACTAAATATGACAGCATCTGTAAAAGATTTTATGGGTGCATACTACAATGGCTGGGACATAACATCCATATATAGGGGTAGGTTAAATACAAAAACTGAAGCTACAGCTCAGGGGCAAAGATGCACTCTAAAAGGAGGAGAGGGAGATTCGTCTCACGCCCTACCATTGTGTACAATGGCACCCCTTTATATAATGCAACATTAAACTTACTTTCAATTTTGTGAATGGTAATTGAAATAGTCATGTTACCCTACAATATGTGCTATAGAACACCTAAATTGGCTCATAATTCCTTCATTTTCTAGTCTGAGAGAAATTGGTATGAGTTTGTGCAGGGCGTGAGACGAATCTCCTGGGCGTGAGATAAATCTCCCAGGCGTGAGACAATTCTCATCCCACTATATTAGGTATATCTATGGCCAAGGTCATAGTAGGAAAATGACATTCATATATCTTATTCCTTTATGATATAGGTAGTTAAGCATCAAGAAGAGGATTATTAAATATGATGGCCTGCTAGTTATATATGCCTTGATATACAGGGCGTGAGACAAATCTCCCGGGCGTGAGACGATTCCCCATCCTATTATATAGAGTTATATCTCTGGCCAAGGTGGTAGTAGGAAAATGCCATTCACAGGTCATATTCCTTTCATATGTAGGTACTTAGGGATGATAAGAAGGATACTTAAATATATAAACCCTGACAGTTATATGTGCATACATATGCAGAGAGGGAGTGAGATGAATCTCCCTTAAAACTACCCCACCATATATCAATCCATCTGACATGCTCTGTGTTGGACCCAGGCTCCCAATCTTTTATATGCATATACAGGTAGAGGTTAAGGATGAAAATACTATATTTCATCAGTCCATAAAGCATATTGATATCATAGATAGAGACCAATCTTTGGGCGTGAGACGAATCTCCTCGAAAATTAACCAAATACATTTTTGCTTACAGCATAATAATAAATTAGTCTATATATGTCCAAATGGTCTTAAGAAATGCCTTAAATTATGCTAAGCATGTATACCTAAAAATGTATATCTGCCCTCTTACTTTTCATTTCTTGTCTATTCCTCTCCATATGTGCACTTTCAGATTTTATTGATAAAAAACGAGTCTTTTGTGGTGATTTAAGGTCCCTCACTCCCAAAATATTCCTTGGATATATATACGACAAGTGGTGCCCATCGACCATATGTAGGGTGGAAGGCAATGGCAAAGGCCATGGACTACATGTCAATGTTTTGCTGATGAAGGATATCCTAAGTGTTTGGTAATTCATATAGATGAAACTCCCATCTTACAAGACCCTTCTAAGCCAATCCATTCATAATTTTCGATTAGGTGCATGTGGGCCTTATTCTGTCTATTGAGGTTTCCCATAATACACTCTGTTTGTGGAGGGTTCCTGCTAATTACCATAAGTAGGTCAGTCATGTGACCTGGTCTGGCCAATGGCATTGGTCACGTGACTGACTGGTAATTAGCAGGAACCCTCCATGAACAGAGTGTATTATGGGAAACCTCAATAGACAGAATATTAAAATGGTTGCGGACCATTTACCCCCGGTCCCCGCACTTCCTAGACCTTCTGACACCATCCTCGTTAGAAAAATCGCGAAATTAGGGTAATATTTTAGCAGGTTTGCATGTCTGCGTTTTTCCCCAAAAAAGGGTCATTTTCTTGCAAAAATCTTGAAATCTGGAGAAAAGGGTATGTATTCCTTTTGTGGAAAATAAGAAAAACAAAATTGATAATGATAACAATGGTGATTTTATATACATTTACACGTATATTGATTCATAAAACATGTACAATTCATTCTCAAAAGGGTGGTATTTACAGAAATATCAGCGTTTTTCAAGAAACAGGGTCATTTTAGTGATCTCAAAATCAGCGATTTTACAATAAAAAGGGTTGATTTTCACCTCAAAAATCAGTGGAAAAGGGTCATTTTTGGAAAATTTTAACGAGGATGGTGTCATGTTTGCACTGTGAGTGCGGGGACCGGGCATTTACCCCGTAATCTTTCAGTGGAATAAGAGACCTGCTTTTATTTCTGTAAGCTTTATAGTAACATTCTATGATGCAGACGGAGAAAATGAAGGGTCTGTTACCCCACCTACATGTATCCATATAAATTGTGCAAACTATCATTTTAAAAAGTACAAAAATATGTCAATCACTCCATCCTTACCTGATCCAGAAAGGTGGCGTCGACGTCCACACGGCCAGCCTCTAGTAGAGCCTGTACCTGTGTCTTGTTACCCTGACTGACGGCATCAAACCACAGCCGGGGATCGGCAGGTTGTACCAGTGTGTGGGTAGGGGGCAGCACCAGCAGCTCGTCATCACCACAGCTGGTAGAACACTCATCTACTGACGGCAGGCTCCTCACTGTAGGACGGGGCTCGGAGATCAGCAGCTGAAGATAATGTTAAGTAGGTTAAGAAATCAATTATGATTTCTGTTTCATGTAACATAGACTACAGTAGTAACTATGTTATAGCTACAAGCCATGGCTCACTTAATTATTTTTATTTCTTCTATACCCTTAGGGAGTGGTCATTTTATATCAACGGTGTGTTGTTTTTTTAGTTTTGTCTTTTTAACCCCACCCCCTCTTGCCAACAGTCAAATTATGTTCCGCCCCCCCCTCCGCCCCCAGATGTGGACAAAATAGTAGTGTGTGGGCCTTTTTGCAAGAAAAAGAATAAATGCTAAATTCTTTACACCCCCCCCCCTCCCCTCAGAGGGCCCTGAATATTTCAGAAAACGCAAATCTCGAGGTGAAATTCAATTTCCCCCTGTTCCCTGGGTATGAATTAAATGGATCGGGGTATGGTTATACCAAAAACTGCTGAAAACACAGTAATTATGAAGTAAAATTTAGAACAATAAAATAACCGGGGAGAATGAATAAATAGAAGAGTGTATTCAGATTTCATGGCTCTCAGTATAGATAAAGAGAGGAGACCGGAAGCTGACGGAAGATAGCTGTACAGGACAAACAAGTGTGGTACATGTTTGCGGTTATGTGGCCTATCAGACGGCATAGCAAGCAGTACACCCTCTGTGAGTTGACCTAGTTAGTACTACGGTAAATACCGCGCCCATGCAGTAACGACCATTTCTGAGTCTGTATCTACTAAGCATAATACATACAAGTAAAGGATAATCCAAAGAATAAATTATTGTAGTCATATCGGCCACTGTTGTCTGAGTATGTCTGATATGTGTTTTATACCTGTCAGTGTGAGGATAGTTCAATATTTATGTGGATATCATTTGACAGTTGGCTGCCCAAAATTTGATAATTAGTCAATTCAAAATAGATTTTACACATTAATGTGAGTGAGTGAGTAATAGAGGTTTAACGCCATTTCGACAGCTTATAAGGTCATATTCATGGCGAGAACATTACACAATTTCACAGAGGAATGTGTCAGTGCCCGCGCATATGTGCACCACACACATCTAAGGGGATAGAAAAGAGGAGACATAGACCCTTTTAAGTGAGAGTGTGAGAGTCCCTGTAGGAATCATTTCTACATATCAATAGTGTAAGACATTATGCATTCATCTCACTAAGAGTGCTCAAAAGTGCTCAAGGTTTAATAGTAGAAATATTACTGGGAAAATGGGGTGACCTCCATAGACTTATCATTAGGCAACACTGGCCATCTTGACCTGTTTGAGGGATGTGGCCCCTGTGCTGGCTGCTCTGAGACTGACACACACAGACCGGTGCGGCCGCATAAATGGCGTGATGTATAGAGGGCGCGCAAGTGCTTGCTGCACCGCCTGGTGGCCTATACACTCAGTTCATCAAGCCTATACTACAGTGGGCACTAGTGTCAGTCTTCAAAATTCCCCTGGTCTACAGGGGCAGACTTTGGTCAATGGTGGCAGTGAAAATCTGTACCAGAAAGGGGCAGGTCCTTTGATGATTAACAGCCTACCATACCCTTGCAAAAGTGCATTTTAATTAGACTGATGTCAACAGTGTGGTTAAACTCAACCCATGTAGATGGTTATGAGTAAGATAGAGGTCTGTTAATCTAATTAGTGACTGCCCATCTGGGAGCCTAAGTAGGTTTTAATGAGCCAGTTGCCCCGTTCTGCCCTCTCCACCCATGTGTTGAGAATAGCAAACCAAAGTCATGTGGCCCTGAGACAGGCTATGCGTACTCTGGAAAGTTGTAGAGGTAAATGTGGGGATCGTGGAGATGCCAGAAAAGTACTGCTAGAACTGACCTCTGTAAAGGTCGGCAAAGTGGCGAGGCGTTTTGGCGGATAACCACCCAGCAAATTGTTGTGAGTCCTCGTCAACCTGTGTGAAGTGGCTCACACATGTCGCTAGATGGAACACGACGTCGTTATAGCACAAGATCACCAGGAATAGCAATTGCTATGCCACATGAGTCTAACACACAGTGGCGAAAGATGACGGAATGAGTTATCACTCAAAAAGGAGTCACCATTGATGACCAATCATGGCGACAGATGATGACAATTTGCTGGGTGCATTGTGGTCGGAAGCAGGGAGGGCGAAGGCCTGAGTGCCAGGCAGACACCTGGCACTCATGTGAGGTCGACAGAGACATGTCAGGTGTGTAAGAGACATGTCAGGTCGAGAGACATGTCAGGTGTGTCAGAGACATGTCAGGTCGACAGAGACATGTTGTTTGAGACTGTGGGATTGTGTGTAAGCCCTATATACACTGGAGGTCACTTGGTATGTGTAAACACACACCAGGTGGATATTTCAGACACACAGGAACTGTCAAGGGATAGTGTGTGCAACAAGAACGTGACAAGCTTTACAAGGTATGAACTATAGGTACAGGTGGCAGTGAGTATAAGCTAAGGCCCTGTGTGGGGTAAACTGTGTAATTTTGCTGTGTGTAAACCATTTTGAGGAGTTGTATAGAGTCACTTTCTATGTGTGTATTAGAAGTCTGTGGGTTACAACTAAAATGGCAGCAATTCCAAGTGTAGGGTTACAGTTCAGAAGGAGCTCAAGATGCCATGGAGATGGTTCTGTATCAGCTGAGGTGTGTCACATGGAAACATCAGTAGATGTGTCAGAGACTGTAGAACATTGTGTCAAGTGCAGAAGATGTGTCAAGAGTTGCAGAGTCTAGTGCAGAAGGAGACATCTAGTGCTGTGAGGAAGAGCACCACAGGTGTCTGTAGAGGGGTCTGCAGTAAGGACAATTGATAGTGTCAAGTCATGAGATGTTGAAATTGTAACATCCAGATACTCAAGTGGAGGAGTCCAGCTAAGTAATGCTTCAGATGTCAGCAATGTGTATGTTAATATGAAATGACTCTATTAGTGCATAGCCATAGACAGATAACGATCTATGGTATGACTCTTTAGTGATTGGATTGTTACCTGCACTGGAGGCTGAACTGTATACGGGATCATAGGTGGCTCTGTAAGGCTAGTAATATGCATTTGCGCTATGAATATACAGCAGATCTGTTGAGGACATTATTAGTAATTCTGGTTTATTGTCAGCCAGGTGGCGGAGGCACATGGAAATCGATTGTCTGGTGGGTGCGGTCAGGATGCACTAAGATGATGGAGGAATGCACTGAGACACCGCAGGAGGACACAGGATGCAGCAAGTTGACACTTTGTACAGAATCTGTGAGTAAACTTCAGAAGGAGAATCTGAAGGTTGGAACTATATTTGCTAAGTGAAACATTTTGTAAAAATGACAGCAAATATTTAAAAACTAAATTAGTTAGGGAAGTGAGGGGTATCCCGTGAGGAATTAAAAACCTCACAGGGAATGATGTGCTAGAAACCGCTCTTCCCAAGATTAGGTTTATGGTGTACGATGGTGTAAGAGAAATCTCTAATGAACAATAATATGTAATCAGCAGTGTCGACAGTGATAAGATATGTAAGTGATTTAATGGAAATGCGAAGAAAAAGCCAGTAAGGCAAGACAGAATGATGGATGTTTATTGGCAAGGCAGTCCGAAATGAAATGGATTGGTGGTGTGTTCCACAGGAATTAGTGATGTAAGTTATAATATCTGAGTCCATAATGAGATTAGGGCAGAAGACTTGATCCAGTTAGCTTGGGGATAAATTGAAGAGACTCCACCTGAAAATGAAAGAGATAATTGGTTTAGGACCAGCAGAACCAGAGGGATTAATGATGAATAATAGGGAGAAGAATATTAGATTAAGAAATAACTACTTTACAAAGTCGAACAATAAATGGGAAATAAATATGAGCTAGTGACGTCAGGCGACAACTACATGTCTCTGAGCAGGCGCGTTGGGATAAAAATGCTCCTCAAATAATATATTTGTGGAATTCTGAGTCGGGAACGGGGAGTTCGTTCAGAGGGAGCATGGAAATAACATGGACAGTTAGGCACTCATAATAGTTACCAGCCAGATACTAGTAGATCACAGTAGTGAGTGGCCTGCACACTTTAGGACACAAAACATTATATTAGAGGAGATCTTAACATGCACATTCAGCAACAACACTCACCTTACACTGCTTAGGAGACTTAGAGAGTATATCAAACATGGGCATTCAGGAATCTGACTAGCACCGCAAAGGAATGATTAGTTTCCAGCCTAGGAACTTCATACAAGATGAAGATAGGAATTAAGAGCAGTAATTAGTACCATCGGACTCCAGGCCTGAGGAAGGCCTTTCCCTCCCCATGCAGGGAACATCCCTGCATGGACTTAGGATCCACCATAAGGTGGGCCTACTATAATAACTATTAAAAACTTCCATGTGAGTGTACTACACTGCCTAATTAGAAGTTAAGATTGGACTGAGCTTGCCTTCTGCCTTGCCTACTGTATAACATCATTTAGGAATTGGGAGTTGTCATCAGGGAGCATTAGTGTGAGAAGGAAATAGAGATTGTCATGATAAGACTCTGTCCCTAACAAGACATGATCGGGTGTTGTTCATCTAAGAAATGCCGGGATATTTGGAAGACCTTTGTACTCTTTTGTGCTTGACGTGTTAGTAGCAGAGGAGAGGAATCAATAAAGTCTTCAGTCAGGAGGTATCTCTCACTGGTTTTATTTGAGTAGGACCGCTGCACAGCTTAATAGGTGTACTGGGCTGAGGTAGTGGCAGGCTCTACCCTTTACAGGAAGCTAGCTCAACCCCCAAAACACACTTTGTTACCTCTATATACAACGACCAGAAAATAAGGCTAAAACAACCACAAATAAATAGAGTAAACACACAGTACAATGGTATATTCAAAATTTAATAGCAGAAGTGTTTGCTATTTGGTAAAGATTTTTGATAATTAACCTAGTCTGTGTAACATGTAACTAAGCAAGAAAAACAAGTGAAACTGAAACTACAGTAATGTAGATTTCCAAGTGACTTTATTGTCATATGAAACTAAGTAAACAGGAGGACTGTCCTGGAGGACTATATACTGAACCATAGAATTCATTCAGTATTAAGTTGAACTTTTACTCAGAGACTGAGAAACTGGACACTTATAAGAAAGCAAAGACATTGCTATGAGTCTTGAGTAAATCCATAACCTAGAAGTAGTATTTGTTCATATAGTTTCATGTTATGTGTCTTTGTACTAAGTAAGTAGTTCATGTTATACACATAGTATATTGACTTGTGTTTTGAGAAGGAGTGTTGAGAATAGCAAACCAAAGTCAATGACGGGAAAGTGTTACCCGGTGAAAGCAGAGACCCCAAGTGGGCATTACTTGAAGAAAGCACTCAGCACCAGCACCGTGATGGCTTCAGACGTTGATCTCCTGTCTCTTCATTCACCTAAGTTACACCATGTGAATCTAGTCACTTTTCAACTCATGTAGAGTCATGTAAAAGTTTAAATAACACTTCTTGACATGAAAATATCCCGAGGATATCACTATGACAGGTTTGTCAACATTTTCTCTCTGTTTATCTAGTTTTTCTCAGAGATCAGAGCATATCTTCTCTGGCAAAATGGCATGATTGTGAGAGGTGTCTTTTCTCTTATAGTAAGCCTATGGGAGCCTGGTGATGGAGTCCAGGCTTGCCCCTGTAGACACACTGCGCCCCTACTGGATGGGAAGTGTACTAGCTTAGTGAAATGAGTGTATATTGTACGCTGGTGCCCACGGGTATTGAGGACATAGTACCCGCTGGACATGCCTGATGGCGGGCCTGAAGGCATTCTCCCCATTATGTGCAGCCTCACGCGTGCTAGTCGACTCTCATGGCGGCAAGCGTGTGAGAGCGTCTGGCAAGACTCCTATCTCAGACAGATCACTTGGGGGAGTCACCCTGGCAATCTTCAGGATCCCGGAGAAACCACGCTGGCTCCAACCCACTCCAAGAAGCATAGACATAGAGATTGTCACACGGTTTATGCACACAGATCAACATGAGAAGTTGAGTTGAGGCTACTCTGCTCCAGGTTGTAATAGGCGAATAGCAGCCGTAATAGGTAGATCTATGTACCACTTTAAATTTTAAATTTAGATTTAAATTTTCATACGAATCTGTTCAGTAGTTGCGGAGAACGTGTCAATTTAATTTCCAACAATGCCCATATAGGCCTTTATAGGCCAGACGATGACTAGACTGAGTTTCGTCTGTGTCACGGGTTGGCCGTTCGTCTGTGTCACGGGTCTGTGTCACTTTGGTAGGGCTACGAGAGGGGCTAGACGATGACAGCCTCTTGCTACCGCTACCTGTTTCAAGCAAACGTCCGGAATTAAATTGACACGTTCTCCGCAACTACTGAACAGATTGTACGAAAAATTAAATCTGGACTCCTTGTGAGCAAAGCAAAAGTCGCTGCTAGAGTCTAGTTACAGAATGATTTGAATTATTTGTAGAAATGACCCTCTTCAAGCCTAGGCCTTTTAGGCCGAGCCCTCCGCCGACTCAACCGACTTTTGCCATGCTCACAAGGAGTCCAGATGTAATTGTTCATACAAATCCGTTCAGTACTTGCAGAGAACGAGTCAATTTAATTCCAGACGTTGCCCATAGGCGTACCCTAGTTGGACCACCCAACAGAAATCATATGATGTTTGAGTTGGGCAACCTGGCACACCTACAAGTTGAGACTCTCCTCTGTGACAGTGCATGAAAAACGGAAGTGCTACATGCATTGTTTACATGTGATTCGTTTGTTAATTTAGAGATGGTCCTTGGCTTAAAGGAGCTAGAGAATTATTCTTTCCCTCAAACTCTAGCAAATTGTAAAAAATTAAGCATGGATGTTATCTATTTAAAGAGGTACATAAGATTCAAATTTGTCGAAATACCTGCGGCGATTTCACGGTCCGCCATGTTTGTTTTGATAATGTTCCCAGTGAACGACAACAGAAGGACTTTTCAAATCTAATTTTGATAATTTAACTTTAAGTTACCAAAGAAAAAAATGCATGGCTCTCTAGTGTGCATCTTGAATTATCATTTGGCAAAGTTTCAAGTCAATTGGTGAAGAAATAAAGTCAGGAGAAGTGCGCCATGTTGCAAGGCACATATGGATAGATATTTCTCAAAAACTGGAGTACAGGGTATCGGAGACCCCCAGAAAGGGGTCGACAGCGGTGACAAGCGTACCCTAGCTTGAAACAAGTAAATTCGACAAAAAATTCAAATCATTCTGTAACTACCAGCGACTTTTGCTTTGCTCACAAGGAGTCCAGATTTAAATTCTCATACGAATCCGTTCAGTAGTTGCAGAGAACGTGTCAATTTAATTTCCGACAATGCCCATAGGCCTAGGCTTGAAGGGGGTCATTTCTAAAAAAAATTCTAACCATTCTGTAACTACCAGCGACTTTTTTGCTTTGCTCACAAGGAGTCCAGATTTAAATTCTCATAGAAATCAGTTCAGTACTTGTGGAGAACGAGTCAATTTAATTTCCGACAATGCCCATAGGCCTAGGCTTGAAGGGGGTCATTTCTACAAAAAATTCTAACCATTCTGTAACTACCGGCGACTTTTGCTTTGGTCACAAGGAGTCCAGATTTAAATTCTCATATAAATCGGTTCAGTACTTGCAGAGAACGAGTCAATTTAATTTCTGACAATGCCCATAGGCCTATGCTTAAAGGGGGTCGTTTTTACAAAAAATTCTAACCATTCTGTAACTACCAGCGACTTTTCCTATGCTCACAAGGAGTCCTTATCGAAATTTTCATAGGAATCTGTTCAGTACTTGCGAAGAACAAGTCGATTTAATTCCGGACGTTGCCCATAGGCCTAGGCTTGAAGGGGGTCGTTTTTACAAAAAATTCAAATCATTCTGTAACTAACAGCGACTTTTCCTATGCTCACAAGGAGTCCAGATTTAAATTCTCATAGAAATCAGTTCAGTACTTGTGGAGAAAGAGTCGATTTAATTTCCGACAATGCCCATAGGCCTAGGCTTGAAGGGGGTCGTTTCTACAAAAAATTCTAACCATTCTGTAACTACCAGCGACTTTTGCTTTGGTCACAAGGAGTCCAGATTAAAATTCTCATATAAATCGGTTCAGTACTTGTGAAGTAAGAGTCTATTTAATTCCGGACGTTGCCCATAGGCCTAGGCTTGAAACAAGTAAATTCAACAAAAAATTCAAATCAGTCTATAACTGGCAGTGACTTTTGCTTTGGTCACAAGAAGTCCAGATTTAAAATCTCATAGAAATCGGTTCAGTAGTTGCGGAGAACGAGTCGATTTAATTTCCGACAATGCCATTGGTCACAATGAGATAGATAGGTGCATTTAACACTTTCTATACATGTTTGTGTAGCCAGTGACAGGTATGTTTTATGCGCGCCCCTGTTAAGCTAGATGGTGACAAAACTGCGAGATACTGACAAAAATGTATAGGTTTGTTAGCATCTCGCAACCATCAGGCTAGATACCGACAAAACTGCGAGATACCGACAAAACATGTCCAGATGGTGACAAAAAGGGTTTTTGTCACCATCTCGCAATGCAATCAGGCTAGATGGTGACAAAATTGCCAAAATGTCACAAAACCCCTGTTTTCGTCTTTAAACCTATGTTCTATGCATGAAATGGGATGGGCATCTCTTGAGAAGGTGAGGGGAGACTTATATGTGGCACAAAACTGTGAGATAGTGACAAAAGCCAGTTTAGGGCATTTTTCATCTAGAAATTTGTGTAACAAAACTGCAAGACAGTGAGAAAAACCACTTTTTTACTATTTTCCCACTGAGCTTTGTGTGAAAAATAGGTGAGATAGTGACAAAAGCCATTTTTGGCCAATTTAAAAGTAAAAATTTAGGTAAAAAAGCTGTGAGATAGTGACAGAAACCTTTTTTTCTTTATTAATTTGCTACTAAAATTTGTGTGAAAAAATGGTGAGATGGTGACAAAAACCAATTTTGCAATTTACAACTAAAATTTTTACTAAGAAAAATGCGAGTGACAAAAACCAGTTTTTATCAATTATAAAAATGGTGAGTTACTGACAAAAATGGTGAGTTACTGACAAAAACTATTTTTTATCAATGTACCACTAAATTTTGTGTGAAAAAATGGTGAGATAGTGACAAAAAGCAATTTTTGCCCAATTTAAAACTAAAAATTTAGGTCAGAAAGCTGCAAGATAATGACAAAAACTTTTTTTTATTAATTTGCTACTAAAATTTGTGTGAAAAAATGGTGAGATGGTGACAAAAAACAGTTTTTGCCAATTTACAACTAAATATTTTGGTGAGAAAACTGCAAGACAGTCACAAAAACCATTTTCTTATCAATTAGCAATGAAATTTTGTGTGAAAAAGTGGTGAGATGGTGACAAAAGGCATATGTGGGCAAATTACAATTAAAAACTCATGTTAGAAAACTGTGAGATTTTTTGAACAATTCAAAACTAAAAATTGTAATAAGAAAACTACGAGATAAAAAAAATATGGGTTTTGTCACTATCAATTTGCCCTAAATTGTGGTAAGAAAAAATGGTGAATTAGTGACAAAAGCTATTTTGGCCAATTTAGAACTAAAAAATTTAGGTAAGACAGCTGCGAAATAGAGACAAAAATTATTATTTATCAATTTACCACTAAATTTTGTGTGAAAAAATGGTGAGATAGTGACAAAAAGCAGTTTTTGCCCAATTTAAAACTAGAAATTTAGGTATGAAAGCTGTGTGAAAGTGACAAAAAACATTTTTTATCAATTTTCAACTAGGTTGAGAGGGAAAAAAGGGTGAGATGGTAACCAAAGTCATTTTTGGGCAATTTTCATAAATTTGTGTGAAAAAAAGAGTGAGATAGTGACAAAAATCATTTTTGGGCAATTTTCATAAAAGATTCATGGTAGAAAACTGTGAGATAGTGACAAAAACCACTCTTTCGTGTTTTGCCACTAAAATTTGTGTTAAAAAAGAGTGACAAGAGCTATTTTTGGCCAATTTACAACTAAAAATGTACGTACAAAAACTGCGAGATACTGACAAAACCGTTTTTTGCCAATTTACAACTAAAAATTTTAGTCAGAAACTTTGAGATAGCGACAAAACCATTTTTCATCTATTTTTCGCTAACTTTTGTGTGAAAAAATGGTGAGATGGTGACAAAAGTAATTTTTGGGCAATTTACAACTAAACATTGACTACTATATGTACAAAGGAACGGGGTAGATATAGGGGTATATTTCCCCCACTAGATGGACCTCCCCACCACCTGGGTCAGGTGGTTCTGTGCTGCCACACCAGGTGGCACTGCACTGAGACTGAACAAAGGAACTGAGTCATGGACTCCATGGACATTTGGTCATAAAATTTTGGTCAAAGGAACTTAGTCATGGACTCCATGGACATTTGCTCATCCAAAGTGGCTTGGGAATAAGTTGAGGATGCCTGTTGTGCACTAGAGTTCACTTCTATACCTCCTGGAACACTGCTGGGAGGGACTTTCATTGCACTCAAGCTAGACCCAGCACCCGCGGTGGTCGAAAGAACCGACCGGGAGCTACCGGGTACCGCGTGGGCACCAAAAGACTATTTTGATTGGCATTTTTGTAAATGAAGATTATTCATACCTGTGACAAGTTGTTGAGGGCCTGTAGGGGCCTGTGGGAGGCCAGTTTGGCCTGTATTCATCGTTCTAGAGGCCGTAGAGCCGTGAACCGGCTGTTGACAACATTTGGTGCGTTCGGGCCCCTGCCTACAACCTCAGTCACTAACTGTTTTATTGTCAGAACCCACGGCCTCTTCTGCCCTTCTCCATAGCTTGTAAGCTTGTAACTGGGCATCTCCTGCTCAGTTTGCCCTCAGTCTGTGCTTGTTCCCTCACCCCTGGCACCAGATTGCCAGATACCAAAGGAAATTTATGAGGAATGTTACTGGGGTTTGGGTAGTCGAACGCTCTATGGTGCGTTCGGGCCCCTGCCTTCAACCTCAGTCACTAACTGTTTATTGTCAGGACCCGCGACCTCTTCTTCAGCTAATTCCACCACCGTCGATATGACTAATTGTGTCGCTTGTAGTACCCCGTATCATGGGAATTCCTCTAAATGTCCACATTGTGGTGTGGCGAACCCGGGGAGAGCGGGAGATACGTCCCATAATATATCGGATTCATCCAACCGTGACCCTACCGGGCAGGAGGACAAAGCCACCGGGGGGAGAGCTCTCCGCCCAGCCCGCAGGACGGGCAGGACGGGCAGGACGTGCAGGACGATAATTCTGACGATTATTTGGGAGAGAATGGGGACTTGCTGAGGCAAATTGCTGCAGAACGCTCACGTAAAAAGGAAATTGTTCGTTTATCATCATCACTAGGAGATGTGATCTCGGCTAGTATGGGCCTTCTCAACAGTATGATGGAACGCGGCCACCCATGTAACCGCACACCCAGGGACATGCCTCAGAGTAAACACAAGAATCCAGCACTAGGAGATGTGATCTCGGCTAGTATGGGCCTTCTCAACAGTATGATGGAACGCGGCCACCCATGTAAAAATTATGGGAATTATTAGAACATGGTGAGCGGGCTTGGCGAGGCGCCATTTCGGCGCTTGATAAACCCACATTCGTTGGCCAATCAGAGGCCGACGTCAACATTCCGGACAAGTCAACTTCCCGGTATAATCAACCGCACACCCAGGGAAATCAACCGCACAACCAAGCTACTATTCCCCAGTCCCGAGTTGATTTAGACAGTGAATACCATGAATTTCTATTATGGAAAGAGTGGAAGCAGGGCAGATTGTCATCTAATTCAGCTGTGGGTCAGTCTGTTGGTGTTAAAGTTGAGCCCCCAGGTAGACAACCGACTGGCAGTGTTGAGGGAGCTGCACCCTGGGGGGATGGCCTGGCCCAACACCCACAGTTGTTCTATCAGGATGGTAGTCCCTACATTCCACAACAATCTAACTCTCCTGTTCGACATCCTCAACAACATGGTGTCTTTGTACAACAACAACAACCAGCATGGGTAGGAGCTGGTAGGCCTATGCAGTCAGCTGATGGTAGGCCCCTGTATCCGCCTGCCCCCTTGGTTAATGCTCAGCCATCTGTTTCTTCAATGTACAGTGCACCGGTCCCATCCTTGAAGCAACAGCAACAGTTTAGGCAACAGCAACAGCCTCAGCAGCAAGTCCCACCTGTGGTTGTTTATGCTTCAAAGGACACCAAGAGTAAGTTTACTACTTTTGATATTGAGCAGCACATGCCTCAGAGTAAACACAAGAATCCAGCACTAGGAGATGTGATCTCGGCTAGTATGGGCCTTCTCAACAGTATGATGGAACGCGGCCACCCATGTAAAAATTATGGGATGCATGTAAAATTCCTCACGGACAAGAGGGATATTTACAAGGAAGATGCTCTCATTACCTATGATTTTGCCATGCGAGAACGTGGCGATGCTTTCGGTGAATTCACCTTTTGCTATTTTGATCATAACATGTTCGCCCAGCATGTGGGCCTAGAAAACCTGGATAAGGGTTATTTGGAGAAGTTGTTAGGTATCCAGCCGTCCTCCTCTCAGAATTCAGGTAGCTCTCCCGGTACTAGTAAGAAAAAGAAGAAGAGATTTCTTTCTTGCAATGCCTATAATGGGGATGGTTGTAAATCTAAAGAACTACCCACATGTTTGTCAATTGTGTCAGGGATCACATACAAAATCTAAATGTCCCAACAAATCTAATGATTGAAACGCAGATGCTCCTGGTGGGAATTTTCCCTCTCGGGAGCCTAACATTGGCTCGGTAATTCATGAATTACCAGGTGAATGTGTTTTTGTGTCTGACCTTCCCGATGCCCCAGACATTCCAGTCACTCATATTGATGATGTTATAGATTCCGGTTCAAATTGTGTCGATACTGATTGTGTCAATTATGTATGGAATTCTGCTGGTCAATGTAGTGAATTATTTGGTAATTTGGACAACCTAGGTAGCCTTGGGATCACCCCTGTTACTGTCAACCCGCGCACTGACCGAGGTGCTCGGGTGGAAGTGACTTTAGGCGGTGACAACAGATGGGAAAATTTACCAGATTCTGTCAGACTCAGTACGGATAAGGAAACTTTAACTAAATTCTCAAAGAAGTTTAATGTTGATGTTCCCTGGCATTCTCGTACCTGTGTTCAACGAATGTAGCGATAAAACCTGCCATTGTGTTTATGTGCTAGAATCTGTCGTTACACAAGTTAAACCTTGCGCCTTTGCTTGTAAGTTACTGGAATTCGGTGACCTGGCAACTAAAAGTGACTGGTATTTACCGAGGATTTAGGATTGTTGATCATGACTGCCCATCTATGTATAATTGTAATAATTATGCTTCTCTCACAAACAGTGCCTTTTGTTCAGAAATGACTGAACGTGTAATTAGTGAGCTTTCTGAGGGAAAAGTCAGGAGAGTGGATTCTCGACCTAAATGCGTTCATGCTATGGGTGGCGTTCTGAAATCCGACAACACCTTGCGCCCTATCACTGACTGCTCTATGCCTGAGCATATCAATATCAACTGTTATATGGAAGATTCATGTGAAAAATTCCATTATCATTCTGTAGATGATGTTGTGTCGGACTTGAATCAATTCGATTTCTGCGCAGTGACTGACATCGCCGATGCTTATCGTTCTATTAATGTATTGCCTGCCCATCGTGACTTTCAGGGGTTTGCCTGGGATGTGGGCAATGGTAGTGAATTCTTCCAAGATATGTCATTATGCTTCAGGTTGCGCTGTGCTCCCTTCATCTTCACCCAAGTTTCCGACTTCATAGTGAAGTGTGGGGCCAGCGGCAGTTATCCACGCTGTACCAACTATTTAGATGATTACCTCGTTATAGGGAATTCAGAGTCTTCTTGCCAGGAAGCTCAGAGCCAATTGTGTGCAATGTTGAATGGCCTGGGTTTCAAGGTAAAAATGAACAAGCTGGTCCCCCCGTCTCAAGTTACTAAGTTCCTTGGGATTGTTATTGACTCAGTGAACTTGACCTTGTCAATCGATAATGAAAGACTTGATCGTGTGAAAGCGGAGGTCAATTACTTCAGGGGCCGTAAATCATGTACTAGGAAACGCTTGGAGAAATTAGCTGGTCTCCTGGGCCATTGTTCGACTGTCGTTAAAGGCGGCCGCACCTTCTCCCGTCGTGTGTATAATGAGCTTCGAGACCTTCCACCCGGCATTCACTGCTTCAACTTGTCTGAAAGTTTATTATTAGACTTGGAGTGGTGGTACCAATTTGTAACTTGGTTCAATGGCAAGGCCCGCATGATAAGAACTGATACCCCGTCCCATACTGTGTATACAGATTCTTCAAAATATGGTTTCGGCGGTCACATCGAAGACGACTTCTTCTATGGTTGTTGGTACAGGGATGACAAGTGTTGTGGCCATCATGAAAATCCCCCGCAGAATGAGTCGTACTGTGATCATATTAACATTGAAGAAATGTGGCCTGTTGTAGTATCTGTGCATCGCTGGGGCAACGAGTGGAAAGATAGCTTTGTAGCTGTGTATACAGATAACACTCAGGTACAGGGCATGATAAATTCTGGCAGGAGTACAAGCCCCCATGCCATGCCTTGGTTGCGGGAATTATTTTGGTGCTGCGCCTTATACAACATTCATCTAAGAGCCTTCAGAATCAGCTCTGAAGATAACATATTAGCCGATGCCTTGTCTCGTCTGAATAATGCCGACCATGTAATTATTTGTGGCTATACTATTGACACCTTCATCGATTGTTGTTACAGAGCGGGAGGCACTGCGACGCAGTTGGGAGGTTCTGAGATCGAATTGCTGGTCTGCCACCACTTATAGGACAAGGAAATCCCAATGGAAACAATATGAGGACTTCTGTGAGGAATATGATCTGTGTTATTTACCAGCCTCAATAGAAACCGTCTGTCTATATATAACTCATCTTGTTAATCGCGTGGCTTATAACACCATTGAGAACTACATCTCGAGCCTATGGGCTCTGCATGACTTCATGGGCTACCCTCATCCCACAAGAGCATGTTTCCTTATCAAATCTACCTTGGATGGTTCGAAACGATTGCTGGGCTCAGCATCTAAGCCAGCCGAACCCCTGACAGCCTCTGACTTATTACGTATAAAGGCTGTCCTGAACTTATCTAAGGCTAAAGACAGGAAATTCTGGGCTGCGCTATTGTTGTCCTTCCGTTGCTTGTTGCGCGTTGGGCACATCACAAATTCGATACATTCCCTCTTAGTGAGTGATGTGAAATTCTGGGATGGTGGACTTGACTTATGTATTCGCAGCTCGAAGACGGTTCAATTCCGTCAATATAAACAAATTATTTCTGTTATTGCATCACCTGGCAGTAATCTCTGCCCTGTACAGCTGCTGAAGGATTATATTCTGGAGTCTGGGCTCGAACCCAATGACCAACTATTTTCATGGACTTATAATGTTTATTCATACAAACTCAAGGACTCTTGTCGGATCGCCAAGCTGGAAGGGGATTTCACTACCCACAGTGTGCGTCGGGGTGCCGCCATGTTTTTGGCAGATTTTATGCACCTTCACGACATTAAAAGCTATGGCAACTGGAGATCCTTGGCGGTTCTGATTTATTTATCAGATTCTTACCGCTCGCGATGTGTTAAAGACTTACGTGTGGCTCATGAATTGAGCAGGTATTAACTGGGCAAAGTGTTTTTGTATGCCGTGTGCCGCCCCAATTGTCAGCGATTGTCAGCGACTTGGGCAAAGTGTATATATGTTGTCGTGTCCATCCATACAAGGAAATATGACTACTATATGTACAAAGGAACGGGGTAGATATAGGGGTATATTTCCCCCACAAGATGGACCTCCCCACCACCTGGGTCAGGTGGTTCTGTGCTGCCACACCAGGTGGCACTGCACTGAGACTGAACAAAGGAACTGAGTCATGGACTCCATGGACATTTGGTCATAAAATTTTTCTTTTTGTTTCTGACGTTGTCTGTTGTCAGCGATTGTCAGCGACTTGGGCAAAGTGTATATATGTTGTCGTGTCCATCCATACAAGGAAATATGATGTTAGAAAACTGCATGATAGTGACAAAAAAATTTTTTAGTGTTTTGCCACTCAAATTTGTGGGAAAAAAAAGAGTGAAATAGTGACAAACACCTTTTTTGTTGTTGTTAATTTCCCACTAACATTTGTGTGAGAAAATGGTGAGATAGTAACAAAAACAGGTTTTTGATCAATTTGCCACTTAACTTTGTGTTTTGAAAGCTGAGATAGTGACAAAAGAAATTTTTGGCCTATTTTCATTACAGAATTTGTTGCACAAAACTGTGAGACAATGAGAAAAACCACTTTGCATCAATTTGCCAATCAAATTTGTGTAAAAAAATGGTGAGATAATGACTAAAGTAATTTTTGGGCAATTTTCATCTAAAAATTCATGTTACAAAACTGTGAGATAGTTACAAAAACCACTTTTTAGTGTTTTCCCACTAAATCTTGTGGCAATCAAATGATGTGGTAGTGACAGAAGCCAAAGTGGTTTCTGTCACTAACTTGCAGTTTCATAATTTTAAGACATAAATTGAAGAAAATTGCTTTTTGTCACTTTCTTGCAGTTTTCTAACATAGATTTTTAGTGTTAAATTGACCAAAAATGGTTTTTGTCACTATCTCACAGTTTTCTTACTAAAATTTTTAGTTGTAGATTGGCAAAAAAGGGTTTTGTCACTATCTCGCAGTTTTCTTACATAAATTTTTAGTTTTAAATTGGCCAAAAATGGCTTTTGTCACTATCTCACAGTTTTTAACATAGATTTTTTGTGTTAAATTGGCCAAGAATGGTTTTTGTCACTATCTCACAGTTTTCTTACTAAAATTTTTAGTTGTAGATTGGCAAAAAAAGGGTTTTGTCACTATCTCACAGTTTTCTTACATAAATTTTTAGTTTTAAATTGGCCAAAAATGGCTTTTGTCACTATCTCACAGTTTTTTAATATAGATTTTTAGTGTTAAATTGGTCAAGAATGTTTTTTGTCACTATCTCGCAGTCTTCTCACAAATTTTTTTAGTTGTAATTCAATAAAAACAGGTTTTTGTCACTATCTCGCAGTTTTCTTACTTAAATTTTTAGTTGTAGATTGGCAAAAAAGGGTTTTGTCACTATCTCGCAGTTTTCTTACATAAATTTTTAGTTTTAAATTGGCCAAAAATAGATTTTGTCACTATCTCACAGTTTTCTTACTAAAGTTTTTAGTTGTAAATTAATAAAAACAGGTTTTTGTCACTATCTCACAGTTTGCTTACTTAAATTTTTAGTTGTATATTGCCCAAAAATGTCTTTAGTCTGTATCTCACCGTTTTTCACAAAAATTTTAGTGGGAAAGCACGAAAAAAAGGGTTTTTGGTAAAAACTTGTAGTTTTCTTACATGAATTTTTAATTATAAATTGCCCAAAAGTGATTTTTGTCACCATCTCACCATTTTTTCACACAAAAGTTAGCGAAAAATAGATGAAAAATGGTTTTGTCGCTATCTCAAAGTTTCTTACTAAAATTTTTAGTTGTAAATTGGCAAAAAACAGTTTTGTCACTGTCTCGCAGTTTTCTTACATAAATTTTTAGTTTTAAATTGGCCAAAAATGGCTTTTGTCACTATCTCACAGTTTTTTAACATAGATTTTTAGTGTTAAATTGGTCAAAAATGGTTTTTGTCACTATCTCGCAGTCTTTTCACAAAAATTTTTAGTTGTAATTCAATAAAAACAGGTTTTTGTTCCTATCTCACAGTTTTCTTACTTAAATTTTTAGTTGTAAATTGGCAAAAAATAGCTTTTGTCACTATCTCACAGTTTTCTAACATAGATTTTTAGTGTTAAATTGGCCAAGAATGGTTTTTGTCACTATCTCGCACTTTTCTTACTAAAACTTTTAGTTGTAGATTGGCAAAAAAGGGTTTTGTCACTATCTCGCAGTTTTCTTACATAACTTTTTTGTTTTAAATTGGCCAAAAATAGCTTTTGTCACTATCTCGCAGTTTTCTTACTAAAATCTTTAGTTGAAAATTTTCAAAAAAAGGGTTTTGTCCCTATCTTCAGTTTTCTTACTTAAATTTTTAGTTGTATATTGCCCAAAAATGTCTTTAGTCTGTATCTCACCATTTTTCACACAAATTTTAGTTTGGTTTTTGTCACGATCTTGCAGCTTTTTAACTTAAATTTTCAGATGTATATTGCCCAAAATTTGTTTTTGGCACTATCTCACCCTTTTATCGTGCAAATTTTAATGGGAAAATGCCAAAAAGTGGCTTTTGTCACTATCTAGTAGTTTTCTAACATATATTTTTCTATCAAAATTGGCCAAAAATGGCTTTTGCCACTATCTCACCATTTTTTCACACAAAAGTTAGTGGCAAATAGATAAAAAATGTTTTTTGTCATTATCTCGAAGTTCTTTAACACAAATTTGAGGGGGGAAACATTAAAAAGTGGTTGTTTTCACTACCTTGTAGATTTGTAACATAAATTTCTTAGATAAAAATTGCCCAAAATGGTTTTTGTCACTATCTCACCTTTTTTCACACAAATTCTAGTGGGAAAATACCCAAAAGTGGCTTTTGTCACCTTATTAAAAGATGTCCACCCGTTCCATGCAAAGAATATAGGTTTTAAAGACAAAAACAGGGGTTTTGTGACTATTAGGCAGTTTTGTCACCATCTAGCCTGATGGTTTTGCGAGATGGTGACAAAAACCCTTTTTGTCACCATCTGGACATGTTTTGTCGGTATCTCTCACTTTTGTCAGTATCTAGCCTGATGGTTGCAAGATGCTAACAAACCTATACATTTTTGTCAGTATCTCGCAGTTTTGTCAGTATCTAGCTTAACAGCCCCCCTTCCCCACCTCCCATAAAAACTTGGATTTTGGCCAGAATGTGTGTATTGACACCAGACACTGGTTACATACTGAGAGTAAGAATTTTAAATATTTTTCTCTGAACCTACATTGGTGATATATAACAAAATGATTGAAGAAAGGTCTGTTACAGGCAACATTTGAATGCACTTAACCACTGTTAAAATAACTCTTATCCTTAGGGAAAAATATAACATTTTTCTATTTACTTTTTTGCAGCTGTCAGGAACAGTCAACAAACATCAGTCACCTATTCCGGCCATCTAACATAATCTCTGCCATCATCATTTGCCACACATTATCTATGAAGATGTGGAGAATAGCTACAAGTGACAGGTAACTATCACAATGACACCTTGTGCTGGAAATAGCTTTAGATTACAGATAAAGCCTAAACATTATAAAAATTTAAAATAAATGTAAATTACCTGGAGCATTGGTTACAAAAGAAGGTATTAGAAGTGTAATTTGTTTTGAACTAGGACAGAGTGCATGTCACCTATTGTGAACAGTGGCACCTTTTCAGTATAAATTGTGTATCAATATCTTGATATGAAAACACAGTTTCTATTCTATATTTTAGTTTGATTGTTCAGAGCTGATATAATGCAGTGGAAAGTCAATGCAAGAATACAAACAGTAGTGTCAGTTTCAAGATGTGACAATATCATCATTATCAACTTCCATCAATGTATAACCAATAATCATGAATCGTCGTTATTTAGGCTGCCAGGGGGGTCTAAAAAAAGTTCTGGACCAGCCAAAAAAGCTTTAGGGTACATATACTACAGGTGTTGGGGGTTAGAGTCCATATGTGCGGGTAGGTTAGATATCATTTTTAAACACATAGTATGGGGCAATAGTTGAATACCTTAATTATGCACTAGACCCAAGAGAGACCCTACCCTGTAAAGCCTTAATGGAGTAAGATACTTATATTAACAGGCCAAGTAATCTCAAATAAAAGCCCACTGTCATATAAGATATTATAGTTATGTACACTGATGGCAGAATCTAGGGGCTCTCTCAGGTCTAGGGTCTCTCTCGGGTCTAGGGTCTCTCTCGGGTCCAATTGCTAGTGATTATACAATAGCTCCAAGCCTTAATGGAGTGAGATGTTGATATGAACAGGCCAAGTTACTCTTACATAAAGGTCCATTGTCATATAAGATATCATAATTATATACACTGGTGGCAGACTCTATGGGCTCTTTGGGGTCTAGGGTCTCTCCATCCAGCATAGAAAGTACAGTGATCACATATTCCTATTTGGTCTTGAAATTTTCCCTGTGCTCTAGGGGAAATACCAAAACCAAAAATGGAAGCTATACCCCAGTTATTTTCATTACTTGCAAGTTGCACTTGACATTCTGTGTTTTTGCTTGAAAAAAACTCATTTTGGCCAGTTTTAGTCCTCTAGCTCCCTAAATATGCCTTGTAGATAGGCAAAACCCATATACCCCTTGTAGCTCTATCCCATCCCGACCAGAATCGATAATAAAGACACATATATTACTTTATTTGAAGTTTTTATTGAAGGGAAAACAAGAACAGGCCAGCTAACGATGATTCATGATTATTGGTCGTATAGCCCCTTGGTTCTTGTCACTGAGGGGATCGAGTGTAATTGGAATGTGAAGAATGTACTGCCCCTTGATTCTTGTCTCCAAGGATCGAGTGTAGTTGGAATTTGAAGAATGTACTGCCCCTTGATTCTTGTCTCCAAGGATCGAGTGTAATTGGAATTTGAAGAATGTACTGCCCCTTGATTCTTGTCTCCAAGGATCGAGTGTAATTGGAATTTGAAGAATGTACTGCCCCTTGATTCTTGTCTCCAAGGATCGAGTGTAACTGGAATTTGAAGAATGTACTGCCCCTTGATTCTTGTCTCCAAGGATCGAGTGTAATTGGAATTTGAAGAATGTACTGCCCCTTGATTTTTGTCTCCAAGGATCAAGTGTAATTGGAATATAAAGAATGTACTGCCCCTTGATTCTTGACTCCAAGGATTGAGTGTAATTGGAATGTGAAGAATGTACTGTCCCTTGATTCTTGTCTCCAAGGACCGAGTGATATTGGAATTTGAAGAATGTACTGCCCCTTGATTCTTGTCTCCAAGGATCGAGTGTAATTGGAATTTGAAGAATGTACTGCCCCTTGATTCTTGTCTCCAAGGATCAAGTGTAATTGGAATATGAAGAATGTACTGCCCTTTGATTCTTGTCTCCAAGGATCGAGTGTAATTGTACTTCATGGATTTGACAGCCCCCTAGATTTTATCTTTAAGAATGATTTCAATTATTACTCAACCCCAATGGCAAAAGATAACAATTTTATTGAAGTATGTACCTGCAATAAAGGGATGAATCATTGTTGTCTCAATCTATTTTAATGTTGGCCATTGCCACAAATAAAGGCTGGTTGGTAGTTTGGAAATATGTATATCTTAGTAGCTGTAAATGGGGGATTTTGAAGCTCAGTATACATATTCTTTGTGAATCGTTGAACTCGTGCAATATTCGTTACCCTTTATATCATGTACACATACTTTTATGTGAATTGTGGGATGCTTGTATAACCTAAAGAAATAGAAAATTTAAAAATAGTAAAACCCTGGATATACTATAATACCTTGTATATAAGGTGCACCTCGCAAATAGGCTCACCCCCAGGATCAGGAGATAATACAAGGTGTGCCATGCACATAATTTAGACCAGTTTAGTAGTAATTCTATGTAGATTATTCTCACCTATAAAACACACATCCAACTTCCCCAGTCCTCTAAAGTGCACAAGAGGTCCATCCTTATGAATAACGTAACCTGTGGTATGGTAAGTCACAGCTATACACTTACGCATCTCTGAGGCAAATCCAGGAATATTCAAGTCTCATATGCTGACTATAGCTTATGTGTGAGGTATTACAGTATACACCATAGTATCATGTAAAATGAGTAGGGTACAGTGGCGGATTTAGAGGGGGGGGCGCGAGGGCACACGCCCCTTCTTTTTTGCCAGTATTTAAGAGTTCAACTGCATATTTTGGACCCCAGACTTTGCTCAAAAACAGGGGGTGCACCCCCCTCCTTTTGGGGTGTGCCCCCTCCTTTTTCAAATCTTGGATCCGCCACTGGGGGTATATTGGTATTCAAGTGTTTCTGAACAATTTGAACCATTTGCTGCATTTCTTGCCTTATTACCTGGTCATATTAATTTGAAGTTTTTATATTTCCTTGTATGGATGGACACGACAACATATATACACTTTGCCCAAGTCGCTGACAATCGCTGACAATGGGGCGGTTTATTAAACTTTAAACCTAACAGACAACGTCAGAAACAAAAAGAAAAATTTATGACCAAATGTCCATGGAGTCCATGACTCAGTTCCTTTGTTTAGTCTCAGTGCAGTGCCATCTGGTGTGGCAGCACAGTACCACCTGACCCAGGTGGTGGGGAGGTCCATCTAGTGGGGAAATATACCCCTATATCTACTCCGTTCCTTTGTACATATAGTAGTCATATTTCCTCGTATGGATGGACACGACAACATATATACACTTTGCCCAAGTCGCTGACAATCGCTGACAATGGGGCGGCACACGGCATACAAAAACACTTTGCCCAGTTAATACCTGCTCAATTCATGAGCCACACGTAAGTCTTTAACACGTCGCGAGCGGTAAGAATCTGATAAATAAATCAGAACCGCCCAGGATCTCCAGTTGCCATAGCTTTTAACGTCGTGAAGGTGCATAAAATCTGCCAAAAACATGGCGGCACCCCGACGCACACTGTGGGTAGTGAAATCCCCTTCCAGCTTGGCGATCCGACAAGAGTCCTTGAGTTTGTATGAATAAACATTATAAGTCCATGAAAATAGTTGGTCATTGGGTTCTAGCCCAGACTCCAGAATATAATCCTTCAGCAGCTGTACAGGGCAGAGATTACTGCCAGGTGATGCAATAACAGGAATTATTTGTTTATATTGACGGAATTGAACCGTCTTCGAGCTGCGAATACATAAGTCAAGTCCACCATCCCAGAATTTCACATCACTCACTAAGAGGGAATGTATCGAATTTGTGATGTGCCCAACGCGCAACAAGCAACGGAAGGACAACAATAGCGCGGCCCAGAATTTCCTGTCTTTAGCCTTAGATAAGTTCAGGACAGCCTTTATACGTAATAAGTCAGAGGCTGTCAGGGGTTCGGCTGGCTTAGATGCTGAGCCCAACAATCGTTTCGCACCATCCAAGGTAGATTTGATAAGGAAACATGCTCTTGTGGGATGAGGGTAGCCCATGAAGTCATGCAGAGCCCATAGGCCCGAGATGTAGTTCTCAATGGTGTTATAAGCCACGCGACTAACAAGATGAGTTATATATAGACAGACGGTTTCTATTGAGGCTGGTAAATAACACAGATCATATTCCTCACAGAAGTCCTCATATTGTTTCCATTGGGATTTCCTTGTCCTATAAGTGGTGGCAGACCAGCAATTCGATCTCAGAACCTCCCAACTGCGTCGCAGTGCCTCCCGCTCTGTAACAACAATCGATGAAGGTGTCAATAGTATAGCCACAAATAATTACATGGTCGGCATTATTCAGACGAGACAAGGCGTCAGCTAATATGTTATCTTCAGAGCTGATTCTGAAGGCTCTTAGATGAATGTTGTATAAGGCGCAGCACCAAAATAATTCCCGCAACCAAGGCATGGCATGGGGGCTTGTACTCCTGCCAGAATTTATCATGCCCTGTACCTGAGTGTTATCTGTATACACAGCTACAAAGCTATCTTTCCACTCGTTGCCCCAGCGATGCACAGATACTACAACAGGCCACATTTCTTCAATGTTAATATGATCACAGTACGACTCATCCTGCGGGGGATTTTCATGATGGCCACAACACTTGTCATCCCTGTACCAACAACCATAGAAGAAGTCGTCTTCGATGTGACCGCCGAAACCATATTTTGAAGAATCTGTATACACAGTATGGGACGGGGTATCAGTTCTTATCATGCGGGCCTTGCCATTGAACCAAGTTACAAATTGGTACCACCACTCCAAGTCTAATAATAAACTTTCAGACAAATTGAAGCAGTGAATGCCGGGTGGAAGGTCTCGAAGCTCATTATACACACGACGGGAGAAGGTGCGGCCGCCTTTAACGACAGTCGAACAATGGCCCAGGAGACCAGCTAATTTCTCCAAGCGTTTCCTAGTACATGATTTACGGCCCCTGAAGTAATTGACCTCCGCTTTCACACGATCAAGTCTTTCATTATCGATTGACAAGGTCAAGTTCACTGAGTCAATAACAATCCCAAGGAACTTAGTAACTTGAGACGGGGGGACCAGCTTGTTCATTTTTACCTTGAAACCCAGGCCATTCAACATTGCACACAATTGGCTCTGAGCTTCCTGGCAAGAAGACTCTGAATTCCCTATAACGAGGTAATCATCTAAATAGTTGGTACAGCGTGGATAACTGCCGCTGGCCCCACACTTCACTATGAAGTCGGAAACTTGGGTGAAGATGAAGGGAGCACAGCGCAACCTGAAGCATAATGACATATCTTGGAAGAATTCACTACCATTGCCCACATCCCAGGCAAACCCCTGAAAGTCACGATGGGCAGGCAATACATTAATAGAACGATAAGCATCGGCGATGTCAGTCACTGCGCAGAAATCGAATTGATTCAAGTCCGACACAACATCATCTACAGAATGATAATGGAATTTTTCACATGAATCTTCCATATAACAGTTGATATTGATATGCTCAGGCATAGAGCAGTCAGTGATAGGGCGCAAGGTGTTGTCGGATTTCAGAACGCCACCCATAGCATGAACGCATTTAGGTCGAGAATCCACTCTCCTGACTTTTCCCTCAGAAAGCTCACTAATTACACGTTCAGTCATTTCTGAACAAAAGGCACTGTTTGTGAGAGAAGCATAATTATTACAATTATACATAGATGGGCAGTCATGATCAACAATCCTAAATCCTCGGTAAATACCAGTCAGGACATACCAGTCACTTTCAGTTGCCAGGTCACCGAATTCCAGTAACTTACAAGCAAAGGCGCAAGGTTTAACTTGTGTAACGACAGATTCTAGCACATAAACACAATGACAGGTTTTATCGCTACATTCGTTGAACACAGGTACGAGAATGCCAGGGGCTACATCTACACAACAAATAGGAACATCAACATTAAACCTCTTTGAGAATTTAGTTAAAGTTTCCTTATCCGTACTGAGTCTGACAGATTCTGGTAAATTTTCCCATCTGTTGTCACCGCCTAAAGTCACTTCCACCCGAGCACCTCGGTCAGTGCGCGGGTTGACAGTAACAGGGGTGATCCCAAGGCTACCTAGGTTGTCCAAATTACCAAATAATTCACTACATTGACCAGCAGAATTCCATACATAATTGACACAATCGGTATCGACACAATTTGAACCGGAATCTATAACATCATCAATATGAGTGACTGGAATGTCTGGGACATCGGGAAGGTCAGACACAAAAACACATTCACCTGGTAATTCATGAATTACCGAGCCAATGTTAGGCTCCCGAGAGGGAAAATTCCCACCAGGAGCATCTGCGTTTCAATCATTAGATTTGTTGGGACATTTAGATTTTGTATGTGATCCCTGACACAATTGACAAACATGTGGGTAGTTACATTCTTTAGATTTACAACCATCTCCATTATAGGCATTGCAAGAAAGAAATCTCTTTTTCTTTTTCTTTTTCTTACTAGTACCGGGAGAGCTACCTGAATTCTGAGAGGAGGACAGCTGGATACCTAACAACTTCTCCAAATAACCCTTATCCAGGTTTTCTAGGCCCACATGCTGGGCGAACATGTTATGATCAAAATAGCAAAAGGTGAATTCACCGAAAGCATCGCCACGTTCTCGCATGGCAAAATCATAGGTAATGAGAGCATCTTCCTTGTAAATATCCCTCTTGTCCGTGAGGAATTTTACATGCATCCCATAATTTTTACATGGGTGGCCGCGTTCCATCATACTGTTGAGAAGGCCCATACTAGCCGAGATCACATCTCCTAGTGATGGATTCTTGTGTTTACTCTGAGGCATGTGCTGCTCAATATCAAAAGAAGTAAACTTACTCTTGGTGTCCTTTGAAGCATAAACAACCACAGGTGGGACTTGCTGCTGAGGCTGTTGCTGTTGCCTAGACTGTTGCTGTTGCTTCAAGGATGGGACCGGTGCACTGTACATTGAAGAAACAGATGGCTGAGCATTAACCAAGGGGGCAGGTGGATACAGGGGCCTGCCATCAGCTGACTGCATAGGCCTACCAGCTCCTACCCATGCTGGTTGTTGTTGTTGTACAAAGACACCATGTTGTTGAGGATGTCGAACAGGAGAGTTAGATTGCTGTGGAATGTAGGGACTACCATCCTGATAGAACAACTGTGGGTGTTGGGCCAGGCCATCCGCCCAGGGTGCAGCTCCCTCAACACTGCCAGTCGGTTGTCTACCTGGGGGCTCAACTTTAACACCAACAGACTGACCCACAGCTGAATTAGATGACAATCTGCCCTGCTTCCACTCTTTCCATAACAGAAATTCATGGTATTCACTGTCTAAATCAACTCGGGACTGGGGAATAGTAGCTTGGCTGTGCGGTTGATTTCCCTGGGTGTGCGGTTGATTATACCGGGAAGTTGACTTGTCCGGAATATTGACGTCGGCCTCTGATTGGCCAATAAATGTGGGTTTATCAAGCGCCGAAATGGCGCCTCGCCAAGCCCGCTCACCATGTTCCAATTCACGCAATGTCCTATAATTTTCTGAACGGATACTAGCTAACTCTAATTCTAATTCTCTGCGCTTAGATAAACGAACAATCTCCTTTTTACGTGAGCGTTCTGCAGCAATTTGCCTCAGCAAGTCCCCATTCTCTCCCAAATAATCGTCAGAATTATCGTCCTGCACGCCCTGCCCGTCCTGCGGGCTGGGCGGAGAGCTCTCACCCCCGGTGGCTTGGTCCTCCTGCCCGGTAGGGTCACGGTTGGATGAATCCGATATATTATGGGATGTATCTCCCGCTTTCCCTGGGTTCGCCACACCACAATGTGGACATTTAGAGGAATTCCCATGATACGGGGTACTACAAGCGACACAATTAGTCATATCGACGGTGGTGGAATTAGCTGAAGAAGAGTTCGCGGGTCCTGACAATAAACAGTTAGTGACTGAGGTTGCAGGGGCCCGAACGCACCATAGAGCGTTCGACTACCCAAACCCCAGTAACATACCTCAAAAATTTTTTTGGGTATCTGGCAATCTGGTGCCAGGGTTGAGGGAACAAGCACACACTGAGGGCAAATTGAGCAGGAGATGCCCAATTACAAGCTTACAAGCTATGGAGAAGGGCAGAAGAGGCCGTGGGTTCTGACAATAAAACAGTTAGTGACTGAGGTAGTAGGCAGGGGCCCGAACGCACCAAATGTTGACAATAGCCGGTTCACGGCTCTACGGCCTCTAGAACGATGAATACAGGCCAAACTGGCCTCCAACAGGCCCCTACAGGCCCTCAACAACTTGTCACAGGTATGAATAATCTTCATTTACAAAAAGCCCATCAAAATAGTCTTTTGGTGCCCACGCGGTACCCGGTAGCTCCCGGTCGGTTCTTTCGACCACCGCGGGTGCTGGGTCTAGCTTGAGTGCAATGAAAGTCCCTCCCAGCAGTGTTCCAGGAGGTATAGAAGTGAACTCTAGTGCACAACAGGCATCCTCAACTTATTCCCAAGCCACTTTGGATGAGCAAATGTCCATAGAGTCCATGACTAAGTTCCTTTGACCAAAAATTTATGACCAAATGTCCATGGAGTCCATGACTCAGTTCCTTTGTTTAGTCTCAGTGCAGTGCCATCTGGTGTGGCAGCACAGTACCGCCTGACCCAGGTGGTGGGGAGGTCCATCTAGTGGGGAAATATACCCCTATATCTACTCCGTTCCTTTGTACATATAGTAGTCGTGTTTGAAGTTCCATGAATCTTGGTTTCATGTCATGTTCCCATGTTCCCCATTTACACTGTAAAATGATGACAATAAAGCTGAAAATGAACTTTCAAATATTGATTGTGTGTGTTGTGATATGTAAAAACCTTAAACAATTCATGTCCATTGTCCCAGTATACCAATGAACTACATAGAATATGTTACTTGTTTTACCTCTTTTACTCCCTCCTCCCTCCTCAAAATGTCAAAGTCTATATCAAAATAATTTATAGCCTGCTAGAAGAAATCCCTGTGTACAAATGGACACAGAAGTGAGAAAGGGAATTTATAATCAGAGATGTTTTGGATATAACTGAAAAGGCTACAGAAGAGAGCACCCCAGGTTGTTAGAAAGTGGCAGAACACAGCATCTGCTGCTTCATACCCAATGCAACAATTAGCACTGCCCCCAAGTGGTCAAAGTGGCTGGAATGAGTACTGCCAGACTGTACTATTGATACAGTTGGGCGCCAGAGACTGCATGATGTGGGGATAAGTACTGTACATCTGATATCCACTAGATGGCATTATATACACTCCATGTACAGACACTGTGCATGGCAATGCTACAGCTACCTTGGTGCCCTCTTCTGGATAAGGGTGACAACAGGGCATGATTGACAGGGGATTTCATAGGCATGGCCTGCCTGCTATAATGTCTCAATATAGAGGCAGGTTGCCAGCCAACCTATATTGTAGAGAGTAGAGAGAAGAGGGTGTGTGGTAGGGTAGCAGGGGGCACGGATGGCGTGAGGTATTTTTGAAACGTTTTTATCCCGGGTATAAAATGCATAAGCCGATATAGTAGGGGGGCTTGTCTTGGGGGAAGGGATCACCTACCGGCATACTTGTGCAAACAACCAACCCCCCCCCCTCCTCCGGAACTGGAATCCTTATAAATCAGAATTAAGGGCTGATTCCCAGGGCTGATTCATAAAGTATGTTAACAAATATTGGCCTTTTTCAATACCCCGCCCCTACTCCATCACGCTTTTGACCATACCTTCAAAATTGTGTGTCACATTTTGACCAACACCCCCACCCCCCTTGTCCGACGTGACGTATACCGGTAGTTTATGGATCGATCCCGATGTCCTCGATTTCCCTACTGCAGCCACCCATGCACCAGATGCTGGCGGAAGGGAGATTGTCCTTATCATTGTATACTGAGGGTGACTTAAAAATATCACTATCCATAGATTAAGTTACATTCAGACAAAAAAAAAAGATCTGTCTGGGAGTATCCGCTGTCGTTGGAAGAGTAGATAGCCTTGTATATGTACAAAGGCTTCTTAAAATGTATACGCTTAAACTTCCCTGATGAAGGGCCCTCAATATAGCAAAGCTCAAAAATAGCCCTTTTACCTAGAAAACACATTCACACATAGCATCCAAAATTTGCAGGGAGCATATAACCAGGAGCTCTCTGGGGAGTAGGGCATGTGGATCTCTTTATGTCAAGTTTAATCATAATGTTGAAAGACCGATACTAAGCAATAATTCTATAATAAACCCCTACTCAAACAGGATGCACATTGAACTCTAATGCCTCTCACCACCATTGAATCTTCGGCTCACATGTTTTACCCCCTCCTCTTTCCATAAGGACACCTGGTGTTTTGCCGAGGAAATCTAGGACCATCCCATTCTAACTATAGGGAATAATCTTGACATAGTATGGATTATTATGTACATGCACTATGTTAGGAGCTCCCATACATTCTTAACAGTATATCAAAGAACATGTTTACCAGCAGTTAACTAAATCATTGATATTATGACCTTTTGATGGTGTGCCAGGAAGACACGTCCTGATGACGTTATATACCCACGGTCTTCTATACAGGAGCTGCCAATAGCATGAATAGGTTAGAACAGGGCCAAATGAAAAAAAAAAGGTTTGTTTCCAGTTACCCAACCGACCCTAGCAAAACAGGGCAAAAATGTTTTATTTTGTACTTTGAAGAAATTTGTCATTTTTTAAAGGAATTTTTCACTTTTTATATACTTCCCCACTTTCACAGTTCTCAACTGTTCTTTTTCCATCATTATTTTACAATGGAATCAAAGAATTTGGTACATCCATTGATATGATGTGCCCTAGCATTTCCTATACATATGTAAAACAAAAACAAAAAAAAAACAAAAAAAAAAAAAAAAACACCCGACCTATCGACCCTACCCTTTCAATTCATGTAACTGGAAACACAACTTTACTTTTTTTTGGCCTAGGTGAGTTTGGCAGTCCTTTTCTCTTTAATTTGGCCCAAAAAGCTTTCCTGCCTAGTCATATATTAAGCCTTAGGCCAACCGAAGCTAGCAAAACAGGGCTGACCATAAACCTTTTTTTTTAATTTGAGAAATTTTAAGAAATTCTTCATATTTTTCATGAAGTTTTATCCATCTTTTCGTATTTTTATTAAGACTTTCATCCATTTTCTCTGGGTCTCGAGTCAACAATATTTTGTACCATAAAATCAAAGAATCTGGCATATCTACCCATAAATCTCTATACAAAATTTGAAAAAAAAATATAAAAAAACTTATTCACTGTGTTTAACGTCTTTGATAACTACATAATGATATGTGGAACAATATTGTAAACCATTGTCAGAGGTAGACATTAACACTGGCCCGGTGGCCAATGGCCAGTAGTTTTGGTTGTGGGCCAGCGACTTTTTCTAAATTTCCATTGAAATTGGCCATTTGGCCAGTAGGATATTTGAAAATACATTGCTCTATACTAAAGGGCTGGCCCGGGTGGCCAAAGGTCCCAAATGTTAGTGTCTACCCCTTATTGTGATAATGTGTAGTAGTCATGTAGGCCTATATCATGTATATTATATCACTCACTCCCTACAAAGTGGCGGTTGACCTGTGTATGCCTACATGTATGTCAAGTGCCACTTCATTGTAAAGACTTCCTTCTCCAACCTGCCTTCAACTGGGGAAGACGTTTTTATCTCAGTTGACACAGACCAGGCCGATAAATAAATCAAAATCATTTGTTTCGGGTAACATGCTGGAAAAAATTGGTAGGGTAGGTCGGATCTTTATTCTTATTATCATTTTTCAAAACATTTCTACCCGCTACAGTGACTCACGACGATCCCCATTGACTCGGGGATAAGTAGCGGTGGCACGGGGATGAAACTTTTGAAGCCCTCCATAAGCTGATAATGCCCCTAGAGCCCACAGAGGCCCGGATCAGTGACTCGGGAACTACAAATAATACAGGTTTTTGAAAAAGAAACAGCTGATTTTTTTTTTTTTTTTTTAACGGAGAAATAAATCTATCGTCGACCCTGTTTTGCAAGGTATGGTCGGATTAAACTGTACCTGGAATATTTTTGGGGGTTTGGCCCTATGGTGACAAAAGTTGTCCACGAATTTAAGATACTGTTATATCGACTGTAACCAGTCTTCAGAGAATTTGATTATGGGGGAAAAACAAATTTAAACGAGAATTACTACTACACTGAAGTCAAATTCTCATACAAAGTATGAATTTCAGTCTTATAGTCCTGCCTCAATACGTTAAAAAAACAGGCGAATAAAAGACTTTGATCTAGCTCTGTTCCCCACGGGGGGGGGGGGGGGCATTTGAGCATATTTGGAAACTATGTGCGTACACAAACTAGCGGAAAGGGGTACTTTTTCCCTAAGGAACGGATCCGAGAGGATCAGCTAAAAGGGGTCTTTTGGAGTCAATTTGGGGGAAAAGGGGGTACACTTTTGAAGGGCTTTCCAGCGGTGAAAGAATTTTTAAGATATTCCAACTAGAACCAGAGTTAGTGTTCATATCTCACAGTTATTTAAATTTTCCCCATAAAATGATCAAAATCTGAACGGGAAAGGGGTACCCTTTTCCTGGAAATTTTCAAAAAATTGACCGGGAAAGTGGTATCTTGTTCAAAGAAATCCCCAAAACATGGCCGGGAAAGGGGTAAATTGTATGAAACAAAGCCCTTGAAAGGGTGCCCAGATGAGAGGTTATCTTCTTGCGGTCTAACTGCAGCAAAAGGGGTACTTTTCCAACCTGATTCCCGTCAAAAGGGGTATATTTTGGTTGTATTTTGCCCTGCTAAAAGGGGTACCAAGTCAAGGGCCATGTACACACATGGTTACTATAGAACATATAGGGAGTGGCCCCCGGGTCTGTTCTGCAAGGGTTGATCAGAGATGAGACGTAGGATGACAGAACGTTTCTTGTATGGTTTGGAGAAAACTATGGTGAGTAGGACTATCATGTTTAGCCGGTCATTAATCATCTCACAGGGGCGGATCCAGGATTTTTAAAAAGGGGGGGTCCAACCCTGGTTTATGGGGTAATGCGCCGCAAGCGCAGCACCACAACATCGCAAGTACAACGGCGCGACATTGCAAGCGCAGCGGCACAAGATACCTAGGGGGATTTGGGGGCATGCCCTCCCCAAGAAAATTTTAAAATCTAGATATCAAACAGTGCATTCTGATGCATTGCTAGATCCCAATCCAGTAAAGCATTTTGGTGTACCATCAGTAGTAAACCCATGATTATGAGAACAGAGAATGGAAATCTTATTGAATTTTGATTGCACAATGGTGTTTTAGGGAGGCTTGGCATGTCCCCTAGAAAATTGTAGAAATATATATATATATATATATATATATATATATATATATATATATATATATCAAACTCCAAATTTTAAAGCATTTTGGTGTAAACCTAGGGTGGGCAGGTTTCCATGAAGGGGATGCACATCTTAAGTGGTAATGCTTTGTCCTTTGTGAGGTTTTAGGGGCTGGTCCCTCAAAAATTTTTGAAATATAGATGTCAAAATCTTGAGTTCAAGGGCTTCAACTAGCCTCAGATGAATGTATTTTTAGATATTGTTCCTTAAGGGGGTGTGGGGACTGCCTCCATCCCTGGGAAGTTTTTTGAAAAATGATGTTAAACCTTGAGGTTTAAAGCATTTTGGTGTACCATCAGGAGTATGTTTATGCACTGGTGGAGTTTTGGGTCATTTCCAAAGAAAATCTTATAACATAATCATCAAACCTATATTTAAAACGTTTTGGTATAGGAAAGGGATGTAAATTTATGTCCTGATACCATACATTGTTCTTTGATAGAGTTTTGATAGCTCATCCCCCAAGGAAATTTTTGAAATATTGGTTTTAAACACGGTAGTCTAAGCATCTAAGGAATTTCTGTATCATTGGGTGTGAATCTAGTAGTTTTATTTGAAAGTGATTTGGAGCCTACCATCAAGAAAGCTTTGAAATTTCACAAAAACTTATTACAGCACACAGTATTTTGATGCACCCCAAGTGGTGAATAAAATTTTAATGGGATATAAATTTAATAGAAAATTACCTGGGGGACCAAACATAGTATCCCATGCATAAGGCACACCTGATGCCTAGATGCCTATGTGGACTCACTGGTGCACATTGGGTCACATTAGAAAATTTTGTGGAAATTTTATAGATTTTAGATACTGTAGTCATAAATTATAAAATTCACAAACAATAAAACCATATCAAAGAGAGATAGGGGCCATGAATGGGGGTATACAAAGTGGACATCTTGGGTGGGCCCAAAGGGGGGGTCCCCCTTCGGGGACCCCCATTTGAACATTTTATGGGTGGACCAAAAGGGGGGGGGGTCCGGACCCCCAGGACCCCCCCCCCTGGATCCGCCCCTTCTCTCACAGACACAAACATGTTAACTGGGCCATATCCCATAGCCCTCCTGGATCGTGTGCCAAGAATGAAGACGACGCTGAACAACGCTGATCGGCAACAAAGATTTTTATAACTGAGAAGATTGCTGGAATTTCGCGCGTCTCCGGAACTGATTTGCATCCCCCAGCAGTGGACACCGAGTTCTTTTTTCTTTTAATACCTGTAGTCCACTGGGCCTCTTCGGCCAATTGTGGCCATACATTCCTTACACAATAGTCGGCCGAAGAGGCCCAGTGGACTATAGGTAGAACGGAGCTAAACTGCTCTGTTACATATCGTGGTATTGCCGTAACAACGCTCTGTAGTGCGTTTTCTTCTTTTTTCAGGGATGTAAGTCAGGAATAGGCAAAAATCAGGAAGCCATACATTTACTTGATATAAAAGCCCTCTATTTTTCACAAATAGCCCTCCTTACCACTCATGTAAGGAAAATAAATGTCATTCAAAAATTTCAGAAATCAGGAAATCCTGATAAATCCTGAAGACTTACATCCCTGTTTTTTTTCGGGGGGGGGGGCTAAAATGGGTGAACATCTCCGCTCATGAAGAGGATCCACCCCCGCCCCAAACGGACTCCTGATCGATCTTTCCTTTTTGTTTCTTAGCCTTTTTGTCTCTCCAGCACCACCACTATACAGCCCGCGGGCAATACCACTAAACACATCGTTACGAATGTAATATATAATGAATAGACTTGCACTAGTTGGCTTCAGGGGGTGATAGAAGCATTCGCCTCCGGCTCATGCTTCTATCACCCCCTGAAGCCAACTAGTGCAAGTCTATTCATTATATATTGCGCTTATAACACGGTTTCCACCATTAATTCTAAGTATTTACTCTTAAAATGGATAGAATCCATTGTTTTCTTTTGCGAGTCGACAAGACGGCCCTCCGCCATCTTGGTTTCATGTTGATATGAGTTCAATCACTATACACCAGGCTGCGCCACTTTCAGAGGCGTAAACTTACTCGCAGTGGGAACATACAGAAGGGATAGTAGTAGCGTTGCTTTATACGGGTTTGCTATGGTTCCTCTTCTATTAAGTTAATGACCGTGGCTAGTTGATAGGCTATACACCAGATGGCACGAGAGCTCATGTAAACAAACGCAATGGCGAACACGCACGGCCAGTCGCTCACTTCGAAAGTTTAATCTTTTTTTATATCAAATACAGCCATAATATCAAGGAATCTAGTCGACAGGGAGGTAGAATATGGTTTTAACTATGTTATGACCAAAGCATTTCGTCAGATTTGGTACATAAGCTTCAAAAATGGAGGATTTACTTTCGTGTCAACTCGTTGTCAAGGTATGTCCGCTCTGCTGTGCGTCCGCTGTCAATTTTGGGTTCTTATATCGCCAGATATCAGAACTCATATTATCCATTTTAGGAACTGAAATCAGTGCCTAAACTCGATAACCATGTTATATTACGTTGTAGTCAGGGGATTGTGGTCAAGTGTGTTCTGTGGATATTTTGTGCCCCTTCTGCGGTCATTTTATGAGAGGGTTTTCTAAGGAAGTTTGTTATGTGGACCCTTGACTTTGTGCTGTGTGGCTGAAACGCAGCATAACAATTCATCAATAAGTATAACTGACAAGACTAGATGTGAAGTAACACATACATGTCAGCAGATTGTTGTAATGGCCATAAAAAGGGTGTCCTACGTTTGACGATACAGTGAATGTGATGTTTTTCATTGAGGTATACAGAGAAGGCCCGCATCCTGTCCGGTTTATGTTCTGCCTTATTATTTATAGCCATGACGCGATCATCTCATTCTTAGTGGCATAATGTCGAACTGTATTACTAAATGGTGCGGTATACATGTACATATCCGCAACCCGGTATACATATTGTTGCCCATAGTTTGCACACATGACTAACAATTGTCTATGATATTCTTTATATTGGGACACTCATTGGCGTTCATAAGGGAACGTTCAACAATTATGTCACTGTTACTTAGGCATTTTTCAGGACCCACCCACCCCCTTGTCACTGTTTTGTATGGAACATATAGACTAATAGAGGAACCCAGACCCCCCACCCCCACCCCCTAAGCAGTGACGTACCGGTAATTGTTGAACGTTCCCTAACACAAGCCTGGAAAAAAGCAGGTGTTGAAATATTTCAACCAAAACACCAGACCTATGTACCTAATTTTCCTAAGCTGGTATCGACAAGGTGGTCGGGGGGGGGGGGGGAGGGGGAGGGGTCCTCTGAGGCCTAGGAGCTGCACATGCCCTCATTGTTTATCATTTCGTCCCATTTCCTGTGGAAGTGTAAACTTACCGAACGTAACAGTCCTTTTACCCTCATCCTTGGCTGTCTGGTGAGCACCAAGTATATCACAGGTCTATTCCTTTCCACACTCCTCTAACAATATCCAGCAGAAATGCTGCTCCATCCGTTATAGTCTTACGTTGTTTGGTGCTTGTCTAGTGTGTAGTGAGCTGGTGATATGGTGCCCTGAGGCCATGTGCTGCTGGAGTAGGAGTCATAGTGAACTGTGCTCTATGGCTGTTGGAGCGGTAGTGCACGGCTGGGATTTCCACATCACATGTACACGCAGTTGGACATTTTGTGAATGGCGGGAGTCTGTGGTGGGGGGGGGGGGGATGTACCGGCGAATCAGAGACCGAGACTGAGCTTCTACGATTGGAGAGTGGATGAGTCGAACCCCCGGGTCGGACCAGAGAAGAGCACGTTATCATCAAGTAGGACATCCTGTACTCATATACCGCGTCTCAGTCAGTGGTTATGGTGACGGTTTTAAAAAAGTAACTATTAGTATTTTCTTCTTTTTCTTTTTTTTTTTTTTTTTGGGGGGGGGGGGGGGTGGGGAATCTTCGAAGATTTCACTTTCAAAGTCGTGTTAATAATATAAACACTTACATCTCAAAGATTATTGCAGCCCTCGATTAGATTGGAGCCGCTGTAGATTGTTTTGTTTGTTAGTTTGTTGTTGTTGTTTTTGGGGGGCATCTGAAAAAAAATACCGCTTTGGTGGGAGGAGGGGGGCCTGACATGTCATTCCAATACATATCTGATTTTTGAGGAGGTCATTTTGCAAAATCAGGTCATAGTAGTAGGGGGAGGAGGGATCATCAAACTCTTTAAATATTGATGGGGGCGGGCGGGGATCTAAAAAAAAACTTGCCAGCCCGTGGAAATCCACCAAGCCCCCCCCCCCCCCCCACAGCAATAAATGACTATGGCCCAGATCCGCTGCCGGTTTCTAGAAATGCCTTCGTCTCATGTTGAATTTGGCGATACAAACCCATATTACTTAATCATTCTTATATTCTCACTATAATATGATACTCTTACTTTTAAATAAAAATCGTCTTGTTCCAATGCAATTCGTGTTCCCAACTTTTGAGCCCATTTTTCACGGTTCTGCCATATAAGCAATAGAGTAAAGTTAGTGTGGAAATCATGTACAGCATGCCGTTATCGCCATTTTTGAAGTTGTTTGGATGGTTAACATAGCGTATACGATGACAAATCACCTAGATCTAGTGCTTTACCCTCTAGTGTTTTCAGGGTGTTGGTGGTAAAGGTGGTGTTTACCGGGTGTTTAAAACGATATATTACTAAGAGAGTTGTATCCGAGATGGGATCAGTGACGTGTACAACCACATAGACCAGCGGTAGGTGACGATATGGGTGACCCCGGGGTTACCCGAGACGACATCTACTAGTACCTCAAATCGTAGTGAGAAGCCTCACAATAATGTCATTAAGTATTATACACCAGGGCGGCGTTTCTTAATAGCCAACTAGAGGTTCAAGTCTCTACTAGAGGTGATTTGCATTTCTAGTAGACAAATGTGGGTGAATAGAAAGACCCCACCCTTAGTACAAAGATGATAGTTGGAGCCTCTAGTAGAGTTAAAACTTACCCATTTCATAATGTAATAGTAAAGGGTAAATAGTATAACATTGTACTATATACTTTTCCATCTAACCTCTAGTAAGTGCCCTACGACTGCACTTAGCTGAGACACCATCAGAGGTCATCTCAATCTACTGTAATGTGTCTTTATCCCCCCCCCCCCCACAAGTGCATGTCTATGTATTTCATCAACATTGTTTGTAAGGAATTGTACTTTAAAACATGAAATTCGATGTGATGCATCCCATTTTCAGAAGGTAATTCCATCGTTGAAAATAACTACAACTAGCATAAATATGATGCTAGTTATAGGTTATAGGTAACTGTGTGTGTTAGTAGAGTTCCTTGATTATTAGCAAGTTATCAATATATTATATATCAAATAGAGATCATACTTCTTATATTATAATCTCTATTTGTTGGAAACCAAGGAAAACTGGATAAATCAACTTTGACTGCATTATTATCACCTGCTTGTGTAGTGGCGCAGTCAATAAACACTTTTTGTGAAACAAAGAATCAACTAAAGGCTTTGTTGCATAAGTCTTTAAAGGGGCCCTGGCACCGCAAATTAACAACATGGGTACCAATTCAAACAGCGATCATAAAATCGCAGGGACCAGCGGAAAAATCGCGGCGCCCTGATTGGTCAAAAAGTGGTCACGTGACATTTTAATGCGGGCGTGCATTACGGTGCCAGGGCCCCTTTAAACCTTTGGTGCCATCCAGTATTTATATGGAGTCATTATTATTCTAGGATTGGGTACAATCATGGGTGTGGACTGGTTACCAGGTTGAGTCTGTGTCTAGGTGTTATCCACATAGTAAGGGTGAGAAAGTAAAGGAACGGTGCTGCCTTCTGCCAGCTCTATTTGCTATGTATAGACCTTGATTACGGAGGTGAGGGGTGTACACATCTTTCTTTCAAATTTTCTTACTATGGCTGGATCACCTGTACTATTCACTTCTGTACAATCTACTTAGTAGCCTACTACAGGTAAAAGATTACCAGTAAATAGTAGTGTCTCTTACTAGAGGTATAAAAAGTGATCTGTACTATTGGTGATTGTGAAATGGTCATGTCTACTATAGGTGGGACCTCTAGTACAGTAACCTATAGTAGGGACATCACCATGGACTGAATAGTACATTATTAAGAAATGACTCCCAGCAGTTACTACATGTATTGTCTGCACCAGTACGACTGCTCTACCAAACCTTATGTAATTTCTGCATGGGTGCTAATCGTACAGATCAGTGTTAGGGCAGCAGCTACGATCACCTGCACTATCCTAGCTTATTCTCGAGAGTTTCAAGTCTTAGGGGATGTGTGTAGTCGTAGTGTCTTAAGAAATAGCCTTCTGGGTGGGTGATAGAAAACTGGATGTAGGCCAGACATCCGCCGCACGTGGACGGAAACAGGACTTTGGGGGCACATGTTGAGGGATGAGATGCTTGGCGTGTATGGTTCGAGGTATGTATTCACCGCTTCCTCCGATATACTGTTGGGCGCGGTCTTAATCAAGTTTATCAACGGGAGGGGGGGGGGCTGATATATGGTGCATCCCCAAGAAATATTTCACGCCTCGTGAGAAGTAAAATGTTTTTGAAAAGTTTGTTCCCGTGTCCCTTTATCCCTTATGAACGACTTATAACAATAACAATATTAGGGAGTGCATGTTATTACTTATCAACAGGGGATGGGTTTTCGTGTGTCCACGCAAAAAAAAAAATTTCGCCCCCGCCTACATGGCGAAGAGAATTTCCATGCCCCTCTTTGATCTATAGTAGTGCACAGGCCTTTTTGCTAAAGTTTTTATGCCCCCTCCCCTCCTCAAGACGGGTATAAATATTTTAAGCCCTCCGGAAAAGGGGGCTAAAATTTCTATGCCCCCTCCCCCCTCAACCCCCTCCCCCCCCCCCCAATCCCTTGGCTTGGTGAGAGGGGAAAGAGAGGGAGTGCTATTCAGCTATGGGATATCTACAGGAGTCCTACATAAATGCTGTGAGGAATGCGTGTTGTCAACTGTAGTATAGCATACAATACCGTGAGAAACTGTTCATTACATGTATAAAGGTATTGGCATGTAATACCAAATGAACCACAACTAGACCAGAAGCTGAAGTTCAACACAGATATTTTCTCGAAAGTGTTTTATGATATCTGATTGATTTGATGAACAAATGTTAATTCATGGCGGAGGATGAAGTTCTTACACTTTTTATTTTACATACAAAAAGGACTTGTACAAAATGATTATATATCAATGCACTTCCATAATACCTTGCATATATAAGGCGCACCCTGAGTGGAAAGGAGTCCTGTAAGGTGCAGGTAGAGGTTGAATAAGGCGCACCCTGAGTGGAAAGGAGTCCTGTAAGGTGCAGGTAGAGGTTGAATAGGGCGCACCCTGAGTGGAAAGGAGTGAGTGAGTGAGTGAGTAATGGTTGTTTAACGCCAAGCCGACAGCTAAGGTCATATTCATGTCGGAAAAAGTACATTAGACATCACGTCACAAAGGAATACATGTGCCTGTGCCCGTGCATATGGACACCAGACACATGTAAGAAAGAGGGGACAGGAAAGAGGAGATTCAAGGAACGAATATGTGCCAGTGCCCGCGCATATGGACACCACCCACACTCAGAGAGGATAGAAAAGCAAGACATAGACCCCTTTTAAAGATGGCCTGGGGCTGGGGAGGCCCGAGTGGAAAGGAGTCCTGTAAGGTGCAGGTAGAGGTTGAGTAAGGCGCACCCTGAGTGGAAAGGAGTCCTGTAAGGTGCAGGTAGAGGTTGAATAAGGCGCACCCTGAGTGGAAAGGAGTCCTGTAAGGTGCAGGTAGAGGTTGAATAAGGCACACCCTGAGTGGAAAGGAGTCCTGTAAGGTGCAGGTAGAGGTTGAATAAGGCGCACCCTGAGTGGAAAGGAGTCCTGTAAGGTGCAGGTAGAGGTTGAATAAGGCGCACCCTGAGTGGAAATGAGTCCTGTAAGGTGCAGGTAGAAGTTGAATAAAGCGCTCCCTGAGTGGAAAGGAGTCCTGTAAGGTGCAGGTAGAGGTTGAATAAGGCGCACCCTGAGTGGAAAGGAGTCCTGCAAGGTGCAGGTAGGTTTGAATAAGGTGCACCCTGAGTGGAAAGGAGTCCTGTAAGGTGCAGGTAAAGGTTGAATAAGGCGCACCCTGAGTGGAAAGGAGTCCTGCAAGGTGCAGGTAGAGGTTGAATAAAGCGCTCCCTGAGTGGAAAGGAGTCCTGTAAGGTGCAGGTAGAGGTTGAATAAGGCGCACCCTGAGTGGAAAGGAGTCCTGTAAGGTGCAAGTAGAGGTTGAAAAAGGCGCACCCTGAGTGGAAAGGAGTCCTGTAAGGTGCAGGTAGAGGTTGAATAAGGCGCACCCTGAGTGGTAAGAAGTCCTGTAAGGTGCAGGTAGAGGTTGAATAAGGCGCACCCTGAGTGGTAAGAAGTCCTGTAAGGTGCAGGTAGAGGTTGAATAGGGCGCACCCTGAGTGGAAAGGAGTCCTGTAAGGTGCAGGTAGAGGTTGAATAAGGCGCACCCTGAGTGGAAAGGAGATCTGTAAGGTGCAGGTAGAAGTTGAATTTGAGCTGTTTAGTGCTGCTCTAAAGTATGATATCCTCTCCCATAAGGCGCAACCAGAACTTTGGCCAATCCTATAAGGTGTACTAGGGCTCCACGTGTGTAAGCCGTACATAATATGCAGGTTATTATGATTATAGGGATTTCTGAAAGTTTTTTTACCTGTAATCATTGGCACATTCATCGAGATTGAATTCTCTGGTATAGTCCCACAATAAGATAGTTTCAGATAGATATGTCATGGACTTGTATTATGAGTGATGAATAAACAAATACAAAGTCACCCTTCACCAATATTCAAATATACCCTGTTTAACTTAATAGGTGAAGGGTGACATGGAGCATGAAGGGTGACGTCCACTGACCTGGAGCATAGTACATGTACATGTATGTCCATACACCTAATATTGCCTTCCTACTTGTATTACATCGCCGCCTCAGTGCAAAAAGATTGTAACTGATATTTTGGCAAAATTGAGTTTTCTTCTGTTTTAATATCTACTGACCATTATATACCTTTTATGAAAGTATTAGAGCTCCATCTATGATAAATATATCTACAGTTCCCCATGCAGTAAGGCTGTGCCAACTGTATTCTATAGTGATTGCAACACTTCTTTTGCCTCTCCTGCAAAACTTGAAATATGCAGATACAACCTTGTTGCACTGAGGCGACGACATGTAGTTTAAAATACCATCCAAGTGCATATTTAATAGTGCATATACCAAGAAGCCTTTCCTCTTTTACAATCATATTTCAAAAGAAATTGTAGTATGAATGCGATAGTACAATGTATACAAATGCAGTATACACACTATTACCAAATTTTGTATGCAAACATGGAAACAAACAAATTGGCTACATACAATATTCTATAAAAAGGTAATTATACCAAATATGATATGTCATAACTGGGGGGGGGGGGTTGCGTAGTGCAGTATGTATGGCAGCGTTTCTAGTGACTGTTGATGGTGCTAATAAAGCACGTAATCACATAAATAGATGAAGGGTCATAGGATTACAAAGTATATGAATGTCATATTTTAAATAACCCCGGTAAGTAATGCTACACACAGATCTGCACAGAGATTGTTGTTGACTATTTCATTTAAATTCACTAAAGAGCATCGCTTAAAACAAGATATAAATCACAGGGAAATGCTCTTTCAGTGTTAGCACCTCTTGTAATATACACCTTCTCATACCAACAAGAATCTCACAATAGAATATTACAGAGTAGAGAAGGTAATCTTTAGGTGACAGTGGAAATCGACCAATAAAAAATCCCATTTATGGCTTTCTTTCGCGAGGTGTGGCATCCAGGGGATAAGGGGGGAATGTCGTAACCCGCTTGACCAACAACAGAAAGGTAAGAATGTCCAAAGAAAAAAAAATGCCTGCAAATTCAAAAAGGTGTCTCCCTGTGCTTATGCATGGTCAATAATCTTACATATTTTATCCTTGTATTGTTGGTCCTCGATTATACACTCCAAGATAAGACGAGTTATGGCTTAATTGTAACCAGTAGCATTGACGGGGCGAGTAGAAAACTGTCTGTCTGTATGTACTCAGCATCCCACCCCGTGTACATGTAATAAATAGCTCTTCCTACGTACGCACGTGTTTTATTGTACCTCCAGGGGTCACATCTGAAAGAATATAACAAAAAACAATAGTCCTTCAGAAAAAGTGACTCTTATTAAACCTATAACAGATAAAGACGCAGGTAATTGATTTGCACACTTGAGTAAAATTAATGATGACCAAGTCATCGCCCCTTTTATTTAAATAAATCAACAAAAACATTTTTAACCACTCATTTTAAGTGTCTACATGGAGCAATGGCTGCCAGTATGCTAATGACTCAGGTATGTAACTACAACACACCTGTTGCCAGGTGAGTACCAGGTGTTTCCCCTAGAGGGCCTAACTATCTTACCTGGTCAAATATTAGTAACACGGCCCACCAGGGCGAGCAGTGTTACTACACAATAATACTAGGCAGACATATCATACTAAAGATTTCCAGTACAAGTACAGCACCTTATTCCATGTTGAGAAATAGTATTACTATTGGATTGTATGGGAAGCCTTATTCTTCACAGAAGAATGGGGAGACAGTTAGACTGAATGTCATTCTCCACGGCCCCATTGCCCATCATGACGTTACCAAAAGAGCCTTAAACTCCTTATCAAAATGCAATATTGATTTCTTTTTTTTTACCAAGGCAATATGGAATAACTACAGATGGCCACTCGAATTGCACCAAACTGAACGTTTGTTTTCTCAATCGCACTGAAGCAATATTCCACTTGGCTCTGCAACTACACATGTAGTTTATCCTAGTGTTGAATATTAACTGAAAACTGAATGGAGTGTGCATGTGGCGAGGGGGCACAAGTATGGGTATGGACCACTAAATTCGACATGGTGACATGGCCATTTCTTAAATCGACATGTGACATGGGCCTTAGTGACATGAGGCAAAACAATTAGTGACATGATATAGATGCTTTCTTAAATTCGACATGGGACATGATAGGCTCTTAGAGATAACATAGGACATGGGGATTTAAGTGACAAGTGTCATGATCATTTTTTAAAATCGACATGTGACATGGGGGACCCCCCATCCACACACCCGCAAGATACCACTTGGTGCAATTCGAGTGGCCATCTGTATAATAATTTTGTACACGACATCGGTTTTAAAATTATTATACATGCAATACAACAGTTTCGTACTAATCTAGATCTACAGTAAAGAAATGATTCCCGTTATTCAACGTTAGGGAGTGGTCATTATTTATCAACAGGGTGGGGGTGGTGGGTTTTCACGCGGACGCGCGGAAATTTTTTACGCCCCCCCCCTCGGGCAGGGAGTAGATACAATGTCACTATTGGTGTGGGGCAGGGAGTAGATACAATGTCACTATTGGTGAGGGGCAAGGAGCAGATACAATTGGGCTATGGGAGGCGGAGGGGTGACGGTCGGTGGAGTTTCTATTTTTCACTCTATGGGAGGCTGACTTATTATAGTTCTACTGAGGAGACTGGAGGGAAAGTTGTATTTTCTCTAAATAATTCAAATGGGGTTAGTCCAGAGATATGGTACACCCTAAAATGGGGTGAATCCTTATCATGAGATTCAACTCACATTCTGAAATGGGGTAGCTTATAAAACAAATATCAAATTCGGGATTTCCACCAGTTATGTTAGTCACTTCACTCTAATCTCCTCTCGCGGCTTGAATTCCTCCACCAATCCACCTCCACTCGCAATGTTATCGTAATCTTGAATAATCTAGTGCTAGGATCAAGGGTAGAGCTTTGTGTTTAAATTCCTATGCCCATGTGGAAAGAAAACACAATTGGGTACTTCATCTCCAAGGGTTTTTATTGAATAAAAATAAGGGTGCCAATTCAAGTCCAATACAATTCAGAATCCCATGTCAATTTCACATGTCAATTTGGAAGTCCTAAACATACGCCTTTGACACAGGAAGGATTTCAATTAGATCAACTCAATAATCAATTCCAATTCCGCATTGTCCATTTCTAAAATCATCAGGTAGTAATTGCACCACATTTCATAAATGATTTCATGCACCCAATCCGGGGTGTAAACACTTTCCATCATCGGTACAAATGCGCGCAGGCACTTAAGTACAAACCTTTATAAGGTTCAATCCTCACGACCCAGTCCAAAATGAGGTTGGTCTTCTATCACAAATTCAATAATAATTTGGGATACCTAAACCCTCTTACAAATATCGATCTCCACTGGTCATCATGAATAACATGAACGTCAATAATGTTCTCCTCATGACATTACGAATAACATGAACTTTTGATAAATATCGATCCTCACATGTCATCTCAAATAACATGAACTTTTGAAGCCCATCATGGCCTAACTCCAGGTTAAATCAATAATCGCCAATGAATATCACAATCACAAACCATTGAGGCCTTAGAACTCCATCATGGCATAACCTCAAATCAAATCAATAACTCCATGGTGAGATGTTTCAAGTGAGCTTTGAGAATACAATAATGTGTAGTGAGAACCAATGAAAGCTAAACAAGACTAAGTCCTTCGAATGTGTGTGTCTCCTCTATGTATATTATAGGCAGATCTCTCAGTTGGTATGTCTGAAATCCTCAATTGAATAAGTCAGGACCTTATCAGATGAAGTCAAGACTCAAGTATAATCCTAAATTGAATTAAGTGGTGAGCCCCATTGTATAAGGCTGTGATCCCAGTTGAATGAAATTGTTGAAGACCCAGAAAGCACTCCAGAGCAAGAGCCCAAGTTTCAGTAAATACTATTCAGAATCTCAATTGATTCTTACTAGTGAACTGCCAAATATAAATTTCTTCCCCTTTGATTCCAGGACAGACCGTGAATCCCTTCCTTTGGTACACAATCTGCGCCCCACTTCTGCAGTGCCAGCCTTTTATACTACCAGACCACCGGTGGTTTTGGTCTTTGGTCACCCGACACCCTGTGGCCATTGACTGCCGTACCAGAGGACACAAACACACACATACCCACTTATAGGGGCTTCACCTCTACTGTGGCCACCGAGACCCCCAGGAACTATTTGGCTCCAGTCCAAAACAATGACTCAGCCCCCACAGCCACCTCCTGCATCTTATAGGGCTATAACACTTTGGACTCTATGTGACTGAGGACTTATAGTGACATTATAGCATACAACTAGGAACTTATAGCCATATTAGAATACACCTTTGCTTGCTCCCGGTGACATGTCGCATTCAAAAGTTTCTTGTCTTTAGATTAGATCTTATATAACAACCATTATGCTTTATACAGTAACCATTCTTGTATGCTGCTGGTATATAGCCAGTGTGAAGGAACCCCGTATCTTTATATTATTTCCAGAATTACTATTGTTACTCCCTAAACAATAGCGATAGGTTTGTCGCTCTTCACGATTCCCTATAACTCACAATGACACTATTGGTGTGGGGCAGGGAGCAGTTACAATGTCACTATTGGTGAGGGGCAAGGAGCAGATACAATGACACTATTGGTGTGGGGCAGGGAGCAGTTACAATGTCACTATTGGTGTGGGGAAGGGAGTAGATACTGTGACGAGAACGCATGGCGTCGACCGCTCCCATACCTTGCCGGGCTGCCCCAGCCCTCCCCCCGGGGATCTGCCACTCTTCACGGGAGCCCTGTCCGCAGTTACCCCTATTTTCGCCCATGCAGCTACCTTCTTTCCCACATCAATCTCACAAATCTACACTAAGACAACTTTTATGTCATAGTCAGGGAGGTGGACGGGAAGTTTAGGCACCCCTACCAACCTTTGTTTAGTCTGTATTCTTTAGTTTAGGGGTATATTTTGATGAAACAGAGACAGCACTCCAGCTTCCTTCTTCACCCTGTCACTTATGGACAGGGACTGAAGTAACCGGTCCCGCACACGGGGCCCTGTTTCTACCCAAGCTTTGTAAAATATGCCTTATCTGCACAAAGTCACACAATTTAAAGTAGCACTATGGTTAGATATGACTTTAATTAAAGTAGCCTCTTTAGTTTTATTGACAAAATATTAGTGCAAACCACTGTATTTTTAAGTCAATTGACAGCCTGATCTGGACTGGGAAAATAGAGGCAGTAGCCATTTTGGCCCCAAGCCAGTCCCCAAATTTGGCACCACCAGTATGGCCAATTCTGGACATATTTACATAATTCAAGTAGTGACTCCCACTAACTTGGGGTCATAGACCATTATGGCATTGTTGTATTTTTAAGAAATTGTCTGATTATTCCATAAATTCAGACTGAAATTCCAGCCAATCAGGGCAGCCCTGTCAGGGCCCTGTTGGGTCCTATGGGGTCCTGTTAGGCCCTCCTCCATTGGCTGGGGCTGGTCAGGTGGTCAGGCCCAGCCAAGCTCTATATAAGCAGTCCAGCCTGCTCAGTCAGGCGGAACCAAACTGGCTCTCACCACACACACTGCCAACTAGGAGCAACTCACCACCAGCTCACCAACCCACTGCTAACAAGGAGCAGTCTCCACCACCTCACTGCCAACTAGGAGCAACTCACCACCAGCTCACCAACCCACTGCTAACAAGGAGCAGTCTCCACCACCTCACTGCCAACAAGGAGCAGTCTCCACCACCTCACTGCCAACCAGGAGCAGTCTTCGCACCTTCCCGGGTCCACCCCACTGGAACCGAACAACTTTAACATGAGTCTGAGTCACTCAACCGAACACCGTGTCGCACCTTCCCGGGTCCACCCCACTGGAACAGAACAACTTTAACATGAATCCGAATCACTCAACCGAACACCTTTAATGCAGGGCCGCGTCACCCCCGCTCCACCCAACACCGGCGTCCCCCTGCAAGAGTCGTTCAACTTCTACGGGCCATCCCTAGCTCAGCTGGAGGAGCCATTAAACTTTACTTACGTTGGGCTTAGTGGAGACCTGGCCCCCCGCCTGGCCCCCATCCATAGTTATCACATACGTGTGGGCTTAGCGATGTCCTGGCCCCATCAACTTTAACTTTATTTACGTTGGGCTTAGCGGAGACCTGGCCCCTATCCATAGTTATCACCTATGTGTGGGCTTAGCGATGTCCTGGCCCCATCAACTTTAACTTTATTTACGTTGGGCTTAGCGGAGACCTGGCCCCTATCCATAGTTATCACCTACGTGTGGGCTTAGCAATGTCCTGGCCCGTTTGATATAGAAATATAGTGTAACTGATAGAGACCACCTTGTTGAATATTTTACTTTAGAATAAAAGAATGTATAACTGTAATCCCCAGGTTGTCTTATGTCCTTGACCTGGTGTTAACGCCATCCTAGTGGTCCGAACTTGGAGCTTTCTAGTTCCCCTCTTAGTAAGAACACAACGAGAAGTACTAGACCCCGCACCACCCTTTGCGGGGAATTCCGCTACAGAAAATGGTGCCGTGACCAGGATGGCTAAGTCACACTAGCGAGGGCATTTGATTGACCTATACAGTTCAAACTTTTCTAATTTTATCCACAGCATTTTAACTAGGAACACATATCGCTGCAGACATGAACTTTCTTAGTAAAAGTTTCACTGCCTTGCAGAACTTATTTTCACCTCAGTCCCAGATGCCCGAGGTGCAAACTAGAAGATTGCTGAGTTTAGAGCCTGGAGCTGAGGGAGGGTTTTGCCAGATGCCCGAGACTCCTGAGAGTCAATGGCCTCAAGGCAACTTGTCCCGGAGCAACTCCATACAGTCTCTACTTACCCTCAGACGGGTACACGAAGTAGCAAGCACAGATTATCCTCCCCCTGTGGATACCCCTCGCCCAAGGCACCCACCGATGGGACCCCCATGCCGAAGGAAGGCTAAGGAACCGATGCGCTACAATGGCAAGTCAGACCTGCCCGATTGGCTCAGCCACTTCCGCAGTGTTGCTGTCTGGAATGGTTGGGAAGACGATGAGTACGGTTTGCAGTTGGCATGTTCGCTTGTAGAGGACGCACGTGAGGTACTTTCTTCGCTACCGGAACACCTTCAGTGTGACCGAAAGGCCCTCGAAACTGCACTGAAGCAACGGTTCTACCCACCTGGAAGGGAGAGTTCATACTCCCTCCAGCTTCATACTCGTGCCATGAGTCCGAACGAGTCGGTCCCCAAGTATGGTGCCGCAATCAGACGCCTAGCACATAGGGCCTACCCTGATAGCGCCCTAAGCCAGAGAGCTCTGATTGACCATTTTATCCGAGGACTCCAGTCCAAGGACCTTCGTTGCCATGTCCACCTGAGTAAGCCAAAAAGCTTAACAGAAGCTATAGACATTGCAGTCGACTTCCATTCTTTTGAAGAAACTGAGAAACCAAAAAGGCAGCAGAGCACCCCTCGGGAACATCCCACAGAAATTGAGACCGCCTGAGACACAAGGAAGTCCCAATCAAGTAGCTGCAAGATGAATGTATGACAATTGAGGTCATGTCTTTTGACTGGTGTGATACCCATATCACCAGGCAAATGACATGCCACTTTCCAACTTGGGTGCTGTAACTTGGAACAACTACTTCTTCAGAGTGGTTGTCCCAGTCGAGAAACAGAGACAAGTGTCAGATACAGGAGGGCACATCGAAGCACCTTGTGGACGCGATCGGATGATTCCCACTAACATGGATAGTTTCCAGAACACCAGGCGAGGCGGGATGCAACAGATGAGAGGTTCTCCAGAGAGTGGTTCTGACAGAGTGGGCTGCCATTTGCAGAGGTTTTTGTTTCCTGGATGGCAGTGACATTCGTCACATTACAGGATTTTATGGGTATGAATTCCCTGTGCTGTGTGTCACTTTGATGCAGAAGAGAGTAACTCAGAAGGCTGGAGTTCTGACATTGCTGAAGGTCAGGGGTATGAAGTCCCTGGATGGCAGTGAGGCATGTCGCTCTGATACAGACAAGCGAGGTTCACTCTACGGTGTCTCAGATGTTGTACACACCTTTTGGTTTTTATTGTTCTGCTTTTGTTTTATTTTTGAAGGGAAAAAAAAAAATGGATAGGTGGTGAATTGTTGAATTATATCTGGGTAGTTGTTTCCGCTACAAGCAACTTGTCCCTGCTGGATGCCCCTGCTGAAGACTTTGACTCTGACTTTTGAACTGATTGGTATTGTGTTTACTTGGATTATTTTTGTAACTTTTTTTAGTTGGATTCTAAAGTCAATTGCTATGACTTTTAGGATTGGAGCTTAGAAAACCTCATCTCTGATGATAGAACTGGTTTATTTGTTTACTGTGATTTTTTTTTTTTTTTTTTGAGTTTGCTGCAGAAGTTGATTGATTTGCCTACCCAGGATTAGGAACTCACCGTTTGTTGTTGTTGTTGCCACACAAGGCTGTGTTCTTTGAACAGTGTAGTGTTTGTGAGGAAACCTTTGCCACCTTGAAAAAAGTAGGTGCCTTAAAGGTCAATCCTCAGCTACCACTACATTCTAGGAAGTACTCCCCCATAGCCACTGCACTTAGGCAGACTTCATCTTAGATGATTTCACTTGTAGAACTTCATCGTGTATATACCACTTGATCCAGATTTAGGACCTAGTGATAGCCTCCATTGGACCAAGAACCTTTGAAGAAGTGGGCTTCCTCTGAAGAGACACAGATGCGGGGTCGCATCTTTTCTAAAAGGGGTGGTGTGACGAGAACGCATGGCGTCGACCGCTCCCATACCTTGCCGGGCTGCCCCAGCCCTCCCCCCGGGGATCTGCCACTCTTCACGGGAGCCCTGTCCGCAGTTACCCCTATTTTCGCCCATGCAGCTACCTTCTTTCCCACATCAATCTCACAAATCTACACTAAGACAACTTTTATGTCATAGTCAGGGAGGTGGACGGGAAGTTTAGGCACCCCTACCAACCTTTGTTTAGTCTGTATTCTTTAGTTTAGGGGTATATTTTGATGAAACAGTGACAGCACTCCAGCTTCCTTCTTCACCCTGTCACTTATGGACAGGGACTGAAGTAACCGGTCCCGCACACGGGGCCCTGTTTCTACCCAAGCTTTGTAAAATATGCCTTATCTGCACAAAGTCACACAATTTAAAGTAGCACTATGGTTAGATATGACTTTAATTAAAGTAGCCTCTTTAGTTTTATTGACAAAATATTAGTGCAAACCACTGTATTTTTAAGTCAATTGACAGCCTGATCTGGACTGGGAAAATAGAGGCAGTAGCCATTTTGGCCCCAAGCCAGTCCCCAAATTTGGCACCACCAGTATGGCCAATTCTGGACATATTTACATAATTCAAGTAGTGACTCCCACTAACTTGGGGTCATAGACCATTATGGCATTGTTGTATTTTTAAGAAATTGTCTGATTATTCCATAAATTCAGACTGAAATTCCAGCCAATCAGGGCAGCCCTGTCAGGGCCCTGTTGGGTCCTATGGGGTCCTGTTAGGCCCTCCTCCATTGGCTGGGGCTGGTCAGGTGGTCAGGCCCAGCCAAGCTCTATATAAGCAGTCCAGCCTGCTCAGTCAGGCGGAACCAAACTGGCTCTCACCACACACACTGCCAACTAGGAGCAACTCACCACCAGCTCACCAACCCACTGCTAACAAGGAGCAGTCTCCACCACCTCACTGCCAACTAGGAGCAACTCACCACCAGCTCACCAACCCACTGCTAACAAGGAGCAGTCTCCACCACCTCACTGCCAACAAGGAGCAGTCTCCACCACCTCACTGCCAACCAGGAGCAGTCTTCGCACCTTCCCGGGTCCACCCCACTGGAACCGAACAACTTTAACATGAGTCTGAGTCACTCAACCGAACACCGTGTCGCACCTTCCCGGGTCCACCCCACTGGAACAGAACAACTTTAACATGAATCCGAATCACTCAACCGAACACCTTTAATGCAGGGCCGCGTCACCCCCGCTCCACCCAACACCGGCGTCCCCCTGCAAGAGTCGTTCAACTTCTACGGGCCATCCCTAGCTCAGCTGGAGGAGCCATTAAACTTTACTTACGTTGGGCTTAGTGGAGACCTGGCCCCCCGCCTGGCCCCCATCCATAGTTATCACATACGTGTGGGCTTAGCGATGTCCTGGCCCCATCAACTTTAACTTTATTTACGTTGGGCTTAGCGGAGACCTGGCCCCTATCCATAGTTATCACCTATGTGTGGGCTTAGCGATGTCCTGGCCCCATCAACTTTAACTTTATTTACGTTGGGCTTAGCGGAGACCTGGCCCCTATCCATAGTTATCACCTACGTGTGGGCTTAGCAATGTCCTGGCCCGTTTGATATAGAAATATAGTGTAACTGATAGAGACCACCTTGTTGAATATTTTACTTTAGAATAAAAGAATGTATAACTGTAATCCCCAGGTTGTCTTATGTCCTTGACCTGGTGTTAACGCCATCCTAGTGGTCCGAACTTGGAGCTTTCTAGTTCCCCTCTTAGTAAGAACACAACGAGAAGTACTAGACCCCGCACCACCCTTTGCGGGGAATTCCGCTACAATACAATGACACGATTGGTGTGGGGCAGGGAGTAGATACAATGACACTATTGGTGTGGGGCAGGGAGTAGATACAATGACATTATTGGTGTGGGGCAGGGAGTAGATACAATGACACTATTGGTGTGGGGCAGGGAGTAGATACGATGACACTATTGGTGTGGGGCAGGGAGTAGATACAATGACACTATTGGTGTGGGGCAGGGAGTAGATACAATGACACTATTGGTGTGGGGCAGGGAGTAGATACAATGACATTATTGGTGTGGGGCAGGGAGCAGCAGATAAAATGTCACTATTCAGGGAGTAGAAGTTACAATTTCACTAATGAGAGTAGGAGATACTTACAATGTCACTATGTAGGAGGTCTCTATGTAGCAGTGGCAGTGGGAAGGAGGAGTCACTATCCGACTCACGGGAGATGCTACTTCCCACACTACCGTGAGCTGAACGCTGAAGTAAGAACAGAAATCATTGGTGAATGCTATTGATGCATTCTTCAAGATTCATATGTGACAACGTTCCCATAAAAAAGAAAAATTTAACTCGGACTTTGAGAATAACGATAGACGCTAAGGAAAGGGACTCTTGACAATTATATATCTTCACAGATCTTGCAGACTTTGTAAGGCCCATGATATTATTGCATGTCTATTGTAACAAAAAGAGGATAGGACTTTTGGGTAGAATACTTTTGATTTATCGAGATGTTGAGAGATGTTTACCGGAACAAGCAGCGTTTGCGTGGTAAGAAGGCCTGCTACTATGTTGCTAGGATTACGTCGTCTCTGGGCCAATGAGAAAGTGGCTTGAAACCGGTCAAGGCCGCCATCTGGTGGCATCTTACTGAAGATGCGAAAGTCTACTGACACTCCAAGACCAAAGTCATTGTACAGTGCCTCTGTTGGTAAGACCTGTAATAAATAGATAGCACAGGGCATATAGTTCTAGTACACTGCTGTCGTCATTGTTCAAAAAATTATTCAAATATCGAGACACATTATGACTAAACTCTGACTATTGAGGTTAATCATATGCTACTGACCTTGACCCTCTGCCCATCGTGTATGCGGTAGGGCCACTGTGGTGTATCTGCACTGACCAGGATTACCTGCCAGTCCTTCTCATTCACCATCCGTACCGGTAAAGACTCACTGATACACAGCCCACCCGCCTCCTCCTCCTCTGTCTTACGTAAATGCTGTAAAATGTAATAATCAAGATGGTAGTCATGACTATGTAAAGGGCCTCAACAATCTACTAGCGTACAAATCCTGCATCATTGGTAGTTATCATAACTTATAAATGTAGTATATTATGTTAATGAGTCATGGGTGTGGCTTATTATCTTGATTTAATAGAATGATAATACATAGACTTTGTGGATCTATACATATACATTATGTTCTAGTGACTATGTTTACACATGATATGTGCTGTTGACTTCAGTTGTCTTTTTTTTGGCACAGTGCTGCCCTCTATTGCATACTATATATATACTGTATCCTTCACTCCAAAAGCATATCCAGTCCATTTGGTCTCTGTGTAGAGTTTTCCTTACATTACAAATTCTCAAGTTCTATGTAAATATCAAGGTTTCACAAATAAAGCCATACAATATCTAAATAATGCTTCAAAATTAGTTTCACATAGTTCACACGGTATTCTTCATCACCACTGCTAACTGTTATATTCTAGTCTGGGCAGGACCTGGAGGTTATTTCAATACATTGTTAAGTCTCATTAAAAAATAAGTAACAACTACCCTCAGACGGCCTGCAGCCTAGCTCTGCATGCTATGGTAATGAATTGACGGCCGAATTGACTGCACCTTCAAAAAGAGTGTGCAATGTTAGGAACCTGTGATAGAGGAAAGGTACAGATCTACTACCACAGCTCCACTCTGCTCCACTCAGTTGGCACACTGTTGTTCTTTTCTATGTAATAGCAGTCAATATTATACGCCATACTACCACCCCCACCCCCTAGCTAAACATGACAGCCCCTGTTCATATGGTATGTACCGCAGCTTTTATAGATGTAACCACTGGGGCCATCCACAAATGATGTCATGCTAGAGAGGGGAAGGGGGGGGGGTGGTCAGGCCTGGCAGGACGGAATTAATTAATCCATATACCTTCAGCATTGCAAAATTGGCAAAAGGACATAACGGGGGGGTCAAAAACTGTCAAATTTTGCATGACGTCATTTATGGATGGCCCCTGCAATTGTAGATAGGAAATAGAGGTAGGTATTTTTGAGGAGCTACCTAAAGATTGCACTAAAATTGCTCCTTAAAATGGTCCAAAAAGAGTCAGACCTAACTTTGCAGATGGTGCGATGTTAGGTGTTTAAAGATGTGCTCACTATAACACACTACATTAGCCAGTAAAGAAGGTACATAGTACCCAATCAGCTATTGAGCATTGGGCCATGCTTGTCAATGCATGGCCCAATATAAGCCGACATTGGCCCAATATAAGCCGACATTGGCCCAATGTATCCTTGCTACCTGGGTAGATGTGAGCAGCAATTAACAGAAGAGGTCAGTAAGATTCTGGCCACACACACCTGAATTGCTTCCCGGAAGTTGTCTATGAAGAACACTTTGATATCCACCCCACAATTCCCTGTTTCCTGACCAGGTTCCGGTTCACAGGTCTGTGGGGGCAGTGGGTAGGCGAACACCATGGCTGCCACCTTAAGTGGCTTCTTCTTACGTGCTCCACTCCCAACCACACAGAACAGACCTGGGACGTATGAACTGACGTATACAAAGTCCGTGTCATAGCGATACGTCACATCAGCATCTGTGTTGGCATTATACATGTCCTGGGTACCGTCTGACCACTCTAGTTTGTTGATGTTGTTCTGAGTAGTACCTGCAATGTGATCAGATATTTTATATATGTCACTGCATACACAAATGTAGCAACGAGAATGAGAAATTAAATCCTACTGATTTATCTAGGCACCACACTTCACCTGACAGAGCCGGGCATGGGGAATAAAAGGCAATTTGAATTTTTCAAAAATTCTTAATATCTTGTGATTTATTAAACAGTTTGTTGATTATATCCCCAATAGAAATATGTCAAATTCGAGCCAGATATCTATGGAGCATTGGAGACTTACAGCCAGATGGACTATGAAAATATACCTCTCCTGGAGTGGTGTCCTCCAGGGGGGAGGGGATTACAGCATGGCCACGGCCTTACCCTCCACACCCGCGGTCAGACTGCTTGACCAGAGCCCTACTCCCTCACCCTTTGACAAAATTCACTGACCTCCATTAACAAAATCATGCATTCCTAGTTTATTTTGTATTTCTAGATCACAGTAAGAATATATATCAAATCTATACCCTTATCCCATTATCAGTGGGTTTAGGCAAATTCCCTAACTGTGACACTGTGTGAATGCCATTACACATTATATTTCCCCTCCCATTTTCTACAACTTCTACTTATAGTACAGACATTGTCTATATACTGTCATGTAGGCTAAACACCCATCTATGTAACTGACCATAAGCCTATTAGCTAATCCGTTACCCTAGCCCAGCACTTGTTACTAAACACCCAGGGGTTGTTGTTCTAAGGGTCCAAGGCTGGGGACATGGGGACCCAACTGATGTATACACAAACCTAGACTTCCCCACCCTTATATATACTGTAAAATTGAACCACATGTCTAGATAAGCTTTACCCAGTGACTGCATGGTTAGTTAGCATAAGGGTGGTCTTTACAGAATGATAATCCGTCTATTATTCACTGAGTTATGAGGAAAATAGCACAAGAGAGTCTAGTCTGGATGGATACCACCCAATCAGAGTGAAAACATTCGCCACTCGTGCACGGCCTAACTCGCGTTGCTAACAAATTTAGTTGGAATGCAAGGTAGAATCTTGTCACAAGAGTAAACCACAATACCACCGTTGGAATGACATGTATATACAGTATGTAGCCTCATGCACTCAGGATATTGTGGAGATTTAGGGTCCTAGATTTGTATAGAAATACAATTCTCGAGATGCTTCTGTAAAAGCAGACGAAAATACAGCCCCAAATACCCCCAAATATCGCTCACCTTGCTCACCTTTGTTGATAAATCACTCCTCAGACATTTTTAAGTCCCACAGGGTGTCTTAATATGTGTAAACTCCAGACTTACCAGAAATTACATTTGCTATGGTTCTATTGATGTGTTTACCCTGAAATGTACATGTAGTAGCAATTTTACAAACACACTGTCGGGCTGACAGCAGCCCATGAAGAGTGCACCACTGCTTAGGCATGCTTAGAGGCCACTTCCACAGAGAGATTTGGACCCAAACAAACCAAACACAGAAGTATGTAGAAATCTAAGAAATATGATGTTTTAAGACCTCCCTGTAATTTTTATACCTTTTCCTAGACAAGCCCACAAGGTGAGATGTTCATTGTATTGTCAAGATGTATTTTATGAGTGTATAAGTGCTCCAATAAGGTGCTAAAGAGTATTTCTATATGTGTACTGTTTAAATCTAGTGTTTGTAAATTTCGTATCCCTGAAGAGGGGCGTTGAAAAAAAAATGTCAACGCCCCTCTTCAGGGGTACGACAGAAATTTACAAACACTAGTGTTTTTTGTGAGTTTCAACTGATCATTATTACCGTTGCCTCCTAGGACCAGTACCCTGATTATCAGGGGGCTAGACCTGAACCTGTAACAATTCTACCTACCAACCCATGGAATTGGGATTGGCCACTATTAAAACCAACTACGGAATGCCTGATGAGACCGAGTTAGGTCGAAACCACTTATGGGCACTTAAGCTGGAGTGTCCCCCTTTATGTCCCTATGAGTGGAAGAGCTCCCCTTAATAAGGATTACCCTTATTATCTACTTTTGAGATTTTGGCTTAGCCTTTTCACAGCTCCAGTCACCATTTGACTGCCACCCCCTCTCGGAGGGAATGTGCACACTAACACATTGTAGCTGGTAATGGGCCTTACCTTATGTATATAAGCCAAACTGCCTGCCACACAGTGGAGCCCCCTTGTGTGTCTACACCACACTAGAGGTCCTCCCCTTGCTTGTGGCAAGAAACATGACTGTTACTAGCAAGTGCACTTCCTGTGCCCAACCAATCACAGCCAGGTTCTGTAAATTGTTTACTGCTCGACCAATCAGGTGGGACTACTGGTCTTACAGCCCTTCTGATTGGCCTTAGAATCAATCAGAGGGACTACTAAGCCGGTCTGAAGCCGCGCAACAGTCATACGTAGTCATAACTCTTTGTGAGTGTACACGCCCCGTCTTACAGCCACTTACTGGTTAAATCTAGTCTGGCCATGTGTTCATATAACCAGTCCCACAGCAAGCATAAAAATACATGTACCCATTATCTGAGACATTTATACCTAGTCTTTGTGATTGTCAATATATGGCAGCACTTAATATAAAGTGTATCCACTGGTCACTGACTATGTCACATTATGATATTATACTAGATACTATGGTTAAAGTTCTATATCACCTGAATTTTGTATCACCATAAATTGAGTTAACTTCAGTTTATGCGTGTACCGCTCGCGTTACGGTATTATGACTCAAATTTGTAACACTAAAAATCTGTGCAACTTGAGATTTAATTTGCCTATTTGTTTATGTATATCACTTGTATTATTTGATTCTTATGTGAATTTTCTATGTTATTCTAGTTCTTACGGCACTTAAGGAAGTATGATATGCTGAAGAAATAAAGCTTTCAACACCATGTCATCACGTGTCAGTCAAGACTTATTAAAACCAGGGCAGGCAGCTACAGCTTCAATTAAGTCAAGCGTTAACTGATTACTTAATATCTACAGGAATGAATTTGTAAAATGCAATAGCAAATATGGCTGACAGGAACCGATGGTTAATGACCTGAATACCGTCAGAGTTGGAGTATGCCCTCTATTGAGGTTGCCCATAATCCATTCTGTTCTAGGAGGTTTCCTGTTAATTACCATAAGTAGGTCAGTCATGTGACTAATGCCTGGTGACTGACCTACTTATGGTAATTAACAGGAAACCTCCTAGAACAGAAAGGATTATGAACAACCTCAATGGAGGGAATGTTTAAAGTATGGTTGTGAATCCCTTAAAGGGATATTCAACAAATCGGTAAATCCTTAACTAACAGCAGTTTCTCCAAATTTCTTGGAATTATATTAGTTTTGTGTAATATGAGATAGATGAAGCAATAAAAACCATGATTCATAGTGCTATTTTCAATATTGACATTTGAAGATGGGGAACCCTTAACTTTGGCCGCTTAGAGGAGAAACCCCCATTTTTCAACATTGTTTAAAATATTATCTGTAATAGGAGAAATAGTTATTGTAATAGTTCACTTCTTGATTAAACTTTAAAATGACTGATGGATACAGGTTCCATTGATATACATTTGATATTTTGCTATGGTACCTCATCATGATAAATACATGTACATGTTGCCCTACATATAGGCTGCTCTGCCACTGTTATTCTGTGGTTCAAAATGTAATAGATGGGATACACTGTGTTCATATTACCTACCACTATATCGGAGTTGAAGGGTCCATGCTGACTCAGTGGTCAGGTGGGCACGGTGTGGGATTCGCACCTCTATCGTCTTGTTGAACCGTACAACATTAGGAGACGACAGGATCAACAATGGGCTCAACTGGATCTGGAAGAGAAGAAAGATAACTTTCAATACTTTTTGGTGACTCAGTGAAAGACGTCCCCACTGTTTTTATGGTAGTGATGTAAAGAAATCGATCACAATCAAAACATCTTGTAGGAGGAGACGATTACTTTTGAGACTGAACTTTCCTTTCTCTGGATGCAGAGCCTGGCTCAATTACAATGAAAGCTACTTTTCTAATGATGAAATTTGGAAGTAGACTTCCAAGAAGGATAATTCAAAAGTGGTCTTCTTGTGATATATGGCTACCAAGGTAATAGATTTACTGACCTGGTCGTTTCTGCGTGCCACATTGAGTGAGTTTGCCCCTAGAGCTACTTTCAGTGAGTTCTGGCTGTTAGCAGAGGGTGGTAAGGTTCCTGCAGGTATGTTTACCACCACATCAGAGTCTGGTAGACTCCAGTCTAGTCTACCTGTAGGGGCAGCAGGTGAACTCCCACCACTCCCACTGCTGCCATCTCCCACACCCACACCATACGTCTCTCTCTCTATCTCATTTTCCAGACTTAACAAGGCCTGCTCACGAGCAGAAGAGTTTGTTTTTGAGTCTGAGAAGGTGTTACACACAAATGGAGTAGCTAGGAAGTTCAGTGCTGACTGCGCGTCCTGTGAAACTGTCCCTTCCTTATTCTGGAAAAAGTCCCCTAGCGGATCGTTCTGGAACAAGGCATACTTCTGACTGTTCATAGCAACGGTAGCTGCCTCGTTCTGAGAATAATGACTCTTCCTGTTTTCTTTCCATCGTTGTTTTTGCTTCCTGTACACAAAGAATCCTATTAAAGCTGCAATAAAGATGCCGAAACAGAAGCAGGCCACGGCCGGAATGATCACATTCAGGTCCGAGTTATCCTCTCCTTGAGGCTGCTTTCTGAGAGGAGGGAAGCTGATACCTTTCACATCAGGAACTTGGTTAGGGTTAGATCCATTACCATCAGCTGCACCACCTAACGACCATAGAAGGTCTTGGTGGTCCGTCAGGATTTTCTCTGTTTTGTTTTTGAAGTCGTCGTCCATACCGGCCATGTTGTCATGTGGCATTAAAGGTCATTTGGACATATTCTTGGTAGTCATCTGGTGGTTGCTACGGAAGCAGACTTCATCCTAGAGATGTTGCTGGTGCAGACTCAGTCCATGGTCCATGATTGAATAGTGTGTGATCTGCCGAATAGGGCCTGGGGAATAGGGAATCCACGGGGTTCTATCAATCTGTAAAGGAGACAGTTGTATGTATACGAATGAAGTTACTGTTAAGGTGGGCAAAGGAGGTATACCAGTGTAACGGTTCGTATTGACTTTATATGTTGGGTGGCTCTTTGGCTCGCTTAACTCTAGAGATACCAACACAACACGATTAGTTCGGGTTGGGCAAAGCCCTGGAACTTCCTACCTTCTCGGGTAGGCTTTATTCAAGAGAAGAACAGGTCTTGACTGGACTAGGTCCAGTCCCCTTCTGCGGATCGTCCGGCTCCTTAGTAGGAGCTGGATGCGAGGCATGGTGCTGCCCCCTCTTGTACCAAACGGGTATCGCAAAGCGACACCTGGTTGGCATAGAAGGAACAAGCACTACACAAACACATCTCTCGAATGAAGCGCACTAATATATACACGATGATGCCAGCCCCTACACCACCCCCCCTAGACTTTACCTAGGGTAGGTGTTACAATAGACCTATTGTTAAAGTGATATGACAATATATACATAGGTAAGTCTTTTAGTAAATGTTATATGTAGTTTATATGACATTAAAGGGGCATTATAAATAATATGTACATAATAATAGCCATCGTCATATATAACCCGAAGTAACTAATAATAACAAAAATAGGAGGTGATGCCTTATGCACCATCAACCTATGGTGAAATGGTAAAGTAACAATGTTACATGGTTATTTTAGTTATAAGACGTGATAAATTACATGTTTTGAACATATATTGTAGTGTGATATGAACATTTTTTTTTTTAGTTTAGTTATAAAAATAAATAATATTATACATATACATAATGATATGGAATTAAGAGGTGTCCTACCAGGGTAGTAGGATCACCCTTACAATGAAACTAAACTTCCGGTGAACCTGGAATGACTGGTTTCTGCAGCTCCATTCGGCGACATACGAGTGGTGGCAAGCCACATTGCTGTGTGTAGTGCCCTGGTGAGGATGTGAAGACGGAGCCCCCTTTCGGATGGTAATCCACAAATGGTTCAGGTAGCATCCATCTTAGCTGCAGTTTGTCATTTCAGTCCGTCGGATCCGGGTAGTCCTCCGAGAAATAATCTCTGGCATAAAGTATGCCTTTAACCTCGGGTACTAAAAAATGTGGGGCAGCTGGCAGACGGACACTTACAAGTCCTCGGACTCGTCGTCAGTGTCCATCTTCTCAGCTGGCTCCGGGTTGGGTTCGGGAGCCGAGCTGCTGCTTCCCACAGAGAGAAGCTTAAGGGCATCGGTGCTCGGGTCGCTGAGTAGACTCAGAGCACCCATGCCTTCAGACGGGCACTCCCCCACTGCCTCGGCTCCAGCATTAGAAGGGATGACCAGAGACGACGCCATGCCATCCCAGTCATCCAGGTGCTTGCCGAAGCAGAGGAAGAACTTAAATCCGCCTCTTTGTACCTGTTGATGTACTACAAGTTCTCAGCAGCGTTGAACTCCTTAAGCTTCTCAGCTTCTCTCTGCTTCTCCTTACAGGATTTGTAGGCCTCCTTGACCCGCTTTATCTCCTGCACCTTTATCTTATTTTCCTCCCTCTTCTGGATCTCATAGACCAGATTGAAGGTGGCTGAAGAGTGAGAAGTATCGCTTATTAAAGGATACTTTGAAGAAAGAGGCGCAAGCCGCCCAATTAGAACGTAAAAGAGCGGTCGTGGACAATGAGAAGATTCGGTCCGAGATCTTGTCCGAGAACGCTCAGTTAAGAGAGGAACAGAGGAATCTGACCACCGACGTGGCGACCCTGACCCTAAACAAGTCCGCTATGGAAAGTTACTTGCAAGATAAGGAACAGACTAATCCACCTCCAAAGAGCTCGGATCCTAGTTCCGACCTTACCTTTGTTAATCTCCTGTTTGACACCGAAGCAGCCGACAGGTGCATATAATCCGTTCGTGAACGATAATGCATCTCGGAATGTTGACCAAGGGGAGGTCTATGTCGGTGGTGGAGGTTGGCTTTGATTCCACTGTGACCAATTGGGTCCAGTATAACCTCCACCACCAACATTGGGGTTGGTACCTGAAGTACCACTACCCCGCTGGTTGCTCGCATTGGCAGACCCGGCCTGACCGCCAGCATTCGGCGTATAACCAGCCTGACCATGCTGGCTACCCCCCTGTGCATTCTGCTGATTGCCTGGGTTACCAACATCCAATCAGACATCTTCTGTCTGATCCACATTTATGTGAAATCCGCTTGTTTCGGCACTTGTGTCGGAACAATCCCTTTGGACGGAGTCCGGGTCCAGGTTATGGACTATCGGAACTTCACTAATGCAGACTCTATTAGTTCGACCATTCTGATCTTGGGTCCTGACATAGACCCCCCCTTGGTCAACATTCCGAGATGCATTATCGTTCACGAACGGATTATATGCACCTGTCGGCTGCTTTGGTGTCAAACAGGAGACAAAGTCACCCTGTTTTACAAAGGTAAGGTCGGAACTAGGATCCGAGCTCTTCAAAGGTGGATTAGTCTGTTCCTTATCTTGCAAGTAGCTTTCCATAGCGGACTTGTTTAGGGTCAGGGTCGCCACGTCGGTGGTCAGATTCCTCTGTTCCTCTCTTAACTGAGCGTTCTCGGACAAGATCTCGGACTGAATCTTCTCGTTGTCCGCTACCACTCAGTTACGTTTTTATTGGGCGGCTTGCACCTTTCTTCAAAGTATCCTTTAATAAGCGATACTTCTCACTCTTTTCCTTCTGAGACCTTTGGTACTCAGTAGTTTCCTTACGGATCTCATCCTGTTCCGAGACCAGTCTGGATTTCATTTCGGCTTTACGAAGTTGAAGTCTTTTTAGCTTCTCTTCCATTGCGTTCAACTCTGATTGCAGTCTATTTACATCCCGAGCTTTAGCGACTTCCTCGGCTCCTTGTCAATCGCTCTCCGACTATTGGCTTCCTCTTTTTCCAGTTCAGCCAACTTGCTTTCCCTCTCTCTCATCCTTTGTCTTTAACTCGACCCGTTGGCAACCAATACTTGAGGTCAGATTCTTTAAAAATCGCCTCCTGTTCTATAGAACGAAGCTTGTTGATTCGTTCTCGGGTCTCTTCTTCTATTTTCTTCTGTGCAGCTATGAATTGTTCATGCTGCCTCTTAGCTTGCTGCTCTACCTGGTCCCTGGCTTTTAAATAAGCCGAAGTCGACTTATAGCCGGGACCTATCCGACGTCTGTGTCTGGACTTACGGCTCCCCCCCCCCCGGATTAAACACGGAATCTGACAAAGCTTCGTCTAGGGATAGTCCCAAGGTATACATTTCCATGTTTCTCGGCAATGTATCTCGGGTAGTATCCCTCTGAATCGAGGCGGATCCCATTGGGTCCTTACCATTCCCTTCATCATTGCTCTTGTGATCCGATGATGTCATTAAAGGTGTCTCCCACCTTAATCGGGCAGACCCATGTACCCCTGTCCAGTAGGCATCTCCGTCCTTTGGATCGGACTTTGAGCCTTAGGGGTTTTTAGCGAACTAGTGGCGCCCGCCGAGATGCCGGCTTCTAACTCGCGCCTACTAGTGATTACTTGAGACCAGTCGCTCAAGTCCAGCCGGGCGGGTTTTACTAACCTGCTTAATACGCCAGTATCCGAAGCCACATGGCTAGGGGTACTCGGGTATAACTTAACGATCCCATCTCCAATAGTGGAGGGATCGGCCCCTACACCAGTAACATTGCTACCATATAGAATAAGAATGATTTCACTTAAACCATACCAAGCAGCTTTTGGCGACTGGCTCTCTTGAAGTTTAACATTAGAGGTATAACAGCAGCTTGAGAGTTATTAAAGGTCACTTTTAGGGCAGAAATCTACTTTGAGAGATATTAAATATGGTTGAGGGCTATGATTTCACATTCAAAATAAACTGTGTGACGACAAAGGTTGTCCGATCAATCACCGATACACATCTACATCTGTCTTGACCTTAACTGAGTGTATTTGAGACAATAAATATCATTGGTTCGTGATGTTAGGGGAGTGCAAAATCGATGAAGTGTACAAAATTTATGAAGAGAGGTAAATAGGGATAGACAGGGACTGGCCTAATTTGTTTAGGAGAAAGAAGGTAGGTGAGTATACATATGAAAGAAACGTAAGTAAAGGGAAGATTAAAAGCCATATCATTGTACATAAATGTAGATGTCTCTTTATGTATCAGTTAGCCCACTATTATGTAGGAGTATGGCCTATAACCATGTAGTGCCTTACATTGGATTAACCATCAATAACTTTAAAAAACCGCAGCTTCTTCCTTTCGTCCTAAGGTGTCACCGTGGGTTAAGTGTAAACGGTATTAGTGCCACTAGTGTTGACTAGACTATAGTAAGCCATTACAGGTAAACCCCATTATCCAATAAATGAAGATCTCACTTATTACAAGCTAGGCTTGCCTCTAATATAGTACAGGCATCCTACAGCTGATGCTCATTTATTAAAATCTCATGTAAAAATCAAAAATAACATGTTCGTTACTGCCAACTCTCTTTTAAACCTGTATATAATATTATCTATATCCTGAAATACCCTGAAGAAGGGCTGAAAAGCTCGAAACGTCGGTACAATTTGAAACAGTGATTCCTGGAATTTCTCTTTTAATTTTGCACACACAGCCTAAATACCTGAATAAGGTTTTGGGAATATTTCACAACTCGAAAATATATCCTGAAATGCTGAAAAACCGTGTGATTCCACTGAGAATTAGACTATATATTGTTCTAGGATTCAGGTCGGATTCAGGTTGTACGAAGGATTTCCGTTAGCCCTAGCGTAGGTGTGAGTGTGTGTGTGTCACTGTGTGTGGGGGGGGGGGGCGGCCTATCGATGGTGAATGTACATATATTCCTTCACACCATTCCCATATTTATTGCCAGTCACACCTGCAATGAAGTTAGTCTTCATTGAAATATTTGACTGTAATTTTGTACCATTGGACGTTTGTAAACAAACTGTAAACAAAACAACGCCCAACAGTAAATCACATGAGCATGCCTACATATTTACCCCCCCCCCCAAGCCCCGCTACACCCTACACCATATAATATCACATGTACCAATAAGTATATCATGTCACCTACCAATGTAATGTCATCGAGATGGCCACCTATATCCCCATCTCTGATTATAAATATAGGAAGTACACAGCCGTCATATAAATCAGGCTGCCATTTTGCCAGCAGCAGGAGGGGGAACCCCCAGCAGTAGATCACGATCACGTACGTCTCCTGTGGGTAAGAGATGTAGTCTAGTTCTCTAGCTGCGTCTGTGTGGCCCAGTTTCCACTATAACATGTTTACAGTCAGACTATCAAAAGGCTGGTGTACACAGTACTCCGGTAGTTGGGCCTCTTTATAACCGGCCATGGACATCGTTGTGTGCAGATTGAAGTCTATAGAACTTATGTAATTGTAAACTCCCCCAGTGCCAACTGACTATGGGGGAAAACTCTGGTGTAAAGCCAGGGCAGGTAGGGGAAGTTTAGTTCTGCCTCGTTCCTGGGGAGGACTCCTCCTGGGTCGGGCCTAACTAGGTCACCCGCTCAACACCAGCTAGCTAGCTAGGGCACTGTGTGCTAGGTGGGGTCATTCCCTGCAGGTCTCAGCCATGGAAATACTTTTTCACTATATTTTAATGTAGCATGGCATGCCATAACTAGTGTGCCCTGGAGGTATTGAAAAAAAAATCCCACGTATATCTTTAGGGGCAACCTCGATTTACAACATATATAAAAAAAAATGCGCATCGATCACGAAAATCTGGAATGCTGGCCATAAATGTACAGGCACCTGCATAATTTTTTGCAGTGAATAAATTCAGTTCAGACCCAATCCAAACAAGCCAAAAAATGAATGGGCATCGCTGCAATAATCATGTTTTATTTTATATCATATGAATAAGTACCTACTCAGGACTAGTTATGAATTTTTACAGAGTTCTACTAAATTAGCTAACTATTTTATCTACCCAGAACTCATTTAGTATTCAGTGCAGAGATCTGGCGGTAAGGATGCACTGAGTGACCCCGGGATTTCCCTACGTGAGACCTGAAGGGACAGGTGTGCTTTTGAGGTTTTCCAAAAATCACTTTTTTATGTCCTTGAGTGTGTTTCACATCTGAATATTGACTTTCATTGCCTTGGAGAAGCTCTTTCTTCTAATAAACCAGCTTCTACAGGTCAGACACCCATCAGAGTAAATGACATTTTCAGGCCTCAGTCCAAGGACCTGATACCTATGTGCTTAAACATTGATTTATGCTGGAAGAAATGCTAGTAGAGCCATCAAATCATACAGGGGTGTTCCCAAGAGATCCCTGACAATGTCACAAGTATGCAATAAATTCTCATGATAGCGATTATGTTGATATTGTGATGACATTGTGTGAAACATGGCAAAAAATTGCAATAAATTTCCATACCATTCGGTAAAATTGGTGATTTTTACCATAATGGCCTACCATACAAAGGAGTTCTGACCTGATTCTTATTGATATATATTTTTATCCCATTCTATGAAAGAATTATGCATGTGTTTGTGATGTGTGTTGAGCTATGAACTGCCAATGGACACCCAATTGGCCTCGGACTGAGGCTTGCGGGACTGTCTGCAGCCCAGAAAATCATATTGAGAAGTGTTTTACAAGCCCCAACCCTGCCAATACAATGAAAAATATGGTCTGAAAAATCCAGAGTCTTTATTCTGGAGTAGACACCCCACTTTCTATGAACCTACCTCCATTGTTATAGGTTATTTGGGTCTAATATAGAAAATAGGCAAATTTGGCATTAAATATTGCTACCCGAAAGTGGGATTTTAGCAATTTTCAAGTGATATTACACACCATAGATGTCTGAATCGTGCTAAATCTTACATAACTAATGTAAACCAATAAAAAAAGTGCCTTTGCAACAATCTCCAGGGCTTTTTCATTCAAAAAACCCTTTCCGCTACACTACCAAAATGGCTACCCCGGAAGTCGTCGGCTTTGACGTGGGATGTTCCCGTAGTTGGCCACTCACACTCACTCTGATAGCAACTAGCGAAAGTGACCCAGGGAGTTAGAAAACAGTAGAAGTTGTGTGACAAACACAGAGTTACAACAATAGGAGTTGCAGTGCTTTTGGCGTGTGGTGGCGCCACAGACTGCTGTTCACGCAAGAGAACTGTCAGGGACGACTGAATTGTTAATTCCACCCAAAGTAATTTATTTCCGGATTGTTCTGTCATGCTTTCCAGCCATTTTTGAAACTGACAGTGAAGTCTCCTTAGCCTAGGCATATTTCCTACTGATTTTTGACAGTAACAGTGAAGTTGCCATAGGCATATGCTACTGACAGCAGTTTGACAGTGAAGTCGCCATATGCATAGGGCACTGAAAGCAGTTTGAGGGTGTTGGAGTAAAGGAGTGGTAATCATATATCAGAGGGGGGGTGGCGACTTTCCAGACTTAACAAGGCCTGCTCATGAGACATTTTCTACCCCCCTCGACCGTAGTCAAAATTTTTTGCGCCCAACTCGCACCAGAGGCACGGAGAATGTTCACGCCCCTCTTTGATCTATAGTAGCGCGCAGGCCTTTTTCGCTTAAAAAGAGGGTAAATTTTTTTAGCCCCCCCCCCCATCAAGAAGGGTCTGAAATTATTACACGCCCCCCCTCAAACCCACCATCCCCCACCCCCCAGGGCTTTAATAAATAATGATCACTCCCTAAGATGCACAGCATGCGGAAGGCTTAAAAGTGAGATGTGGGGTGGGGGAGGGTGTCAAAGTGAGAAGAAGGGTCTACGGAAGGTGTACAAGCGAGATGGAGGGTAAGGGAGGGTGTCGGAGTGAGACGCAGGGTCTGCGGAAGGCTTAAAAATGAGATGCAGGGTGGGGGCATGTCGGAATGAGGCGCTGGGTATGCGGAAGGTGTAAAAGTGAGACCTGTGTGGGCAGGAGCATGTCGGAATGAGGCACTGGGTCTGCGGAAGGCATAGAAGCGAGATGCGGGGTGGGGGGAGGGTGTCGTAGTGAGACGCAGGGCCTGCGGAAGACTTAAAAGTGAGAAGCGGGGTGGGGGGAGCGTGTCGGAATGAGGCGCTGGGTCTGCGGAAGGCGTAAAAATGAGACACAGGGTGGGGGGAGGGTGTCAGTGAGATGCAAGGCCTATGGAAGGTTTAAAAGTGAGATCCATGGGGGGGGAGGTTGTCAGAGTGAGACACAGGGTCTGCAAAAGGTGTAAAAGTGAGAGCCGTGTGGGGGGAGCATGTTGGAATGAGGTGCAGGGTCTGCGGAAGGCGTAAAAGTGAAACGCGGGGTGGGGGGAGGTTGTAGGAGAAAGGCAGGGTCTGCGGAAGATGTAAAAGTGAAATGCCGGGTGGGCGGAGGATGGAGGAATGAGGTGCAGGGTCTGGCGGATGGGGCCATCCACAAATGACAGCATGCTGGAGAGGGGGAGGGGGGCAAAAATGGTCAAATTTTGCACGACATCATTTATAGCTGGCTCCGAAGGCATAAAAATGATATGCTGGGTTTGGGGAGGGTGTCGGGATGAGAGAGAGAGAGAGAGAGGGAGAGAGAGATTTAACTGTGGTAGGGGGGACAAAGAAATAGGATGATTCAATGATTAGGCATAAATGCTGAAAGATCTTTTGTACCACATAGCGATGTCACCAATTCAGAGCTCCTTTAATGTATAGACTGAAAGTTTGGGGATGAAAAATAAGGATATGAAGGTGTACTTCTGCATCGGGACTTCTGCATTACTAGGTGTTTGGCATGTTGAGTTTAAAGTTTTCGGGGGAGAAAATAATATGATTGTATCAAGATACCGGTATATTGGAAGTTTGTGGGGTGGGTGAGTTATATGTGACAAATTTTGAACTGGCATGTAATTAATTGGAGAACAGCATGTTGAGTTTCAAAGGGGGGGGGGGGTAACCAGGGGTAACCATATCCTGAAAGATTGAGAGAGAGATCAGATTTAAAGTGGGGGGGGGGGCAAGAAATTGTATGATTCAAAGTTAAAGTCCTGTATTTGAGGGCCGCTTACACTATGTGGGCTGTTTACACTATCCCAGCGCCACAGGCGCTGGTCCAAGGTCAAAGTGGTGGGTATTTGTAGATAAATGAAACATATTACACTTTGAAATGTACTGCCATGGTGACAATCACCCTTCTCAGCGTCCGCATAATAGACCTCTTTCTTTCTCCCTTTCTCTCTCTCTCTCTCTCTCTCTCTCTCTCTCTCTCTCTCTCTCTCTGATCATTTTCGGGTCTCTCTCCCTCTCTCTCTCTCACTCCCTCTTGTGTTTTTTTTAACATTCCAATTGGCCAAGTGAACGATCTTTACTGAGCTCTTCACCAGAATAGTTTTTATATGGAATAGGTGAGCAGGGGCAGATCCAGGATTTTCAGAAAAGGGAAGCGTAGTTTAGTATAGGAGCAACACCCTCCAGTGGTGTTACATGTCTCATTGCACACATGACTTATTTTGATGCTAAATTAGGTCAATTTAAGCACTTTTGAATTAAGATAACATGAAATAAATACAGAACTAAAACTCAGGAATATATTGTGGTGGATCCATCCCTCCGGGGGGGGGGGGAGGGAACAACCCCCAACCCCTCAGGGTTGGGGGTTCTGTTTATGTACCATACCCATACCTACAAGCATGATACTGGGGGCATGGACAGGGTTAGGTACATGAAACTAGGTCTGTAAACTCTACACTTTTCTGTTGACAAGGGAGGTTGTATAGTGTAAGTAAAGTGGGGTCTGGTAGTATGCCACCAGGATTAGGAAATTTTGCAAATCTAGAGACTGAATGTATGCATTCTGGTAGATTTTATGGATGTCTGGTACCCTATGTTTAATCTTCTACTAAGACCCCTCCCCCATATAAATGTTAAAATGAGATCTCATTGGATATCCCCTGGTGGGTCTTTAAAAAGCTGAGAAAACAGAAAAAAAACTGAGTGGCTTGCAGATATGCATACCCTTTCTCATCACCGGGCCATTATCACACCCTGCCTCAGCTTCCAAGCACACATACCCTGCCACGCCCCAGTATCATGTACCATTCCCTTTGTCATCCCCAGGCTAACATTCCCTGACCACGCCGCGTCCGCCCCCCTTGAATCAGCGCCTGTGGTGAGAGTAACTAGCATTTCTTTTCATTGTTACATAAAATTTCAATCACTAAGTCATTAAAGCCTTTAATTGATAATAATTTGTTCAAATTAGTCACTTGCTAAATTGAAAGAATCATCAATTGTCTTTCTTCTCAGCGTTTCAGCTGCAAATCTTGACATAGTGATTAGAAAAACTGAAAAGGGCTAGCAGTGGTTAAACAGAACCATAGTGATTATATGAAAGAAGGGCTGTATCAACTGAATGACAGGATTGTTTTACAGGTTGCACAAAGTACACCTTACTAGTTTCCACCAGTCCTGTTATACACTCAAAAAGGAAGCTAATCGACGCCTCATCGCTTGTGATTAGTTTCTGATTAATTTTGCCTCATCTTGCACATGATGAGCCAACCTAATCAGTAATGAGCATCCAGACTCATCAAACCGATGAGCAAAACTTATCACAATGAATAGGTAAGCCAGAGTTGTAACTGGTAACAGGTGGGGTTCAGTGGGGTTTGTGTATCACCTTTTTCGCATAAACAAAACAAAACACAGTACAGTCACTCAACACAGAGATTATATTGGTATTTGGATGTGATTTGAAGGGGACAGGAAGCATACAGGTGAGTTTATGTGTTTGTGTGTGTTGTAGGCCTATGACCGGTGTGTGTACATGAGTTACAGGCATGCAGTGGGCCACCACTGAAGGGTGAGAGAGGAGGGACACAGTCTCTGCATGTATGTTGCTCTCTCACTAACTCTATCTGTCTATCTGTCCCTGGCTTTCTCTCACTCTCTCTCTCTCTCATTCTCTCTTTCTGTATGTCTGTCTGTCTGTCATCTCTGTATGTTTGTCTATATATCTCTATGCCTCTATCTGTCTGTCTGCGTTTTCCCCTGGCTTTTTCTCTCACTCTCTGTCTTGTGCTCTCTTTGTCTGTTTCTTTCCCTCTTTGTGCTTGTCTCCCTTTCTGTCTCTGTCTGTTGATCCGCTAGCCTCTTCTGTCCCTTTCTCTCTCTCTCTCTCTCTCTCTCTCTCTCTCTCTCTCTCTCTCTCTGTATATATATATATATATATATATATATATATATATATATATATATATACAGTGTAGTGAGGGGCAGTGTAATTTCAACACACATTTTTTACAGTGTAGGGAGGGACAGTAAGTTCAACACATGTTTTAACAGTATAGAGAGGGGCAGTGTAATATCAACACACATTTTTTACAGTGTAGGGGCAGTGTAATTTCAACATACATTTATTAGTCTAGGGAGTAGCAGTAAGTCCAACACATGTTTTAACAGTGTAGGGAGGGGCAGTGTAATATTTCAACACACATATTTTACAATGTAGGGAGGGGCAGTGTAATTTCTCCACACATTTTTTACAGTGTAGGGAGGGACAGTGTAATTTCAACACACATTTTTTACAGTGTAGGGAGGGGCAGTGTAGTTTCAATACACATTTTTTACAGTGTAGGGAGGGACAGTAAGTTCAACACACATCTTTTACAGTGTAGGGAATGGCAGTAAGTTCAACACATGTTTTAACAATGTAGGGAGGGGCACACATCTTTTACAGTGTAGGGAGGGACAGTAGGTGCAACACATGTTTTAACAGTGTAGAGAGGGGCAGTGTAATTTCAACACACATTTTTTACAGTGTAGGGAGGGGCAGTGTAATTTTAACACACATTTATTACAGTGTAGGGAGTGGCAGTAATTTCAACACATGTTCTAACAGTGTAGGGAGGGGCAGTGTAATTTCAACACACATCTTTTATAGTGTAGGGAGTGGCAGTAAGTTCAACACATGTAAGTTCAACACAGGTTCGCCAACCCCTGTCAGTTTCAACTCATTATGACGATTCATCACCAGGATGTCAGCATTAACAGACAAGGATAACTCTATAGTTTGATGCTGTCTTTGCTTTATGGATGGAGCATTGAAAATAAATGTTATTATACATGATTCTAGGCTATATATGGATCAGTTCCTTTATATGCTAGTAAATAGCATGAACATATAGAACACAATGAATGCTATAATTATGGTTATGTGTTCATATTTAAGACATAAATGATAGTTTCTTTTGTCTATGGGATTTAACACTGAGTTGAAATTGTGCTCAATACACATTGTATGTAGGCATTAATAGGCCTTGGTCTGACAATAATAAGAAAATTTGATGTGCTCTGACCTTTATTACATCTATTGGAAAGAGGTAAGAACAGTTAGTGATAGAGCATAACATTATTGCATCGGGTGATAATAGGGGCACATACCATGTCTGACCCAAATCATAGCATCTCTCAAGATGCATGACGTATCCTCACGATGTCACCAGCAGTCTCACTCACCACGACCAGCTATCACCGACAGTGACCACCTGCCTAGTTCACTGATTGTTCTGATTGGTCCATTTCAAATTTCCCTCCAAATTTCTGAGAACAAAGAAGCTTACCCAGATTTCACAACAGACAGGCAGAGACCAAGGAGAACAGATGTGAGGTGAGTTGGCACCTAGTATTCTTAGTGTAATTTGTACAATATACAGTTTTCTGTGACACATACAGCAGCTGATATTGTCGGTTAGGTCTTGTACACCTTGTTCAATTACCCTGCGTGATCACGACCATCGTCATCTGTGGTGACCCTTTGTAATCAGGACTGTTGTCATCTGTGGTGACCCTGTGTGATTATGACTGTTGTCATCTGTGGTGACCCTGCGTGATCACGACCATCGTCATCCCTGGTGACCTTGTGCTATAGCAACACATGACCGGATTCTTTTCATAAGACCACAGTCGTGAGGGCATCATACAAGATGGCGAAAGGTCACCACAATTTGCTGGGTTGTCAGCAACCATTAGCAAAATGGGTCTGAAAGTTTAACAAATAGAATTGGCATAGTAGAAAATCTTGAAATTTATATTACAATCTGTTGATGAACAGTAGAGAAATAGCCATTGATTCATTGATGCATCATGCCTTGGCTGGAGTAGTCTAAATATGTCAATAGCTATGAACAATTTGTCAGCAATTAGTCAATATGTTAGTGCTTAGTCACTATGTATCAGCAATTAGTCAATATATGTCAGTATTTACTCATAATTTGTCAGCAATCAGTCAGTATATGTCAGTACTTAGTCACAATATATATCAGAAAGTATTCAACACATGTCAATATCTACTCACAATTTGTCAGCAATGAGTCAATATCAGTAGTTACTCACCATTTGTCAGCAATTGACCAGAATATGTCAGTAATAATGCAATAAATGATAATAGAATTACTAACCATAAGTATATTAATCTAGAGAATACGAGAGAGCAGCTATTACAGCAATGCTGTATTTCTAACTGATAATAGAATACATAACCATAAGTAAATGAATTAAGAAAATACGACCGAGCAGCTATTACAGCAATGCTGTATATGCAACACATATATGAAGTCCTCACACTGATAAAATCTAGAAATCTGATAATGATTATAGTCATGAAAATGATACTAGAGTCATGGGAGTCCAGGTGTATTCTTTCAAATAATAAGCATTGTTCTGCTCATGTGTATTGTAGTGTTCACACTTATTCTAAACTGTAAGGGATTAGCATAAGAAGGTTTGCATTGTTAGAACTCTGTTTGTTTGGTACCGTAAATTCTCTCGCATAAGCGGCATCCCTCATATAAGCCACACCCTGAGTTTGAAAGCAGGCTATAAGCCACAACTGGGGCTTGAAAATTGACAGTTTAGTACTGATCTATGGTGTAAAAACTCCTCATATGAGCTGCACCCTGACTTTTGGCATATTCTATAAGCCTAATTTCTATTTGGATTCTGGTATGAGCTGCCGCTTATACAAGAGAATTTACATTATTGTGACTGATTTTGGCTTTGACAGATGCAATGGGCAGTTACCTCATCCTGTCCCCTGGAAACCAACCATTTCTTGGTATACAGATTTTCCTTGTATCTAAACACCACTTCATGGGCATACTCCTAGCCATATGTGTGTGTGTGTGTAATTCATTTATTTATCCTGGTTGGATCATACTCCTAGGTTGGGGTGTCTTGCTTCGCCGTAGGCCAACAAGTGGCATGAATTAATGCTCTTTTTCTTAGGAGATGGCCATATATATTCACTCTACTAACAATTAAAAATTTGTTTCCTCTCCTTTAAACCAACAAATGATTTAAAAAAGTATAATGACAGTAGAGAATTTTTTAATTGTGCATACACGACCTTATTACCGTGACCCTGAGCATACTGTGACAATAGTCACAAGTACAATTGTTTTTACTATGTTTATTATTCCCCTGTTGAGGGAGTTTCTTCCAAGTCACAGGGTGTTATGATTTGTGGTTAAATGTCACAGTATACATATTTTAGCTGATAATATATATGCTTATTGTCTGTATACAGCCCTACTTGGCTACGTCTCCATTCTGGGTCTCCCGTTGCCTGCTAGGAGAGGACACAGAAAATCTGCTGTGCCTGAGTAGTGTAAGTATTGTGCATTAAAAGTTATATAAAAATAGATATATACATAGATATAGATATATGCATAGATATATCATAATTATTTGCATGACAAATGGAACAAGACAGCAAAACAATAGCAGCCATTTCTATCTGCATCAGGATTCTTAAGAGGGAAATAATACTTATACCCAGTACTTACCTATTCACTTAATTATCAAAAATAATTCCTTTTTTAAAAAATCTACATTTTATTTTGCTTATTGTTTTGTTTGTTTCTGCAGGGAGATGAAGCAGAACTTCATATCATGAAAAGCAGCAGATTATATGCTGATTTGCTTGGAGCCCTAGCTATGGCATAGCGTCCACTGCCGTATTTAATATTCAATTCCCAGGCAAACTGTCAAGCACTTTTTCATTTATGATATGCAAGATAATTGGAATTGATGTAGAAGCTCAATGCCTGTGTTAGAAGGCTGGCTGTTCAACTCTCAAAATAAATGATAAACTATTGTGAAGAACGGTTTAGCAGATTATGTGCACATGTATATTTCATGAAACAAATCTTGTACATAAAATAAATCATACCTTAACTGGAATCTTGTGTCCTATGTGTATTTACTGTTATTAAACATGCTGTATCTTATTTCAATAGATCTGAAGACTAGATACATTGGCAAATATACAAGACTCGTCATCTTTTTTTTTATTTGTGCAGCAAAAGTGATGATAATGATAGACTACTCTCTTTGATTAGTCGGGAAGACATCATCATCACTCTGATGATTGAACACTACTCAGAGAATGCAGCAAAAGTGGTGATTATAGACTCATCATTTTGAGTAGCCTTGATGATGTACTCATCATTCTGATTAGGCAAAACTGCTCAGCCATTATAGCAAAATTGATGATGCTAGACTCATCACTTTGATTAGTCTTGATGATGTACTCATCATTCTGATTAGGCCAAACTACTGCCATGGTGTACCATCATAACGATGATGCAAAACTCATCACTATCGATTAGGTTTTGATGAGTTTTCGATAAGTCTCCGTTTTCAGTGTAGACTAAGATCTCAGAAATATGAAGACATGGCGAATTTAGCAAACATGAAGCAGCAAACTATCTATTGAATAGCCCCTTAAATTAGAGCATATAAATTGCATCTACTCCAAAAAAATAAAAAGTCAATTGCCAGAGAGGCGAAACGACTATCCTTGAAAGCTGCTCACGAACGGCAAGTTTCTGCACTATACTCTGAGCAGACCAATTGTGTCAGCCAATGACTACCCAACTGAAAGAATCTCACAATCATAGTGGATCACTTCCTATACATGGACACCAGCTCTTGATATCCCACTGAAATCAATCCTAGCCACATTCAATGTCACAAGTCTACCGGTGATGGGCGCACCACTCGAAATGCCCTCTCGAGGAAGACGCTCACACTATATCACGATCTACGAGCCCCTATACTAACATACCTACAGATGAAGGCATAAAAGTGGAAAGAGCCATGTTGAATACATTGTAAACAAGCACTGTCGCCCATATCAAAACTCCACAACTAGCCAATTATGCAAGTAACTATACTAACTTGCTACGTTTTTGAATTTGATAAGAAACCTTTCCTACAAATAAGTGACTTCTTGATGAGAAAAGAGGTGGCTCCATCATATGCCAACATTTTCATGGGAATTTCAACTAAAAATGTGTGGAAAGAAAAGAATCACTCTTTGTTCTTTGTCAATTACTTAAATATTTGTCACAAGACTAAATACTTCACATTGGAGCATTCCAGAATAGATTCTTTTTTTGTAAAAGTTCTCCATGATCTACATAGCAAACTGGAAATTACACTTTATTGTAAGCCCAGAGACAGCCCAGACATGTACCCCCGGGAATTCCATCCCCTCAACTCTTCGTCCTCGTCGGCGACATCAACATCATCGTCATCATCATCAAATAATTAGCATGCATATATTCATTGTGATATGGATGGTCTATAGGGTAGCAACACCTGTACTTTCCCATTATCCCTGTCCCGAATCTGAAGTTGTTGTCACTTCTACCTTTACCAAGATATGGCAGCAGCATATCTTTCACCTGAACGTACAGGTGATGTACAGGGACATAGTATGACGTACAGGTGACGTACAGGGACATAGTGTGACGTACAGGTGATGTACATGGGACATACTGTGATGTACTGTGCCTGGTTCTTTTGCCTGTATGTCACAAAAATAGGAAAAACAGCATTATTCCGGCCTTTTGGCAGGGGGCCATTTGACATGGGGGCTATTTGTCATGGGGGCTATTCATCAGGGGGCCATTTGTCTGAGGGGCCATTTGGTTTTGGGGCCATGGACCCCAATTGGGATGGGTTTAGGGTTCAAGGCCCCTTTCCAAAAGGCCCCTGGATATTTAGCCCCCAGTCTCTTGGCCCCCCAGGTCAAATGGCCTCCTAGCCTTTAGGCCCCCTGACATATGGCCGGAATTTGAATTTGGACATATATATGTACATCACAGTGTGATCCTGTACATCACATGTATGTCACAGTATCTTCCTGTACGTCACATGTACGTCACAGTGTGTCCCTGTACGTCACATGTATATCACACAATGTCCCTGTATGTCACATGTACGTCACACTATGTCCCTGTACTTCAAATGTACATCACACAATGTCCCTGTATGTCACATGAATGCCACACTATGTCCCTGTACGTCACATGTACGTCACACCATGTCCCTGTATGTCACATGTATGTCACACTATGTCAAAGTATGTCCCTGTACATCATCTGTGTATTCCTGCACGTCACAGTGTGTTCCTGTACGTCACAGTGTATTGCTGTATGTCACTCCCGTACATATCTCCCTGTATACTCCCTGTACACTCCTTGTCCCTCCCTGTTAACTCCCTGTACCTCCCAGTACCTCCCTGTTACACTCCCTGCTGCACTCCCTGTACACTCGCAGCTACATGCCCTGTATACTCCCTGTACCTCTGTACACTCCCTGTACCTTAGGGCCCCTCCCTAAACAGACTCTGAACACTCCCTGTACCTCCCTGTTAACTCCTTGTACCTCCCTGCACATCCCTGTTACACTACCTGCTGTACTCCCTGTACACCCCCTGTTACACGCCCTGTACACTCCCTGTAGCTCTGTACACTCCCTGTACACTCATGGTCCCTCCCTGTAGACTCCCTGTACACTCCCAGTCTCTCCTGGTTCACTCCCTGTACCTTCCTTTGAACTTCCTGCACCTGCCTATACACTCCCTGTACCTCCCTTGACACTCCCTGTACCTCCCTTTACACTCCCTGTACCTCCGTGTACTCGTCATGAGCACTCCCTGTACCTCCCTGTTACACTCCTAGTCTCTCTCTGTACCTCCCTGTACACTCCCTGTATGCTCCCTGTGCACTCCCTACACCCTCCCTGTTACACACCCTTTACACTCCCTGTATCTCTGTACACTCCCTGTACACTCCCTTCTCACTCATGTACACTGCCTGTACACTCCCTGTACAAGCAGTGAGGGGGAAATCCCTTTTTTCAAATAGTCAGGGCCAGTTTTCAGAAAATGTAACTCCTTGTACCTCCCTATACACTCCCTGTACCTCCCTGTACACTCCCTATGCACTCCCTGTATGCTCCTTTTACCTCCCAGTACACTCCTCGACCTCCCTGTACCTCCCTGGTACACTCCCTGTACCTCCCTGGTACACTCCCTGTATGCTCCCTGTACCTCCCTATACACTTCTTGTACCTCCTTGTACACTCCCCTCCCTGTCCCTCCCTCTACACTCCCAGTACCTCCTGAACACTCGCTGTACCTCCCCAAAATCTCCCTGTATACTCCATGTACCTTCCTGTACACTCCCTGTTATACCCCATGTACACTCCCTGTACCTCCCTGTACACTCCCCGTACCTCCCTATACACTCCCCGTACCTCCCTGTTACACTCCCTGTCCACTCCCTGTATGCTCACTGTACACTCCCTGTACCTCTCTGTACACTCCATGTACTTCCTTGTACATTCCATGTTTTCTCCCTGTACACTCCCTGTACACTCCTTGTATCTCCTTGACCACTACCTGTACCTTCCTGCAAACTCCCTGTACACTTCCTGTACCTCCCTTTACACTCCCTGTATGCTACCTGTACACTCCCTACACCCTCCCTGTTACACACCCTTTACACTCCCTGTACCTCTGTACACTCCCTGTACACTCGCTAAACACGCCCTGTATCTCCCTGTAAACTTTCTGTACCTCCCTGTGCACTTCCTGCACCTCCCTGTGCACTGCCTGTACCTCCCTGTACCTCTCAGCACACTCACGATCCCCCCCTGTAGACTCCCTGTACACTCCCTGCCTCTTCCAGTACACTCCCTGTACATTCCCTGTACCTTCCTTTACAGAGCTTTTGCAATCCTCCCTGTTACATGTAATGTATGACCGTCTATGGGTTCGGAAAGGATCACGAATACAAGGATATCTGGTTCAGAAGGCAACAAGGTTTATTCAATATCCTAAAGTACAGTAAGCTAAAGGTTTTCCAATTGGGTGTGTGATCGTTTGGATAGCTCTGATTATGACTACCAGGTAAGGCTTCAGAGTCAGTGAGATCTTATGGTGTTCGCATGGAATCCGGGAGGATTCTGTTTCTAGGTTCCGACCCGGCTATTATATAGCCACAGGGGTTGGGTGGCGACCCCTCGTGTTCAACCCGAGAAGCCTGGGGGCAGTGCTGCCACCACCCGCCAGGCGTAACAGGTCTGCAACCCGAAAGTCCGCTCCGCTCGGAAACTAGTCAACCCATAAGCCATGGAAGCTACTACGAAACCATGGCCCTACACATGCCCTGTACACTCCCAGTCCGTCCCTGCACACTCCCTGTACATGCCCTGTACACTCGCAGTACATCACAGGTACATTGCCTGGAATACTCCCTGTACACTCCCTGTACTTCCCTGGTACACTCGCTGTATGCTCCCTTTACCTCTCTGTACACTACCATACCTCCCTGTACCTCCCTGTTACACTCCCTGTACTTCCCTGTACACTCCCTGTATGCTTCTTTTAACTTCCTCTACACTCCTTGTATGGGGATTGTAAAGGGAGCATACAGAAAGCAAACCGTGAGGTACAGGGAGCATATTGGGAGGTACAAGCAGCATACAGGGAGGTACAGGGAGGATACAGAGTGCATACAGCGAGCATAAGGTGAGGTGTAGGGAGTTTGAAGGGAGCATACATGGAGCACAAGGCAAGGTATAAGGATCATACAGGGAGGAATAGCTAGGTACAAGGAGTGTACAAGGAGCATACAGGGAGATAAAAGGAAGTACAGGGAGCATACAGAGAGGGAAAAGGAAGTGTACAAAAAGTGTACAGGGAGTGTAAAGCGAGCATACAGAATGCATACAGCGAGGTACAGGGAGTGTATGGGGAGCATATTGGGAGGTACAAGCAGCATACAGGGAGGTACAAGGAGTGTAAGGGGAGTGTAAAGGGAGCATTCAGGGAGCATACAGCAAGGTACAGGGAGTGTACAGGGAGCATATTGGGAGTGTAGAGGGAGCATACGGGGAGGTACAGGGAGCATGAAGGGAGTGTACAACGAGCATGCAGGAAGGTACAGAGTGTAGAAAGAGTGTGAAAGGGAGTGTAAAGGAAGCATACAGTGAGGTACAGGGAGTGTACAGGGAGCATATTGGGAGTGTAAAAGGAGAATACAGGGATCATACAGCAAGGTACAGGGAGTGTACAGGGACCATATTGGGAGGTATAGAGAGCGTACAGGGAGGTACAAGGAGTGTAGAAGGATTGTATAGGGAGTGTAAAGGGAGTATACAGGGAGCATATTGGGAGGTACAAGCAGCATGCAGGGAGGTACAGGGAGAATACAGAGTGCATACAGCGATCATAAGGCAAGGTGTAGGGAGTGTGAAGGGAGCATACACGGAGCACAAGGCGAGGTATAGGCAGAATACAGGAAGGAATATGGAGGTACAGGGACTGTACAAGGAGCATACAGGGAGCATATTGGGAGGTACAAGGAGTGTAATGGGAGTGTAAAGGGAGCATACAGAGAGCATACAGCAAGGTACAGGGAGTGTACAGGGAGCATTTTGGGAGTGTAAAGGAAGCATACAGGGAGCATACAGGGAGGTACTTGGAACATGCAAGAAGGTAGAGAGAATGTACAGGGAGCATGCAGGAAGGTACAGAGAGTGTACTAAGAGTGCAAAGGTAGCATACAGAATGCATACAGTGAGGTACAGGGACTGTACAGGGAGCATATTTGGAGTGTAAAGGGAGCATACAGGGAGCATACAGTGAGGTACAGGGAATGTACAGGGAGCATATTTGGAGTGTAAAGGGAGCATACAGGGAGCATACAGCAAGGTACAGGGAGTGTACAGGGAGCATTTCGGGAGTGTAAAGGGAGCATACAGGGAGCATGCAGGAAGGTACACAGAGTGTACAAAGAGTATAAAGGGAGCATATAGAATGCATACATCGAGGTACAGGTGTACAGGGAGATACAGGGAGTGTACAAGGAGTGTAAAGGGAGTGTAAAGGGAGAATACAGTGAGCATACAGCGAGGTACAGGGAGTGTACAGTGAGCATATTGGGAGTGTAAAGGGAGCATACAGCGAGCATACAGCGAGGTACAGGGACTGTACAGGGAGCATATTGGGAGTGTAAAGGGAGCATATGGGGAGGTACAGGGAGCATGCAGGGAGTGTACAACGAGGAATGTACAGAGACTGTACAAAGAGTGTGAAAGGGAGTGTAAAGGAAGCATACAGTGAGGTACAGGGAGTGTACAGGGAGGAATAGAGAGTTACAGGGAGTACACAAGGAGCATACAGGGAGGTACAGGGAAGTACAGGGAGATACAGGGAGTGTAAAGGAGAGTAAAGGGAGTGTAAAGGGACCATACAGGGATCATACAGCGAAGTACAGGGAGTGTACAGGGAGCATATTGGGAGGTATAGAGAGCGTACAGGGAGGTACAAGGAGTGTAGGAGGATTGTATAGGGAGTGTAAAGGGAGTATACACGGAGCACAAGGCGAGGTATGGGGAGAATACAGGAAGGAATATGGAGGTACAGGGAGTGTACAAGGAGCATACAGGGAGGTAAAGGGAGTGTAGAAAGAGTGTAAAGGCAGTATACAGAATGTATACAGCGAGGTACAGGGAGTATACAGGGAGCATATTGGGAGGTACAAGGAGTGTACAAGGAGTGTAAGGGGAGTGTAAAGGGAGCATACAGAGAGCATACAGCAAGGCACAGGGAGTGTACAGGGAGCATTTTGGGAGTGTAAAGGGAGCATACAGGGAGCATACAGGTAGGTACTTGGAACATGCAAGAAGGTAGAGAGAATGTACAGGGAGCATGCAGGGAGGTACAGAGAGTGTACAAAGAGTGCAAGGTGAGCATACAGAATGCATACAGTGAGGTACAGGGACTGTACAGGAAACATATTGGGAGTGTAAAGGGAGCATACAGGGAGGTAAGGGAGCATGCAGGGAGTGTACAGGGAGCATGCAGGAAGGTACAGAGATGTACAAAAAGTGTAAAAGGAGTGTAAAGGGAGCATACAGCGAGGTACAGGGAGCATACAGGGAGGTAAAGGGAAGTACAGGGAGATACAGGGAGTGTACAAGGAGAGTAAAGGGAGTGTAAAGGGAGAATACAGGGATCATACAGCGAGGTACAGGGAGTGTACAGGGAGCATATTGGGAGGTACAAGCAGCATGCAGGGAGGTACAGGGAGGATACAGAGTGCATACAGCGAGCATAAGGCGAGGTATGGAGAGTGTGAAGGGAGCATACACAGAGCACAAGGCGAGGTATAAGGATCATACAGGGAGAAATAGCTAGGTACAGGGAGTGTACAAGGAGCATACAGGGAGGTAAAAGGAAGTACAGGGAGCATACAGAGAGGTATAGGGAGTGTACAGGGAGGAATAGGGAGGTACAGGGAGTACACAAGGAGCAAACAGGGAGGTACAGGGAAGTACAGGGAGATACAGGCAGTGTACAAGGAGAGTAAAGGGAGTGTAAAGGGATCATACAGCGAGGTACAGGGAGTGTACAGGGAGCATATTGGGAGGTATAGAGAGCAAACAAGAAGGTACAAGGAGTGTAAAAGGATTGTATGGGGAGTGTGAACGGAGCATACAGAAAGCATACAGTGAGGTACAGGGAGTGTACAGGGAGCATATTGGGAGGTACAAGCAGCATACAGGGAGGTACATGGAGGATACAGAGTGCATACAGTGAGCATAAGGCGAGGTATAGGGAGTGTGAAGGGAGCATAGAGGGAGCACAAGGCGATGTATAGGGAGAATACAGGAAGGAATAGGGAGATACAGGGAGTGTACAAGGAGCATACAGGGAGGTAAAGGGAGTGTACAAAGAGTCTAAAGGCAGTATACAGAATGTATACAGCGAGGTACAGGGAGTACCTCGCTGTATACATTCTGTATACAGGGAGCAAATTGGGAGGTATAGGGAGTATGTACAGGGAGGTACAGGGAGTGTACAAGGAGTGTAAGGGGAGTGTAAAGGGAGCATACAGGGAGTATACAGCAAGGTACAGGGAGTGTACAGGGAGCATTTTGGGAGTGTAAAGGGAGCATACAGGGAGCATGCAGGGAGGTACTTGGAACATGCAGGAAGGTACGGAGAGTGTACAAAGTGTAAAGGGAGCATACAGAATGAATACAGCGAGGTACAGGGAGTGTACAGGGAGATACAGGGAGTGTACAAGGGATCATACAGCGAGGTACAAAGAATGTACAGGGAGCATATTAGGAAGTGTACAAGGGTCATACAGGGCGGTACAGGGAACATACAGGGCTGAACTTTGAGCATACAGAGAGGGCAGGGAGCATACAGGCAGGTATAGAGAGGTACAGGGAGTGTACATGTGACATACTGTGATGTACATGTGACGTACAGGTGATGTACAGGGACATACTGTGACATACAGGGACATATGTGTGACGTACATGTGACGTACAGGATCACACTGTGACGTACATGTTACGTACAGGAACACACTGTGACGTACTTGTTACATACAGGAACACACTGTGACGTACATGTGATGTACAGGAACACACTGTGACTTACATGTGACGTACAGGAACACACTGTGACGTACTTGTTACGTACAGGAACACACTGTGACCTACTTGTTACGTACAGGAACACACTGTGGCGTACATGTTACGAACATGAACACACTGTGACGTACATGTGACGTACAGGAACACAATGTGACGTACAGGAACACAATGTGACATACATGTGACGTACAGGAACACACTGTGACGTACATGTGACGTACAGGGACATAGTGTGACGTACATGTGACGTACAGGAACACACTGTGACGTACTTGTTACATACAGGAACACTGTGACGTACATGTTACGTACAGGAACACACTGTGACGTACTTGTTACATACAGGAACACACTGTGACGTACATGTGATGTACAGGAACACACTGTGACTTACATGTGACGTACAGGAACACACTGTGACGTACTTGTTACGTACAGGAACACACTGTGACCTACTTGTTACGTACAGGAACACACTGTGGCGTACATGTTACGTACATGAACACACTGTGACGTACATGTGACGTACAGGAACACAATGTGACGTACAGGAACACAATGTGACATACATGTGACGTACAGGAACACACTGTGACGTACATGTGACGTACAGGGACATAGTGTGACGTACATGTGACGTACAGGGACATAGTGTGACGTACATGTGACGTACAGGGACATAGTGTGACGTACATGTGGGGTACAGGGACATAGTGTGACGTACATGTGACGTACAGGGACATTGTGTGACATACATGTGATGTACATGGGACACAATATGATGTACTGTGCCTGGTGCTTTTGCCTGTACATCACAAAAATAGGAAAAACTCCATTATTCCGGCCATTTGGCAGGGGGCCATTGACATGGGGGCTATTTGTCATGGGAGCTATTCATCAGGGGGGCCATTTGTCCGGGGACTATTTGGTTTGGGGGCCACGGACCCCAATCCCGGGGAGGTAAGACTAATTTTCCATAACAGAGTAACATACTAATAAGATGTGTGTAGGTGACATATGTTGGAATGGGTATGCCATGGTGACATGAGAATGAAATGCCAGGTGTCACCAACAATGACAGCTCATTTTCCCACAAGGGAGAACTGAGTTTACCATCAACAATGTTTGAGAAGAGCTCATGTAAAACATAACAAGCATGTAAAAATCATTTCATTCTTAAATGCGATAAGGCCATATGCCTGTACGCTCTAATCCTGTCAAGAAGGAGGGAAGAGGAAACAACTAAACACTACCATTAATTGTCTCTAAAAAGGGACTGATCTCTTTGTGGTACCGTGGGCCATGGCAACAAAGTCGATTTCCTGTCTCCAAATATATACATGAATATTAAATCATAAATCATAGGGAATGTGATAATAGAAAGTTAGGGAAATTTAGTATTCAATATTCTCTTCTGTTGTCATATATGGTCAAATATTTTCAAATATGCTCAAATCTAATAATGTCTTCTATGTGTAGGGAATCATATTTAATATGTATCGAGATCTGTATGTATTCAAGACTGTTACTATGTACCATATCATGGTAGGATACATCTCTCGTAAGTAGGAATTAAGAGGCCAAAGTGGAATTCCGTCGAAATGACGAAATCGGCTTAGAGGGGAGAGAAGATATGGGGGATAGGAAGCTACAGGCTTTGCCACACCGACTCAATCGGTAGAATCCGGTAGTTATGTCGGATCTAGAAAGCGAACAGGAACAGATTCTCTCTTCTGATGAAACGGAAGATGATGGATTTATTCCACAAGGGGTGAAGCTGGACGAAGAAATCTTTCCTCCCAGCTTGCAAGGCCTAAGCCTGCTGCATTTTGCAGGAAAGAAAATGGCTTAATTGAATCCTATGGGGAGGGCTCGAGGCAGAGCTCGAGGGGGTGCTTGAAGTCCCAATTATGGGGAAACCCTCGATGATATCGATGAAAGTCTCTTCAACCCTGGAGCTTCGACGAAAATGGCTCCGATGCCTCCTAAGATTCCCTGTATTTGCGGGAACAGCTCAAAACCAAACTCAACCAATGACAGCAGGTATTAATCAAGGCAATACCCCTGTTTCATTGAGCTCAGGCCAGTCCTCGACACCGTCTTCGACACAACCTGTAGCAAATCCAGCAGTAACTGTTCAATATCACAACGGAACAGTAAGTGGAGCATGTTACTTAACGAGACCTACTACACCCACACCGGTTCGAAGGTCTAGTTTAAGTCTGAGAGTGAGTGATTTGTATTACGCTAACCCCGCCATCACTGGCTTGGGATTAGATACAATCTCCCGACGTTCTGATGGTTTTGATGATGTCGGGAAAAGTGTAAAACTTGCTCGTTCTATCAAAAGATCAACCAATGTTGCTCGAAGAGTTGCATCATAGCCTAAACCATACAGGGGAGATATCCTTTGGCTAGAATGGTTAGCAGGTTTCATGGATGACATAATATTAAGTGGTTGGAGTGATGAGGAAGCCCTTCCTCAACTCTGTAAATGCCTCTGAGACTGAGTGGGAAAAGTAGCTCTCGATAAGTGGACAGAAGAATGTTCCAGTGGGACCTTCTTACAGTTGATAGAGCGTGCTAGCTATGTTTTCGGGACATACAGACCCTCGAGTGGAATTTCAAAAACGCACTCAAAAGCCAGGAGAGTCTCCTAAAATATATGGATTGGCTCTACAAAGCTTACTAAGGAAGGTACACCCTACTATGCCAATGAACGACAAATTCTTTATGGAGGAACTGTTTGTTCAATTCGCTGCAGGACTGAAGGATCCGTCTGTACAGCAAGTTGTGTATGATAGTTGGAAAAATGACAGCTCTTTGAATGATCTCTTCGAGGCTATCGACAATCATGATAAAAAGAAAACCTGGATGGCTGGTAAAGTGCCACAAGCTAGAGCCAACCCGATGTTTGTCCCGGAGAGTTTTGAAGAAAATGCTCCTGGCGACCTCGAGGAACCATATGTTGATGATTCAGAAATGAATGTCAGTGCAGCTCGTTTCCAGTCGAGGGGAAACCAAAACTGGCGAAGAAGTAACGATAAAAAAGCCCAGAAACCCCTGTTGAGGGAAAGAAGTCTATGGAACCTCTTAATCTGGAGCCCAAGAGTAGTATGACCGAAAGACTAGTGAAGGAAATTACTGAATCACTAGCCAAGAAACAATCTAGAAATAGACCAAAGGTTGACAAGAGCAACAAAACTTGCTATCGTTGTCAAGAGAAGGGACATTTCACTATGGAATGCCCTGCCGAGAAACCTGTGTTAAAAGGTAAACAGGAAAACTAAAGGGGCTTGCTTCGAAAGGCAACAAGGTTACCCCAAGACTGGAACTTCGCTATACAAGTGATGCGGTGAATCAAGAGGAATCCAAAGTGATAAAAATGCCCAGCACTGTAATAGATGGGCAGGAACAACCCGTTGAGCAGGGGTCTGGCAACCTCAAGAAAGAAAAATCTTTGACAATAGGTGATGGTCAATTCGAAAGCTCGAGAGAAGAGGGAGTCAAGCTTAAAGAAGTCTTGAGAGCTGCAGGTGCTCAACTCTCCCCAAGTCATCATTGTTTCGAGTACTTAAAGAATCAAGGATTAAATCTCGGTGTCACTAAAGATTTTAAATGGTTCACAGTTGATCCTTCTCCGGTGGGAGGAAGACGCTGGTACTTGACTGTATCTGTACTAGGATGTATTGCTGAGTTTCTAGTTGATACAGGAGCTAGTCACTCCTTTATCAGCTCTAGACTTTACAATTTATTGCCTGGCAGGACTGAAAACTTCGTTTCGAAGGTAGAGGCTTGTTCGGCCGACGGTACTCAGATGCAAACGTATGGATGAACCTTTGTTCCATTGGAAGTAGGTAAAAAGGAATTCATTTTCTCACCTACTATAGCTGATGATGGGATTATAGGCTTAGACTTTGCCTCCCTTTATGATGCTTTTCTTAACCCCAGTACGGGTGTTCTAACTATAGAACAACCTTACAGGGTTAAAGCCCAGTGTGTATTACAACAGATTTCCTCGATAGCAACAGTGGCCCAAACAGTAAAAATACCTGCAGGAACTTTGTGTGATGTTCTCGTGAGGAGTAACTCAAAGTTAAGTGGTATCGAGTCTGTGGTGGAGCCCTATACTGAGTATCTTGCAAGTGTGGGGTTAGTTTTTTGTCGATACCTTGGTTTCAAATGGATCGTGGACTGTCATGCCTATCTCGAATCCAGGAACTGATTTTAAGTACTTGCCAAAAGATAGAGAGATAGCAACTGTTACAGCTGCAGAGGCAACTGTGCGTGCTAAAATTTTTGAAAAGAACTTAACAAAGGAGGAGGTGAACATATTACCTGAAGCCCTAGAACGATTAGTAGAATCATCCGAGAGCTGTTCAGAGGAACAACAGAGTGAGATACTTTTGCTACTTCAAAAGTACAGTAAAGCTTTTAAAGCGCCTGAGGAACCCTTAGGACGTATTGATAAAGTTGTACATCGAATTGAAACAGGAGAAGCCCCACCATTTAAGATGCCTTATCGAAGTTACTTCTGTCAAAAAAGAATTGGTGGAACAACATATAGAATCAATGTTGAAAGATGGTGTAATCATTACAAGTTCCAGCCCATGGGCGAGTCCGTTACAAATGGTTACGAAGAAAAATGGTACTATGAGATTCTGTGTTGATTGTAGAAACCTCAATGGTATCATTAAGAAAAATGCTTATCCTCTTCCTCGAATTGATAAGACATTGGATTCCCTAGGGAGAAATCAATGGTTCTGTAGTTTAGACCTAGAGTCTTGGCTATTGGCAGATCGCTATGAGAGAGGAGGATAAAGAAAAAACCGCATTCACTTGTCATATGGGACTATACCAATTTGAATTGATGCCTTTCGGGCTATGCAATGCTTCAGCTATGTTCGAGGCCATGATGGAATCTGTTCTGAGTGACCTCTTATGGAAGAGCTGTTTAGTATACCTTGACAATGTGATAGTGTTCGGTAAGACATTCAAAGAATGCTCTAACAACCTTGAAATGGTTTAAAACTGAAACCGAAAAAGTGTACATTGTTTCAGAAATCAATGGTTTATCTCAGAAGGATTATTAGTACTGAAGGTATTAAACCAGATCCGGATAAACTCAAAGCAGTTTCTGATTGGGAAAGACCAAGAGGCCGGAAAGATGTGCGCTCGTTTCGGGGATTCTGTTCTTACTATCGAGACTTTATTCCAGGATTCTCTAGGGTAGCGTATATAGCTGTGGTAGAGGAAGGAACACAGAGATGTTGCCTCTGCTGTGGTCTTCAAAGTTGTGAGACAGATTTATTGTTGGACAAAAAGCACATTGACTTCTGAGCATGCTCAGACTGTAACCAACAGGTTCTGATGTAGTAAAAGTATTTAGCTACATAACACTAGGGGGAGACACCTATAGTGAGGTAATAGTTCATAGTGTGACCACTAGGGGACACCACTGTTTAGACAGTCTCTTAGAGTTTGGCATATATATAGGAAACGTTATATTCAACACTCCTTCTCGGTTCTTATATATAAATATAATGTTCTCATATGAATTGTCTTTCACATCATAAATGAAAAATAATAATGATAATAATTACAAGATATGAAAGTAGAAACTTCATAGACTAAGCTTTTAACTTTAGTAGCAGAAATGTCTTGTAAATTTGAGAGGAGCGGTTACTAGCATGTGCACTCTCTCACCCAACTTTACCTTGGGTGCAACTAATCTGATACTCTAAGAAGCTTTGTAAGCTTCTGATGCTTTTCTTTGGATAAGCCTTTAGTCAGCACATCAGCTGGCATTTATGTAGTTGGCAGATATTGCAGCTTCACAGTTCCCTTCAGTATTTCACCACGTATGTAGTGATACTTGATTTCAATATGCTTGGTACGTCCGTGAAACTGTGGATTCTTTGCCATTGCTATGGCTGACTGTCATCGAAGATAGAGGTTGCTTCTGTAATAGGGCCATCCAGTTCCTTCAAGAGCTGTCGTAGCCAAACTGCTTCTTGTGCTGCAGATGCCAATGCTACATACTCGGCTTCTGCTGTTGATAGAGCTACACAAGACTGTTTCTCACTCCTCCAGCTTATGGGAGCTTCAGCCAGTGTGAAGGCATATCCAGATGTAGATTTCCAATCACTTTGATCACCTGCCCAATCTGCGTCACAATAGCCTATCATTCCTTCTTCAGAATTTCTACTGTACTGAATACCATGACTACTGGTTCCTTTAAGGTATCGCATAATGCGTTTCACAGCTTTCCAGTGTTGTTCTGAAGGGTGACTGTTGTATTTAGCCACTTGATTGACGGCAAATATAATGTAAGGTCTTGGACAAATACAGCAGGCTTCCAACTGCTGACTGATACAGTACCGGATCAACAGAGCTGTCATCATCACCTACAGAGCTTGTCAGTCTAACAGACGGATCAACTGGGGTTGACACTGGTTTGGCTTCCTGCATGCCAAACTTCTCAAGGATCCTGGACGTGTATCCAGGCTGACTTATCCATATGCTCTCAGGTGTCTGTCTGATCTGAACTCCTAGGAAGGTGTTCAGTTCACCCAAGTCTTTGACATCAAACTTCTTTGAGATGTTCTTCTTGACTTTCACCATCATAGCTGGATTCTCTGTTGCTATGATAATATCATCCACATAGACAGCTACAATTACTGTTTCATCTTCTTTACCTGTGTAGATGCATGGATCTGCTGTTGACTTGAGACCAATACTTTTGAGATGGTTGTCAAGTGTTATATTCCAGCACCTTGGTGACTGTTTCAGTCCATACAGGCTTTTCTTGAGCTTGCAGACTAAATGTTCTTCACCTTTCTTAACAAAACCCTTAGGTTGTTTTACAAACACCTCTTCCTCAAGTGTTCCATTTAGGAATGCTGTAGTGACGTCCATTTGGTGAAGTAGAAGGTTCTTCTTTGCAGCTACAGCAAGCAGTGCACGAACTGACTCTGTTCTTACAACAGGGCAAAACATCTCATCATAATCTAGACCATATTTTTGATTGTACCCTTGTGCCACAAGCCTAGCCTTGTACCGCTCTATGGTTCCATCAGGACTAAGCTTGGTTTTGAACACCCACTTGCTGCCCACAGTTTTTCTACCTTCAGGGAGTTTGACTAAGTCCCAAACATCATGCTTCTGCAATGATTCAATTTCTTTTTCCATGGCTGCTTGCCACTTTTCCTTGTCCATTGCCATGGCTTCCTTGTAGCTAGCTGGGTCCTTCACATCTGAAATCATGACCCACTCGCCATAGTAGTCTGGTTGCTTTTTCGGACGGCTCGACCTCCTGGGCTGAAAGTTATCATGAAGGTCAGGATTTTCAATGGGAACCTCCTGCGGCACTTCAACTTGAGCTTCCACTGGAGCTTGAGCTTGAACCTCATCTGCTTCTTCCTTGACTTCCGGTGATTCTATGATGACATGGTGACTTCCTTCTACAGTCTCATCTAGACTATCTTCATCAAATATAACATCCCGACTATATAAAGCTTTCTTGTGGTTCATGTCATAAAGACGATATCCCTTGACATTGTCTCCATAACCAAGGAAGATGCACCTTCTGGATTTTGAGTCAAGCTTACTACGCTCATCTTTTGGGATGTGTGCATAGCATGTCACTCCAAAAGGTCTCAGGTTAGCAACATCAGGCTTCTTTTCTTTGAAAGCCTCAAATGGTGTCATATCCGGAACAGCTGAAGTTGGACTACTATTTCTCAAATAAACTGCTGTTGACATCGCTTCTGCCCAAAAGGACCTGGACATATCTCCTAACATAGCTCGCCCCATCTCTACCAAGGTACGATTCATTCGTTCCGCTACACCATTTTGTTCAGGATTCTTTGGGACGGTTAGCTCATGTCGTATTCCCTCCTTCTTGAGGTATTTCTTGAACTTGTTAGAAGTATATTCACCACCATTGTCGGTTCTTAACGTCTTTACCTTCTGACCAGTCTCCTTCTCAACCAAAGCCTTCCATTCAAGGAATTTGTCGAACACCTGATCTTTGGTTTTCAGGAAGTAGATCCAAGTATATCTGGTCTTGTCGTCAATGAAGGTCAAGAAGTAGTCAGCACCACCAAGTGACGAGGTCTTCATCTTACCACAAACATCACTATGTACAAGACCTAAGCGTTCATTGCTTCTTGTACCCCCATCTTTTGGGAACGGAGTTCTGTGGTTCTTTGCTTCAGCACAAGGCTCACAAAAACTCAACTTCTTGGATGAATCATACTTGAAACCTTTCACCATACCATCCCGGGCCAACTTTTTCAGGGAGTCCTCATTTGGATGGCTATAACGTCAACAGAATGAGACAAAAAATCAACATAGTACAACGATCCTGTTCTAACGGCAGCTAACACAACGTGGCCATCGGGCTTCTCTATACGACACTGATTGTCCACAAATACAGTCTGTAACCCAGCTTCACTTGCCTTCGAGACACTAACCAAGTTGTACGCTAGGTCTGGAACATACAATACATCCTTAAGCACACACTCTTTCATAATACCGGATAAGTTCAACTTCACAATCCCAACACCAATAGCCTGCAACCCATGACCATCACCGAGAGTGATGTCAGATGCTCTGGTGTTGTGCAGCTCACTAAAGAGCTCCTTATCATTGCACATATGAGCTGTTGCTCCTGAATCTACTATCCAGTTATGTCCACCTCCTACAGAGGTCGAGAGTGCATGCTGTGCAATGAAACAAGAGGAGTCGTTATCATCAATGGAACTTGCTTGGTTAGCCTTCTGTCTACCATGAGTATATCTTCCTCCTCCTGGCTCCTTCTGAGCCTTCTGAAGAAGCTTTGGACAGTTCTTCTTATAATGACCAGGCTTTTTACAGTAGTAGCATATACCACTTTTGCTCTTACCACTGCTGCTATCACCACTGTTGGTCTTACCACCACTGCCATTACCACTGCTCTTACCACTATTTCTCTTACCTACACTGCGTGATGCTAAAGCAAAACCTTCCTCTGACCTATCCTTTATCTTACGTTCTTCATGTCTGAGTCGCTCTGTAACTATCTCCATGGATGGCACTCTATCAAGGGATTCAAATGCAGTTGTTAACATGTCAAAATCTTCTGGCAAACTTGCTAACAAATGGATCACATGGTCCTCTTCATCGAGCTTATCCCCAACTATTGAAAGTTCGTTGAAAATTTCTGTCATTACTCTAATGTGCTCATCAACCGACTGTCCTTCTGCTAATTGCATCGAGTAAAGTTTGCGACGCAGCACAAGTTTGTTCGCCCATGACTTTTTCTGGAACTGATTCCCCAAACAGTCCCAGACGACTTTGGGATCTTCTGGGTCCTCCCCAAGAATATACAATAGGGTTGGGTCAACTGATAAAACCAATAGTGCACAGGCCTGGTCTTTACGTTGCATAAACTTACGAAGGTTATCTGGTTGATCTGCTGGTGGTGCTGTCTCTGTGCCAGCAACTATACCCCATAAAGCATCTCGTTTCAACAACATTTTCGCTTGGACCTTCCATGTGGCATAATTAGGCCCTTTCAATGGCACTATTTCAAACTTCTTGGTAGCCATTTTGAAACTTGAATTTACCAAAACAATTTCAAAAAGCAAGGGCAAAAGTCTCAAAACTGTCACTATGTAGTACGGAAGGCCAAACATAAATGCTAAATGTCTAGACAACCAGTGTGTGGTAAAGCAATGTCATGTTGAAGGTCACTGAGTGGTAGAGCCAAAAAGACCAAAGTCTCAAAAATGCAGTGTGGTAAACCAATAAATGTTACAATGTCCAAATGTCACTAAGTGGTAAAGCAAAATATCTCAAAACTAGCACTGTGTGCTAGGCTCATAACTAAACAGGCAAATGTCACTGAAAGTACTGTCACTGTGCAATGTCACTGTGCACTGACCATGTGCTGTCAACATAAAGTTTGTCAAACAATGTTACTGAACTGACAGATAGTGTTCCTCCATGTGGTAAAGTCAGTATGAAGAACCATGTGCTGTCAACATAAAGTTTGTCAAACAATGTTAGTGATGACAGATAGTGTTCCTCCATGTGGTAAAGTCAGTATGAAGAACCATGTGCTGTAAACAATAAAGTTTGTCAAACAATGTTACTGAACTGACAGATAGTGTTCCTCCATGTGGTAAAGTCAGTATGAAGAACCATGTGCTGTCAACATAAAGTTTGTCAAACAATGTTAGTGATGACAGATAGTGTTCCTCCATGTGGTAAAGTCAGTATGAAGAACCATGTGCTGTAAACAATAAAGTTTGTCAAATATTTCTACTTAGCTGACAGAAATACTGTGTTCCTCCATGTGGTGAAGTCAGTGTGCAGTGTGAAGAACTATAAATGTAGACTGAGTCCATAACCTATAGCTGTGGTAGAGGAAGGAACACAGAGATGTTGCCTCTGCTGTGGTCTTCAAAGTTGTGAGACAGATTTATTGTTGGACAAAAAGCACATTGACTTCTGAGCATGCTCAGACTGTAACCAACAGGTTCTGATGTAGTAAAAGTATTTAGCTACATAACACTAGGGAGAGACACCTATAGTGAGGTAATAGTTCATAGTGTGACCACTAGGGGACACCACTGTTTAGACAGTCTCTTAGAGTTTGGCATATATATAGGAAACGTTATATTCAACACGTATCCCTTACAAACTATTGCACATTGGACTCCTAGCAGGGCTCGAGACCCATTCCCCTGGGGGAATGATCAAGAGACTGGTTTCGAGGAATTAAAGCAATTATTTAAGGAAACTCTAGTGATGAATTATCTGAATGAGACTGGTCATTTCATTCTGGATACTGATGCAAGTAACGAATCTATTGGAGCGGCATTATCTCAGATACAGAATGGTGTCAAGGTTCCAATAGCTTTTGCGAGTAATAGTCTCAATAAGGCTCAAAGGAATTATTGTACCACTAAACAGGAGTTGTTGGCTGTAGTGGTTTATACAAAGAAGTTTAAACACTTTCTCTATGGAGGGAATTTTACTCTTTGAACCGATCACTCGTCCTTGAAATGGTTGTTAAATTTCAAGGATGCAGAAGGAATGATTGAGAGGTGGCTGGCACACCTAAGTCAGTTTGGGCTGGAAAACAGTCATATCCAGCAAAGACCAGGCAATCAACATACTAATGCTGATAGCCTAAGCAGGAAACCCGTTCAGAAATGTGGTAGACTGGAATGTAACGACTGCAGTGCTCACAAGGCTATAATAGCCAGTGTGGGACCCCCTGTAGATCCTGTATTGATGCAGAATCTTTTGCAGTGGACTCCTGATTCGATACAAAAGTTTCAGGAGGCAGACCCTACATTGTCTGAAAGAACTGGTTAAAGAGGGGAAATGTCCAGTGAGACCGGAAATCTTGTTGGAAAATAGAGAACTGGGACTTTTTCTCTCGCAATGGTCTGAACTGTTGAATCAGGATGACCTATTATGTGGATGGAAAATAAGGTCAGGTAGGATATTACAAATAGTGATGCCTTCTGCCATGAGGCGGGTTGTCATGTTCTTCTGTCACAGACATACAACCAGTGGTCATTTCCATAAGAAACGCTTTCTCGAGCATCTCCAATAAAGATACTACTGGCCAGGAATGTCTAAAGACCTGGAGAGATGGATAAAGACATGCCCACAGTGCTGTATGAATAAACCGGGTGTTGGGTAAAAGCCCTCTATAGCAAGAACTGTTTGGTGTAAGATTCGCCAGAATTGCACTTGATATTATTACTGGTTTTAACACAACCATTAATAGCAACACTTGCATGATGGTAGTTTCGGATTATTACACAAAGTACACAAAAGTGTGAGCCAGCAAGCAGAAAGGACAGTTACTGCGGGATTTAGTACCAGATTTAGCCACCAGGGGGCACCACTATGGACTAGAATAGGAAAAATATGACTAACTGTTATAGGCTACTTTTTTATGGAGAATTCCATGGATTTTGATAAAACGTTCTATTTTGGGTAGAAAGGTTCCAAATTTGGCATGTAAAAAGAATGTTTTTGGGCCAAAATAGGCTTTTTTGTTGATTTCTGTTGACATGGAAACATGATTTTCATTCTAAATAGGAAAATCAATGATCCCGTTTGAAGGAACATCCCACAAGGTTTACTATGGTGAAAACAGAATGAAAATACCATTTCTAGATCAAAAGTTATGGGCAAAAGAATAAAAATTTATACGAATTTAGCTAATTAGCATAAATTATGCTAATTAACTATATATCTCATGACCAATTAGCCATAGAGCTTATTAACATTCTTGAAATGGTCACACCTACCCATATCTAGCAAGCCATTCCTCCAAAACTAACAGGAGTATCTTCTCATGCTATGTATCACTGTAAAGCTAGTGATTTGAATTTTAAAGTTGACTTTTAGCATGGAGCACCCTTCCTCCTTGCCTCTACACAAGTGTTCCCGTTACCAAATCATCAGGCTGAGACCTGCGCTATAGCGTTGGTTAAGGGCTGGATCCTCCAATTCGGGGCACCTTTGATGTTGCATTCGGATCAGAGTTCGAGTCCTCCCTCTGGTCAGAAATGTGTCATTATCTCACCATATGTAAGACTCGCCCAAATCCGTACAGACCACAGAGTGATGGTATGGTGGAAAGGTTCAATTGCACATTGATTCAATGCTTGAATCCATTGGTCAATACACATAGGGATGATTGGGATGATGAATGCGATATTGTTGTTCACGCTTACAACAATACAGTACATGCTTCGACTGATTGTACGCTGAACATGTTGGTCTTCGGGGAAGACATCATTATGCCAGCTGACTTGGTATATGGTGTTGTGGGGATTAGTTCTGAAACCCCGTGCTCAATTGTATTTGTTGAATCTTTACGAGACAGATTTAAACATGCTTACGAGTCTGTTAGAATTCAACTACAAAAAAAGCGCCAATTGGCAGAAAATAGGTTATGACACAGGTTTGAAACCTCGCCATTTCAAACTCAGTGATAGAGTGGTTTGAATACATGAACCCCTCGTCAATGTCAAGTTAGCCTATAACTGGGACGGCCCATATACTATCTTCGATATAGTAAGTGAGTCGACGGTCGTTATACAAACTCCTTATGGGAGGGAGTATAAATCTAATGTTGATCAATTACGACCCTGGTTAGGGAGAGAGCTTACCACTGAAACCTATGGAAAGAGCCTGGAACTGGTGGAGGAAGCGGGTGAGGTTGTGCGGATTACCCCGTCTAATGCAAAAATAGGCCCTGGGAGGCCCAGAAAGCAATTGACAGAGGAGGGAACCCCGAAACGTAAGCTACCCCAACCAAAAGGCAAAAAGAAAAAAGTCTCGGCAGGTGAAGGTAAAAGGAAGAGGAAAACGAATTCTTAGACTAAGCAGTTGATGGAAAAGGCTCCTCCCACTACCAGGTCTAAAGAAAAAACTCCTTGTGAAGGAGTAAGACGCAGTCCTAGAATTATGGCTAGAGATGCAGTGACCTAACCTGAATATCACAACAAGTGTAATGTGCTGTCTGTCTGTTGTTATTTGTAATGGCTAAACGAGAGAACGTAACCCTAATGCGCAGGCTGGAATGGTGACCTTTTTGACAATCTCGTGGGTGGAGGATGGATAATCCGGCAGGATAGCTATAAGGCATTCTGTATTATCATTTTAATTCCTCTATGAGCTCCTAATGAATCAAAAAGATTCACTGAACGTGAAAATTCACTTGGAGTTATGGAGAATGCCACAATAATTTTAGAAGTGACTGGCTCTTCAATGACAAAGAGATGTCCATTGTCAATCACATAGTAGCGGAAGTACTCGAGGGACCCAAACTCATCTGTTGTTTAGCCTTGACCTTTATCTGATGCTTTCTTGTACATGTTATAGACATGGGGGATTTCCCCCTCCCTCATGTAAGGTACAATCACTTCCTTCCCTGAAGAGAGGCAGTGAAACTATGGTAGAAAGCTCAAACAAGGTTTTTGAGCAAGGAAAGAATTTTTGGCCATTCCTTCAACTCTCTTTATTGCCTGAAAGAGAAATATCTTTACTACATCAAACCAAGATGATTATTTCATTCACCTCTGAACCATTTGCCTGCATTTACCATGTCTTAATGAAATTATGTAAAATTCAAAAGTATTGATTGGTAGACCATACATTTTTTTTTAGAACTGTGCCCCATCCTTTATAGCAATCACCTTTGTACCATAGTTCAAAGAAGGATGGTGATATAAATACAAACTCTTCATTGGTGTCAGTACAGCAGTCAGCTTAACATAAAAAAAAAACATCATCAATATTTGTCAAGAATGTTGCTTCAAACCTGCAACGTTTGCAATGTTTGCATATCAACATTGATTTAGGGTTGAAATAGAGTTGAAATTGAAAGTTGAAACAACATACTCAAAATCAACTGTGATTCAACATCTAACCATCAGCGCTGATTCAATGTTTGTGTTTCTATGTTGACTCAACATTGTTTCAACAATGTTGAAACAACGTTGACAGTTGTTTTGTTGACATATCAATGTTGAATCAACATTGTATCAACATTGAAATCAATATTGTTGATTCAACATTGACAAATCAATGTTGAATCAACGTTGAGTTGACAACAATATTTCAACATTGATATGTCAACTGTTGACTGGATGTTAAAATGGTGATGGTTGACAATGTTGAAATACAAATATTGAAAAAGTGTTGAAAACAGGTTGATCAACACCATCAACATAACATCAACTGGTTGTCAATGTTGATGCAACATTGTGTGCCCACTGGGTCACTTAGTAATACAGCCAGCAGGGGGCTTGTCCTATATATGTCGGAACCAAGAGACCCTGAAGAGGATTCAATGCATCTTGATATGTTTTTTCCTTAGATGGATATCAAACATTAAAGACTTTACAAGTATTGGCTTATGATGGAAATGATTGAACTTTTGAACTGTGTCTAGACATCCTATGTATGTGTGGTAGAGAGAAAAATAGAAACTTTCTTGTTTTGGTCTTATAGGCCAGCATATTTGCAAAATTTCCAGATATAATACTAACTGATATTCACAAATGCATTGAATATACCTGTACCTCATAATTTAGTTCTGCCGTCATGGACATTGTAACATGAATCAAGGGCTGAATGATGCTCCTCTTTACATGTGGATTGCAGATGATAATGCCATCAACTAGAAATTGGGCACCAACCAAACAATATGGTGGCCTCCTTGTGTGTGTGTGGTGGCTACCTGGGGGGACAGGTGACCTAGATGAGACTATGCTGGCCTGCCCCCTATGTAAGTCCCAGGGTAGCACACACATATATAGTAGCAGAACCACTACACATATATACTGTTATAATAACTAGTACCAAGATAATTATAACTCCTGCATATTGATAACACCAAAGCTGTCTACATTACAGACATGAGCTTTAAAATGCTCTTCTGATGCAAATTCATCCTTTTCCACTTCCTGACCTTATTCTGCTTCCATCAGTGCAAGCTGGTATGCCTCCAACACCTAAGAAGAAGATGTTTCATTACCTTATTAAAACTTAATCATTGAAAGGAGGAGTCGAATATGAATGTTTCGTATGTTTAGTTGCTTTTTGTTGTTGTTTTTTTTTTTGTAAATCTAAACATCATCAACTCCTCTTTCAGGATATGCACTGACTGATTTTACACTCATCGTATGATCAACAAATGGAAGTTGCTCTTAGCTTAGACAAGGTTGTGTTGATGGTATGGAGAACATTCCAACATTCCTTCATCATGTCATTACCCTCCCATAGACCACCCTGGGTCACACTTATTGTGAAAACTTATTTGGCCAACAAGAAAGTTTATATAACTTTTTTCATAAGCCATAATATAGGTGATTTCCTCTTCATCCAAGCAAGGCAGAACACTTCATTTGCATCAGTAGGTTAATTGCATCTACCTTGAGTATTCCTTGTGACATAGCTTATCACATTTCTCAAGTTATTTGTCAAATAAATCCATAACTCAGGTTATGCGAATGTAAATGAGATGCACACCAATATAGTCCTACTATGCTGTTGAAGAGAGAAAGAAAATGATACATGGTAGTTCTTGAGTCTTACCAGAGATACCTATGGCTGACAGAAACAGGGGAATAATAATTTTGGCCACAGATATAGGTGTGGGCTAGTAATGTCCTAGAAAAGCTCTAGTCCTGGTTGTCTAAGATGTTACCACTCATATGGAACAAGTCTTTTTGCTGTTTAATGTTCCCCAACCTTCCTCAGATGGGAGAAGAATACCATCACCACCCCACCATGTTAATTACCATAACAACCCACATATGTCCATTAGTACCAGTATTATAAGATGCAGCTTATACACGAGGACAACCCCCATCTGTGCTTTATGTGCCAAGGTGGCGGGTGTGCCTTATATGCAGGGAAATTATACTATAGAACAGAAACAAACTGCTCAAAGTCGAGCTGCATCTTATGGCAATTCCTTCAATGCAGGGTATATGCTATACATGTGCTATATATAGGGAAGTATTACAGTATGATAATACTTCGAGTATAAGACACAGCTTATACATGAGGATGGGCCCTTGCAGTGCCTTATAGAAAAGGTCTTATTCAGGTTCTGGCTTATAGGCAAAGACTTCACATTGTAGAGCAGCAGTAAACTGCGCAATATCAAGTCCTAGCTGTGCCTTATCGCTTCTCCTTCAAGTGAGTGTCTTTTTTTTAACCTAGAGAGAACATTTAAAGTGTTTTGAGAGTGCTCAGAAAAAATGCATTTTTGGAGTTTTAACAAAAATTTAGCAGAACTTGTTGACAGTGGTTACTTCTTCAGGCAAACATTCAACACCTATACCTGTTGATGTCCAAGATGGTCCAAAATCAAATCATATCCTGCTAAGGACAGCTGAACTGGGAGATTCACTAGAGATATCTCTAGATCTATAGCAGCCATATTTTTCAGACTTAAAAACAATCTGCAATGCATATCAAATATGTTTTAGATCACGTTGCCTGAAATATGTGCATTTCGCCTTTTTCGAAACCTACCCTGCCCCTGCCTTGAAATGATATAAATGTCCAAAGGTAACTTTTTAGGTATAGTTATTTAAACCTAGAGTTTATGAACCTATGGATGCAGCTGCAGATTGTGAATTTCAAGGCAAGAGAGTATTAATCTTATCAGCGTTATATAATGTAATTCTAACATGTTTTGCCTTTTCTAATCCAAGGGCTATAGGACCAATAAAACATTTGTTATTTACCTGCTTGCTTTGTCCTCCCCCTTGACAATCAGTGCTGTCGCTTTGCAATGTAATAGTCTATGTTGGAAGAAGCTTAGGACCTTTTATCTTGAGTCTTCTAATTATCAATCATTTACTGTAACCTGGGGTTACCATTCTAATGGTAAACACCAACCTGAAGAGCAGTGTAGTGCATGGTCATGTGTAATTTGGCGCACATCAGATGTTAATTTTCTACAACCTAAATGAATATGTTTGTAGGGTCCCTACAATTGTAAAAACACATGTTGAAAATTTGTTCTACTGATTCGGTTGCCGTGGCAACCATTTTCCTGAGCAACACTGAAAATATCAAAAATATTCCTTTTGTGGGCATTAAATTTGTATAATTATAAAATGCAACTCTTGCTATTGCCCCATAATCAACCCCAAACACTTTATTATCCTAATGGTGTTGTTTTTAGGTACTGTGGTTGCTTAGCAACTGGCCTGTTTCAGGGCTTTTACCTAGCAACAGGGAAAATATCAAAAATATTTCATTTGTTAGCATTAAAATTGGGTAATTCAAAAAACTACTTTTCCCTATCCAACGATTAACACCTTCAAATATTCTCTTTTCCTAATGGTGCTGTTTCTAGGTGCTGTGGTTGCTTAGCAACAGGTCAGTTTCAGGGTTTTTCCCTAGCAACCATGTTATTTTCTCATTTCTAAGTATATCCTATGAGGCAAACAACAAAGCCAGATTGATACAATTTATTAGCATGTCATTTACAGTGAATTCGCTCAAATTCAAAGTTAAACCAAATTTATAGCTTTTCTTGCATAGTAACATTATTACAACTGCATAGCAACAATCCCATCCAATGGCTGCTTTTAAATCATTATGGGCATTACTTTGCACCTTTTTGTTACACCATAGATCTTTAATGCTTTCAATTGCTACTATAAAGAGTATCTTTTAGAACTATATTCTTCAACATTTAATGAAAGGAGAGGTGTTACCTACAAATACCTTATTTGCAACTACCTTCAGATGTTAATAATGACTGTGCCATTTATAATAGTTTACTAGCCCTCTATCAACTAGAGGCTGTAATAATCTACAAGACAACATATAGTCTTTACAATTTTAGAGGAGGTAAAACTCAATATTTGGATAACATTTGAATGGTTAGCATGTATCATTATCAGCATATCATAAACTACCCAGCGATCCTAGTGAACATAAGTCATGCTGGGTGAGGAATGTGTGAGTACATTGAGTGATAACGAATAATGTCATTTTGTGTGATACAATGTCAACTCTCACTCAGCTTGACAAACCTTCATTTACTTCAGTAAGACCTGAGAGAGCATGCGTCAACATGTGTCAATACTTGTCAACTCTCACACCGCTTCACATGTCTTCACTCATTTCCATAAAGATGTGAGGGGAACTGGGTGAGCAAGTGTCAACATGTGTCAGTACTTGTCAACTCTCACACAGCTTCACATGTCTTCACTCATTTCCATAAAGATGTGAGGGGAACTGGGTGAGCAAATGTCAACATGTGTCAATACTTGTCAACTCTCACCCAACCTCACATGTGTTCACTCATTTCCATAAGGATGTGATGGGAACTGGGTGAGCATTTGTCAATACTTGTCAACTCTCAGGCAGCTTCACATGTCTTCACTTACTTCAATAAAGATGTGAGGGGACCAGGGTGAGCACATGTCAACATGTGTCAATACTTGTCAACTCTCACCTAGCATGACATTTCTTCACCAAGCCTTCAACAATAAGAGACTATGGAAACTGTATGGATTCTCATGGCTTGTACTTTGCAGAGTGGGCCTATTGAGTAAATGTCAATATGAGAATTTATGTTTCACAGAGCAAGTTCCTTTCTTACATGGCATGAAATACATATGAATCAGGAACATAATGATAACCAAGTATATGTGATTTAGTGCATACATTAGACATAATAGCTCATTTGTTTTGTCTATGGGACATAGCACTGAATTGGAATTACATATGTTTTACATGATATCTAAGTATCTGTTTGTCCTGGTTTGATGGGATATGAAGGTTTAATGTCTACTGATCAGCTAGATCACAGCTGATTAGAGCAAATATACAGGAACTCTTAATAGGCTGGTTAAAAACTCTGTATTGAGTGATAATAGGGGCAGATACTTTGTCCAACATTAGCATGAAAGACTGTGTGAGGAGATGTGAGCATGCGTCAAGATTCGCCAACTCTCACCCACCATGACACAACTTCACAAACAATGACACATTATGTACTATTCTGTGTTTTGATTGGTCCATTTCAAATTTCCCTCCCATTCCTTTGTTCTCCTCCTGCTTTCAAAACAGTCAGGCAGAGGCAGCCATGGAGAACAGATCTTGTAGTAGGTGGTCACACAGTTCTAGATTGATTTGACTTGAAATCCTATGTGATAAGCATTTATACAGCAACACATTGATATTATCTACAATCCCTGAACATCTATCTTGTTGCTGAATTCAGCTATTTGTCTCAACACCCCAAATTAATGTAGAACTTTCTATGTGAGCAAGACTCAGGGAAATTCTGGGGGATTCAGGCTGCCATATCGGAGTGGTCATTGTTTATCAACTTGGATGTGAGTGGGTGGTCAAAATTAGATTGCTGCTGTTTGTTTATGACCATTTCTTATCATTTCAACAGGCATTCTCAAGACTGATACAAGGAAGATTCAACTCACACAGCTGACAGAATATCTATCCATTTTCAAGCAAAGTGGGCAACACATGACATGCAGAGGAGAGATATCTTCAATGGGAACCAGCATGAACAGCTGAATTGACGTTAATAAAGTTATGAAATATCAGAAATCCACAACCACCTGCAACCCCCCCCCCTGCCTATCCCCCACCCACAAATTAGTCTGTGCGTCAATATATGTGATACTGTGTCATGACCCATGTGTCAGTGTGTGTGATAATGTGTGATGACACATGATGTCATAAAGTGTCATTGTTGGTGAAGGTTCACGCATGTTGACTCAACTTCACAAATTGGGTTGGGATGTATACGCATGCGTCACATCTTGTCATGGTCCGTGATCACCCACGCGTTAAGTTCTAAGAGCGCATGGGGTGAGGCGGGCGCAGCATGACAAAAGTTGACACAGATTTGCTGGGTAGTATAATGTGATTGATAACCATTATCCAAGCCACAGCTCATCAACATAGCGTGTCAAAGTATGCTAATAGAAAGTTGTCATTTAGTATCATTTTTCAATTCTACATACAAGCTAATCATTGCATCATAGACTTTCAAATGATCTCTGGTACTCATCATCAACACCCAAGTTATGCCATTACAATTTGAAATAACCTCAATTGTAATTCATCATAAACTCCTTAGGCTTTCCTTACAGAACTGGAACTTTCAATCTTCTTTTCTAATGAATAAAGACTGGTTGGTCTCCAAAATTTAGAAATACATGACAAAAAGAGTCTAAGAGCTGTTTAGTCATATCAGATCATCAAAGTGTCCTGCTTTGTTGTTGGAATCATCAGGATGAGATACAGTGCAGTGGATATCTGCTGTGTTCTGGCAATGGCTTTCCTCTGCACCACATCTGCACATTTCAGTGCAGAACATGCCATTCTGTTTACATGAACACCTACTCTGACATTGTGACTTAAAACATTGGCAATGGATGAGCTCAATAACAGCTTTTGGAGCTGGTGGATCCAATGTAGGCACAGGGATGAGGCTGGCACCTTCCAACCTCCAACCATAGTCAGACGGTGGTGGAAGTTCTGGCATTGCGATTATGTCTGACTGCCAGATAGTAGCCTGATAATGAGCACGTAGAATCTTTTTTAGGAGAGCTCCCTTAGTAGGAGGAAGTCTCTTCCCTTCTGCTTGACTTTTGCAGAATAGCTTCCAACGCACTGGTTAGGGATGTTTCTGAATCATACAGAAGGCAAAAAAATTGTTCTATGCTATTGATGACCCCACTGCTAGGTGTGCTACCATGTCCAAGTTGTGCAAATGCTTTCCTTACTACTGAACTGGCATTTCTGGATGTGGTCCAACAAGTCAGCTTGCTTTTACCAGCAAAGTGACCAGTTTGGTCAGCTCCTGTAAAAGCATGAAATCCTTTCAAGGCTTCTGCATCTACATCTCCCAGTTGGTCAAATATTGGTTTTAGAGGCACTGTATGTTTTGTTGAACCTGTGCCTGTGATTAACCTAGTTGTGGATGGGAGGAGTTGGAAGCGGTGCAGAGCTAGAATCAAAACATCAGTGTCTGGTGATTGTATATCTAGCCCCTTTGCTCCACAGAGTGTTACATCCCAGGCGTGAAGCATGATCTTTGTGTCAGCCTCTTCTTGTAAGCTTGCCAGGTGATTGACATCTATTCCATTTTACATAACATATTGTTTATGAGCCACAATCACACTCTTGTTATTACTGGTATTGTTTGATGACCTTCTCCGCCAAGTAGGATGTCAGTTGGTCCTTTGTGCTGGAATGTGAAAGGAACTTCTTCAAAGGAACATTTGCTAATGGTGTATTATCTGTAACCTTATAAGCCGTAGGTGTCTCAGACCCCAGCCGTCTTTCCCTTCTTGCCTCCTTTAAAGATGTTGTAACATCATAGTGATCAAATACCACATGAATCTCATCATAGGACTAACCCTAGTGCAAAAATGCTTAGCTAGATCTTCACATGTTTTTATCCAATCGGGTTTGCCCATTTTCTGCACAAGGGTCATTCCATCAAGGACAGTGCATTTTTTCCATTGCTTGTGTTCGGAGCTTCCTCGGTAGTGTTTGACTGACTGTCAGCTGGCAAAGACTCAAGAGCTGACTTGACACTGCTTTTGTCCTTTGTTGGCAAGAGTTTTCCTTCAAAACCAAATAAGCATCGAGGGAAGGTTGAGAGCTCATACTTGCCAAGAGACACTTGTACATCAATTTCTGGCCTGGACCTTGCCACAATGAGACAGCGTGCAAACAATGCCCTCTCATCTTTCAGTTGCACAACTTGAGGCACTCCTTTCTTGGATGAATTCTTTTTTGCATCTTTCCAAGTGTTCATGTTCAGTTTTTTCATGGGTGCCCATAGGTTTATCTCATCTGAAATGATGCACTTCTCATACTCCTCCTGTCCCCTGTTTGGTAAGTTGTAGAGATCAACAGTAACCTTATGAGGCATAATCCTTTGACTGATGAGACTCAGGAGTTGCTTCCCTTCATAGTTGAAGGGATCTGTAGATTATTTGATCACACTAACTAGCTGTTCAACATTTTTTTCCTGTGTTGCTTGCAAAGCATGGGATAGTTCATGATGATGTGCCCGATTCTTTTCCTCTAGACCTGCCATTTTAGATGTCTCCTCTGCTAAACGAGCAAGCTCAGGGGCAATGAAAAACAGCCTTGCACTAGTATTTTCATTTAAGGTTATGCCTATCAGTCCACCTGAAACTTTCATCCATCGATTCTTATGTTCAATTGCGTGGTCAGGACCATTCGCACAGAAGGCAGTTTCATTTTTGTTCACTACAAAGTTCCCATCTTTGACCTTATTCCAGATCTCAGAATCTGATTGCTCTAGACCTTTCATATCAGAGAGATATGAGGGGACCATTCTTGCATAATTGAGCTTGTCCAGAGCAAAAAGGTTTTTTGGTCAGACTCTCCAGGGATGCCAAATGAAGGTCCCAGTCACCTTTCCGTGTTGCTTTGATGAAACTCAGTACGAGCATAATTAGTTCCATGTAGTCTAAAAAGAACTTGAACATGGGTTTTTCAATGTTGTCTTCATTGAACTTATCCATCTGTAATGTGACTTTCTTCTTGATTTCATTGGTTAGTTGATAGTGTTTCTCCACCAAGTCTTTGGTATCATCATTGCATGCTGGCAATAAAGCTTGTGACAGTGTAATACATTCTTCATGTAGCTCCACATTGTCACTGAAGAAGGATTCCTGGTAGAGAGAGAAGAGGGCTTGCAGAGTTAGTACATGGGCACTGACAGCTCTCTTGATATGATTACACTCAAGAATTTGTCTGTTTGTGGTTGGACTGTATAAGTCTGCCTCAACCCAGGCATCATCTAGCCCCCTTCCTTCAATCATGCTACCAGCTGTTCTGATCACAGCCATAACAGTGTGGAGTTCCCCTATCTGCAGCAGCCACTTACCCTTACAATCCTCTCTTGCCATCTCAATCTGCTTTGCCTTCTCATAGAGTTGCATGTCTAGAGTGATGACAGTCTTCCTCTCTGGGCCAACTACCCTGGTGTTGATGTGTTGTGCTTGCTTGAGGACTGTTATCAGTGTTGACCAGTTTGACGCTGGTGCTTGCAACAGAAACCTTTGTGATTGGTTGACTCCTTGATGTAAGAGAGTCGTAGGCAGCCCAAGTTGCCACACAATGTTCTTCAGAAACATTGTGTGGTGTCTGGATTATTCTTGTTGACAATGGTAAGAGACTTTGACAGAAGCCAGGTCATATGCTGTGAACTATGATACAGCAATAAATCTCTATCCTTTCCTAGTACAAAGGTTTCATTTGTGGGTGCCTTTGGTTTCGAGGCAGGCATATGGCATTCAACAAGATCTGTGTCAACTGGATTCTGAAATGACTTACTAGATGACTTTACTGGTCTTGTAATGCTGATGTTGTCCCCTTCATATGATTGCTGGAAGATTGCTGTAGCAGTTGCGTGTGTTGTGTGCTTTCCATCAGGTGTATCCTCCTTGAAGTCGGAATTGTCAATTGCAAAGAAAATGAGGTGCCCTTGAACCAGATTTGGTGGTACATAGAGTCCTTCTTTGAAGTTGTTGGCCACAACTGAATTGGCAAGTTGTGTTTCAAGGCGCAAAATCCTTGCATAATCTATGCATAGTCCAAACCTGTGTAGGACATCTATGAGCTCTTTACTATGAGTTGCCTGGTAAATGGTGATACCAATTCCAAATTGTAATGGCCATTCTCTCTTTGCACAAAAGCCTCCCACTTCTGATTTGGGTTTGTATGTCACCTGCCTGTCTGATTTATAGGCATTTAGGATGACATCAGATACCGTCACAATGTATTTGTGAATTTTTTCAGAACGGTTTGCACTGTCAATGCTCAATGTTGGTCCAGCTATGACCCAATGCAAGAAGGAGTATAATAGTGTATAGATAAGATACCTGAGATTCGCTCAGGTCACGGCAAGCACATATCAATATGTGACTAATTGTGGCCTGCACACTATTGGCATATATTCAACAAGTAAGAAGTGTGGTTTAGCTGCATCTCACCAGGGGCTGTCAGTCACCGCAACTGTCTGTTAGTAATAGATACAAATCACAAGTTGAGCGGTTTCATAGTATGGAAGGCTGGTGCGACATGCCATTTGCCTTTTGTTATTGGTCATTTGCCATTTGTCAATTGCTACTTATGTCTTGCCATTTGCCAATTGTTGATATCATTTGTCGTTTGCCAATTGCCACTTACATCTTAATTATAAACAATTAATAATTATTAATAATTGTTAAAAAATAATAACAATTGTGAATAATTATTATTAATTGCTAAAAAGAATATTAATAATTGTAAATAATTGTTAATATTTGCTAACTTGATGCCATTTGCCACTTGCCAATTGTTAATTGTGTCTTATTCAGGAGTAAACTCCGTATCATAAGGTGGCGCCAACTGGCGGACTATGCGTACACTATGCCAGTTGTTAATAATAACAATTAACAATTGGCAAGTGGCAAATTACATCAAGTTAACAATTATTTACAATTACTGATAATTATTCACAATTGTTATTATTTTTTAACAATTATTAATAATTATTAACAATTATTAATAATTAAGATGTAAGTGACAATTGGCAAATGGCAAATGATATTAACAATTGGCAAATGGCAAGACATAGGTAGCAATTGGCAAATGGCAAATGACAAATAACAAAAGGCAAATGGCATGTTGCACCAGCCTTCCATACTGTAGTCGTTTGTTTATCTGTTAGAATTTTTTTCTTTTTGTGTTTTTTTGGGGTAGATGATGAGTTAATACATGTACTTCTTTGTGACATACTAGCCACCACAAACTAATTATTTTGCTCAAGAACATACTCTCTATTCACCAAAATCTTCTTCTTACCGGTATATATTCTTTTGCAGTTTTCAAATGCTATAAAACAAAGAAAGCATGGCTGTTTGTAAATTGATGACTCCTGACACATTTAATGAATTTGATCACATTTACCTTGTACTCTAGTGGGAAATGTGTGGTTTGAATAAGCATAAGTACAACAGTAATATCTGACATGTTGAATTAATGTTGGGCCAACGATGAGCCAATTAGATAAACATCTGGGTTTGGTTGGCTTGACGTTGGGTCAACGTCAAACCTCACAGGTTGGCTAAATGTTGGCCCAACATTTTGTGCTGACATTGGCTCAACTGATATTTTGCCAGACAAAAAGCACTTTAGCCAAGTCACAAAAAAACGTCATGCCAATCCCACACAACATTGAGCCAACGTTGCTTTGCTAGCTGCCATAAAACTTAAAATAGGAATTCAGACATGACCTCATTTAACCCTTTAAGGGCAGAGCAAAAATTGTTGCCCTGGCCATGGGGACGGCCTCTGAAAAAAGTATAGTTCCTAGAGGACGAGCCTATTTTCAATTCCTATACTAATGCTATATAATTGGCGTCGACTATAGTCGATGCTAGGCCTGCCATGGTGTCGACTATAGTCGATGCTAGGCCTGCCATGGTGTCGACTATAGTCGATTCTAGCCCTCAATGGGTTAATAGAAATTCAAACTGGCTGCCACCTTGGTTTTTCTAAATGGCAAATTATATTCCTTGACCTCAGAAATGTATATTCTAAACTTGAAATCGTGTTTCTAGCTTGATTGTGACCAGAGATGTGGTCATCTTGAATAACTGTATCCACACAGTTGAGAGGAAAAATCAAGAGAGAAAAAATGTATTGTAGAATTTTGGGTCAACCAGCAATTTTGACTCCACCCTCCCTTCATTTAAGGACATACCTGTGACCCATGTTGAGAATCATTGAAGCAAGCAATTAAATTATTCAATATCGCAGGGATGCCACTCACTGATCCCCAAAGATTCGGAAATTCTCCTAATTTTCTCGATTTACAATAGGAAATGCCTATAGGATTCTCAATTTACAATAGGAAATACCTATAGGAATGAAAGTAAAAAATTCGGAATTCCTAAAAAGTTAGGATAGGTGGCACCTCTGATATCGATAAAAAGTGAAGCATGTAGGATCCCTTTTCCCATGGCTGTCCACATCTCTCATCAGAATTGTAAGGGGTGGGTCCCTTCCAGAGCCGCTCTTAGTAGATACTTTTCTTCAGGGACAGGCTCAAACTATGCATTTAGACCCAAAAACAGGGGGAATCACAAAAATATTTTTTGGGCCCTCCTGTATGGGGGGGGGGTCTGAAGTTCGGCTGTGTAGTGGAAATACAGCCCAAATTGAGGCTTTCAGAGTCCTAATCAAACCACATTATAAACTCAGGAAAGTGGTCAGAAATATTCATTTGGGACCTAAAGAGACCCTTCGAAGCCATCTTGTTGTGATGATAAGGGTATAAGCTGTCCTGGGGAGGAGGGTCGGCCTTGCTTAACTACCGATAAATCAGCTATTTTGGAGGTATTAGGTCATATTCAATCCAGTTCTTCTTCAGCCATAATACATCAGAATTAGATCAGAGTAGGCAGTAGAGATCAGTGTTGGGAGTCCCTAGAACAGGGGCAGATCTGGGAGGGGGGCTAGGGGGGCACATGCCTCCCTAGACCCCCTGAAAATGAACTTGCAATGACTATAGAAACTATTGAAAATATGCTCTTGGAGCCTGTCTGTGCTCCCTGCTAACCAGATTTTCCTGGCTATGCCCCCCCCCAGCAACCCCCTCTAGGTCCACCGCTGTAGAAGCCCTCATCTAAACCTATCCCCCAAGATTATTGCCCTCTCCCCCCCCCCTCCAATGCCTAAGCTCTCCCTTTCAACCAACCGGCATGCAATCACAATAAATACAATGTTATTTTATGATATGCAGTGAACACTGTGTTACACCCACACTCTCCTTTCACAGAAAAGATGCCTTACCCAAAGGTAGGAGAGGGAGAAGGAGGACATAGCTCCCTCCATCCCATCCCAGATATGGGGTGCCAGAATATGTGTTACCCCCACCCCTAAATCTAGAAATCAGGGTAACCTATGTAATAAACCCATAAATTGGCCTTAAAATGCACTAAATAATGCCTAGATTCTTATCTGGGGAAGATGCCCCCCAACCCCCCTTTAATACTCACAGTGACAAGATGCTTACTTGATGCATTCAACAATTTCTAATATACAGTTGTACCTACTAGGCCATCAATTTCTACTAATATTCAGAAGGACAGTAAATGAGGCAGAGCATAGAAACAAGGGGGGATAATATGTCAACAGACACCTAGTGAATTAGTGTGTTTGTTTGCTAGTTTCCAGTAGACTATAGAGAACAGAGCCATTGCTAGTACCAAGAAAATTAGCTAGGTGGCTCATGTAGTCGGGGGCTACACTGCAAAAATGGTGTTTAGATCCTAAACACAATTCTAAACATATTCTTGCAACGTTTTTATAATCACATTAATTTCCTACACATGTTTAGCCAAACAATGTGCTTAGCTCAAGTGTTTAGAAATCTAGGTGTTTTAAACTTTGTATTTAGATATCTATGAATTTTTGTGTTTAGATGTTTATGATTTTTTGTGTTTAAATGTCTAAATGCTTTGACAGAGAGTTAGGGTGTGCAGACATGTATACATTAAAAAAAAAAAAAAAAAAAAAGATGTCTTTTGTTTGTTTTCTCATTTCCTGGGTGGGGGGGGGGTATAATTTACATGTCAAAGTCTCCAAAGATGTCAGCCACACTTGAGAAAGTACAACAGCTTGGCAAGAAGGAAATTGCTTTGTCTATTCCAGAATAATGTCAACGAACCGTTACAAGTCAATGTTGTAATGAACACTGAATCCAGAGAAGTTCTTTGATCCTTGTGTTATTGCATGATGACAGAGTGTACATATAGGTGGTAACAATGATACACTTGCCAGCGTGCAGGCTCTGCCCCTAAGCTCCTAGCTCAACCTGTCGTAGGTCCTAGATACTAGGGAGGTTGTACGTGGTATAATGTAAGTAGGAAAAGATGAGCTTAGAATAGATGATTGGGAGCTGCTCACCAGGTCTTAAATACTAAGGTGAGCAGCTCACAGGGTGATGAAATGTCCTGGTAGGAACAGGTCAGATCTGGTTGGGTCTGATCAGATCTGACGCGTCGCCATACCCGGTAATGATTCTATTTATAGATGGACCAATCAGGATGAAGGGGGTTGTGGAATTTCCCTGCATCCTAGAAATGCATCCACAGGTATGTCGGTATGTTGTGATACTCCCAGTGAGTCAGTGCCCAGAAATAGGATGGGTCCGGCTCTCACAACATCCTGGTATGGGTGATGTAAGAGCAGCTCACTGTACACACTGGGGGGGGGATTGAGCTGTGAGCTTGTGAGCAGGTCCTGAGCGTATATGACGAAGTATTTTATAAATGTGTAAAATAATGAATAATACCCAGAATGGTCCATTGACAATAACATGAAATAGGTGTCAGTCATTAAGCTTATTTATTATTTCATGCTAATGATGATGGTGTAAGGTGAAGCTAGTCAACTTTCTATTGCCCTTTCTATTCTTATGACATTTAATGAATAGAAACTATAATAAACATGCGGTTTGGGTACATTTGTCACAAAAATTGATTATAATTGTGTAAAGATAGTCCATCAAAGGTAGTGCTGCTACCTGGTGTGGATTCAACATCCAAGTATCTAAACATAATGATGTTTAAATCTAAAAGCCTATTATTCAACTCTTTAAACATCTAAACATGTTTAGCAAAAATGTTTATTTAGTTAGAATAAAAGTGTAGATTTCCTAAATGTGTAGTCGATGAGACACCTAATTGACCTATATGTTTAGGTTTTAAATGTGTTTAAAATCTAAACACCGTTTTTGCCGTGTAGATCAGCAGTTGGCCTCTTTTACAGTTTACTTTGGTTGGCTCTTCCTAGTAGAAGGCTTATTACACGATTTCTGTGACTCAGGGTGTTTTTCGTGGATATTCCCATCCTGATACCTGTCGGTATTGCACACCGTGATGCATGCATCATGACCTTTGTAAGGTGTGCTGATATCCATGGATATCAGGCACTCAGTGCCTGTTATCCATGGATATCAGGCACACCTTACATGTCATATGTCACATGTTAAACCTACGAGAATTTCATTGCCAGAGGTAGGGTTCGAACCCATACCCTACTGATTCCAAATCCAACTCCCTATGCAGTGCGCCACAGGGACTGACAAGAAATAGAGTGTGTTTGCCTGTATATATACAATGTACATAGTGAACAGAAAAAAGGGGCTCTCAGGCTAGTTTCCAAGATTGAAAAAATCGACCACAACATAGTTTGTAATGTTACTGGTCCAAAAATAGTGGGGGTTATTGTGCGAGTGAACAGAGCTAGCCAAACAGAAGAGGTGTTTGACCCATGCTGGCTGTTGCTGCCGATGGAAGTGGCATTGGGACCAAGACAAACCCATTCGGTGGCATCTGGGTTGGCTGAGTGGATTGGCTCTGATCCACCTCTAGTAGAGTTGTTGATCCAGGCTGCAATGGTGAAGAGAAGACGAGGTCTATAATTCCATTTTAATAAATCTAGTGGGACTACTTGTGTGACTACGACTACTTATAGGTTCCTATTGTTAGTGGAGTATGCGAGGAAGCTGAGATAGGTGGCAAATCGTGTTCAAAAGTCTTGCAGGAAGGCGTATCGGCCTGCCTCACCTTGACCTTCGTTCTACCGAGTCGCGGCTAGACTCTACTGACCTACTCTGATCATGACGTGTAGTTCCCTTTCATGTATTTTTCTTTTTCTTTCCACACCAAGCCCCTTGGGCTGGTCCGCAAGCCGCACTACATCATCCACATCTGTCTTGAAGCGGCTTCACTGGTCATGCGCTCTCTCACAAAACCTGCATCCACCGCATGGTAGGAGCTGAGGCTTGGATTCCGCCCTATAGCAGTCACAGTATTCCACCATGTCTGGGATGTGGGACAGGGCATCAGCATTGAAAGCTTTTAAAGCCCATCAGCCATGTGATGCTGTTGTGGTCAGTTCTGACGAGGAATGGCCTCCCAAGCAGGTAGTGGCGGTACTGCCGCGACAGCATCACCACAGCCAGCAGTTCTTTCCGTGTTGTGCAGTATTTACATTGTTCAGCAGTTAGGACAAAGCTGTTGTAGGCTATTATCTGCACTTTTCCATCAACTATCTGCCCTAACTCCCCTGCTACAGCTACATAAGAGGCATCACAGTCCAGGATGAATTTGTATCTGACGTCTGGGTATGGTAGTATCGGCACTGCCAGAAACACACTCTTGATTAGAGACTGTGCTGTGGCCGCCTCTCCTGACCACTCAAATTTCGTCTTGGGGCTGGTCAGGGTGTAGAGTGGAGCTGATATTTCAGCTAGAGGAACTCACGTTGGTAATTTGTATACCCAAGGAACGATTCAAGGTTTTGTGCTGAGCAGCTTCGTCGGGCTCTATCTGCCAGTAGCCTGAATTCATGTCCAGGGTGCTGTAGAACCGACTTCCAGCCAGTAAGTCTAAGCACTCCTCGATTTTTGGCAGGGGGAAGGCATCCTTTATTGTCACACTGTTCAGACCCCGATAATCGAGGCACCATTTGACTGACCCGTCTTTCTTATCTACCAACACAGGAACTGCAGCCCATGGGGATGATGAGGGCCTGATTACTTCAGCATCAAGCATCTTAATATGCTTTTCCTCTTCCTCTTGGAAACCCAATGGGGTGCGGCGCATGCGCTGCCGGATGGGTTTGGCATCCCCTGTGTCTATGGTGTGTGTCATCCTTTGACAACACTGACTGGCATTCCTTAAGGATAGTGCACAGCTCTCAGGCCTGATCCAGGTTAAGCACTGAGGCTGACGTGCGGAACAAATCCTGAAGATGCGGTGGTGTCTGCCCCACCAGGTCTTCGACATCCTCTGTCGAGACTGGCTGTTTGGTTTCATCGTCTACATGTTCCAAGTTCCTAAGGCTAGCCGGCACTGTCGACATGTCGAGTTCCGAGTCCATGACTCGTCTGGGCCGTGCCGACCCAAGAACCTGGCCTGCCTTGACCTTGATGTAGTTATCACCGACATTACATAACTCGACTACTGCTGTGTCTGAGCTTTTATCTATGACACTGTGTGGGCACAAGACATCCGGGTGAAAGATATCCGGTCCATGATTGGTACACACTGCTACCTGTCGGGATGAATGTGGTAATAATACAACTCTCTTGAGGCAGGCCACTGGGGAGACCCCATATTAGTCACCTGATAACATCACCATTGATCTGGACTGTTGCCATTGTGAGATCAATCGAGGCTCCTACAGCTTTAAAAAAGTCTAGACCCAGTATGACAGAATCTGTTATTGGCGCAACATACATGTGCCATTTGAACGTGAGTCCATCTGTTTTGAGAGTTACTGGGTCTGTGAAGTGGCTCTTCATGAAGCTGTCTGGCCCAGCCCCTTTCAGCTTGATGGTCTCCTTTAGTGTAGGAGGGTGCTCCATGCTTTCTACAAAGTTCGAGCTGAGTACAGACACTTGTGCACTTAGGTCGATCAGAGCGTTTACTGAGGTCCCATTGATTACAACTGGTAGGACAAGACTCTCAGGGGTGTCTTTTATAGAGTTCTTTGTACGGAAGTAGACATTACGTATCCGAGGGTCCTCACGTCTTGCACCATCCTCCACAGTGTGCACCGTATAGGATTTAGCATCAGAGTGAGGGCCCTCAGTGGGAACGTCTGGCCTTTGACACTGCCCTATCTTGGCGTTCTCTGGGGGGCGACCTTTGTCAGCTTCAAACCGAGACTCCTCATGCCTAACCCCATCCTTCACAGTGCGCACCATGCGGGAGTTGGCGCCGGCACGAGAGCCTCCTTGACCTACATCTGGTAGACGACCGTGGTCAGCCCAGAATGGAATCAGTTCCAGTCCATTCCTGGCTAGTTTTTTTGTGGCTGTTGCTTTGGCTTAGTGCATTCTCTGGCAAAGTGGTCTTGCTCCCCACAGTTGTAACATTCACTCGACCTGCCAGGTGATGTGCTGCGGGAGGGGCTGCGCCCAGGACTTCTTGCAGGGCTCCTGTCCGGCCTGTAGCTTGGGTAGGGGCTAGGGGCTCTGGGGGAGCACTGTTGGTGATGCTGTAGTTGGTCATTGACAACAGATACAACCATCTTACGTATATCTTCCTTCAGCTTGGTAAGCTGGCTCGTTTCCAGGCGTAGCACGCCGGGATGTATCTCATCATTGCCCGAGAAGGAGACATTCCTGATCTTCTTGTCACCTAACATAAATCTGGTATTGTGGATGGAGTGCCTGACACTCTTTATCACCTCCCTCATCGATTTCAGATTCTTTTCCCCCGCAATCAGCGCAGCTTTCTGCTCAGAGCAGCTCTGTAAGAAGGAGTCAACTGCTGTCTTCTCAATGGTCTGTTCCGAGTCCCATCTGAACCCTTTCCTCGCCAAATCCATGCACCACTGTGCAAACGCTTCCAGCACCTCATCGGGTTCCTGGCGCAGGTTTTGGAGCTCCCTGTGTGCTGTCGCCGGTTGTTTTTTGGCTTCAAATCACCACTCCAGTGCCTTGCAGACGTTTTTGTAGTCACGCCGGTTCTTTCTGGGCAGCGACCCGAAGAAGACGAGGGCATCATCTCTTAGATGTTGCATGAGGCTGTCGATCTTCTCCTTGCCCCATCCGCATCTACGAGCAATTCTTTCAAACTGCTCCTTGTAGATCCCCCATTTCCGGTGACCATTGCTGGTTGGAATCTTCCCCTGGTGAGGTTTATCTCTGCCGTCCCTTGCTCTGTGCGCTAGCGGTTCGTCCTCGTCGCTTGAGCTCGATGAACTGTCATCGGAGTCTGAGGATTCCGTGTCCTCGACCCTCGATTGGCTGCTCTTCTTCGACTCCTTCAGCACTTTGGCGCTGGCCTGGCTCACAGGTGGATGAGGGGCCTTGTGCTGTCATTCATCAGTCCCTGTGTTGAATTTCCAGTCAGCGGGTGCCCTCTGCACGTATGGCTGTGGACCTTTCAGGACATACACGTTGTCCTGCACCGTCCCTTTCTGATAGGGCGTCAAATGGAGTGGCAAGGAACTTTCACTTGGTGCCAGGCTACTCAGCACTGCCCATGTCCTCTGTACGAGAGCTGGGTTCTGTCACAGAATGGCCTGAAGAGTCTCCGCTAGATCATCGGTTGGGAGTGTGTCGCCATGTGGCGCTCTGCTGCGGTGGCTCTGGCAGATGCTGAGGTGGCCCCGGCCCCGGAGGATGCTTGGTGCAATTCTGGCTCCGCACCATCCTTCTGATCCGTTGGTAGTTGCCCTTCCCCCCGGGCCTTCCTTTGCCGCTTTTCTGCCTCCAGCTCTTCTATCCATGCCATGGATCTCTGCAGTAGCACCTTCAAATCCTCGAAGTTCTTCGCGGTGTAATGGTCAAGTATTCTGACTTGGGGTTTGTATGTCTAATTCGGAAAGAACTACCAAACGACAATCTCCGGTACAGAAGAGGCAACAAGGTTTATTCAGAATCCTGCTTACAATCCGACTAAGGGCTTCCGAGTTCAAGTGTATTCGTATCAGGGTACTCAGACAATCAAACAATGAGTTACTAGGTAAGTTCTCGTAACCAGAGGAGGGAAGTGCTTACTGACGTACGGAGCCCGTGAGGGTTCTCCCTCCGGCAGCTACCGACCTGGCCTTATATAGCCTAAGGTTGGGTGGTGACCTCCCGAGTCTAAAGCAGGAAGCTCGGAGAGCAGTGCTGCCACCGCTCGCCCCAGCATACCGTTCTCAGACCCGAGTGTACACCCCACTCGGGAACTGCCCAACTCGTACCTACATGACGCTTATTACAAACCGTGCCCCTACACTACCCCCACCAAGACTATGACAAGGTGCTACACTACTGGGTAGTAACTAAGTTATAGTATTAACACAATTATATCAAATAGGGCACATAATAGTGTACGAGTTGCCTGGTTACTAGTCTGGCAATAATTGTATTTGATGTATTCAAACACAATACTGAATGATCATAGTATTTATGTTACATCTAACCAGATACTGAATAGTCATTCATACGACTCATAAATGAGAAACTTTTTGTTTTCCTAGAACACAGTATACCCAATAACAACATTCGGAAATGCAGAAATTAAAGTCATTTTACATAACAACATTGTAAGATAAATAAGAGTATTCCGAATCAATGTTAATGCTTTTATGTTTGAATCCTATAATTTCAGATACCTATTACTTGTAGTAGTAGTGATTTGGGAATCTGATAATTATGTTACCCCTAGACCTTGTAAAAATAAAAAAATAATTTATGGTACAGTCTATAGTACGTACATTATGTGTTTTATATACATAAACATATGTAAGGTCTTGAAATAATATCTTACTGGACCGGACACAAGAAAATATGAACACACACGGTATAGTAACTTGAATCTGGTCTTAACAATTGCCAGATGTACATATCTATTGGTAAACTACCAGTGTAGTAGAATACCATACAAATATCAATAAAATACTATAGGCTTTGTATATTAGAACAATGTGCAAATTGTTTGCAGAGTCTATAATCAGATATGGTGTTCCGAGTCTTCCTTCCGACGATGGTGGCAGGGTAGCCGTGTGATCGTATAATCCAATACTGTTCCTATCCGGAACTGGAGTTGTAATGTCCTATTAGCAAGATTCGACTTGCATGTGTGGCAAAACTTTGGTACCTTGGCGGTCAGACTACTGAAATTCTTAACTTTGTACCGATCCCACTCGGCCAGCAACATCTGATGTAAGTCTAAGACCTTATCTACTGCTACAAATACTCCCATCTGATGATCATCTTTCAGATGTCTCACCAACTCCCCCATCCAATATGCCTTCAGACCTTCACAGTTGCGTCCAGTCTTACCGACGTCCATATAACATACATATTCCGGATGGTGATGCATGTGTTCTTCCACGACATGCCTGATCATTCGGATATGGCTGGAGTATCTGATCGGTGTGTCCTTACAGAGGGTGAACGGACACATTTCATTTTCCTTCTCTCTCCACGAGTCAATTTCCCACTTAATCTTACTGTACGCATCAAAATCATAGTATTCCTCATTCCGATTATCCAACGTCTCCTCCATCCACTTAACGTAGAACATATAGTAAGGTTTGTCCTTCCTAGTAGCCCGCATCCATTCTTCCAAGTCTGTCTCACCATTCATATCGATCAAGGGAGGGCAACTGAAGTATTTCTTATTCCATTTGCACTCCATCATACTTTTAGGTATGAACATCTTAAATCCGCTTCTGACATTAGCTTGGATTTTCTTCCCATCCGGGGTCATCTTATCATCATCATAGTATACTTCCGGATGGTCGATATCAACTGACCAGTCCCACTCACTCTGGTTGCTGTCAGTGTCATCTTTAATTGATTCCGTGTCTTCAGGTTTACGACCTACTTGTTTACTTATTTCTGAGTTATCGTCTACCTTCTCCTTTTCTGCTTTCATTCTCTTTTTAAGCAGCTCCCGAGCTCTTTTTGTAACCTTAACCTGAAACTCTTCTTCCGTTGGATTCTTACTTGCTCCATGCGTAGTCAAAGTATGAGCAACTTTGATACGGGCCATGTCCACCTTATTCGCCTCATCCATCTGAATAGCTGCTAATTCGGATTTTTGTTTCAGGATAATCTGATCCTGCTCTTCCTTTTTCCTGATGCTTCCGCACCGTCTCCGCTTCCGCACCGTCTCCGCTTCGGAGTGTGACATCCGGAATGGGTTCCCGAGTATCTCTTTCTTGACCGGACTCCACGGGAACCACACTTTCTGCAGAAGTGGGATTCACTGTAATTTCCATGTCCATTTCCATCTTAACTTCATCCAAACTCATATTCCTAACCAATTCACTGGCCGCAGTTGTATCTTCCAACAAGCGTTCATCTTCAGAGTTAACCGGACTGACCTGTTTCTCAACTTCCACACAGCATATTCTGAGTCATTCCGACCAAAACCAGAACCAACAATACCCAAAGGTATGACTTCTTAACGATCTTATCGAACTAATAGACAAACTTCCGTACTTCTTGACTGCCTTTTTCCACGTAAATTCGCTTCCCACGTCGCCCAAGCGTGCAGCCGTTACCAGTCACCACGCCTGATTTGACAAGATGGCCATAAACCACCATAAACCATAGACCAACATACTCGGAGTACAATTAGTAGAAGCATGCACCATACTATTGTATGCATGCACTACAAAATTGCACTGAACATCCCAATCATCCTGATACTTATTGACCAATGGTTTCAGAGCTTGTAACAAGGTCCGGTTGAACCTTTCTTCCAAGCCATCCGACTGAGGACGATACGGATTTGTACGTGTCTTACAGATAGCCAGGTAATTACACATTTCCTGAAACAATTCCGATTTAAACTCCCTTCCCTGATCACCGTGAAGCATAAGGGGAACCCCAAACTGCAACACCCAGCCTCTTACAAATGCTTCCGCACAAGTAACAGCCTTATGATTCTTCAAAGGGAACACCTTCGTATACTTCGTATAATAATCACAAACCACCATCATACAAGTGTTATCCCTAGGGGTTGTTTTAAACCCACTAATAATATCAATTTCGATTCTGGCGAAACGTACTCCAAACAACTCCTGGACTAGGGGATTCTTTCCAAGTCCCTCACCAGGTTTATTCTTACAACAGTCAGGGCAAGTGGCAATCCACCTAAGCAGATCCCCACTCATCCCCAGCCAATAGTATCTCCGGGTAAGTCTTTCCAGAGATCTATTCTTCCCAAAATGACCACTTGTCATGTGGCCATGGCAGTAATACATAATATCCCGACGCATAGCAGTCGGAATAACAATCTGAAGGATCTTGTTAGTTGGACTTATTTTCCATCTACATTAAATCCCATTCCTCACTTCTAACTCGGTCCACTGAGCCAGAAATCTTCTTATCTCCCTATTTTCCATACTAATAGCAGGCCTCATAGGTTTTATTCCGAGTGGGACTGTCTCCAGGAGTTTCCTAGTAATGGAATCCTTATTCTGAAACTGACTAATAGTCTTGGGTGACCATTCGATTAGGGTTTCAGGATGATCCCTATACGGCATTCGTACATTCGCAATGACTGCGTTATGTTGTCCGCAATCATCACAATCTTCCTGATGGCACTTCTTAATTGGTCTCCTAGAGAGAGACTTCTTAACGATCTTATCGAACTAATAGACAAACTTCCGTACTTCTTGACTGCCTTTTTCCGCGTAAATTCGCTTCCCACGTCGCCCAAGCGTGCAGCCGTTACCGGTCACCACGCCTGATTTGACAAGATGGCGGACTTTCCTGCGAGAACCCTAATCAGGGTCAAAGGTCACATACCCGTCTTGGCCTCGCTTTGAAAACGAGGTCACCCGACACGTGCTCGCACGCTCGTAAACAAAACACTCTCTCAAAGTCTTATTATCACTTCTCAACTTAATCTCTTCAGTAGTATCTATGGAGACTATGTATAGTGTTATACTGATACGCCGGATATTTCCGTCCATCACCCACGGGAACCATCAAGCTGCAGACAATAGAGCAGGTTAGAGCGATTCCGCCTACTCGTGTTCACAATCTGATTACGCTGTCAACCTGGTTGACACCGCTACTGTCATAACACGTAACAATACATACATGTAAACAAGTGGATATCGTACAGGACAACACATCGTTGTGTAGAGGATTCAATACTTCCTAGAACTTCAGATAAGGCTTCATTAGGTAACACCGCTCCTCTGTGCGATCCTAGCACTACGGCGCACGCCCTCCTTCTCAGTCCTATTTTTAGCATTGGGACACGCGGCTTCATTCCCGGGAGCTGACCTAGTCCCTCTGTTCCCGGATTGCTTTGTCTTTCCAACTCCTGCCGAGACTTTTTTATTCTTAACACCCTCCTCAATTACCTTCACCACATTCTTCTTCTTCCTTCTTCTTCTCCAATTACCTATCATAGGCAACTTTCGTGGTTTTTTCTTTATATTTGCAGACAGTCTCTTCTCATCCGGAACTGAGTCCTCAGTCTCACCCAATTCAGGTAAGTCTACGACCTCAGGTAATTCCATAACATTCGGACCTACTCCATACACTTCTTCCGCCAATCTTCTACCCCTATAGGGCCTCAATATCTCCACATGACACCTTCTTACCTGACCATTCAGATCTTTTATAAAACAGCTAGTTTCAGAAATAATCTGTGTTATGACATGTGGGCCATCCCAACTGGAAACCATTTTCAGCTTATCAAGGGTTTATAGAATCGCAAGACCCTATCACCTACCCGGAAGAACCTAGGTTTCAACCCAGTGTCGTAACCCACTTTCTGCCACCTTGCTGATTTTTCCAACCGATTCCAAACAAGTTTGTAAGCCTTCTTGAAGTTATCCCTCAGGGACTCCACAAACATTATAGAACATGGAGTTTAAGGGCTTATTCCGATTACACCAAATACTAGGTCTGCTGGCATGATGATATCCTCACCATAAACCAACATACTCGGAGTACAATTAGTAGAAGCATGCACCGTACTATTGTATGCATGCACTACAAAATTGCACTGAACATCCCAATCATCCTGATACTTATTGACCAATGGTTTCAGAGCTTGTAACAAGGTCCGGTTGAACCTTTCTACCAAGCCATCCGACTGAGGATGATACGGATTCGTACGTGTCTTACAGATAGCCAGGTAATTACACATTTCCTGAAACAATTCCGATTTAAACTCCCTTCCCTGATCACTGTGAAGCATAAGGGGAACCCCAAACTGCAACACCCAGCCTCTTACAAATGCTTCCGCACAAGTAACAGCCTTATGATTCTTCAAAGGGAACACCTTCGTATACTTCGTATAATAATCACAAACCACCATCATACAAGTGTTATCCCTAGGGGTTGTTTTAAACCCACTAATAATATCAATTGCGATTCTGGCGAAACATACTCCAAACAACTCCTGGACTAGGGGATTCTTTCCTAGTCCCTCACCAGGTTTATTCTTACAACAGTCAGGGCAAGTGGCAATCCACCTAAGCAGATCCCCACTCATCCCCGGCCAATAGTATCTCCGGGTAAGTCTTTCCAGAGATCTATTCTTCCCAAAATGACCACTTGTCATGTGGCCATGGCAGTAATACATAATATCCCGACGCATAACAGTCGGAATAACAATCTGAAGGATCTTGTTAGTTGGACTTATTTTCCATCTACATTAAATCCCATTCCTCACCTTTAACTCGGTCCACTGAGCCAGAAATCTTCTCATCTCCCTATTTTCCATACTAATAGCAGGCCTCGTAGGTTTTATTCTGAGTGGGACCGTCTCCAGGAGTTTCCTAGTAATGGAATCCTTATTCTGAAACTGACTAATAGTCTTGGTTGACCATTCGATTAGGGTTTCAGGATGATCCCTATACGGCATTCGTACATTCGCAATGACTGCGTTATGTTGTCTGCAATCATCACAATCTTCCCGATGGCACTTCTTAATTGGTCTCCTAGAGAGAGCGTCCGCGTTAGTATGCTTATTTCCTGACCTATGTTGTACCTGACTATTTTCCAATCCGAATTCTAAAAGGTGGGCCAACCACCTTCCCATCATCCCTTCAGCATCCTTAAAATTAAGTAGCCAACGGAGCGATGAATGATCGGTCCTCAAAATTCATACCCCACAAAAAATGTCTAAATTTCTTGGTATAAACCACAACAGCTAAGAGTTCCCTCTTAGTGGTGCTGTAGTTCTTCTGAGCTTTATTCAGAGTGTTGCTAGCAAACGCGATTGGAACTTCCATGCCATCCTGGACCTGGGAAAGTGCTGTTCCAATACTATCGTTGCTAGCATCCGTATCTAAGATAAAGTGTCCCGTTGCATCGGGGTACTTTAGCACCGAGGTATCCGTAAACAGAGCCTTCAACTTAACAAATGCTTCCTCCTGATCCTTGCCCCATAGGAAGCGCTCCTTAGCCCGTCCGGGTGTCCAGTGTGCAATGCTTTGTAGCGGAAAACTCACTCATGAGTAACCCGGAATAAAATCCCTATAGTAGCTACAAAATCCTAGGAACGACCGGATCTGCCTAGCTGTTACTGGTCTCTCCCAATTCTGCACACTCTCTACCTTTTCAGGATCAGCTTTAATACCTTCTGGGGATATTATCCTTCCCAAGTACGTAATGGATTTCCTAAACAATTCGCACTTCTTAGCTTTCAAACTTAATCCGTTGGAGACAGGTCTCCTTATCACCACTTCCAAGTTATCCAGACATTGGCGGAACGTTTTACCAAACACAATCACGTCATCCAAATACACCAAACATTTCTTCCATAATAGATCACCCAAAAGAGTGCCCATCATGGCTTCAAACGTTGCAGGCGCATTACAGAGACCGAACGGCATAACCTTATATTCAAACAATCCTAAATGACTAGAAAACACTGTTTTCTCAATGTCACTAGAGTTCATCCCAATCTGCCAATACCCGGATTGTAAATCCAGAGTACAGAACCAGTTGTTCCCACCCAAGGCATCCAACGTTTCATCAACCCTGGGGAGGGGATATGAATTCTTCTTAGTCACGCCATTCAGCTTCCGATAATCCACACAGAATCGGATGCTACCATCCTTTTTCGTAGTCATCACTACGGGACTGGACCAGGGGCTAGTACTGGGTACTATCACCCCTTTTTCCAACTGATCATAAATCTCATTTTCACAAATAATCTTTTTCTTCAGAGGCAAACGTCTATACGGAATCTTAAAGGGTTTGGCGTCTTCAGTGTTGATATGGTGCAGGACCTTATCGTTCCGACCTAAGGGTCCACCTGAGTAACCGAATGCTTCCTCATACTTTCGTAACAGATTCCGTACTTCCATTTTCTGATAACCATTTTCCAAAGAAGAATCCTCAATAATCTTATCCAGCTGCTCATTCAGTTTCACCTTCCCTGGTGGAATCACCACCTCATCAGGCTTCCTAACCGAATCCTTTACCACGTTTACCAGAGTTAATGCTCCTATTTCAGAACCTTTCTTGAGGTATATAGTTTCACCTCCCTGATTCATCACTGGTAGCACATTCCAGAACGGGTTCCCTACCAAAGTATCTACCGATTCCAATCCAATACTCACCAGGTGGGCAGTATCCGGCTCAAACAAACTCTCCTGCCCCGTCAGAGCCCTTTCAGTAGTACACAACACATCACAGGAGACCCCAGAGGAATCTTAACTGTGTCCACTACACTAGCCACTGAACTGATCTGTCGGAGCAGGCATACAACCTGGATGTCATACGGTTTCCTGATACTCAAAATATCCTGGCTTGGGTTCAACTCAGCCTCAAAGAGACTAGCAAAATCCAACCCGAGTATACCATCGTCCTTAACTTCCGCTATAATTGGACATAAAAAGAATTCCCACTCTGCAATTTCCGCCTTCATAAATGCCTTACCAAGAACCTACATATCTGATCCGACGGCCGTACAAGCCTTTACCCCCGTTATGAGGTTCTAAGTCTTATTCGGCAACTGGCTGAGGAACCGTTTGGAAACCAACAAGTGACTAGCCCCCGTATCGACCAAGAATTCCCCAGTCCTACCCTGAATCGTAACAGGCACATACCATCTCCTACCTCCCAATGAAGAGGAGTTCCCAGTGAACCGATCGAAATCTTCTGAAATGCCAAGATCCAATCCTCATTGTCTTATATGTTTCAAACAAGGATGATCTGGGGGAAGGTGTGCCACACATACACGAGTGAGTTCGGAAACCCACAGCCCTTCTTCTTCCCTAGTGGTAATTGGTACACTCTCAATCCTCCGATTAACTGACTCACTAGGTTCCCTGGCCCCGGGAAGGGAGAGGTGATCAGCCTCCTCACTTGCCCTGCCAGACGTACTCATCCCGGATTCTCCCGACGATTCGCTGTTGACAGTACTTTGGCTCACATTGCTTCTACGGGTTGAGTTTTATAGCCACTATCTCAACCCTCTCTAATTTTCCGAATTCTCAACCACCTCCTCAACTCCTGAAACACTTCGAGACACAGGTTCGGATGCTAGGCAATCGTAGGCGATATGCCCCATCTTTTGACACCTATAACATCTTACCCTGGATTTGTCGAACCGGGGTCTTTCCCACCTGTGACTCTCCAACTCCTCCCTAAAAGACTTCATCATACTTTCCATCATTTGTTTCATATCCTGAGAAGGGTCCCGGGTCTCTGATCATCCGGCTTAGATACTGAAGGCTTCCCCCTATTATCTTCAGACTCCCCCTTCTTAGGTTGGGTAGTAAAACTACGCCGAGGAACAAACTTCTTACCAGTCCCCTTAGGGAATCTAACAGCCGAAAAGCTGCCATCTTCCTCCTCAAACTCAATAATCTCATATTCATTTTCTACTTCAGACACGGGTGCAGCCGTAACCTTCCCTACCGGTTTCGCAGTGGGCATTACAGAACTGCTGTTTTCCTGAGGCATGTATCCGGTAAGGAATGTCCTTTTCAGATTCAAGTCCTCAATCGCATCGAACAGAGTATTCATACTGGCTCCACGTTTCCAGGCCCTATACGCACAATCCTGATGATCCTTCTCTCTCAACCCCTTAATGAAATGAGATATCATTTTGCTATTCATATAGTCATCATCCAGGGTTACATTAGGCCTAGCCTTCCTTAACAGGATCTGAAGTTCTAATCCCTATACTCTTACCGATTCCCCTGCTTTCTGAATTCATTTCTTATACTGAGTCATGGGGTCTTCCGACACTATACCTCCCAAATATCCACTACATAACTCTACCAACTGGGCATACGTTCCGTTCCCTTGGTACTGGACCCTCCATTGGTCAACAGCAATTCTTCCTGGTCCCTTCTTAAGGCATCGTACTAGGAAAGGAGCTGATTCCTCATCAGAGTAACCATCAACCTCCCTATCATCCGTAAAATCTGAAAACCAGTCCCTCCAGGGTTCTGATCCGTCAAAGGGCTTGGTTTCAATTTGATTTCTCTTTGCAGAGATTTCCTTACTTCTCAACCTAGTACATTGCTCCAAACTCCAATCCAACATCTTTTGCTCCTTACTCTTCCTACCATCCCCCCCCACCAGACCTGGAGGTCATGAAGCATCCCGAATTTGAATTATTCGTATCAGGGTATTCAGACAATCAAACAATGAGTTACTAGGTAAGTTCTCGTAACCAGAGGAGGGAAGTGCTTACTGACCGTACGGAGCCTGTGAGGGTTCTCCCTCTGGCAGCTACCGACCTGGCCTTATTATAGCCTAAGGTTGGGTGGTGACCTCTCGAGTCTAAAGCAGGAAGCTCGGAGTGCAGTGCTGCCACCGCTCACCCCAGCATACCGTTCTCAGACCCGAGTGTACACCCCACTCGGGAACTGCCCAACTCGTACCTACTTGACGCTTATTACAAACCATGCCGCTGTAGGGGCATTCTGGGGACACGACCGTCACGTCCGCTACGCTATCCCCTTTCCTCTCAAATGTCACCAGGCCTTTCATGACCGCCTCTTGAAGTACCCCCCCAGTTTGCACATCTGAGAAGGGCCCCTGATCACGAACACACTGAACAATTTCCCGTACGCTTGCTGACCCAATGCCCGGCAGGGCTTTCAAGTTCTCCGCACTCGCCTCGTTCACATCAAAACCGAGCTGAGACATCCTTGGGTATGTTAGGCTTATCCAATATATGTAAGTGGGTGAAAGGAAGACTCAGCGCAAGTAGCCGAGAGAGCATAATTGGTGGGCCAGGTGATATAGAATGCCACAGCAGGAATACAATCACTGGCTTATCTTATACAATATTAGTTTTTGCCCTCTTCACTTACTTTTCCGGATTCTCGATGGGGGTTGAGTTGTCAGTCAGTAAGTTTGTATGTACTTAAAAGTGATAATTTGCCAGATGACATGCATTGGCTAAGTTATGTCCTTATTGAATATGTAATGCACACAATTGCAAGTCCTGTAGATTTCTCACAAAAATTGGCCTAAAGTTCAATCATATGCAGCATTAGCCAATAGCATTGGTAAATTCACAGGTGTAAGGATATTTCACAGAAAATCCAAAATACCATTAAATAATTGAACTAGAGTCTGCCGCCTCTTAAATAGAGGCAGGGGATCACCGTAGAATTCCCCCCTTTTTTTTCTTTGAATTTCCGAAAAAATGGTGGGGGGGGTGGCACCTTACACAGGTCCATCCCAGAATGCCAGAAATCATACAAGTTGATATTGGCTATTTTGCTCAATTTTTTTGATTGGGGGGGGGGGGGCACTGTAGACAGGTCTATCCCACAATGCCAGAAATCAAACAAGTTGATATTGGCTAATCCTCAAGCACAGTACAAGACACAAAATTATTGGCCTCAATATAATTATAGAAAATGCCAGATACCTAGGGGCATTGGCTGTTTAGCTATTTTCCATTATTGAGAGCCACCTTGTCCAAGGAGAATTCAAAATGGCAGCCAAACCACATGGGCAGAAAGTACCAAACCCCAAACTAATTAATTTTTCAAAAATCGACAAAAATAATTATCCCACGGATATTGTCAATAATTGTCAGTCACTTTCAAGTAATTTGTTACTGTGAGATAGTTCAAGAATATTAAGGGTGGCTTGGATTGTCAATTCAAATCAGTGGATGAGGCTTTAACTGCCAGATCCAAGATGGCTACTCTGTAAGAATCCAGTAATCCTTATTAGTGGCAGCTTGACCCAGTTCCTCCAAGACAGGGCAAAGTTTACAAAACTTGGCCAAAGTTGGTGACAAACACACACAAATGATGGCCCCAGTGTGGTAAACAAAATAAATCCAATGGTTTTCTCAGAATTTAGAGTTCACCTTGTGAGCAGATGGATTAAAGATATGCTAACTGTACACAAAGAAGTGATGGGGGAGGCTGAGGAGTTTCCTCCTGGCTTCCACCACAACTTTCACAAAAACAGTTCTGGTGCTCACAGGTTTTGTAGACACACAGTTCATCCGCAAGGGCAAGCACTCCTGGCACCAAATGTGAGACTTTCACAGATGACCCCTTAATATCAGAGTATCTTACCTTGAAGATGTAGGAGAGACAACTCCAGCACCTGTGTAGTGGTCTGCAGTCAGCTCTAAAGTGTGGGAATCTGGCCTCAATAGCCCGCGCATCGGGCCCGGAGTTCCCTCAGACCGGGGAACCCCCATATGACGTCATAGGCTCAGTTCTTGCCTCGCACATGGATGCATGCGTCCCACAATATTTTAAAGGTTTTTGGCATTTTAAGTAATAAAGTAATAAATAGTGCTCTGTGGTGTATGTGTAGAGCCTACAACACTGGATTCTTACACATGGCCTGGTAGTCTAGTGGTAAGATTTTCAACTTCTGATCTGAAGGTTGGGTGTTCAAGACTCAGACAGGTCCAGGTTTTACCTGTGTTGACTTGGTGTACTATTGTGGGGCTACTAACACTACTATGGCAAGCTTCGAGTCCCATGGGGAGGTGAACGATTTCTTTTTCAAATTGAATTTATTGGCTGATACATGTGATGAGTCACATGTTAGGCATTGACTACTTGTTCAATATTCATTAACATACTCAATAATATCCTGCAATCAATAATATGGATGTGCCTTGTATATACACTGCATATTGTAAAATGGATTGTATTGGAGTGTGCAAGTGGGGGGGAATTGGGTATTGGAGGTAAAAATGAACATATGGCCTTTCAAGAGAATCTACACTGCTTAATCCTGATATAGCATGACAGAACAGGCACTGGGTGTTATATATAAAAGCAATTACCTCCAAAATAGCTTATTAGTACTTTAGCAAGGCAGACCCCCATCCACAGGTCTAGGGGAGGCATATGCCCCCTAGCCCCCCCCCCCCTCCCGGATCCGCCCCTGTTCTAGAGGTCTTAATACTGATCTACACTGCCTAATCTGATCTCATTCTGATGTATTATGGCTGAAGAAGAACTGGATTGAATATGACCTAATACCTCCAAAATAGCTGATTTATCTGCATTTTAGCAAGGCCAACCCCCCTTCCCAGTACAGCTTATACCCTTATCATCACAACAAGATGGCTTCTAAGGGACTCTTTACGTCCCAAATGAATATTTCTGACCACTTTCCTGAGTTTATAATGTGGTTTGATAAGGATTCTGAAAGCCTCAATTTGGGCTGTATTTTCACTATATGGCCGAACTTCGGACCCCCTGGTGGGGGGTCCAAAAAAATGATTTTTGTGATTTTCCATGTTTTGGGTCCAAATGTATAGTTTGAGCGTCCCCGAAACTGAATGGCAAAATTTGCCATTTAACACCCCCCCCCTACTCTTAGGATATCATCTCAATGAATCTGTCAAAAGGCTAGGATGGCCATTTCGCCTCAAACTATCCAAATTTCAGGACAATTCCCATACCTGACTTCAAGGTAATTGTATGATGGTGATAGAGAAATAATAACCATGTGGTCAGTAGTGCTGACAGCGATGAAATATGTAAAAGGTTTAATAGGAATGTGAAGAAAAAGGCAGTAAGGCAAGACGGGGTAATAATGAATATTTATTGATAGACAGGGGCAATTGGCGAAATAAGATGAAACAGATCAAAACAGGTTGAGTAAAATAAACCATGTGAGTGGCAGGTCCAGAATGAGACAAGGTTAAAAAGCCTGATTATTCCAGTCAGGAAATGAAAGAGGTAAAACGCCAATAGCCCAGGGAAAGACAGGAAAACATCCATCTGAAAATGAGAGAAGCAATTGGATTAAGGTCGGCAGAATCGGAGGGACTAACTATGAATAATAGGAAGAAGAATATTAGATTAAAAGAGATACTACTTTCCAAAGTTGAACAGAAGTTAACAATAAATGGGAAATGATTACGGGATAATTAGATAGTGACATCAAGGTATGACGACAATTCTTGGAGCAAGCGCCTTGAGATAACAACGATTGGAAGGGAGGCTCCTTAAGTAATATATTTATGAAATTCTGGGATGAAAACGGGGAGTCTGTTTAGAGGGAGCATGGAAGAGACATTGAGAATCAAGCACACATATCTAGCTTACTCAGTAGCCAGACCCTTTAGCCAAAAGGAGTGGATAGCCTACACACATCAGAGACATTAGGGAAATGGATTAGCAACTTTGGCAATTACATGCACACACCAAAACAAATGCATCTACAACTCACTGCTAAAACGATCTGAGGAATTAGACCATGCACACCTAGTTGGAGCTCTGTATGGTACCGGCTGGAGATGGCCAGTTTTAAACCAATTAACACCTGGGAGAAGTGAAGGTATGATTTGAATGTAGTGACTAGTGCAATCGAGGCCTAAGGGAGGCCTATCCCTCACTATACAGGGAACATCCCTGTATGGACTTAGAATCCATCACAACACTGAAACTCCATCATGATTATTCATCTTCCATGCAAAACACTACACTACTTAGTAATAAGTTTAGACCAAATCGAACTTACCGACTGCCTTTGTCTACCCTATGCCATTGTATAACACCATTAAGTAGGAATTAGTACCTGGATGAAAGAACATCAAATGACGGAATGAAATTCTAGTAGTACAGTCATTACAACTGCTGGGAAAATCAGAGATTGTTATAATCAGACCCTTTGGGTAGTAGGATACGAAAGCATGATATTCATCTGTAAAAATGCCTGATTGTTTGGCAGACCTTCTGAACTCTTTAATGCTTGACGTGTTGACGACTGAGGAGACAGTCAATAAAGCCTTCAGTGAATGAGGTATCTCTCACTCGTTTTGCTTTAAATCAAACTACCGTAATCTTCCGCGTAGGATTGCGTCTTCTACGCCAAACAAATGCCTGGTGCATCTTATAGGATTATCTGAAGATGGGGGTGCGTCTTATACGCGGGGTATTTTTATTATAGAAATGTACTAAGCTTACAAATTTCAACCTTAAGATGTGCGTCTTATACGCGAAACAGCCATTGGCAAGTTAGGGGTGCGTCTTATACACGCACTGCGTCTTATACGCAGGAGATTACGGTACTACACAGCTTTTATAGGTGTACTGGGCTGATGTGGTAGTAGACTATACCCATAAGGAAGCTAGCTCAAACCCAGAAACACTTTATTACTCTTACATGCAACAGCAAGAAGATAAGGCTAAAATAGCATGCATTCAATAGGCAATCCTCACCGTATATAATGGCTCACATTTATGATTTAAAAATACATCATTACCTCAATTGATCTTAGATCAAGTTATGAAATAAAACCAAATGTAGACTTCTACGATAATCTCCTGTGTATAAGGCAGATCTTGTTCAAGGGATTTTAGTTCTATCTGGATCCGTGAGTTGGACGCTAAGACTTTTCTTTTCATGTTACACCCCCCCCCAAGTCATAATGAGATATAGGTTGTCCAAGGAGCCCTAGCCATACATAGCTTTTTGAATTATTAAAATCCATTCAGTAGAACAAGTTATGATTTTTTTTCCAACATTCTAAAACCTCTAGGTGCGTCTTTTACACGGGAACGCGTCTTATACCAGGTAGATTATGGTATTGCCCATTTTGTAGGAAAGCCACATTTCTTTAAATCAGCATAAAACATTGAAATGAGTGCTCTTGTTTCTGCGAGCCAAATTCTATTTATTAAACATAGTAGATGCACTGCAGGCATGGGACAAGGTCATGAAGAGATTTCCGAGAGGGTGCTGAAATACCTCTTTCCAGGTGGCTTTTGAGAACAATTTTATCATTATGGGAGAAGGCCTCTCACACGTTAAAATGGATCTGTACCAATCACAAGAATGGTCACTTCGACCTTCAAATTTAAGGAAGATTCCATGCCTATAAATTATGTTTATAGCAAGGAATCTGGATGATGTGTGTCCGCAGCCACGACCACATTGTTCTTGTGGAAAGTTATCAACCTCACAGTAGCTTTGTTCACATTAATTAATTCACTGAGGGGAACAGCAGTTATCTGGACGAGACTTTGGCACTGCATTGGCTGGGCACGGTGATTGGCATGACGTATATTTCAACCACCGCCAGACTTTCATGCACTACATAACGCGAAACTCACTATGATGAATACGTGTTTTCCACATTTGCTATAAATAGGCATTCGGTTCATGTAAATTGAAAAATCACCCCAGATCAGCCAGTAGTATATCTTCATCTCCGCCACCCTGCTTCCCCTGCTAGCCATTACAATGACTTAAGATGGTTTGAGTATCGGAATTAATCCTGCAAATATCCAAGGTTTGGAGGTATGGGCCTAGTCATATGAGAAACAACAATGACCCATTTCCATGTTGTAAAGAAACAATATTTATTAGTTATAAAACAGATATGTACACAGACATGCTCAAAAATGGCAAGTTCAGCATGTTGCTCGCAATTTGTTTCTTATGTCCAAGATTTGTTCGTGACTTGAAATAAAACTTTCACTGTAAAAAAACAATAAATAAATAATAGCAGACGCAATACGTCAATAAAGACGTACTGGGGGTCTTTGTACTCATTTGGAATAGCTGAATAAAACTCTCCCCTGGACATATTAACATATTAAAACTATGCCTTGTGGAGTCTTACTCACGTACAGTGGTAGAAACATACCAGTGCCCGCGAACCCGCACTTTTCAGAGAATCATGTAGGGCGTATCTAGTCATATAACTTCCTAACTACTTCCACCATTTTAATTCTCATTTAATGGTTTCCAATATTCAAAACAATATGGGTAGCTCTGAGCCTGCCTGTCAGAGGCCATGGTTTCAGGTATGAGCAACGCTTGTGGGGTACCATGGTATATGTTTGCCGTTTTTGAAACCTGTTTACCCCTTCGTCCCTGAATGAAACCTCGCTTTCGCAAATGACTCGAAAATAAATATTTATGAGAATATTGCCATGTGCTTGAATCAATGTTGCTAGAAAAAAAAGGTTCTTGCTGCTTTCTCCTCTGAGATTTAGCCCTTTCTACACATAGCGTCTCTTTAGGTTACTAGAACTAAGATACTACTACAAACATCATCATTTACAATAAGACAGAAGTCCAGGAATCTATGGCCATGTTAGTGTGTAGCACCATATATTGTCCATCTCTCGTTGATATGCTGTCACGGCCTAATACCATGTTCAACCTTTAAAAAAAAAAGAAAGAGGAAAAAAGTATTTATACAGCATTAATATTTACCTGTTCAAGATGAAACTAACAACTGGGTTTATACATTGAATCTCATAGTTTTGTTATGCATGTGTGCCACTGATTGTCTGACAGGACTATGTATATTCGGTTTACAAATGTAATTCGGGTTACAACATTATGTCTATCATGGAGTCCACCATCCGTGGGTCACGTTACACAGCCCATTTTATGCACTATAAAACGCAACCTTCAGTAAGCTTGTAAATCAAAATAAACTTTGTGAATCCTCGCCCTCTCGCAAACTCAAACTTCACAGAGAGCGAACATGCAAAGAAGATGGGTCACTTGATTAGTCTCTGGAAATACTTTTAGATGAACATTGCAACATGTGTCAATACTGTTATTCCAGAACATAAGTATGCATCAAAATGACAGTAGGGAACAAGACGACTAATTGGAAGAATTGAATTGGATCCCTTCATAAATTCTCAGCCATGTGGGCGTATGAACAGGATCCTTTTCAGAGCTAAGAGAACGTTGTGGTACCTACCAACAATTGGAATAAAAATTAGTTTACAATGATAGCCCCCCCCCCCACGTCTCGTTTAGGTAGGTCAGTTTTGCATATCTTAATATTGTTGTTCTGCTAATAAATAATGATTCCTTTACGATTTCATTGAAGGAGAAATGAAAAATATCCCATGCCCCATTGTTTGCAAGGCTGATGAAATAACTCAGCAGCCTAACACTGAAAAGAAAATTCTGAACTTGTATGGCATTATGACATCGATTTTTGCGCTAGGTTCTGAACATATGCACTCACACATTACCTCGTTTTACGAATAAATATACTCGTTAAAATAAAGATACATCTGCAACATATTAAATACTCATCGTCAACACTCCACAACCACACCATATAATTATACATATATATATACGAGACATTCTGTACACAATATGAACAATGTGTCTTTACAAGACTAATATCAGCTCACTGTAGCAGTTTTAAATACCCTTTAGCCCCTATAATGGCTAAAGGCCATATTCCGTAGGAATGAGTTTGTATATTTAGAGTGAAACTCACTCAGTACCACTGAATGTAGCAGAAAAGGAAGATCCATCCCACACATAAAAGTGCTTTTCGTTAACATAACTTATGGCTTTGAGGCGCATGGACTGTGAGATCTAAGGTGAGACTATACATAAATGAGTATGACGTATTTACATGGTAGTTTACAGGTCTATGTACATATAGCAGAAGCCCACACACAGGCAGGTACATCACATTAGGTCGCGCAACGTGTTCACTCTAACCAGGTTCTCTGTTCAAGGATGCCGACCAGTTCTTCACAAGGTGGACTGTAAAAGGCAATGCGTGAACTGTAGCAGAAGTGTCCAAGATCATTTCAACTTACGGCAACACCCCAACCCATCCCGAACCAGATATTGACTCAGATGCTATATTATTTCACTAAGTATTACCCAATGCAATAACATTAAAATACTATTGTCAAAACAGAATGACTGCTACTTTCATATATGGATGGAGCCATAACAGTTACAAAATGAAGGGACAATACACCTTTGGCTAACTTTCTGACTGATTAAAGTCTTGTAATCGTATATCAACAAAAACATTACTTGAATATAAGGATCATGGCTAAAAAAATGACAGGGACACCTCATGCTTTAAAAAATCTAAACGATAACTTAAACCCCCAGTAATTTACTAATAAAAGCAAGACATCTGCTCGTTCCGAATACTGAACCGTAGTGTATGCTGTGTAGCAGTAACTCCTTAGCCATCCCAGGTCCCTCTTTATGACCCCCCCCCCCCACCCACCCTCTATGTTAGGTGAATGCCCCAATGAAGGTGCTGCTGGTAGAAGTGACCACTATGACGACTGGTTAATGACAGAGTTCATGATGTGTCCATAGTTGATGTCTGACACAGACTTCTTCATTGTCTGCCCCTCCAGGATGTTGCGAACTGCTTGTGGTGTTAACTTAGTGGACAGGATCTCCTTCTGCTGTTCTGGCGTTAACTCGCGACCTGTAGCCCGTGCTTGTTCCTCCATCAGTCGCTGAAAGATATCCACGTACAATGTTACATGTGTATTGATCATGTCTACCTACACAAAATCAAAATTCAAAGTGAAAAATTTAGCTAATACCCTTGTTTTAAAGACATAGCCAGGATCTCCTTCATACCTGCCAAAAAAATCTAAGGAAGATATCTACTATCAGGCCTCAGACTATTGTTGAATGGGAACTCTAATTAATACTAATTTTACTTGTACGATAATGGGGACCAGGTAAATGGTCCAAAATGTGTAAAGTGCAATATTATCTGCAATGAATTCCTGATATGAGTGAAGTTCCCTGATATGACTGATAATGTCCCTGTGTGTGCAGAGGGAGTGCAGGGAGCCTTACCTGTAGCGTCCACTTAGGCAGGATGCGGCGGCGTGCGTTGGTAAACCAGTAGTTAATCTGGGCCATGGACAGCTTCGTCTGCTGGATTAGCAGATACTTCTCGTCATCATTAGGGTATGGGTTATCCCGGTGTTCCCGCAGCCAGTCCAACATAATCGCCACCGCCTGGAGTAGATAGCATAAAATTTATAGTATATGTAGCATAGATCAGGACCTAACCAGGTAAACTAACAGTGTCACAATATTCAAACTGAAAACAGACTAGTTACTGGTCTTATCTATTTTTTCAAAACAGCCTGATTATTTTCTCGACAACTTCGGAATAACAAGTTGAAACATTGCATGAAAATTTTCTTCACCTGTCCGACAGAGAGAGTATGAAAGTTCGTTTTCTTCAGTTAAGAATATCTGTAGCAGAGAATAGAACTCCCTATGGCACCATGCATTTACCAGGTAGCATAAAACATTTGATATGATCAATACAAGCGTAGGTTGAGAAACAAGGTGGCAATCACAAGTACACTGGAAGGTATATGAATAATACATGCTTTTACCAGGACATCTATCAAAGTTTATGAGATCAAAAATATAGGATTACTAAAACTGAGTCACATAACTTGAACGTGACAAACACAGCAAAAGTACAAAAGAACAGTTGAAAATGAATAACTTAAATCTTGAAATACTTTACAAACACAATATTGTCGAGCAGATTCATGATTCCCTATTGAAGTACGTCGTTTTACCGGTAGTTTACATGTTGATGGGGAGGGGTCAGGACATGGAGTAGCTTTTTAAGATATGAAGGTATAGGCACACTTTCAGGCCCCCATCATGCAGAGCATCCCGTTAAGTCCCGATGCATTGGCATCCCAGTATTCCTCATTTACAAAATAAAGTCTTGTTGATGAGAAATCAAGATTCAGCTATAGGCCACTCCAAATAAAATACTTGTTTTTCATCACCGAGCCACGACAAAGTGACAAGGGTGATTTTAATATATATATTTTTTTTTTGCCTGTGTTCATGTATCAAGGCCAAATCGTGAAATTTAAGCTGCGTGTTAGAAAAAAATGCATTATTAGGGTCAAGTTATCATGGACGATTTTAAAAGTGAAAATGTCTATTCTTGAGCTGTATACTTTCATCTGAAAATTCTTTTGAAAAAATCCCAAATGAAGTTTTATCTGACGTGGGCAGTGATGAGAAACAAGTTTGTTTTCTTTTGTAAAGGATATACTATACAGTGTATGGTTTTAGAACACCAGTTGGGGTGGAGATACCTTACAAAATCAGGGGTGGGAAACTTTAGAGCTGCACACATCGGCATGTATTGTTATGACATGACCGTACGAGCGGTCAGTCAGAATCACAAAGGTCTCATTACATTGTAGGCTTTTTATAATGTATTTGTAAATCATCTTTGTCTCATTCTCCATGAACCCTGGGAAAAGAAGTACATAAACGTCTTTGCCATTCTCCCATTCTTGTAGCAAAGATTTACAGTAAAAAAAAACAACAGATTTCATTCTTATTCAATCTGCAGTGAGATCTCTTTCACACCAGACACTTGCGTATGACAAACATCTTGATGATGCAGAAGTTTAAACAAAAGTTATAAAACTTGTAATGTTATAAGAAATAGGATAAAACAGCAGGACATGAAGGTAGAATAGAGGTGGAGTTAAACCAGGGCAGCACAAGGTGGGACACATACTTGCCTGATGCCCTGTCCTTAGTTCAGCTGGTTAGTGACAGACAAATCATTGTCAGTACATGGTACTACAAATTGGAGGTGAGGCCATGTTTCATTTCTTTAACTTACAATTACATTCATCTAATAATACTACTGAAACTTTTACTAGATCATACCCATTTCAAAACTCATTCCCATGTAAGTACTTCCAAATATATGCAATGTAGGAGAATTGACCCAGGAATCTTGTACATGAGGTACTCGGTCTTCATGATTTCTAATACAGAATGCAACCATACGAGGCCGACTTGGGAGAATCCTTTAAGACATTAAGAATATTGTGCTTGACTCATTTTATACTTAATGAATGCTATTCTGGGTAACCCAGCATTATCTGACATATATCTGTACTAGGTGATTGAGGATAAAACCTACCTCTTTTGGCAGGACCTGTTTCCTGGTGCCAGTGTTGTTTGTCCCAGTGCTGCTGCTGTTATTGTTGTTATTATTGTTGTTGCGGTGTTCCTTGCTGTATACATTCTCCCGTTGTGGACTGTTTCCGTACCCCATACTATTGAGTGCCGGCTCTGACCCTGCTCGCTGCAGCATCTCTACCCCCGGAGAAGAACTACCCCGGCCCTTGTACGGAGAGTTTGCTGAATGTCCAAGTGGAGGCGTGCTGGCTGCCAACCGGTTCCCAACTCCACTTGAGTTAATAAAGTTGGGCATTGAGCCAGTGTTGTAGCCAACCTTTGGCTGCTGGTCATTGACATGAGTGAGGTCCACATCAGAGAAGTTGAGTGTGGTAGCACTGGAGCGATGAGGGTGATGGGTGGGGCCGTGATTCGGGTAGTGACCTGCACGGGCTCCATACTTGGTGGGTGTGGACGGCAGTGAGGCAGAGATGTTGCCTGGAGGTCCAAGACTTCGTCCTGGTCCCCAACCACCAGAGGTCTGTGGGTAACTCGCCTGCCGAGACATCATACCAGCAGCAGCCTGGTCACCCATAGAGAAGGGTGACATGGAGCGCATCGTCTGTGGCTGCTGCTGTTGGCGCATGTCCATATTAGACTGAGGTGGCGGCAGAGTACCATGCGGCCCGTTACTGGGGGGTTGTTGGTGGTAGCCAGAAGTGTTCATGGTGCCCATACCTGGCTTTGTAGGCTGATGTTGTGTCATGTGGGGCTGGGTGAGGTGCGCTTGTTGTGCCATGTGAGGGCGCGGTGCATGGTGAGGTTGGGACTGCGGCATGGGTGCCATCTGTTGCTGAGGACGGACTAGTGACTGGTGGGTGGGCATGGCCGGTTTTGGTGTGTTATCCTACAAACAGAAGTCAGAGCTGGTCTGAAAATCTATATCATTTCATACTATAACTGACTCCATAGTATAATATTTTAAACTACTTTGTCAAGAATTGGAAAAGCATCATTTCTAGTAAGTCTTTAGAAATTAATCAACTAAATTCAAAATAACTAAATCAGACGGCTATTGAGTGCTTCCTCAACGTATTCCAACTACCGTAAACTCCCGCGTAGAAGACGCGCTGCGCGCATAAGGCGCACCCCAAACTCAGCACATGCATTTTCGCGTATAAGACGCACATTTTAAGGCTGAAATTTGTAAGATCAGTACATTTCTATAGTAAAATTACCCCTCGTATAAGACGCACACCCAACTTGAGAGAAAGCTATAAGACCCCCCAGCATTTTGTTTGGCGTAGAGGACGCGTCTTATACGCGGGAGATTACGGTACTGCATAAATGGTAAATACCCTCGACATGGTGTGTTTGACTGCCTGGTCAAAGCGCTCGCAGAAATCTTCAATCGCACTGAACATCTTTGGCTGATCAACTATACCTTGCTTCTGTTTTCGTTCAGTGATTTTCTCTGGAACACATATGATACACAATTAGAATGACCAACACAAAGCAAAATATGTGTTCCTAAAACTGTACTCCTGTTTAGACATACATGCTGCATGTGAATGTTAAACTGACAATTTATCATAAAAGACAAGCTACCTAGAAGTATGTCCTACTACATATTAGATATCCTTCCTCCATTCTCATATCAATATACTGCAGACATAGTTCACTATGAAAACAATGCTTTCTATGTATTTTGCGATTTCATTTTGTAGTTGAGAGTCTAGGAGTGTCATTGACATCCAATATATATCGATGATGAATATCATCATTTTGGTCTTGATATTTAAAATATATCGATTATTGCTAAATAGAGCAAAATGGCCATGATATGAGCTTTTAACAGGGAAAAGTTTTTTCATATACTCTAATTACTAGGCAAATTAGAGTTATTATATTGCCCTGTACACAAAATTTACAGAATTATTTGATTTATTGGCAAAATGCAATAACAAACTCAAATGAACGATGCATTAATTATAATTTAAAATTGTTGGGATTGGGTAATTCAAAATATATTTGAATCACAATACATTTTTAATCATAACTTTGGTTCTAATAGGAATTTCTGGAAAATTCTTTCAAATTTGGAAAGCCAAAATCCTGTGCATTTATGAGACAAATGACTGTAACGATATAATGGTTTTATCGATGCGATAATCGCAATTTCGTAAATCGCGACGTATCGATTTGGTAGGTATCGATGACACTCCTAGTTGAGACCTAGCTTTAAAATCAAATAATTTCAATTCACCACAGAAGAAGCGCAAAGATAAATGTCAATAATACACTGCTAGGTTACCTGTACATGCTACTAACCTATAAGTGCTTTGTGTGCATATCTCAGTGCATCTACCACCACATTCTCCACAGCATGGTTGGCCTCATATTTAGTGGTGGGTGGGTTCCGCTGGAAGTAGTTCGACAAGAGTTTATCAAAGTCTGAGGGTAAGTTTGCAATGAGCTGGAAGGGGAAAGTGGGTGATGAGAAATTCATATCAGCCACAATTAAGTCCCGTAGTAGTGGGAAGAGAGGGTGGGAGCGGAAGGCATTGGACCGATCTGAGATGAGATGCTGCATGAAGCCATAGCGAGCAGCCTCCGGGTGGTTAGCTATGAGAGAACTTAATGACTGCTGTCCACCACTACTGGTATCTGAACAAGCAGACATGGCCGGCTGGGGCACTGTTTGGTTAGGTCCACCAGGGCCATAAGTCATCTGACCTTGCTGCTGCTGTTGTTGTAGTTGTTGATGGTAACCAGTATTTTGTTGTTGCTGGTGTTGTGATTGTTGTTGGTAACCACCTTGTGGTTGTTGCTGTTGTTTATAATTGTTTGTTTGGTAACCACTATTTGACATCATTTGTCCTTGATTTTGGCCCATTTGGCATTGATTTTGAGAATATTGATTTTGTCCTTGATGACTTAGATGGCCCTGGTTGTACTGATTTTGACGGCCATATTGTCCTTGGGGATACCCTTGTTGACTAGACACAGGCATATTGCCTGGCCCTGCACCATGAGCGCCAGGCACCATGCTGGGCTGTGATGGGTTGGTATACCCAGCCCGTTGTTGTCCCATGTATTGACTCCCACCCATTTGTCCTGAAGGTAGCTGCTGCTGAGGCAAAGTACCATCAGCACCTATTTGGCAGCTGTTAACCCCGGGTTGCTGCTGTCCATACTGACCATTGGCTGGCCGTCCTGCCATGCTGGGCCCATACTGACCCGGGTTGTTGAAGGATACACTGTTGTCCCCTTGGTAGGGGCTGTAGGTCAATCGGCGCTGCTTCTTGGGACTGCTGGGGTTGCTACCAGACCGCTTGGAGCCATAAGTCATGTCTTCAGGGCGACAGCTCCGTGGGTAGGGCGCACAGTTCGCAGAAGCAGCCATGGCAGGACGGGCAACAGGGGCACCATATGCACCCTGGGCCTGGCACTGAGATGGGTAACCCTGACCTTGGCTATTCACGGTGTGGCTTTGGCTGGTAAGAGTCTGGTTGGCACCAACTGAACCACCCTGGTAGCTGCCTACAGGAGGTTCAAAGCTAATGCCTTGATTGTTGCTATTTTGTCGCTGGAAGATGCTAGGTTTAGAGGCTGCAGAGGGTCGCGGCAACACAGCACGATGGATCTCACGTTTAGCAACATTCGGAGAACGTGGAGGCTGACTGACATCTCCAGGTGAAATGGGAGTACGCTGATGCAGACCAGTGCCCTGGTTCTGTTGTTGAGCGTTTGGCCGCTGCCCCATGGGCTGTTTAGCAACTGGCGGCTGACTGTCTGCACCAGGCTCAGGCTTCACCTTACCCTGCGATAATGATAATAGGGCGTCATCTGTCAGGGGCTTTTCCTCTTTGAGATCTCCCAAAAAGTCTAACATTTTGTCCTCACCAGCCTGGGCCTGATCAGGACAGTGGGGTGGGGTGCCGGAATTGATCTCATTGTCCTCATAATGGCTGCCACCTGAACCCACAGAGAAATAGCCCTGGTCAAAGGGTGACCGTTTCCCAGATGCAGGTCCATCACCAAGTTTCATCCTGGACATGGCCCGCTCCTTACCAGGGGGTAGATTTCCTGGGGCAGCAAATTGGTCTTGGCCCTTACTGGAATCTGTCTGGTTCACCTTGGACTGTGTTGGAGGCTGTGTGCCTGGCGTGCCAGGGGAAGGCACCTGGGTGCCTGGTGACCCTGGCATCTGCTGACTGAGTGGAGATGGGTTATCCAGACCAGGGGACGCTGACCGGCCTCCAAGCATTCTGTCCTGTGCAATGGCTATTTTCAGCATGCTGTCATGGTGCGGCCCTCCTTGGGTATGCTGAGTAGCTGAATGGCCATCTGCAGAATTTTTATGAGGCGAGTTGATTTTGTAGTCATCGGTCATGTGTGCCCGTGAGGCATGAAACTCGTCATAGCCATACTGCGATGGGTCGTCCACTGAGGGCGCTTTCTGCCATGTGGATGGCTTCTGGTCTCTGGGACTCTGTGGGACATCGTGTACACTATATCCACCACCTGATGTGTCGCCTTGATAACCTCTGTAAAGCTGACCCTGGTAGTCAGGCCCATGACCTTGACCTGGTTTAGCCGGACTGTTACCATACACAGGAGAATTGTGTGGCATGGATGTGCAGTCTGGGACACTCTGGTCTATGTCAGTGTTCCACTTGCCGACCCCATCAGATCCACCATCCGGGAACTGGGAACTTTGACCTTGGCCATGCTGAGGATCAATCTGACCAAACATTATCAACTGGTCCAGATTGTCGATCTCATCATCGCCAACTTCTCCGGGGTTGAAGCTGTCGTTGAGACTTGGGGGTTCAAAATCCATGAAATCGAGATCTGTAGCATCCTTGATCCCGATCTCATCACAGATCTCATCCAGAAGGTCATTCTGGATACGATCATGATTGTAGTTGAAGAAGGCTTTAGGAACCTCCGGAGACTCGGGAGACCCTGGGGGTCTGTAGTACTGCTGCTTCTTGGGTGTGTTAAAATCATCATCATCCGTTGGGCTAAGTTTGGGTGCTGGAGCATTCCGGTAGCTCATCGACTGTAACAGATAGTAATTCAAATGTTATCACTGGTATATAAGTTTGTCAAGGCTGTAAGATTTAAAAGAATCATATTATTTGAAATGTCCCAATGAAGGCCTAGTGCAGCGGGTATTTAGTAGTATAGAATAGTACTACCTAAAACCCTAAATCTTACTCCCGGACATTCTATTTCAATTCTGGGTGTATATGTGAGGTATTACGATTACGAGACATCAAGGCAAGTATGGTGATTTAAATGAACCAGATCAATGCCACTACTAGATCCAGGGATGGAAGTCACTAAGCACCAAAATCCCTGAAATGCTCGAAAAGAACCCCTTAAATATAGGTTTTGTATGGTAATGTATAGGTTTTTGGAACATGAAAATCCCTGAAATCAGGGAAATCCCTGAAGACTTACATCCCTGTAGATCCAAGTATTTTGTTAATAAGAGCTGATTCTATCGCATTATTTACTGATTAGTTTTGGCAGTGGAGTCTTCATACTTACATTGGGAATGGAGATAGAGAGGGGTCGGGGACCAGCTTGAGGTCCTGGCCCCCGGGCCTTGATGCCCGGTGAGTTCATAGTGACAGGTCGGCTTTATACAGCGTCACCTGCTAGCTCTCTGCAAACAGGAAAGAGAGTGGCATTAATGTCAATGCTAAATTGAAAAATGTACATTGGGCCTAAAGGAAAATTGTACTCATGTATCCCAGCCTAACCTATTTATTTGGCCTGGAAACATCTGGAAAATGACATGACTTTGGTTCGAATTGAGCAAGCTTACTTCACCTTTTTACATAGTATATAGCATAGTGTGTGCATATCTCTCTCTAAATTGTGGTGCTGGAAGCAGTCCCCCTATGGAGTGGGGACCTTCGTGAAGAGGGCATGAAAGATTAGAATGTCAGCCAGGAAACGGGGATGGGTTGTAGTGACCTCACTTTGTTGTTCTGGACTGCTAGACTATTTAAGAAGGTCTGGGGGATGGGTTGTAATGACTTAACCTACCGCCTTCTTACTGCAACTGCTATATCTGATATAATTGTAGCTGGATACATGGGTGTATTGATTCGCGTTATGAACTTGCTGCTGCATATAGATGGGTGTTACATACATACCAAAAAAAAAAAATTTAAATTGTTAAATCAGTTAAAGAATTACCGTAATCTCCCGCGTATAAGGCGCGTCTTATACGCCAAACAAAATGCTGTTGAGTCTTATACGTGGGAGGGACATTGCCTTGAGTTTGGGGTGCGCCTTATAGGGGGGGTATTTTTACTATAGAACAGTATTAAATTAACAAAAATCTGCCCTTAGAGGTGCGCCTTATACATGGACTTGCATTCTCTGAGTTGGGGGGTGCGCCTTATACGCAGGCTGCGCCTTATACGCGGGAGATTACGGTAGTCAGGTTGCCTCTTTGGTTATACTAATGTTAGTTTCAGTATTTTGTGAGTTTCTTCTAAATCTCAAAATCTTTAAGTTCCCCTTCTCTCTTTATCAAGCCCAATTATTAAATTTGTGATTGTGAATTTCAAGTGTGCAGATTACGAATCTGCTTTCATGGTATTTTTTTTCTCAACATGGATCAATTTCTTCTTGTACATTTTTCTTTTCTTTTGTATATAGTGTTTTTTTCTGTTACCCTTATATTTACTGTTTTCTCATCCTTCATCATCTTACATGAATCATTAATCTCATTACCTATGTGTTGAAAAATTGAGAAGCTTGTGAACCCAAGGATATCCCCTCTATTGTCAGATTTTATCACTCATGTATAATTTGTGACTTGGCAATAAAACTTTCACACCCTAAAAAAAATAACATCATTAGGGAGTCCATCAATTTTGAAGGAGAAATCTCCTTCCAAACAGTGGGCATACCAGTTTGTAAAAGGCGACAAACTTGGCTGTCCAAACTGAGAACAGAAACCAGTCTCTCCTAACTTTTAATTACAATTAGTGGAGATAAAATCAACCAAACCAAACCTGGGAGCGGTAGTCTTGGAGCAGCAGTCTCCTGAAGGTTTAGGGTCAGCTACCATAAATTCTCTCGTATAAGCCGCGGCTTATACCAGAATCCAAATCAAAATTAGGTTTATAGGATTGGCCCAAATTCAGGGTGCAGCTTATATGCAGGGATGAAAGTCACAGAGCACGAAAATCCCTGAAATGGTCCAATATTCGCCCAAAAAACCTGGGTTTCTATATGAATGTATAGGGCCCTGGAACTTCAAAATCCCTGAAATCAGGAAATTCCCTGAAGACTTACATCCCTGTATATGAGGAGTTTTTACACCATAGATCAGTACTAAACTGTCAATTTTCAAGCCCCAGTTGTGCTTCATAGCCTCCTTTCAAACTCAGGGTGCGGCTTATACCGGGGATGAGGCTTATACTGGAGAATTTACGGTACTCCTCATATCCCACATATACAGACTTAGCTGGTTTGATTATCAGCCAATGAAATGACACCAACTATTCACTGCGGTCCTCTCAGGGGCCAACTGGTACCCATCTGATAGGTGTTATCAGTGAGTGTTGCCGAAAACTTACGCAGGCCATTTCCATCTCACGCAGGCCATATGAACATTGATGTTTTAAGATACCCATATAAACTTCATTGCAATTGAAAAGAAATCAGGAATGTTTTTTAATATAAAGCAAATTCACAAAAATCCTCCTATCTTTGCTTCTAGTGGGCCGATTTGAAAAAATTCTTTACCCATTAGAAAGCTAAGATTATGACCCAAGGCCCTATGCCAGCCATCAAGATTCTACGCCGGCAAAACCCGGCATGCCGGCGTCTTTTCGGCAACACTGAGTAGGGGTGTGAAATGCTGAAATCGATTTAGGCTGAAGTATATTGTGAGGATTTATAGTCAATTTGACATTGGATAAAAGTTGTCCAAATAGCTATTAAGATACATTATAAGGCCTAAAAAAATTCTTGTGTTCAGTTAACATATCGTAATCTCCCACGTATAAGGTGCGTCTTATACGCGAATCAGATGGTGACTGGGTCTTATACACGGGAGGGTAATTGCCTTGCCTTGAGTTAGGGCTGCGCCTTATACGTGGGGTACCTCCACTTTCCAAACCAGAAAGATGTACACAGAGTAATGTATTTTTAACTAACTTCTTCTAAAAAAGTACCGAGATCGAGTTGGTGGCCCCGGAAGTAGAGTCTTGCAAGATTGACACTTTCTTAGAACCTTAGGTTTCATAAATCTGATCCCCTAAAATTACAATTTTCTTAAATTGCCTACACTTCGTGTTATATAGCAAGAATGTTAAACTCAACTCTTATGGCAAAGTTTCTTTAGTAATTGCAAATGATGATTTTTTTTTTCATTTAATGTTGTCAACATTTGCAATCTCACTCCCCGCTGGACCTGTCAGTAACCAGCTACACCAGCACTCCCCCTGTGATTAAAACAAGAACCAGAAGTTGGTCTCAGTTTCGTAAATTGTAATATTTCTAATCTTATGTGCTGCAAAGCTTACGATTAAATCTTATGTTTAAAGAAGTGTTCTATGAGCTGTATGTCATTCTCTATTCTCTACATTACAAACTACTGGTATCCCAGCATGCCATGTCTCTAGAAGACGGGCCTATTTCCCTGTTATAACAGTGTGGGCCTAGATAATCAATGGGAGGGTATGATATGAACAAATAACAAATTCGGGTTGAACCTGTCTTATCTTTAACTTGTTAACAAATAATGCAAATCAGAGGATTATTTCTTTCAAAAAAATGAACAGTATTGTACCTTTCAAAATGATGCCAAATAACATCACTTGTGGGCCATATGAAGACAATTGGCATCAATAGTACCGTAATCTCTCGTGTATAAGACGCGTCTTCTACGCCAAACAAATGCCTTGTGCGTCTCATAGGAATTTCTCAAGCTGGGGTGCGTCTTATACGCAAAGTGTTTTTATTATAGAAATGCACTAATCTTATAAATTTCAGCCTTAAGATGTCCATCTTATATGCGAAACAACCATTGACAAGTTAGGGGTGCGTCTTATACGCGGGAGATTACAGTAGTTAATGAGTTAAATAATTCCTAGAATAACATCAGGTGGCAGCACACACTATGGCAGGATTATTGATTATAATGCTGCATGGATTCTCTTGATTAAAAGGTCAATAGTGTAATTAACAAACCTCTCAGTGAGTGGAGTGTACACACATTTCCAAACACATTTATGGTGAGCAGAATGGCATGTTTCTTTCAGCAGTTTAAGGGTATTTAGAGCACCATGGGTTAGACTACACCTTTTCTTTGGTTAAAGAAAAAACATGACCAGTTTGGTGTTGGGTCTATGTTGAAATCATATATACCTTGGTAAGATCTTCCCTATAAGATCTTCCCTTACATCCTGGGGTGCGCCTTCTCAGAAACACACCCCAGTAGTAAGGGGTGCGCCTTATACGGGGGTTTCTCCAAATACCAATTCTGGGAAGATAGGTGCGCCTTCTATGTGAAATAGCCTTCCCTGAGTTAGTTAGGGGTGCGCCTTCTACACGGGCTGTGCCTTCTACGCGAGAGATTATGGTAGCTCAAAAAATTAGGGTAGGTAGTTTTGATTTTTTTTCTTAGTTCCTGAATGCCGAAAAATGCCAAAAATGATATAAAACATGGCTCAACATATCAACTAAATTAAATATATAAAAATGTTGGTTATTTCAAGCTAGTAGCATTCGTGAGACTGCGGGCTTTAATTTGATACCAAACATGCCTAAATATTGACATTTTTTGCCATTTTTCTTTATTTTTGGGTCATTTTTACCAAAAATGTCTATGGAATGGTCCTGGTGAACATAGCAAAGGCGGATTTCCGCCTAAAGGCGGAGATTTCACACCCCTGACTGAGTTATCAGTAGAACTCGCTGATAACAAGCTCCAGTAATGGTGGCGCCCATGGGACAACATGCTAACTCGGAATAAGAGGAATCCCATGCCTAAAATGCACAGACTTTATGGATCTTTTGTAATGGTCGATGTGACCAAAGGACTTTGTGGCCAATGGACGATGTAGCCAAATATTTTCTTAGCCTTGCAGAGGGTAGGAATTATTCTTTAGTGGTAACCTTGAGTCTTTTCATTTTTTTTTTTTTTTAAAGAAAATGTATCTGTCTATGGATTCTGCATATCAAAAATGTGGAGAGCCCAATTTTATTTTATTTTGGTTGGGGGGTGGGATTCCTTTGCTCAAATGTTCATTTTTTTTCTAAATGCAGAATAGGCCTATATACTGAAACAGGTGATGTTTTTACCTATCCAATGAGTGGTCTGCCATTTCTGTACCTTCATTGACTGACCCTGTATTAAATCTGCTTGTTAAAAAAAAATCTGCAATTTTCCAGAAAATGATGCAGGCGGAATCCATAGACAAATAAATATTCTTAAAAAAAAATTTGCTTTTTTTGGAAAATAAGGTGCGGGAAATCCATAGACCAATATTTTAATTTGGTGTGGCCTACCGTAAAACCCCGCCTATAAGTCGACCCCACCTATAAGTAGACCCCCTTCTTTGAGAAACAAATTCGACCTATAGAAAAAAGTCTTGAGAAATAGTAACACTGTAATCTATTATATAAAAAACCCACATATAAGTCGACCCCCCAACTTGGGATCAAAAATCGACTTATGCAAGAAAAAAAACTTTTTAAAAAATCGACTTATAGGTGGGGTTTTAAGGTAAGTAGGTAGGGATCAGGAATCATTCCTTCAGACCTTTTCTCCACTCCTGACACCCATTAGGCCATTCAAAGTGAATGGTACCTACAAGCACCCTCTAAAACGAATATCGGTACCTAAAAAATGAAGCACCCACATATCTATGGAAATAATCCTGATTTGAATCACCCCCTATCGAAATATCCAAAAAAGTACCCACCCCCCCTTAGGGAGTGGTTATTATTTATCAACGTGGGGGGGGGGGGGTGCATATAGACCTGCCAACCAGTCCCTAGGCATATGATGTAAGGGACCGGCTCCTCTCTATTATGAGACCTTTCAGCTACTGTAGGCACTTACCTACCCCCAGTGCATGGTTCTGCTGCATTGGAGGTGTGGAACTGTGATAAAGCTGAAACTGGGGAGTGCTAAACTCTCCTTTCTTTGACAGCTCATTGTGTAGCTATTTATTGGAGGATCTTAACAAACATGGGCTCATTTTAAAGGGATTGATTAGGGGTTTAATATGAATCTATACGAGTAATAATTGATGCAGGCACACATCCCATTCTCCCCAAGTGAAGTTAACCCATAATTTTGAAATCATTTTTTGGTATAAAGGCCAAATCTCACATAAAAGAGAATAGTTCCCACACTTTCTACAGGAAAGAATGGTTTAGAAAATGTTTAGGGGTTTTCTTTTCATAGGGGAACAGGATGTTTGCAAGACCCCACAAAAATTTTAGTGTGCCATTTGCTATCACCCTTCAAACAGGTTCTCCATGTTAGGCCCTTGTCTGTTTGCCAGAATTCAATCCTATGTATATTAGTTATATAGCAATGGATAGAGCTGATAAAAAGAAGTGGATTTCCTGGGCCCTATTTAAACTCCTAACAGTGACAGAATTTTGGGTTCGATTTGGGGTCTTTGATCATTCATAACTTCCCTTATACTTGCAGGGATGGAAGTCACTAAGCACCAAAATCCCTGAAATGCTCGAAAGAACCCCTTAAATATAGGTTTTGTATAGGAATGTATAGGTTTTTGGAACATGAAAATCCCTGAAATCAGGGAAATCCCTGAAGACTTACATCCCTGTACTTGGCATAAAGACTTCATTTAAAGAGCAAATCCATTTCTTTTGATTAGATCTATCCATTGCTTAAAAGATAAAATGCATGGGACAAAGTCTTGAAAACTAGGTAAGTGCCTACCTTAGTCTTAGACTAAGGCTCTAAGCCCTATTATAAGAATTTTTTGGTCATTTCACCTGAACACACGATTTATCTTAATATAGGCCTAAATATAACAATATCCTAAGACTAAGTGTAAGTATTAAGTGCCCATGGCCTGCTACTACTGCTGAGACTAGAGATTCCTTCATAATGCAAGCTGCAACAGTGTATAAGCAGAATTCACATTCCTTACAGACTGTCACTGAGTCATAGTACCCCAGCCACAGCCAGGGACCTTTAAATGGTGGCCTACTTTTTCTCCCCCACTCCTCTAGGCCCCTCGGTCAAACAACAACACCATCAAAACAGTCTTCTTCTACGACTTTTACCATGTATGAGTAAGGGTTACCAATTTTGATATACAAACATGATATCTCTGGATTTCAAAGAAGATGTCGACAGTAATATGATGCTGAGTCTGAGAGTGGTTTCTCCATCCAAGAACGGGCACCTGCCAAGCCAAGCCTTCCGGCGACATGGCCGAACCAACGACTGCAGAGGCTGCTTCCGATTCAAAATGGGCTTTCAAACCAGCATAAATTAGCTATATACAACACTGTAATGTTTACGTTTTGTGACAGTCGGGTTAACGGAGAACATACACTTTACTTCGATATCTTTATAAATATATTAAAGGACTTTTAGTGGAAACATAGCATCACTGAAACAATACAACCGATTTTCAGTTGGTCATACCTTCACCCGTGACCGACCGAGCTGAAAAAAATAACACGACAAAAAATACTTGATTTAGGGCACATTTCGACTACAATTTCGATAGCATATGCAAGACTTACCTTTGCATTTGTAGTATACGCATACATCTGGGTATATATCTCCGTAAAAGTGGTGAACTGAGAAGAAAATACCAGGTAGTTTTCCAGATTTGAGCCCAAGCCGGAGCAGAGTTTTCAAATTCCCCTCTCCCTGCAGGCCTTGAGTGGCGTCTAGTGCGCAGGTCACAAGGACTGGTCCACTATTAATTATGGGGGGGTAGGGTAACGCGCACCTGCCAACGGTCCCACTCTCCAGTGTCCCCTATTCACTCAATTCACGCAGTATATGGCAGTAATAAAGGTATAACATCTGCATAGGTATGTCCAATAATATGATAGCGATACCATATGTGCTCGTGGATTGCTTGTGTGCTTGTTGTTTATGTGGACCGTTTTCGCGCGGAAATGGCCTTCCACCCCCTACGTTTGGCAGGGATGCAGGGCCCGAGTTAGGCCTGGCTGAGTAAAGTCCAACTTTGGGCTGACCAGTCAGGCTGCAAATTCGTGTGTCGCTTGGGGCACGTGTGGAGGCCCGCTTAATAATGAGGGATGCCGCCCCCTCAACGAATTTCTGGTCTTGGGAAAATAAGCAGCAGGTAGCGGATTAGGCCCATTACTAGGTGGGGGAGGGCCATGCACCACTCATACTCATAGGCTGAAACTTGAAAGGGAATAGGCCGGTCTACCTGAGGCTGAGTGAGATGTTCTCCCGGACTGCTCTTGTGTGACCCTATAGGCTATTAAGCTAATAGATGATGGCTGTCGGGGCCCTAGGGCTGTATATGCTGTATATACCTGAGCCGCGAAGCGGCGAGGGTATATACAGCATATACAGCCCGTGGGCCCCGACAGCCATCAACTAATAGGTTTATACCACCATTTCCTCCATTTTGTATCATTTTCTTACCTGAAATCCAAAGAATACAGCCAGGAGAAGATATTTTGTAAGTGCAAGCGATGCGGCCCGTGTCCGCTCTGCGCGAAGCCATTGTTTTTGTTCTGGCCGGGAGGGGTACCGCCGTGTTCACACTCATTTTTCGTATCGAATCCAACCATGACAAGTTTTCAAATTAAAACATACATATCCTTAGACATCCTAGATGAGTACTCCATGCTTGATATGTCGGATAAATTCAAAATAAATAAGAATCCATTGATTTTCCAAACGGGTCCGAAATTTTCGGCGTCTTTCTTGTACAACGAGCAGTTGACCTATATCTACATCCGGGCCACTGACACACTTTCGCCGGACAAGGAGGCGGGTGGGAATGGCCGGGCCGCTACTCGCGTACGTTGGGAAAATCAATGGATTCTTATTTATATCGAAGAAAATGGAGAAAATTAGCACGCATTACTCGTCTATGGATCAAATACTTCTTGGGATTTTAATATTATAACATGTCATGGTTGGATTCCATACGAAAACTGACTGGAAACATAGCAGGTTAGAACTTATTTCCCTTCGCATTGGACTTCATCACCGTTCAGTGTGGCGCTATGGCTAAGGCCTTCGCCTACCACCACTGCGGCCGGGGTTCAATCCTGATACGAGTTGAGACGATTTTTCACATTGAAATAATGGCGAGGCTAAATTTCTATGTCCGCCAGCGTCTCCAAAAATATTCTAAGTCCAACGTCACCTCGAAAAAGTATATACCAAAAATTTCAAAAATGCACAAGGGTGGTATATGCAGAATAATGCACGGCTAAACTGCATATAAACCCACCGGAAGTGCCGAAATCGTGGTATAAACCTATATCATAGCCTCATAGCCATGGCATAGGCCTACTCATACTAAGGGCGAAAAAAAAGTTATATGTTTCCGGTCGCTCAACCTCCAAAACAGGGCCACATTTTATCCAGGTCTATTATTCTCTTTCACACTTTTTATTGGACAATAATTGGCATTTTCCCACTATTTTCGCATACCCAGTATCAGTCTATCACATGTGGGAAATGAACATTTCTCGTGAAAACCTAGCATAGCTGACCAAATGAGGCCTTGGTAGGGTATAGGGTGGTGTAAGACGCCCTTAAAGGGGCCCTGGCACCGCACATTAACAACATGGGTACCGATTCAAACAGCCATCATAAAATCGCGGGAACCAGCGGAAAACTTGCGGCGCCCTGATTGGTCAAGGAGTGGTCACGTGACATTTTAATGCGGGCGTGCATTATGGTGCCAGGGCCCCTTTAATTTACAACTGTGTCATTTGTAAGGAATTTATTGCTACTTGCAGGATATCTTTTACATTAATAAGGATTGAATAATATGTTCCTTAAGTGCAAAAGCTTGTCAGCCCTGTCTCATAGAATGTTACAATAAAGCATGTCTGAAAAAAAGTGGGCCTTTTAATGGGTCTAGACCCCTAAATTCGACAGGGTGACATGGACATTTTTTAAAATCGACATGTGACATGGAGCTAAGTGACAAGGACATGGAAAGGAAAAAGTTAGTGACAAGAGACAAGGCCTTTTAAAATCGACACGTGACATGAAGCCTAGTGACAAGGACATGGGAAAATAGAAATTTAGTGACAAGTGACATGGCCATTTCTTGAAATCAACATGTGACATGGGGACCCCCCATCTAGTCCCCCTTTTACCCCATCGTCTAGAGGCTAGGGTTAAGGCCCATCCCAGTCAACAAAAAACGCTGCAAAACGTTTCAGAACGTTTCCCTATGGCTATTTATCATGGCAAAACGTTTTAAGACGTTAAAACGTGGGTTTTTTTTTACATTAAATAACTTTTTTTGTTGAGTGGGATAGCATTTGGGGTAAAAGGCCCACATGTACATAAAAGAGCATCATAATTGGAATAAAATGCTCCATTTAGATTCTTGTCATAAGAAAAGATACTAAAGATAATCTTCATAAGCTACAACTATTAAAGATTTGGACATTGTAAATCACCTAGTCACATTAGTCAAGGGATGGAAGAGGATATAATCATTGTTGAATAGGTTGTCAGCCTAGCCTCATGGAATATTCCATTAGAATGTTTGACAAAAAGCGGGGCATTTTACCCTGCATGTCGAAACACTGGGGTAAAAGGCCCACAATGATGGGGCAAAAGGCTGATGGAACTGATGTTGAGATAATGTTTACAAAAAAATTCCATGCAGCTGTTGGAATTAAAGGGAAGATAAATAAAATGTATCTTTAGGCCTACTCTTGACTCCTTTGCCTTATAGCACCTCAGCCCATACTTTTAACCCCTTTACCTTGCTATCCAACAAACAATGCACATTTCAGTACCCCTTTATTTATAATTATCTGAAATTGAGCATGATGATCTAAACAGTTATGAAATATTGAATGTCTGATAAGTCAACTATTTCTCATCCACTCATAATGAAAACCTATAAAAGAAGTCTCCTTGAAGTTATCTTTACTTCCAAGTCTTACATGGATGTATACAGCTAGTACTTTAGACATGAGAGCTAAAGGGCCTTTTACCCCAAAGGGCGTCTTACCCCTTCCTACCCTATAAAAGAAAAGAAAATATGACCTACCGACATCAATTAACTTTTTTGACCATGTAACCAGAAACACATTTTTTTATTTATTTTTTTATTTAGGCCTAGACCCATAAAAGGATATTCAAGAGAGTAGAAAAATGGCAGATAAACAGATCTACTTGTATATGAAAACAAAGAAAGAAAAGAGTGGAATAATGGAAAGGGGGGGGGGCCTTTCCGCAAAATACCTTCCAGAATTTTAGAGAGAGAAAAAAAGGGTGCCTCTAGAAAACTCCTTGCCTCTAGGGCAGAGTCATTTAGGCCTATTGCCAGCTGGGCAGACCGACAATTTTGACCCCCCCCCCTACCAATATGATTTTTTTTCTTTAATTGGTCCTCATTGAGATACCAAATGATCTTCCCGATCCACCATAAATCCATACTGTGCCTGTTGTCATAATGAGTTCTTGGATCGACCATCATTTTTTTTAGTTTTGCCCCCGCCTACCAGTGTGAAGATTTGTTGGGTTTCAGCCCCCCCAAAAAAACACACACACACACACACACACACACACACACACACACACACCAAGGTCAAGGAGATATTTTTTAAATGCCCCCTCCCCTTATCAAGCCTACACAGAGAGAAGAACACTGATCGCTTTGACGCATACTGCACAGGTCACAATTTGTCTCCCACATGACATGTATGAAGGCATGTCAAATGAGTTTGACCCTCTCATATTTGGTTCGTCAACTTCATTTGACATGCATAATGAAGACACGTCACATATTTCTGATCCATTCACCTGAGTGCTAGGTAATACTGTGAGACAATTATGTAAGGGTCAAGAGCAGTCAATAACTATGTACCAATGGTTCAATCAAGGGAGGCCTATAATAGAAGGCAGGGGATATCATAGTCCCACAGGCCTGGAACACTAAGGCACTTTTTCCTATCTACAGAACTCCTACTTGACTGAGGACCTCTATGCAGTCCATAAGACAAGGGCATGGAGGTGCATGGCAATGCCATATGTCTCCCTGTACTGTAGATACTGAGATTATAGATTGTGGGTTAGAATACAGTCCTTTGGTATTTTCACTGACCCACACATAAGGTGTCTAACCACTCCAGTTGGAGTATTCAGGATGGTGGGTGTCTATTTTGATATTCAATAACAAATGCAGATTTAACAATGAAATAGAATTCACTACCATTCATTGATAGTATTTACAGACCTTAGTGATCTATTCTTCATGAAAACAAAGTGACACAGATACATCAAATGTCTCAATTGTTGGTAGTACTTCTTGGTAGTGATTAGTCCTGGTACCAAAATGGTTGTTTGCTCCATCTAGTGGAATATCCTAGAACAATTATGTATGTCAAACCATCACATGTCAAGTGCCTTCGACATGGCCGTGACCCTAGTCAACTCACAGATGACATGGCATTTTAAGGCATGTCAAATCATATGAGGATTACTGTGTGCTACAGTTGTCATGGTGACATATGTGCACATGTCCGAATGACGTGTGCTCTCTGTGTCAAATCAGGTTGACATGGGTATACATGTCATTTTGACAGGAAGACTTTTTTCAGTGTAACAAGCCGACTGCCCCCTAGACTCAGGCACCAGTCTCGAAAGCAGAGGTAGAAACTGGGGTGAAGCAGCCACTTCTATTCCTACTCCCCAAGCATATCCTGAACCACTGAACAATGTATATAGTATGGAGACAACAGGGTAATAAATATGTACTTCACACTTCAAATAACATCTGATACAGATCTCTATAGCATCATTCAAATTTTTGTTCTTGACACCTCTACCAAGAGCAGAGAGTAGCCTCTTATTGACCAAGCACAATGTTGCAAAATTTCCGCTGGGTTCCGCAGATTTGTGCACGACCTTTTATCAGGTACCCATGTTGTTAAAAGCCTGTGCTAATTAAGCCCCCTTTAACTTAGACAAAACCACTGGTTACGCAAAATACCCAACATGTTAGCAATATTTCACTTATGTGTTAGTTGTATTCACTAACCTATTCAGCTTGCCGGTGACACTGACAATGGCCCAGGAGCAGTGGCGGATCCAGGATTTGAAAGGAGGGGGTGTAACCCTGGCATTACTTTTTTGGAGTATTCTGATGGCATAAGATTGCATCTATATGTGGAGAGGGCCAAGGGGGATAGGTCCCCATTTAGGGTTACCTTTCGGAGGATTCTGATGGCGTTGGATCTATATCATGGATTTGGTCAAGAGAAGAGAGGCAATTTAGCATTACCTTCTTGAGGGATGGCATTGGATCTATTGTGCAGACAGGGCAATCCACATCAATGTTGTCTCCTTAGGTCTATGCTCATGGGTGAACTTATGGAACTGAGATCAAGATCCCATGCCATTCTTGAGCTCATTTGTAATCTCATCTTGTTGTAGGTGTCCAAGTGTCTGTTACTGAAAGCCTCATCAAGCATACAAAATAAATGTAGGAACTCTGTTTAGGGTTTGCTTGGTGCTCCCAGGTACAACATGATCCTGCAGTCTGAATGTAAAGCAAGATGGGATTACAAATAAGATCAAAAACTGGATGGGATCATGAAGTATCTTGCTACTCTTGCTCTCATCAGCCCTGTAAGATCCCCTAAGAGCACCGCTCTTGCTCTTCTGAGTAACAGACCCCTAGAGGGTGTTGCTCCTATAGTAAATAGAGCTGTCAGTATGTGCCCTCTTTGCAAAACAAGTCATGCTCTGCTTCACCATTCAACTTGCACTCCCCACATTAGTCTGAAAAGTCACCTGTGTTGTTTAAAATACAGAGAGCTGCACTATCAGGTACATACTCATGTCACACACTCTATACTATACTATACTGACTGACTTCTACTGACTAGGTACCTACTCAAATCACCCTTTTCTAGCACTGTCCTAGCATGATCACTTGTGAGCAACACAAGGGAAAAGTTATCACTATATACATGGAAAGCCAGTTCTGCAGAAGAGGCACTTCTTAGCCAGTATACCTTTTCCCATAGGAGCAACACCCTCCTGGGTGTCAGATCATATTGTACCTGGGACCACCAAGCAAGTCCCACACAGAGTTCCTAAGACTGAGGTTGGAGGAATGGTTGGACTAGGGTGAGGGCAGTATTGATAAGGCTGAGGGGAGGAATGGGTGGACTAGGGTGAGGGCAGGGTGGTTTTTTTTTAAACATTTATCTTTATTGCTAGGAAATAAACTGACAGTTACATTAAGCAATGTGAAACTTCAATAGAAAACATATGATCACATTATAATGATAGCAAAATCAATATAAGTAAATAGATCCAATTCCTGTGCAGGCAAGAAAGGTCCCCCTCAGCCCACCCCATGGTGATTGGCTGATACTTCTTGGGGGACCCTTTCCTATAAAGGAATATAAACCCAAATTCTAGTTCACAAAAATAGTTAAGTATAGACCAACATAGGACACTTATTTCAAAGTTGTTTATCACCATAAGTTATACTCAAAGATAAATCATGTGCTTAACCAGTTTTTACGTTCGTATTTGAATTGTAATGCATTTGGCAGGAGCCTGATGGTGGGATCCAAAGTATTCCACACCATTGCACCATAGTGCTCTATAAACCTGTAGTAAACACTGCCATGTGAAGTAAGACGTGTCATTACAGGTGCCTGGTATCTTCTAGTGCGAACATCTCTGTGATCTATATAAGAGGGGTCCATTGACCTTTTGTACATAAAATTATATAAATGGTACATTCTACGATCTTCCAGCTTGGGAGTATTTGTACACCAATAAATCCAATTGGTAGAAGTAATATGTGGTACTCTAAGGCAAATTTTGAGTAGATATATAGGTTGTCTGGGAGGACCTGGCGGGCCCCCTCACTGTGAGATGATTAATACATTTATTAGTGGGATATTTTGCAGCTACAGGAGGATGTAGGAGTCTCATCCCTTTGGAAGTGTGATTAATTTAAAGACCATAAAACTTTAGAACTGGATTGTGTGGTTTTGCCTACATTTCAGTTAACTGCCCTGGAGTAAGGTGTCATAGTATCAGAAGGGTTGTTCTCAATATACTTACTGACCACAGCTGTAAGCCCCCCCCCCCCACAGAGGAATCATTATCAAGAGCAAGACTAGGGTGAGAGCAGGATAGATAAGGCTGAGAAAGGGGGAATGGTGGGACTGGGGTGAGAGCAGGATATATAAGGCTGGGAGGGGAGGAATTAATTAGACTGAGGTGAGGTCTTGAGGTGAGATTTTGAAGAAGAAGACAGAACCTTGCCCAGGGAAATTTCTGGGAAAATGGACCCTTGCCTAGGGACCATCCATTAATTACATACGCACATTTTCCCAAAAATTTGACCCCCCCCCATCCCCCCCTGTTGCACTATGTACGCGTTGAGCCTAACTCCCTCTGCATACATTATACTCGAGTCAGTGACACCACCCCCCCTTGACTAAGTGATAGATGTATGGGGGAAGGGGGTGTTCAAAACATATATGTTATGCACACAACATATTTATTCGGACCTTTTCAGAAGGTATTTTGTACAAACTTTTTTTATATTCATACCCATATCCAGATCAGCCTACCTCATCCAGGCCAATATTTAGGTCCTGGACCAGTGTTTACTTGTGACCTATCACAATATAAAATGTGATATTTTCAGCAGAGGTAGGCCAAGGGCAAAGTGAGGGTGATTGGGTTCTTGGACACCCCATTGGCAATGAACAACTCCCATGTACACCACCTCGGACATGCCCAGACTGTACCATATACAGTCTGGGAGACTTGTTATAGATCGACTGACATTGCAACAGGTTAAAGCGGGTGTTAAAAACTGGCCTATTCCAAACTAGCGGGATACATTTATGACCAAGCAGAAAATTCCACTCATTCAGTACAGACGTTTTAGGTACCCATCAGGCTGGCTGTTGTCAGTCCTTATCTCTCAGGATACCAGGTTCAGTAGGGGTCACCCCACAAAGGACCCCGCTAACCAGGAATACTGTATCCTATTACCCCAGCAAACATATATTATATTCTATATGGATATTGAGGACAGGCATATATATATATATATATATATATATATATATATATATATATATATATATATATATATATATATATATATATATAGACTTTAGGTGAATTTTGTTTGGTATGTGGACATTCAAGTATTTGGTCAATTGCACTGAGATGGGGAAAACCCCATTTTTCACCATGGGAAGGGGGTATTTATGTGACTAAAGATTGAACGTTTTAGATATTATTTTTCATTTCCATTAGGTAGGTAAGGCCAGGATCTTGCTTGGAAACTATGGTTTTGCCCATGTATCATTTAGCGTTTAATTGATGTTATTTTCAAACACTCGTGCTTTTATGGGTTCAATATTCCACGACCGTATAGCGGAAGTGGAATATTGAACCCATAAACGCACGAGTGCTTGAAAATAACATCAATTAATGCGTTTATCTAACAGATTCCTCCATTTTGTATTAATTTCTTACCTTATAACCTTAGAATAAATCTAGGAGAAGACATTTTGCAAGTGCATGCGATCCGCTTGCTTTGCCAACCCGCCATGGCCATGTTGTCACTCTGCCCGACATACCTCTACCTTTCCACCTTGTTGACGAAGCGGGGAGGTGCCCGGATGTAACCTGACATACTTTCGGCTGAAGAATTGGGTTCAGCAAGCCGCAATGTCGGGTGCCAAGACGTATCGCTATGGAAAATCATTGGATTCTTATTTATTTCCAACAAAATGGCGTATTTAGGCATGGCATGTTCATATAGGATATCTAAGGATGTTTCCCTGTTAATAACTCCACCTGCCACCATTGGATTCTATGCTAACGAGATGTGCAAACCTCAGGTATGTCGGAAAACTTATTATTAAAATCCTTCATGTACATTGACTTCTAGTACCATTCGGCTTGGTATAGTGGACAGCGAGTTCGTCTCCTGCCACAGCGGCCGGGGATCGATTCCCCATAGAACCCTGAATGGTTTTAACTGGAAATGTATGGCGAGAGTGATTTTGTATCCTTCTCCAATTTATTAACATGTCCAGAGTCTAACCAAAGGCTTCTTGAAGACGTCCAAAAGGTGTTAGAGTAGGGTTATGGCCTGATAATGCACCCGGGTTATAACCAAAAAAAGCACTGTCCAAGCCAAAATCGTTAGATAATACTATTTAAAGCAGCAGACTACAAAATATAAGCTTTTTATGGGGTATTTCAAACGTTTTTTCATAGTGCTCCCACTGGTATGGGGCAAAGTAAAGAGAAAATGCATTGGAAATGTATAATTTCTTTTTATATTTCCACTAGCCCCCAATATTTAGTATTATATATAATCAATTAAAGAACTATTCCCCTTATCTGCCTGGAGTTATTGCTAAAAATCATGTGGCGTAGGTTAAGTGGAACCATACGTGCCTCATTCTTTAATACATGATAGTGGGGGGAAATAAATCATATTTATCAAATGCAAAAATATAATTAGAAAGCCTTAGGTGTCAACTATCAGTCATTAGATAAAGAATTTTAGATTCATTAACATTATACCTCAGTATTGCCATATTTGAAATTGCAATGTGATTTGGTGTAGTTTTAGAGGAACGTAAAGTGATTCCTCCAGTGCATAGTTATGGGATTTCCTAGAGATGCATTGTCATAAAGATTAACCACTTATGCACCTATCTACATGTAAATATTACAGTCCCATTATACAAATCAATGGAAATCTATGGCAGTTTTTCCATGTCAGGAACTGTACGTGCCACATGGAACCATACATGATTGATTGATTTGTGTTTTACAGCACTTTAGCGGCACTAAGTGGCTATCCCGTGCTTCACAGGTTGATAATTTAAAAGAGGAATGTGTCAGTGCCCGCGCATATGTGCACCACACACATCCTGAGGGGATAGGAAAGAAGTAGAAATATACCCTTTTAAGTGGGTTAGGGAAGCCCGATGGAACCATACATGCCACAATATGTATTATGCCTGAAATATCATGAATTAATAAGTTTTGTTGTTATGACAGATTACTATTATAAAAGGACAATGCCCAGCATCATGCAAAAATGATATCATATGAATCTGCTCACTTGATGGTGGAAAAATTAACTTCCAAAAAATGAGCCTATTTGGACCAGAATCCCATAGGAACTAATGCTTAATAATGGAATTGACTCTAAAATTGGCAATTTTTGATATTAGTGTTCCCAATTTTCAGGGTAGGTGCCTCAGTGCACTAGTATTCTGGACACACAATTTCAAAACAATCCAAGCAGTTTAATTTTTACCCCCTTAGTGACCCTATATAACTAAATTGACCATTTAGTTATTACTATAGCAAATATCTACTTTTAAGATGCCTTGAACACTCAACCTTCCATCTGTCATCCCAACTTGCTACCACTGTCCTACAGATTCTGGTGTAGATTGGTCCAGTAAAAGGTCATCATGTCATTTTCATTACAGGGTCTTTATACCTACAGCCAAGAGAATATGTCATTCCTTGGCTGCTAGCAAACTGATTGCCTGGTTAGCTCAGTCGAGAGAGCAGAGGTTTTCAAATACAAGGATCATGGTTGCAGTTCAATTGGGCCTGCTGGTTCTAGTAATGAACTAGCAATAAATGAAGTCACAGGGGAACAAGCTCCATTCATAAATTTACCTTCATTAGCACACGGAGGAATGCACCAGTGAGTAGAGCCACTATCTTATGAGAAAGTGATCCAGGATCCTGGATCATTTTAAAGCAGTACTTTAATAAGAAAAGGTGACACTTGTGAAATGTTGGTACAGATTATGATGATAACAAAAGTATTTACTACTACTTCCTACAGGTATCACAGCAAAGGTGTACATAAGTATCACAGTGACATGACAATTATTGCCTTTGGTGGTGTACCTTGACAGCCCCTTTGGTTTGCACCCAGCTGTGACTAGGCCTTTTACTGCATGGCAGAGGTAGTTAGCAGGGTGGGAGCAGGCGCAGGCGGTATATTCCAATCCGCCTGGGGGTCAGAGGATGTACCCAGATATACCCTATGGAACATCCAAAAATGTCCTTACATTCCCTAAAACTGAGCTCAAAATAGATGGTCCCCTAGGGAAATACAAAGGCGTAGGAAGCAAATCTTGATTGGGGGGGGGGGGGGCAGCGAGGGCCCCATCACAACCACCTTGGATTGTTGGCTCAAGGATCTGAATTTAGGCTCCATTTTTCCTATGTCATCACCGTATTAATCTTAATTGATATGCAAAGTTTTAGCATCTTTTCAGTTTTGTTATGAGTTCTTTGCAATTTTTTTTTTTGGGGGGGAAACCTACTCAGGCCCCAACTCCTTTATGATTGGGGGCCCAGCCCCCCCCCCTGGTCCCCTCTTTTCCTACACCCCTGGCACGTCTGGGGAAATCATGGGCGTGGACTAGTTACCAAGTTGAGTCTGCGTAGTTGTTATCTATATACTAAGGAGAGGGTGTGACACTCTAGGACTGATGCTGCCCTCTGGCAGCTCTATTTCTATGCATAGCCATTGGTGACAGAGGTGAGGGGGGACTTTGCCAAAGTCCCCCCTCACCTCTGTCATCCATGGCTATATATATAGGAAATAGTTCAAAGGGCATCTGCCAGAGGGCAGCAAATGTCCTTGAGTGGCCAACCCTCTCTTAGTATATGGATAACACATACACAGACTTGGTATCAAACTAGTACACGCCCATGGGGGAAATGGTCCCTTAGGGCCTGCTTAGGTTGACTGAGTATCGTTGTCATGTGCTAAGTAAGAAATGGCACAAAGCCGAAATAAGATGAAATATGATTATCAATTTTAGGTCCTTTTATCAACTTGTTTAATGACTATTATCATCCATACTGAAATATTCCGAAACTGCGAAAAAATAATGACATGACATAGACCTGTGCTTTCTTAAAATCGACATGGGACATGATAGGTTCTTAGAGGTGACATGGGATTCAAATGACATGTGACATGACCATTTCTTAGAATCGACATGTGACATGGAGACCCCCCATCCACACCCCCTCTCAACCTGGTCTCAAGTGAAGGCAAGTGGTTTGATGGGAGGGACAGAGGGGTCTCAATCACATAGATGTAGGGTATCAGATGTAGGCCTGTCAGGTAACAGGTACTTTAGGGTGCAAGGACACTTAGGGTGCAGACATGTAGGGTGCGAAGACACTTAGGTAGCAGACACTTAGGGTGCACAAAAAGGACAGGTAGGGTGCAGCGTGAAAATACCAAGACACTTAGGGTGCCGTCGGTCTATAGCCCATCTGTCCTTAGGGAGTCCCCTCTGAACAGACATCACATGCCTCTAGCTTGCACCACTGATTTTATCTCTATGCGTACAAGCCTATGGGGAATAAAATCAGTGGTAGGGCTAGAGGCTGGTGATTTCATCTTTGTATACACAACAAAACTGCCGACTGACGGCGTAGGGATAGTATCCCTAGCCCAGCAAATCCTAGTGAACATGAGTCATGCTGGGTGAGGAATGTGTGAGTACATTGAGTGATAACGAATAATGTCATTTTGTGTGATACAATGTCAACTCTCACTCAGCTTGACAAACCTTCACTTACTTCAGTAAGACCTGAGAGAGCATGCGTCAACATGTGTCAATACTTGTCAACTCTCACACCACTTCACATGTCTTCACTCATTTCCATAAAGATGTGAGGGGAACTGGGTGAGCAAGTGTCAACATGTGTCAATACTTGTCAACTCTCACACAGCTTCACATGTCTTCACTCATTTCCATAAAGATGTGAGGGGAACTGGGTGAGCAAATGTCAACATGTGTCAATACTTGTCAACTATCACCCAACCTCACATGTCTTCTCTCATTTCCATAAGGATGTGATGGGAACTGGGTGAGCATTCATCAATACTTGTCAACTCTCAGGCAGGTTCACATGTCTTTACTTACTTCAATAAAGATGTGAGGGGACCAGGCAGAGCACATGTCAACATGTGTCAATACTTGTCAACTCTCACCTAGCATGACATTTCTTCACCAAGCCTTCAACAATAAGAGACTATGGAAACTGTATGGATTCTCATGGCTTCTACTTTGCAGAGTGGGCCTATTGAGTAAATGTCAATATGAGAATTTATGTTTCACAGAGCAAGTTCCTTTCTTACATGGCATGAAATACATATGAATCAGGAACATAATGATAGCCAAGTATATGTGATTTAGTGCACATATTAGACATGATAGCTCATTTGTTTTGTCTATGGGACATAGCACTGAATTGAAATTGCATATGTTTTACATGATATCTAAGTATCTGTTTGTCCTGGTTTTATGGGATATGAAGGTTTAATGTCTACTGATCAGCTAGGTCACAGCTGATTAGAGCAAATATACAGGAACTCTTCATAGGCTGGTTAAAAAACTATGTATTGAGTGATAATAGGGGCAGATACTTTGTCCAACATTACCATGACAGAATGTGTGAGGAGATGTGAGCATGCGTCAAGATTCGCCAACTCTAACCCACCATGACAGAACTTCATGCACAATGACACATTAGGTACTATTCTGTGTTTTGATTGGTCCATTTCAAATTTCCCTCCCATTCCTTTGTTCTCCTCCTGCTTTCAAAACAGGCAGAGGCAGCCATGGAGAACAGATCTTGTGGTAGGTTCAGTTCTAGATTGATTTGACTTGAAATCCTATGTGATAAGCATTTATACAGTAACACATTGATATTATCTACAATCCCTGAACATCTATCTTGTTGCTGAATTCAGCTATTTGTCTCAACACCCCAAATTAATGTAGAACTTTCTATGTGAGCAAGGCTCAGGGAAATTCTGGGGGATTCAGGCTGCCATATGGGAGTGGTCATTGTTTATCAACTTGGATGTGAGTGGGTGGTCAAAATTAGATTGTTGCTGTTTGTTTATGACCATTTTTTATCATTTCAACAGGCATTCTCAAGACTGATACAAGGAAAATTCAACTCACATAGCTGACAGAATATCTATCCATTTTCAAGCAAAGTGGGCAACACATGACATGCAGAGGAGAGATATCTTCAATGGGAACCAGCATGAACAGCTGATTTGATGTTAATAAAGTTATGAAATATCAGAAATCCACAACCACCTGCAACCCCCCCCCCCCGTGCCTATCCCCCACCCACAAATTAGTCTGTGCGTCAATATATGTGATACTGTGTCATGACCCATGTGTCAGTGTGTGTGATAATGTGTGATGACACATGATGTCATCATGTGTCATTGTTGGTGAAGGTTCACGCATGTTGACTCAACTTCACAAATTGGGTTGGGATGTTCACGCATGCGTCACATCTTGTCATGGTCCGTGATCACCCACGCGTCAAGTCCTAAGAGCGCATGGGGTGAGGCGGGCGCAGCATGACAAAAGTTGACACAGATTTGCTGGGAGCCCTTTAATTGTTTCTAGTTCTATTAGAGTTTGGAGTATGATTATTTGGTTCACTATTAATCCCAAATCTTTTCAATTCCACTATCACTGCCGACGAGAGGCCGACTCCTGGCCGCAAGCCTCGGGGGGGGGGGCAGACACTCTGAGGGGGGCAGAATAGTTCACAGTTTACAAATCCAGACCAGTTTGTTTTGCATCCTAAATGTCCTGCCGTTGCACCCTATGTGTCCTTGCACCCTACATGTCCTGTGGTTTGCACCCTTCATGTCCTAGCACCCTAAGTGTCCACCTGCATGCACCCTAAGTGTCTGCACCCTAAGTGTCTCTGCTACCTAAGGTACCAGTATTCGCCTGTCATGTCCTTAGACTGAGGACCTGCCAGTGTTCCGCACCTACACTACACTGCGACACTCCCAAGGTGAGCCAGGTTAGTCATGTCCTGTGCGGGGATGCCGCGCACTTAGGTACGTGTAGACCTATAGATCTAATACCACATGGCGAAAAATGCCTCAAATATCTCTGCGATTAAGTCAGTTGCATTCTATAGGGTTCCTGGTGCCATAAATCGCAAGGAGTACTAGTTAAATTGTGTAATATCCCAGTCCCAATGCATACTGTGCTATTGTTTTATATCCTTGTGATTTTAGGATATCAAGCATGTCAGACACAGATATATGGGTCTAGACCCCTAAAATCGACAGTGTGACATGGCCTTTTCTTAAAATCGACAAAGGACATGGAGCTTCAAGGGACAAGGACATGGGTCAAAAAAGATAGTGACAGGGGACATGGACTTTTCTTAAAATCAACATGTGACATGGAGCTTAGTGACAAGGACAGAGGAAAATACAAATTTAGTGACATTTGACATGGGCTTTTCTTAAAATCGACAAGGGACATGGGGACCCCCCATCTAGACCCCCAGATATACCTATTAACCAGGATTATAAATCGCATATATGCTTTACAATAAAACATAACAGTGCCCTTGTGTTCTATGCACCCTGTTGTACTTTTAACCCTTGTGAATTTGGGGAAGGTCCCATAAATGCATCAGATTCAAAATCGCAGAGGTATTAGAGGCATTTTTCGCCATGTCGGATTCGACCTTATCACTATTACCACCTGGCGGCGGATCAAGGCACCTGTGTTGGTGTGACACCTTGATCCCCCGTTAATCGTGCACGTGTAGACTGTATGACACGCCATGGTGTAGCTAGTATCTGCACATAGACACCTCCACACCCCAGGTAGGTGTGTGATGGAGCAGTGCCAGGTGTGCCACACCTTTAATATGGAGATAGGTGCAGGGGGTGACGGGGGGCCAACTCAGAGACTCACAGACAGGTGAGAGACCTGAGGATGACGCACCTACAGGTAGCACGTGCAACATAATGCAGAGCCAGGCAACTCAGATTCTTTATCATGTTCCAGCTAGGGTATCGTTTAACATGAAGCATGCCCATATTACGATGTGTGTGTATAGGTCGAATCCCACATGGCGAAAAATGCCTCAAATATCTCTGCGATTTTGCTAGCTGCATTTTATGGCCTTCCTTGTGTCCTAAATCGAAAGGAGTGTTAGGGAGTTGTGTAATATCAAAGTTCCACTGCAGACTGTGCTAAGGTTTTATGTCCTTGCGATTTTAGGATAGGAAACATATCAGGCACAGATATACCCATTAACCAGGGCAATATCTAGCAAATGCTTTACAATAAAACACAACAGTGACCTTGTGTTCTATGTACTATACTGTAGTTATATTCCTTGAGAATTTGGAGTAGACCCCAAAATGGCAACAGATTCAAAATCGCAGAGATATTTGAGGCATTTTTCGCCAAGTGGGATTCGACCTTTAAGAGAGAGAGAGAGGAGAGAGAGAGAGAGAGAGAGAGAGAGAGAGAGAGAGAGAGAGAGAGAGAGAGAGAGAGAGAGAGAGGGGGGAGAATCACCCGCTTTGAGCTTAATAACACTTTTCAGTCAGCTTGTGAAAATGGACGTAGGGGTTGGAAAAAAACACAATTTTGCCGAAAAAAAAAGTTGGATTATAGTCTCAGCATGATGGCTTGATAGTTGATTCATGGTGAAAGTCGGCCGTAACGGTTTATTAATGCTCCCCTATCGTGCCTTGTACGGTGGTGTATGTGCAGCTGACCCCCACACGGCAGCACTATGGGGCAGGTGGATGAGGGAACTTCATCTCATTAGTTAATTAGTTGTAAATTATTAAGACGGCGCCCATTGCTCTTTAAGGTGAGTCAGGATACCTAGTGGGTTCACGGGTTGTGATGCGGGCGGAAACCCACCTGGGGAAACACACCCTCCCAATTCCCTTGCACCCAACTCCATTGTGTGTTTCAATGTCAGCTCCTGCCGATGTACAATGGATTTAATTGTTTCATTTACCTCGAGAGGTATAAGACAGGATATTTAAGTGTAATGCTATGGGCTGAAATATCTCTGCGATTTTGTCTGTTGTGTTGTATAGCCCTTATTGAGCTCATAAGGTCGAATCCCACATGGCGAAAAATGGCTGAAATATCTCTGCGATTTTGTCCCTTTTGTTGTATTGCCCTTGTGGGGGCCATAAAATGCAAGGATTGACCAACTCATTCCGAATCCCACAGTGGTTTAGGGTCAAGTTTGCAGTAGTCCTTGCATTTTATGGCCTCAAAAAGGGCCATACAATGCAAGGGACAAAATTGCAGAGATATTTCAGCTATTTTTCGCCATGTGGGATTCGACCTATAAAACACAAGGACTACTGCAAACTTAACCCTAAACCAATGTGGGATTCAGAATGTGATGATCAATCCTTGCGTTTTATGGCCCCAACAAGGGCCATAAAACGCAACACACAAAATCGCAGAGATATTTCAGCCATTTTTCGCTATGTGGGATTTGACATTATTTAGCTATTAATGTATTGATATTCTAGGACGAGGTGAGCTAACCTCACTGAGTCCTAGAATATCAATGCATTAATGCATCTATCGCACTTATTCATCCATTATGTATGAATTTCCTACCTTATAACCCCAGAAGACATTTTGTAAGTGCATATGATCCGCACGGTTTGCCAAGCCGTCGTGGCCATGTTGCCACTCTGCCCGACATACCTCCACCTTTAAGGCCAACTCCCACAATGCGAAAAACGACCATATACCCTTGTGATTTAGGAATGCAGTGGTCCTTAGCCGATATTGTGGGGGGGGGGGGGGGTAATATCGTCTATGGAAGACCTATAACAGCTAAGAGACCTTGTCAAAGTGTTTTGATTTCAGGAGTGGATCACATCGAATGTTTTTTTATATTTTCTCCACAAGAGGCCAGAAATCTTTGTGATAATATTATAAATACCAAAATCCCCTGTGATTTAGAGGAAAACAAGAATTTCTAGTACATCACAAGAGGTCTGTTTTTGGATAAATCAGGACCCAAATTCCACACACTATAGTCATACAAATGTTCTTCTTGTGTTTTGTGCATGCCTCATTACATGTATTGCACAGTCTATTTATAAATCTAAAGATCTAGACTATTGCAAACATAAGAATTCAGTGATATACAACAGTGTTTTTGATATCGAACACTCCTTCTCTGTGAATCAAAGTTACAACTAGTCAGTAGAGTCATGAATTTCACAGAGATTTCCCCTCCAATATTGGCCAACAGTGGGATTTGGCAAAGGTATGGGTGGTAGGGCAAACCTTGTGATTTAGCATATTGACAAGAGTACAAGGCTGCCGATATCCAAAATCACAAACATTTTAGACCCATTTTTCACGTAGTGGGATTTGGCCTTTACACACATTTTCGGGTATAATCCAAGCATGTCAAGTCCTGTACTTCTAGCACCGCCAAATTGGTGTTCGCCTACATTTTGTCTCCATTTTCTTATAAATAAATACAAATCCATTGATTTTCCATAGCGATACGTCTCGACACCCGCCCCGTCCAGCCATTGCTTGTTCGATGCGTATTTGACCTAGTTCTTCAGCCGAAAGTATGTCAATTTACATCTGGGCACCTCCCCACTTCGTCACCAAGACAAAATGGCCGTGTGCGTTGGATCGCTATAGGTCGAATCCCACATGGCGAAAATTGGCTGAAATATCTCTGCGATTCTGTCCTTTGCATTATAGGGGTGTTCCTGAGCCCCTAGATCGCAAGGATAGCTGCATATTTACTGTGGGATTCAGTCAAAGTTGAACAATCCTTGCGATCTAGGGGCTCTGAACACCCTTAGAATGCAAAGGACAGAATCACAGAGATATTTCAGCCATTTTTCGCCATGTGGGATTCGACCTATTGGAAAATCAATGGATTCTTATTTATTTCAAACAAAATGGAGAAATTAGGCATGGCATGTTCATATAGGATATCTAAGGATGTTTCCCTGTTAATAACTCCACCTGGCACCATTGGATTCTATGCTAACAAGGTGTGTAAACATCAGGTATGTCGGACAACTTTTTCAAATCCTCCATGTGCACCGGTCGGCTTGGTATAGTGGACAGCGAGCTCGTCTCCTGCCACAGCAGCCGGGGATTGATTCCCCATTGGACCCTGAACAGTTTTAACAGGAAATTAATGGCATAGTTGACTTTGTATACTTTGCCAATTTATTAACTTCCTAAGGTTCTAACCAAGATTGTCTATATTAATTCTGAGAGTGCGGTTATACCCTGATAATGGAACGGGGTTATGACCAAAAAAGCACGCTGTTAGGCCTGAATCGTGAGATATGGTAGAATATTGCCCTGCTCACACTTTCTTTTGATACTTAAAGGGGCTCTGAGCTGACTGAAAAGTAAGTTCCACAACCTAACACTAGGAGGCTACTTGGAGAGCACCACCACAGTGACCTCTACAGTGGCAAAAGGCAACTAGCATTCATGTGACTTGTACCAGGTCATATGACCTAGGGAGTGGTCATTATTTATCAACAGGGGGGGGTGGTGGGTTTTCGCGCGGACGCGGGAAAATTTTTTACGCCCCCCCCTCGACGGCAGTAAAAAAAATTTGCGCCCCCCCCGCCGGAGGCGCGGAGAGTTTTCGCGCCCCCTCTTTGATCTATAGTAGCGCGCAGGCTTTTTTGCTAAAAAGAGGGTAAATTTTTTTAGCCCCCCCCTCAAGAGGGGTCAAAATTTTTTTAGCCCCCCCTCGAGAGGGGTCAGAATTTTTTAGGCCCCCCCCTCAAACCCACCACCCCCCCCCTGTTGATAATAAATGACCACTCCCCTATTCTTATCCATACAAAAATCATGACTAGCAAATCTGAGAGTTTAGAGAAGAAACTTATTAAAGAAGCCTAAAGAGAAACGGGTGATTTTCCCATTATTTGGGGCTAGGGGCCAGCCTCCCCAGCCCCCCCCCCCCCAGAAAATCTGAAAATTCTCTATGATACTTTCTCTAGACAACTTGGGTGCACACTTTTGGATAAGTATAGCAAAAATATATAACAACACTGGATTAAGGATAAGGGAGCGAGAGATTTTTACCATAATTCGGGGCTTAGGGGCCAGCCCCCCCAGGAAAATATAAAAATTCTCTCAGATACTTTGTGTAGACAACTTGGGTGCACGCTTTTGGATAAGTCTAGCAGAAATAACACCAGATTTTATAGGGCGAGGGAATTGAAGACTTTTTTCATAATTTGTGGTTAGGAGACAGACTCCCCAGCCCCCCCCCCCCGCCCCGAAAATATGAAAATTCTCTCAGATACTTTCTGTAGACAAGTTGGATGCACACTTTTGGATAAGTCTAGCAGAAATATCTATCAACACTGGATTAAGGACAAGGGAATGGGAAATTTTTTCCATAATTCAAGGGTAAGGGGCCAACCCCCCCCCCCAGAAAATATGAAAATTCTCTCAGATACTTTCTGTAGATAACTTGGGTGCACACTTTTGGATAAGTCTAGCAGAAATATATAGCAACACTGGATTAAGGACAAGGGAGCGGGAGATTTGTCCATAATTCGGGGCTATGGGGCCACCCCCCACCTAGAAAATATGAAAGTTCTCTCAGATACTATGTGTAGACAACTTGGATACTTTTGGATAAGTTTCCCAGAAATAACACCAGATTTAGGACGAGGGAATTAGAGATTTTTTTTCATAGTTTGGGGTTAGGGGCCAGCCTCCCTAGCCCCCTGAAAATCTGATTGCCTGATTGCAGCCAGTCATACCATATTGTATCAATGCAAGATGGGGTACATCCGAGACTCTGAAGTCTGATTATGGACCACCCTTACAGACTAGTTTGATTATGCAGCAGAAGGATTTTAATCCTGAAATTATGGAAAAATATCCTGTTCCCTCTGGTAGAAAATGCAAAATTTCAGGGGGGGGGGCTCTGGGGGTAAATGACCTCAAACCCAGAATAATGGATACAACTTCTCCTGCCCCAACACCCTAAATCTGTAGTTCTTTTTTGCAGTTAGAAAGGTTTTACAACTAGATCTGTATAGCCTCTGATGAAAAAAAATGCAAATTTTCTAGGGGGGCGGGTTCTGGGGAAAATGGCCCCAACTTCAAAATTATGGATAAAATCTCCTACCCCCACTCCCTAAATCTGTAGTTTTTTTACTTGTGCTCTAAGAAAGATAGCAGCTTACATTAAGTTGTCTATAGAAGGACTCCGTGTGAAGATTTCTGGACGGGGGCTCTGGGGTGAATGGCCCTGATCCCTAGAATTATATAAAAGAAATCTCCTGCCAATCACACCTTGAATATGTATTTCTCATGTGTGCTCTAGAAAGGTTTGCAACTTAGATCTATAAACCCTTTGGTAAAAATTTTCTTGGAGGGGGGCTCTGGGGTGAATGGCCCTAGCCCAGAATTATGGGGAAAACATCTTCTGCCCCCACACCTTAAATCTGTAGTTCTTATTTATGCTCCAGTAAGGTTTGGAACTAGATCTAAAGCTTTTGGTGAAAATTGTAAATTTTCTGGTGGGGGGGGGGCTGAATGCCCCTGAGCCCTAGAATAATATAAAAGAAATCTGCCACCTACACCATATATATGTAGTTCTCATTTGTGCTCTAGAAAGGTTAACAACCTAGATCTATAAAGCCTTGGGTAAAAATTGCAAATTTTTAAGGGGGGGGGTGCTTTGGGGTTAATGGCCTCAAGCCCAGAATTATTAGGGAAACATCTTCTGCCCCCACACCTTAACTCTCTAGTTCTTATTTGTGCTCCAGTAAGGTTTGTGACCTAAATCTATAAAGCCTTGGGTAAAAATTGCAAATTTTCAGGGGGGCTTTCGGATGAATGGCCCCAAGTCCTAGAAATTATATCAGAAAATATCCTGCCAACCACACCTTGAATATGTATTTCTCATGTGTGCTCTAGAAAGGTTTGCAACTTAGATCTATAAACCCTTTGGTAAAAATTTTCTTGGAGGGGGGCTCTTGAGTGAATGGCCCCAAGCCCAGAATTATGGGGAAAACATCTTCTGCCCCCACACCTTAAATCTGTAGTTCTTATTTATTCTCCAGTAAGGTTTGGAACTAGATCTAAAGCTTTTGGTGAAAATTGTAAAATTTCTGGTGGGGGGGGGGGTTCTGGGCTGAATGCCCCTGAGCCCTAGAATAATATAAAAGAAATCTACCACCTACACTGTAGAGGTACGTGTTGTATATAACCATAGCGTTGGGTATCGTCTGGCGTGGCGGGTGAGTCAAGTCGTCGGATGTTCCTCAGGTTCCGGATAGGTGGCAGCACCGATCCGGGTCTGTGGGGACATCTGACGGCAAACACCTAGGTTCTTATATAAAGACCAGGGCTCAGCCGCTACGTCAGAGGCCCTTCTGGCCTCCGACCATATAAGACCATTCTTTAGTAATTAATAAGCTGCCCTATCACCAACTGCCGGGTGGCCGAGAGTGTGTATTAAATAAACTATCCATTGGCATACACTTGAATCACCGTCTTACTTCTTCTTTCCCAAATACGTAAGGCCCGAACCACCAGGTCCGTAAAACCACAACCATTACATGTATATATGTAGTTCTCATTTGTGCTCTAGAAAGGTTAACAACCTAGATCTATAAAGCCTTGGGTAAAAATTGCAAATTTTTAAGGGGGGGTGCTTTGGGGTTAATGGCCTCAAGCCCAGAATTATTGGGGAAACATCTTCTGCCCCCACACCTTAACTCTCTAGTTCTTATTTGTGCTCTAGAAAGGTTTGCAACCTAGATCTACAAAGCCTTGGGTAAAAATTGCAAATTTTCAGGGAGGGGGGCTCTCGGGTAAATGGCCCCAAGCCCAGAATTATGGGGAAAACATCTTCTGCCCCCACACCTTAAATCTGTAGTTCTTATTTGTGCTCCAGTAAGGTTTGCAACCTAGTTCTCTAAAGCCTTGGGTAAAAACTGCAAATTTTCAGGGAGGGGTTCTGGCCTGAATGTCCCTTAGCCCTAGAATTATATAAAAGAAATCTGCCACCTACACCATAACGAGCCGTGTCCCACTGCTACAAGCAGACTCATAAATATATGCACGCGCGCACACACACCCACCCACTCATATGCGCAAACCCAAGGTAGGCCAGCAGCCTACCATTACTATTGAATAGTTTAAAATTCTTGAATGTCTGAGTTCCTCGATAGCCCCCAGACGTAAAACTAAACAAACAAACAAACAAACACCATAACTATGTAGTTCTCATTTGTGCTCTAGAAAGGTTAACAACCTAGATCTATAAAGCCTTGGGTAAAAATTTGCAAATTTTAAGGGGGGGTGAATGGCCCCAAGCCCTGAATAATGGGGAAAACATCTTCTGCCCCCACACCTTAAATCTGTAGTTCTTATTTGTGCTCCAGTAAGGTTTGTAACCTAGATCTATAAAGACTTGGTTAAAAATTGCAAATTTTCAGGGGGGGGGCTCTGGGGTGAATGGCCCCAAACCCAGAATTATGGGGAAAACATCTTCTGCCCCCACACCTTAAATCTGTAGTTCTTATTTATGCTCCAGTAAGGTTTGGAACTAGATCTAAAGCTTTTGGTGAAAATTGCAAATTTTCTGGTGGGGGGGGGGGTTCTGGCCTGAATGGCCCTTAGCCCTAGAATTATATAAAAGAAATCTGCCACCTACACCATAACTATGTAGTTCTCATTTGTGCTCTAGAAAGGTTAACAACGTAGATCTATAAAGCCTTGGGTAAAAATTTGCAAATTTTAAGGGGGGCTCTGGGGTGAATGGCCCCAAGCCCAGAATTATGGGGAGAACATCTTCTGCCCCCACACCTTAAATCTGCAGTTCTTATCTGTGCTCCAGTAAGGTTTGCAACCTAGATCTATAAAGCCTTGGGTAAAAATTGCAAATTTTCAGGGGGGGGGGCTCTGGGGTGAATGGCCCCAAGCCCAGAATTACGGGGAAAACATCTTCTGCCCCCACACCTTAAATCTGTAGTTCTTATTTATGCTCCAGTAAGGTTTGGAACTAGATCTAAAGCTTTTGGTGAAAATTGCAAATTTTCTGGTTGGGGGGGGGGGTTCTGGCCTGAATGGCCCTTAGCCCTAGAATTATATAAAAGAAATCTGCCACCTACACCATAACTATGTAGTTCTCATTTGTGCTCTAGAAAGGTTAACAACGTAGATCTATAAAGCCTTGGGTAAAAATTTGCAAATTTTAAGGGGGGGCTCTGGGGTGAATGGCCCCAAGCCCTGAATAATGGGGAAAACATCTTCTGCCCCCACACCTTAAATCTGTAGTTCTTATTTGTGCTCCAGTAAGGTTTGTAACCTAGATCTATAAAGACTTGGTTAAAAATTGCAAATTTTCAGGGGGGGGCTCTGGGGTGAATGGCCCCAAGCCCAGAATTATGGGGAGAACATCTTCTGCCCCCACACCTTAAATCTGTAGTTCTTATTTGTGCTCCAGTAAGGTTTGCAACCTAGTTCTCTAAAGCCTTGGGTAAAAATTGCAAATTTTCAGGGGGGGGGGCTCTCGGGTGAATGGCCCCAAGTCCTAGAAATATACCAGAAAATCTCCTACCACCCACACCATAGATATGTAGTTCTCATTTGTGCTCTAGAAAGGTTTGCAACCTAGATCTATAAACCCTTAGGTAAAAATTGCAAATTTTCTTGGAGGGGGGCTCTGGGGTGAATGGCCCCAAGCCCAAAATTATGGGGAGAACATCTTCTGTAGTTCTTATTTTTGCTCCAGTATGGCTTGCAACTATAGTTCTAAAGCTTTTGGTGAAAATTGCAAATTTTCTGGTGGGGGGGGGGTCTGGGGTAAATGGCCCTAACCCCCAAAAAAAATCTTCTGCCCCCCTCCACCCACAGACACATCCTATAGTATTTCTCAGTTGTGCTCTACAGAAGTTTGAAACCTAGATGTAAATGCACCCAAGCCCAGTCCAATGTAACATCCATCAGCTGGGTTGACTGGGTGGGGTGGGCTGCAGTGGTCACAGTGAGGGTCTCAATGGTTAAGCTTCACAGTGGACTGAGTGACCTGGGAGTGGCGCAGTGTCTGCTTACAGATCGGCGGGTCTTTGGCGATCTGAAAACAGCCAGCTCAGTCCTGCTTTAAAGCTAGAGTGCCTGATCATGCTGATGATTTGCATTCTAAAATCACCATTGTTGTTACAGGGCCTGCCGATAAGGAAAATGCCATGTCTCTGTCACTTGCTAATCAAAGTCGTGAATTCCCATCACGGTATGTCGGAAACGACCATGTCCCAAGTGCTCATGTTCGGGCTCATAACATAATTACAATCATGTATGTCTGTTATTCTGTCTGGTTTTGACTAGGACTATATATATGCCCAAATCCCCAAGTCCACTGAATCACTGATGCATATCAAGGCCAATTCACTAGAAGACTTCTTATTTTTTTCTGTTTAAAACTTAAATTCATTTCAATTTTCATTTCGATTCTCTTAAATTGAAATCAATATTGATATCAAGAAACTTGAGCAAGTCTAATTTGGATTTATTTCAAACATAATGGTTATTTGCGGCGCTTTAAATTAACGATTTAGCACTTTTTTCTTGTGTCATGTAGTATTTACTCCATAATCCACAAAAGGTATAACCGATAGAATAAAATAGATCATATTGTTCAAAATGACCGCGGATAGTATGTCCATTTCATATCACCTTTGTAGTCATTTTACCCGCCGTGCATACTAGTAAATCGAATTCATCTGTACTGTACAATGTGTTACGTGTATGTGTGTGTGTAGGGGGGGGGGGTGAATTGGATGGAAAGGAAAGATGTTTATTCCCCAGTTAAAAAATTCACGGATGAGACTGGAAATACACATCATAAAGATGTCATCAAAAGGTAATTAACTCCTTAGACTTCATCATATTGGGTGTGGCAGTACGGGTTGTGTGTTTAGCCGTGCACGTGTTACTGTTGTGCCCACAGTGCAGCGTACAAGCAGTGTGTCCGTCAGGTTACTTACAGTGTGTGTATTGGTGCATTGTGTCAGACCTCAGATCCCGTATTTGGTGTATATTGGTGTATTGTGTAGGACCTGTTACCATGATAACCCATTGTCTTCACTTCCTTTCATGTTACCCCATGCCGCAGGGGGCGCTGGTGTAGGCGTACACTACAAAGTGCATGGAGGCTAATTATATCTCTATAAGGCGGCAGGTCGGCTCTACATAGCCCACATTATTATTACAATGAACGACTCCGACACATGTTGCACGGACCATTCCCTTTCTATCATTACTCTTGCGATTCCCCACGTTTCTTTTTTATGTTGCCCAATTAGGACTGCTGTGAACTTTTATAACCTTTTGCTGGGAACACATATTACAAACCTAAATAAAACTAATGTCTCTTTTATTCTTGGAATCTACGAGGAGTTTGAAGAACGTGTCCAACAAATCAAATGCATGGACGATGGCATGGTTTCACCATGGAGGTATAAGCAATCTCTATGGTTTCATGTACATGGCCTTAAAGGTCGAATCCCACATGGCGATTTAGGGCTCAAATATCTCTGCGATTTTGTCCCTTGCGATTCTAGGGTCTTCCTGGGCCCCTAGATCGCAAGGATTGTTCAACTTATACCGAATCCAACACTGAATCAATACCAATTAAGCAGTTATCCTTGCGATATAGGGGCTCAGGAAAGCCCCAAGAGTGCAAGGGACAAGTGGGGATTCGACCTATAGGTGATCATACAAAAAGTATTGAATAACCAGATGAGAGGAAAGCAATTCTCAAGACTAATTCCACCATCACATTATCGCTTTAGGGACTGCACAGTGCATTATTGCTGTATGGTAGTTTGTCACAGTTTTAGTGATAACTAGTGATAAATCAGAGACAAAATGCAAACAAGTGTTTTGGCCTTGAGACTGCCATCTTGCAATCCAATTGTCATATTAGCCTATAATGAACACATAAATAAAGTGACAACTTAGAACACTGCAGTATGGCCATTATGCCCTATAGTGGAAAGTTGGTGACTATTGTTTATTGTAGATGTTGGCCATAAGACTGGTGGTAAAGGCCAAATCCCACTACGTGAAAAATGGGTCTGAAATGTCTGTGATTCTGGATCATTGGACTCTTGCCAATTTCCTAAATGACAAGGGTACTCACTGCACTTCTTTCCACTCCAAATCCGACTATAGCTGATAGGAGCAGGGGAATCTCTGTGATTTTCATTACTGCACAGATGAGTTGCTAGAATGATTCACAGAGATAGAGTATTTGATATTAAAATCACAGTTGTCTCTGACTATTTTCTGTGGTTTGCAATGGTATCCTGCATAGCATAAACAAATGTAGCTTGCATAAATCACAAGCAGAACCCCATTATGACTGTAGTATGTGGAACTTGGCTCCTGATTTATCAAAGACACACCTCTTCTGATTTCCTAGAAACTGTTGTTTTCCTCAAAATCACAGGGATTTTGAGTCTATCACAGAGATTTCAAGCCCTTTGTGAAGAAAATATCAAAAACTGTTGAGGTACTATACTCCCTAAATACCAGCACTTTGACAGGGATTCTTAGCCTTTATAGGTCTTCCCTAGACGATATTACCACCCCAATATCGGATAAGCACCCACATATCCTATTTCACAACGATTTCCCGACCATTTTCGTGTTGTGGGATTTGGCCTTAAAGGTCGAATCCCACATGGCGAAAAATGGCTGAAATATCTCTGCGATTTTGTCCCTTGCGTTGTATGGCCCTTGTTGAGGCCATAAACGCAAGGACTACTGCAAACTTGACCCTAAACCACTGTGGGATTCGGAATGAGTTGGTCAATCTTTGCGATTTATGTCCCCCACAAGGGCCATACAATGCAAGGGACAAAATCGCAGAGATATTTCAGCCATTTTTCGCCATGTGGGATTCGACCTAATGGGACACTCCACTGTTGTGTATATACTTTTCACTTATTTTAGGGAATAGGCCACTATGGATCTATACAAAAAAAGGTCGAGTCCTTTTACATATGACTGCATAATAGTTTTGGTTTATTCAAAACTCTTTTCCTTTTACACATCCCTACATAATGGCTCCATTCAAAAACCTGTAGGTCGAATCCCACATGGCGATTTAGGGCTCAAATATCTCTGCGATTTTGTCCCTTGCGATTTTGGGGTCTTCCTGGGCTCTTAGAACGCAAGGATTGTTCAACTCATACCAAATCCAACAGTGAATTGAGACCAATTAAGCAGTTATCCTTGCGATAAAGGGGCTCAGGTAGGCCCCAAGAGTGCAAGGGACAAAATCGCAGAGATATTTGAGCCCTAAATCGCCATGTGGGATTCGACCTTAAAGGGGGCATTGTGCGCGGTTCCCACCACAAGTACAGTAGACTGGTGAGAATCTTGCCCATGCATGTACGATTCATGTATCTATAGTCCTCAAGGTCGAATCCCACATGGCGATTTAGGGCTCAAATATCTCTGCGATTTTGTCCTTTACGTTATAGGGACATTCCTGAGCCCCTAGATCGCAAAGGATAAGTGTAAACTGACTGTTGGATTCAGGATAAGTTGAACAATCCTTGCGTTCTAGGGGCCCAGGAAGGCCCCTAGGATGCAAAAAACAAAATCGCAGAGATATTTGATTCCTTATAATCGCCATGTGGGATTCGACCTTAAAAGTGGAAGATTATGCAGTTGACATCCCCACACGAGCATTTGCCTTCAATAAACTGATTGGTCGATTTTGATGTAAAACATCCATGTTTTATTATAGGATGGAAGGTGGCTGGCGGAGACATAGCTGGGGGGGGGGGGGGTTAAAATAGATCCTTGCTTGGGCTTTTTTTAATACAAAAAGAAAATAGATATAGGTAGCGCCTATTATTTAAATAGTGCACCCTTCATCAGGCGATTTGTTGGGGTGGGGGAGGTCGTAGAGCTAAAAGGGTTGTTACGCAGTTCTACTAAGTAATCTATTTGTGGACAAGGTACCATATGCCCCCCACACACATGCACTCATGGGAATCATGTAGGTTTAGGAGTAAGCAGTCCTGTAATGGGACACTTTCTATTTTTTACTTAAATCATTAAACATTTTATCTCATTTTTTAAGTCAGTGCCATATTTCCAAATGGAACATAGATGCTTGTGTAATGGTTTCGAGGTCTTATATAACTTCGGTTTAGTTCGAGATATGTCAATATCAAGTAAAACCAGACAAGTTAGCTCGGGTTAGTGCAACCAGCACATGTTTATTTCAGAGTTACATATGTTCGAAGTGGTGCTATGAATATAGCTCAGTGCTCTCCAGGTGTTGCCCTGGCTGCAGCCAGAAACCAACTGAGCTCCCTATGCGGACCCAGGTAGGGACTGGAGCAGCGAAGACTAGTGCTGCCACCACCTCATAGTGGCCAGAGATCGAAGCGACCTCTGGTCCTACCGGTGGTAACCGCACCGATCGACCTGCCCTCTCGAATAGGGAGCTAACACTATATATAACGCTCCACGAGCCCCTACACTTGTATTGACCCTGTATTAATCACACAAAATATAGGCCATAATTAGCCATGTGCTTCATTACTGGTAGTAGGCACAAGAGAGTACAGAAATGGGTAGTGTCTGAGTTTTGGTCTTTTAACACTACACAGCTGAGACTGCGGGCTCACTGGTAGGGATCACATAGCCTGCATAGAGGGTAGATTCAGCATAAAGCAGACACTTGATTCAACCAATAGCCCCCCATCTATCCTATATCTGCAGCCATGAATGATGCAGTGAGAAGGCAGAATCTAGTACATTCTAATGTACCATAACGTAATTCTATTTACCATAAATCATAATTCATCTTTTAACAATAGGAATGTACTTTAAATGCAAAAAAATTCTTTATTTTACATATTGTTAGACATTTAGATGTCCTTATAATATTACAACTGTATATTCAAGGATATTTCTAGTCATTCTAACTATTCTTCTACTGACCTTTCAACTAACTATTATAACACTCTTTCCTATACAAAAAAAAACAGGGCTGGAGTACCCAAAAATCGTAATTTTGCCACCTAAAATCTTTACCTGTTGACATTATATATATGAAAGCATTAATCTGCCACCCGATAGAATAATATCCGACCAATATGACATTGTGACCAATGCACAGTGCAGACACTGTTACAATTTACCTGAATCTACCCTTCTGCCAGCATGTACTGAATTGATAGGCATAAGGCAGACAGGTAATATTTAAGTGGTAGATGGAGACAGATTTATTCCTGAGGTTGGTAGATGTACATAGAGCTTCCAAGATGGCGGGAGGAAGAGAGAGTGGGAACCCTGGGATTTGAATCTAGTTATGCTATAGTCCAAGTGGTGGAGCCACCAGCTTGTGTATGAGTCTGTCAGCAAGTCAATATTATAATCAGCCCCCAGGTGGTGTACTGTTACCCCAGACCAGCAGTGTTTGATCCCCAATCAGGCAGGGTAATTATAACCCAGAAATAGAACTCCGCACTACCCTTATACCGAGGTTGCAAGTGTACCAGGAATGTAATATATAATGCTTAGACTTGAACGAATGCCTTTCAGGGCATGATATAGGCATGACGCGGAGTGGAGTGCATATATATGCCCTGAAAGGCATGAGTTCAAGTCTAAGCATTACATATTACATTTATAACATGGTTTCCACCATTAATTCTAAGTATTTACCTTCAAAAATGATCTAATCCATTCATTTCTTATGCCAGTCAACAAGACGGCCCTCCGCCATCTTGGTTTCATGTTGTCGTATGCTTAGGCTGGCGAACTCCTCAAAGTCCAACTCTCATAGACCTACTACTGCGAACACGTCGAGACAGGGCTGCGCCAGTCTAAAATATAATCCATTCTGTACACACCAGGCGGCGACACCTGTAGTATTGACAGAATGGCGAAGACGCACAGCAAGTCGCTCGATTCGAAAGTTTAATAATTTTTTATGTTAAATTCAGCCTTAATATCAAGTAATCTACCCGACAGGGAGTTAGAATGAGGTTTCAACTATGTTATGTCCAAAGGATTTTGCAATATTTGGTCTATAAGCTTCAAAAATGGAGAATTTACTTTCGTGTCAAAGTACGTTTCAACATGTCTGCCCTGCTGTCCGCTCGCTGTGAATTTTGGGTGCTCTATCGCCAGATATAGGAATCGATATTATCCATTTTCGGCACTGAAAACTCTCTAACCGTGTTATAATGGGTGCTAGTACCATGCTGGTAGGGCATGCAGGTGTGACTGCACTGCAGCCACCAGCTAAGGCCTAATTAACATGCATTCTCATGAGATTTGCAGCTTCAAGGGTCATGAAGACACTCTATACATGGGTGAGTTTCCACACCTGGAGGTGTGAAGAATCCACACCTGGAGGTGTGATGAGTGATAACCCACACTAACCATACCTATGAAGTTGTATTTATATTATTAAGCCACTATGTGCTAATTTAAGAGTCTTATTAGTACTTTTGTATGTAGGGTGGGACAGAGTGGATTCCCACCAGGTATTACATAACTATACCCTGAAACATGGTGACCAGCTTCAGCCAGACAATACGGCGCCACCCCTATTCCGCTAGGTCGGAATTCTGAAAGTAGGCTATCGCTGTACATTCTCATTCAGGGCTGCTACCCACTGCATACCTGTCATATGCTTAGGCTTATGGAAAGTTGTGGTTCAATAGATTAATGCGAACACCGTACATCCATGATTAATACCGGGGATTAAAGCTGCAATCAATGTGGAATACCCTATTCTATCTCAGAAAATTCTATATTTTCCCCAAATGCATTCCCATTAATTCTGGAAAGAGGTGAGCTGTAAACTACAGTACAATGCATACAGCTAACGACTTAGGTCTCAGCCTCTATCAGCTGCTATCACCATTTTGGTGGGAAGGGTCAGCAGTCAGTTCAGTAAAATAGGCATACCAGTCTAGTTTCTGATAACAGACGGAGCCAGTGAGCTGGTCTAATAAGGTGTTTTAATTATCAACCTGGATAAAATCCTGGAATCATTTAATTTTTGTACATCTGCATCCTTGGATATGGCATGACTAAAGCTCAGAAAACAAAAGAGTTAGTAAAGTCTAAGTTACGTTAGGCAAAATGCCTAATTGGGCAAAATGACTTATAACTAACATTGTTAGACAGTGTTAGTCATATATATATATATATATATATATATATATATATACATATATACAGTGTTAGTCATATATATATATATATATATATATATATATATATATATATATATATATATATATATATGACTAACACTGTCTAACAATGTTAGTAACATTGACTAACCTATTCAGGCAAGCTGATTTGTCTTAGGGAGGGGTCATTATTTATCAACCGGGGGGGGGGGGGATAGCAGGTTTTCGCGCAGACACACAGAAATTTTTTACACCATTTACACCCCTCTTTGATCTATAGAAATTATGATTTCTGAATGCTCTTCAAACCATGGTCAAAGGGGGATAAACCAAGGTCAAACTGTGTGTGCAACATTAGTGATGTTCACACTTGGCATGGTGCTCATAAGGATTGAGGTATGGAAAAAGTATGACACTTCTGCTATGCATGGAAAGAAGATGTATCAGAGCATATGAATATGTCATAAATATCTCTCAAAATCAGGTTTTTGGTGACCTTTGACTTTTGATCCCTGCTCAAGGTCATCACGGGTCACTTTTTGAGTGGCTAACGTTTTTTCCTGAAAACACTAACTATAGAGAGTATCCAGTCCGAATTTGGCGCTTGTATTACAATTTGAATGATTTGGCCACTAATCTGCTCCACTAAGTAGCATGCAGGCTTTTTTGCTAAAAATATTTTTTAGCCCCTCCTCGGGAGAGGTCAAAAATTTTTTAGCCCCCCCTCGGAAGGTGTCTGAACTTTTTACGCCCCCCCCTCAAACACACCACCCCCCTGTTGATAAATAATGACCACTCCCTTAGCCAAGGGAGAAGATTAGTCACTTTGTCTAAGGGTAGTAGTTTTGTAATGATCTTCTTATCACCAGGTGGCAGTGTGGTTTGTATGAGGAATTTTTTGGTAGGTGCATACCATGGAAAGGTCTATAAATGTCAAAATAATAGTGGTTTTCAATGGCAATCGACACAATACGACTTTTACAGTCCAACCTAATATAAGAATTAACAAAATACACCTAACAGATTAATATGGTATTGTAAGAACAAACAAGAAACACACAAACACCTTTTCTTTGGATATTCAATATAGGCCTACTCATATATCCACATTGTTGGACCTCTATGCCGGGAGGCGTGGCGCAGTCGGTAGCGCGTCCGCTCACAGGCCGTAAGGTCGTGGGTTCGGTTCCTAGCCCGGCTGGGGCACAGTGGTGGTTCCAAACGTCGCCGTAAGGTGTCGGTGGAGTTCCTCCCTGCTCTGGCTAGGCTGTGCTGGAAAGTCTCTCGGCGGTCATGGCAGACAAATGACTTAAAACAGCCCTGTCCATCTCTCACACTGCCTATGTAGTGACAGATGTTAAAGAACCATTGCCTCGGTAAATGTGTAGGGGCGTGCTTTCTATCTTCCCATAGATTCAGTCACCATCATCCCCCCTCCCCATTAGACTAGGGTCCGGGCAACTACGCCACAAGGGTAATCTCACTTCGGTGTGGATACAACCCGCAGGACCTCTCACCCTTGAGTGTCGGCCGTAAGGAAGGCACGAAGTGAGATAAAATTCGATCATCATCATCATCTGTTGGACCTGTGCTGTTGTAATACGTATACCCAGAGCACCCTAGCTCATGGGTTTTAAATGATTTCAATATGGGGCATTGAACTTGCTTCTTAAATGGCAAGGTTCCGTTGTGGGTCTTTAAACCCACTGTAGAGGGTAAACTACCATTTGAATCAAATCAAAGGAATTACCATAAAATCTTACTTATAAGCCACACCCTGAGCTAGAAGACATATACCTTTGTCTTAAAAAATGGCTAGTATAGAAGTCATTTGGGTTTGAATCCCATCTTAAGTTTGCACCAGAATTCATGAATAATTAATGAATGGCAGTTAGAAGGCCTCCCAAATGTCCTAAGGAACTTAGTCAAAATTCAGAAAAGTTGGGACATTGTCCTAATGGTTAGTTGCAAAATCCCAATTAAGAAACGTTCAGACGTTTGGGCACATGCGAAATCCTGACTTGGCTGCAAACGTTAGCTGTTTGACTAACTTCAGACTAAGATAGTTAGTTCCGTTTTACGGTGTATGATGGAATGGAGAAAACGAAAAATTCATATATTTCACGTTGCAGCTTTACTACTAAAGTAGGAAACTCCGATAGTATAGTAATCTGCACAGAACTAGAGAGATGTAACCACGGTAACCATATCTTTCAACAGTATGGGCATACATAGGGGCAGCACAGACATTGTGTGATCGCTAAAAAAAAGAACAGCAGATGGGAGAACAAATGGCATAGAGAAGTTGACGAGTTGAAAGCAAGAAAAGAAAATAGGTTGCTGCTCACCAGTGACATCTAGTAAGTAGAAAGTGAAAATAACAACACTATAACCACTAATGCCACTGTGTGACACTAGGTGTCATTCTTGAGCTTACAACAGCAGGTCCGCAACTGCATGTGGCCGGGGGATGGGGGACTTCATGTGTTGGACATACACGTGGGTGCGGTTTGCAAGAACTTACAGCAAAATTCCTAAGTAAGGGTCACTTTTTGACAATGATCTCATGCGACACGTTTTGACCGATCTGCATCAAAAAGGGGCATTTTCAGCCCAAATCCCCTATAACAAGAATCAGTTTTTGACACAATTTCTTGTCCTCATAATTTTTCATCACCTCTTCCCCAAATATAAATACTTTCAGAAATCCCCCTACGCAAGGGTTACTTTTCAATAAAATCCATCGAAGCAAGGGTAAGGCATGGCTTAGGCCAAGTCCCACAACCATGTAAAAAGGTGAAGTTCCCCCCGACCCTGTGAACATAATCCAACATATCTCTCTCGTCTTCATCCAATCCAAAGACACAACCAATTATACAGGTCTTATTTTAATCAAAGGAGGAATAACACTTTATGGGGGGGGGGGGGGGGGTGATCTGGCGATGTGTATTCAGTATAATGAACGCAGCCCTTGCTGAAGCTGGTTACCAGCGGTTATCACTGATAAAATTTATCAGATGGGTACCATCTACCCCCGAAAAGTCCACAGTGAATACTGATATTGATCCCGCTAAGTTAGTATAGGGTTGACCCAGGATGCATTATTGATTAATCAGATGATTCCCTCTATTCACTGCAGATTTTTTTTTGCAACACCTGGTACCCATCATGCTGGTTCTTATCAGTGCTTATCTCACCAGGTGCCTGATCAAGCAATGGCCAAACCACCAAGCGTCCAAACTGAGCCCTATAGGAACCTCAATTTGCCCTAAGGGAGTGATCATTTTTTAACAACAGGGGGGGGGGGGGCTGGTGGGTTTGAAGGGGGGTCAGAATTTTTGCGACCCCTTGACCATGGGGGGTCAAAATAATTTCACCTGTTTTCAGGGAAAAAGCCTGCGTGTTACTATAAGTTAAAAGGGCGCGCATGCGATTTTCAGCCCTTGGGGGGGGGGTCAAAACAATTTTCACCCATCGAGAGTTTGGGGACCGAATTTTTTTTGCGCATCCATGTGCAAACCCACCGGCCCCCCTCCCCCCTGTTGTTAAAAAATGATCACTCCCTAATCGTGGCTGCCATGACCTTCCAATGCTAGGCTGATATGAGACAAGTGCGGGAGGGAGCGGACCACACACAAATAGTCTTACTGAGGGGGAGACTTAGACGAGTAAGGACATAAATGATGATTAGGGTTTAACCAGTTGATGTTATCCCAAATAAGGACAGGAGAAGAATCCGAGTGCCCCTTATCTAGGGATAACATTAAGGCCAAGTGCTACAGGCACCTAGTACCCAACTTTGAGCAAATATTGGGGTCCAAAATGTTGAATATAACGTTTCCTATATATGCCTAACTCTAAGAGACTGTCTAAACAGTGGTGTCCCCTAGTGGTCACACTATGAACTATTACGTCACTATAAGTGTCTCCCCCTAGTGTTATATAGCTTAATACTTTTACTTCATCAGAACCTGATGGTTACAGTCTGAGCATGCTCAGAAGTCAATGTGCCTTTTGTCCAACAATAAATCTGTCTCACAACTTTGAAGACCACAGCAGAGGCAACGTCTCTGTGTTCCTTTCCTCTACCACAGCTATAGGTTATGGACTCAGTCTACATTTATAGTTCTTCACACTGCACACTGACTTCACCACATGGAGTAACACAGTATTTCTGTCAGCTAAGTAGAAATATTTGAAAAACTTTATTGTTTGACAGCACATGGTTCTTCATACTGACTTCACCACATGGAGGAACACTATCTGTCAGTTCACTAACAATGTTTGACAAAATTTATGTTGACAGCACATGGTTCTTCATACTGACTTCACCACATGGAGGAACACTATCTGTCAGTTCACTAACAATGTTTAACTTTGTGTTGACAGCACATGACCAGTACACAGTGACAATGCACAGTGACAGTACTTTCAGTGACATTTGCCTGTTTAGTTGTGAGCCTAGCACACAGTGCTAGTTTTGAGATATTTTGCTTTACCACTTAGTGACATTTGGACATTGTGACATTTATTGGTTTACCACACACTGCATTTTTGAGACATTGGTCCTTTTGGCTCTACCACTCAGTGACCTTCAACATGACATTGCTCTACCACACACTGGTTGTCTATTCATTTAGCATTTATGTTTGGCCTTCCGTAGTACATAGTGACAGTTTTAAGACTTTTGCCCTTGTTTTTTTAAATTGTTTTGGTAAATTCAAGTTTCAAAATGGCTACCAAGAAGTTTGAAATAGTGCCATTGAAAGGGCCTAGTTATGCCACATGGAAGGTCCAAGCGAAAATGTTGTTGAAACAAGATGCTTTATGGGGTATAGTTGCTGGCACAGAGACAGCTCTACCAGCAGATCAAGCAGATAACCTTCGTAAGTTTATGCAATGTAAAGACCAGGCCTGTGCACACTTGGTTTTATCAGTTGGCCCAACCCTATTGTATATTCTTGGGGAGGACCCAGAAGATCCCAAAGTTGTCTGGGACTGTTTGGGGAATCAGTTCCAGAAAAAGTCATGGACGAACAAACTCGTGCTGCGTCGCAAACTTTACTCGATGCAATTAGCAGAAGGACAGTCGGTTGATGAGCACATTAGAGTAATGACAGAAATTTTCAATGAACTTTCAATAGTTGGTGATAAACTCGATGAAGAGGATCGCGTGATCCATTTGTTAGCAAGTTTGCCAGAAGATTTTGATATGTTAACAACTGCATTTGAATCCCTTGATAAAGTGCCATCCATGGAGATAGTTACAGAGTGACTCAGACATGAGGAATGTAAGATAAAGGATAGGTCAGAGGAAGGTTTTTTCTTTAACATCACGCAGTGTAGGTAAGAGAAATAGTGGTAAGAGCAGTGGTGGTAAGACCAACAGTGGTGATAGCAGCAGTGGTAAGAGCAAAAGTGGTATATGCTACTACTGTAAAAAGCCTGGTCATTATTAGAAGAACTGTCCATAGCTTCTTCAGAAGGCTCAGAAGGAGCCAGGAGGAGGAAGATATACTCATAGTAGAAGGCTAACCAAGCAAGTTCCATTGATGATAATGACTCCTCTTGTTTCATTGCACAGCATGCACTCTCGACCTCTGTAGGAGGTGGACATAATTGGATAGTAGATTCAGGAGCAACAGCTCATATATATGTGCAATGATAAAGGGCTGTTTAGTGAGCTGCACAAAACCAGAGCATCTGACGTCACTCTCGGTGATAGTCATGAGTTGCAGGCTATTGGTGTTGGGATTGTGAAGTTGAACTTATCCGGTATTATGAAAGAGTGTGTGCTTAAGGATGTATTGTACGTTCCAGACCTAGCGTACAACTTGGTTAGCGTCTCGAAGGCAAGTGAAGCTGGGTTACAGACTGTATTTGTGGACAATCAGTGTCATATAGAGAAGCCCAATGGCCACGTTGTGTTAGCTGCCGTTAGAACAGGATCGTTGTACTATGTTGATTGTTTGTCTCATTCTGTTGCGACAACCCAGCATGAGGACACATGGCATAGACGTTATGGCCATTAAAATGAGGACTCCCTGAAAAAGCTGGCACGGGATGGTATGGTGAAAGGTTTCAAGTACGATTCATCCAAGAAGTTGAGTTTTTGTAAGCCTTGTGCTGAAGCAAAGAACCACAGAACTCCGTTCCCAAAAGATAGGGGTACAAGAAGCAATGAACGCTTAGGTCTTGTACATAGTGATGTTTGTGGTAAGATGAAGACCTTGTCACTTGGTGGTGCTAACTACTTCTTGACCTTCATTGATGACAAGACCAGATATACTTGGATCTACTTCCTGAAAACCAAAGATCAGGTGTTTGACAAATTCCTTGAATGAAAGGCTTTGGTTGAGAAGGAGACTGGTCAGAAGGTAAAGACGTTAAGAACCGACAATGGTGGTGAATATACTTCTAACAAGTTCAAGAAGTACCTCAAGAAGGAGGGAATACGACATGAGCTAACCGTCCCAAAGAATCCTGAACAAAATGGTGTAGCGGAACGAATGAATCGTAACTTGGTAGAGATCGGGCGAGCTATGTTAGGAGATATGTACAGGTCCTTTTGGGCAGAAGCAGTTTATTTGAGAAATTGTAGCCCAACTTCAGCTGTTCCGGATATGACACCATTTGAGGCTTTCAAAGAAAAGAAGCCTGATGTTGCTAACCTGAGACCTTTTGGAGTGACATGCTATGCACACATTCCAAAAGATGAGCGTAGTAAGCTTGACTCAAAATCCAGAAGGTGCATCTTCCTTGGTTATGGACACAATGTCAAGGGATATCGTCTTTATGACATGAACCACAAGAAAGCTTTATATAGGCGTGATGTTATATTTGATGAAGATAGTCTAGATGAGACTGTAGAAGGAAGTCACCATGTCATCATAGAATCACCGGAAGTCAAGGAAGAAGCAGATGAGGTTCAAGCTCAAGCTCCAGTCGAAGCTCAAGTTGAAGTGCCACAGGAGGTTCCCATTGAGAATCCTGACCTTCATGATAACTTTCAGCCCAGGAGGTCGAGCCGTCCGAAAAAGCAACCAGACTACTATGGCAAGTGGGTCATGATTTCAGATGTGAAGGACCCAGCTAGCTACAAGGAAGCCATGGCAATAGACAAACTGTGGGCAGCAAGTGGGTGTTCAAAACCAAGCTTATTCCTGATGGAACCATAGAGTGGTACAAGGCTAGGCTTGTGGCACAAGGGTACAATCAAAAATATGGTCTAGATTATGATGAGACGTTTTTTCCTGTTGTAAGAACAGAGTCAGTTCGTGCACTGCTTGCTGTAGCTGCGAAGAAGAACCTTCTACTTCACCAAATGGATGTCACTACAGCGTTCCTAAATGGAACACTTGAGGAAGAGGTGTTTGTAAAACAACCTGAGGGTTTTGTTAAGAAAGGTGAAGAACATTTAGTCTGCAAGCTCAAGAAAAGCCTGTATGGACTTAAACAGTCACCAAGGTGCTGGAATATAACACTTGACAACCATCTCAAAAGTATTGGTCTCAAGTCAACAGCAGATCCATGCATCTACACAGGTAAAGAAGATGAAACAGTAATCGTAGCTGTCTATGTGGATGACAATCATAGCAACAGAGAATCCAGCTATGATGGTGAAAGTCAAGAAGAACATCTCAAAGCAGTTTGATGTCAAAGACTTGGGTGAACTGAACACCTTCCTAGGAGTTCAGATCAGACAGACACCTGAGAGCATATGGATAAGTCAGCCTGGATACATGTCCACGGTCCTTGAGAAGTTTGGCATGCAGGAAGCCAAACCAGTGTCAACCCCAGTTGATCCTTCTGTTAGACTGACAAGCTCTGTAGGTGATGATGACAGCTCTGTTGATCCGGTACTGTATCAGTCAGCAGTTGGAAGCCTGCTGTATTTGTCCAATTGGACAAGACCTGACATTACATTTGCCGTCAATCAAGTGGCTAAATACAACAGTCACCCTTCAGAACAACGCTGGAAAGCTGTGAAACGCATTATGCGATACCTTAAAGTCATGGTATTCAGTACTGTAGAAACTCTGAAGAAGGAATGATAGGCTATTGTGACGCAGATTGGGCAGGTGATCAAAGTGATCGGAAATCTACATCTGGATATGCCTTCACACTGGCTAAAGCTCCCTTTAGCTGGAGGAGTAAGAAACAGTCTTGTAGCTCTATCAACAGCAGAAGCCGAGTATGTAGCATTGGCATCTGCAGAAGAAGCAGTATGGCTATGACAGCTCTTGAAGGAACTGGATGGCCCTATTACAGAAGCAACCTCCATCTTCGATGACAGTCAGTCAGCCATAGCAATGGCAAAGAATCCAGTTTCACGGACGTACCAAGCATATTGAAATCAAGTATCACTACATACGTGGTGAATTACTGAAGGGAATTGTGAAGCTGCAATATCTGCCAACTACAGAAATGCCAGCTGATGTGCTGACTAAAGGCTTATCCAAAGAAAAGCATCAGAAGCTTACAAAGCTTCTTAGAGTATCAGATTAGTTGCACCCAAGGTAAAGTTGGGTGAGAGAGTGCACATGCTAGTAACCACTCCTCTCAAATTTACAAGACATTTCTGCTACTAAAGTTAAAAGCTCAAGCTTAGTCTATGAAGTTTCTACTTTCATATCTTGTCATTATTATCATTATTATTTTTCATTTATGATGTGGAAGACAATTCATATGAGAACATTATATTTATATATAAGAACCGAGAAGGAGTGTTGAATATAACGTTTCCTATATATATGCCTAACTCTAAGAGACTGTCTAAACAGTGGTGTCCCCTAGTGGTCATACTATGAACTATTACCTCACTATAAGTGTCTCCCCCTAGTGTTATATAGCTTAATACTTTTACTACATCAGAACCTGTTGGTTTCAGTCTGAGCATGCTCAGAAGTCAATGTGCCTTTTGTCCAACAATAAATCTGTCTCACAACTTTGAAGACCACAGCAGAGGCAACATCTCTGTGTTCCGTTCCTCTACCACAGCTATACAAAATATGTATTTAAACTCTTAAGTACTGGGGAAAAGGGGGGTGCGTGTGCCCCCCGTGGCCCCCTCTAAATCCGCCACTGGACAGTGGGTAGAGACAACCAGTGAGTAGTTCCCCGGGCGTTTTCCCTATTTTTGGTAGACATTCTGTTATCAGGTTAAAAAAAAACATTACGATCATGGGCTTGTCGCCATTGGAAAGGTTTGGTTTTTGTTGAGGGTTTGCTGCTGATGTGTTCTTCCCACATTGACATAACACCCAATATTAGCGTAAAAGAGCTAACCAAACACACTTATACACAACATTTATTTATTGTCATATGTAAATATACAGAGCTCAGCTCCTCATGGTATCCATCACAAGCATTTCATAAACATCCATATAATGGGAGTCAAAGGCTATCATGGTGAACCGTCTATTGACTATTGAGCAACCTAAGCTTTCTATTTCATAGAATATTGCCACCATTACATGTACCGGCAGTAGTAATAATTGTAGATAGAGCTGTGTTTAACAGACTAAATATTCAAATTTCTCCATTGAAATGTTTCCAATATTGAACGGTTCTGAACTATTAAAATATTTGAATCTGTGTTTTTATATTTTTATAGTTACCTGTCCTCAAAACCTATGTTGGTAGAATCGTGATGACTGTAAGTATGTAAACATTGATAAACTTACCAAAAGTTCTTTATACATGAAATCTGTGCAACTGAGAAAAAACAAAAACAATCTGCTTAACACGAAAATCATAATTCCTCACAGAAATACATTATACAGTCTGGAATGTCAAAAAATGGAAGAAAATCTTCCTAAGCAAAATAACATGATAAAAGCATCGAACACATTCCACTGGCAATACATAGATATAATGTTATTATTCATATAACAGGAAACGATGAAGAACAAAGAGCACCAAGCTTACAGGTAATATCACAACAAAGGACACACAATGTATATTGAAAATAATGTTGTCCACTCAACTAACATTACAAACATTAACACTGTGACGTATTCTGCAATAACCTTGGCATAATTATGTAGACTGCGTAGTGTGTCTTAGAATCGTGAGCAGACTTTATTGAATGTCTTCAAGTGTTACTCTCTCCCCCTAACACAGTTTCATTAAACATCTCAATCCAACAATAATGCAGGAGGCAGTGCAGCTTAAGGTCGAATCCAACATGGCGAAATAGGGCTTCAATATCTCTGCGAATTTGTCTGTTGCGTTGTATGGCCGTTGTTGGGGCCATAAAATGCAAGGATTGATCAACTTATTTCGAGTCCCACAGTGGATTATGTAGTTATACCCCTTGTGAATTTGGGATAGGCCCCAAAATCGCAACAGATTCAAAATCGCAGAGATATTTGAGCCATTTTTCGTCATGTGGAATTCGACCTTTATTGGATGATAATGCATACACTAGTTGGGAAACATATTTTAATTGTCAGTATAAATCAAGCACTAATATGTGTATATGCAGAAATTAGCCACAAGTTGTGTATGCTTTAAGTAAAGCTGCATACAAATTACACCAAAATACATCTGTAAAAGCAGTCTTATAAGCCATTATAATATGGTAACTATAATTCTATCAGATATATTACAATTGATAGCACGACTGACCTGCACTCGCACCTCCCTATATATTCAGAATTGGCCACATGGTTAGTGTGGGGGACACGACACACCAACTCGTGTACTTGTGGCCAAAGCTGCAACATGCATTGTTAGATCCATATAGGTCGAATCCAACATGGCGATTTAGGGCTAAAATATCTCTGCGATTTTGTCCCTTGCCCTCTTGGGGCTTTCCTGAGCCCCTATATCGCAAGGATAACTACTTAATTGAGTTGAGTCTGAAACAGGTTTATTGGCCAACAATATCTTAATGTACTGAAGCTTTTACAATTATCAGCCTCAATTGGTCTTGATTCACTGTTAGATTCGGTATAAGTTGAACAATTCTTGCAAGCCCAGGAAGACCCCAAAATCGCAAGGGAGAAAATCGCAGAGATATTTGAGCCCTAAATCGCCATGTGGGATTCGACCTTATGGGACACAAAGATGCAAGATCAAAACCCCAGGAACTGGTATTTCCTCTAGGTTGAATCCCACATAGTAAAATATGGCTCCAATAAAACGCAAGGGGCTCCAATAAAACGCAAGGGCTACTGCAAACTTACCCCTAAACCACTGTGGGATTCGGAATTAGTTGAACAATCCTTGCTTTTTATGGCCTACAAAAGGGCCATACAACACAACAGACAAAAATGCGGAGATGTTGAAGCCATATTTCGCCATGTGGGATTCGACCTTCTATACATTTCTCCATTACATTTTAATCAGTCCCTCATTATTCTAACTTGTATTTATTCAAGGAATATCTCTAGAGCATTGCTTGGAAAAATAAATCCACTAGGTCAAATCCCACATGGCGAAAAATGGCTAAAATATCTCTGCGAATTTGAATCTGTGCCGATTTTGGTACCTACCCCAAACTTGCAAGGGTTATAACTACAGTAGGGTGTATAGAACACAAGGACACTGTAGTATTTTTTTCATGTACTCTTTTTGCCATTTTTGCCTTTGTTAATGTTTGTATCTCTGTGCTTTATGGCCTAAAATCGCAAAAGTGTGCCTGTGTTCTATACCTTCTGCTGTAGTTATGTCCCTTGCGAATTTGGGGTAGGTACCAAAATCGCAACAGATTCAAAATCGCAGAGATATTTGAGACATTTTCGCCATGTAGGATTCGACCTTTAGCAATATCTATAATTTATAATCAGAACAACATTTAGCATTGTATGGTATTGACTGCCATTAGATATAATGTCAGAGCAGCTTACATCCCATACTTTAAAACATTTTTTTACAACAGTTTCATAGTATGTCTTCCACAAGAGCAAGCCTCTAACAGAGCAACAGTTACAAATCTATTTTAACCATAACCATAGGTAAATTAGAATGGCATGTTCAGTAGATGTATTATAAACCTAGATATGGATTTAATACAGGCACAAATATGTACATTTTTTTCAGTACCAGGACAACTTTTAGTTTTACGATACTTTCAAATCCAACAATGTCACGTAATCAATATACTGCCACTAGATCAGTCCATGTCAAATTTAGTAAGATGCTGGACATTCAAATTCAGTTCTATCAGTTAACGTAGAATCCAAAATCTGGTATTTCAGATCTTTCATAATTACCTCAGTCTTAGAAGACCATACTTGTATCTACATCACTGTTAAAGTTATCATGTACTGACATACGGTTCAGTTCTTTCACCTTTATATTGGTTATGGACTTATCTAACTCCTGAGCTTCAGGGGGCTCTTCTGAAAAGCTCTGATGGCCATCAGCTCTATCAAATTCATTTTCACTTTGACCATCGTTCATGTAGTCACCATTAGTAAGATGATGATTTGTTGAAGTTTCTGGAACTTGGTACTGGAGCTCTGAGTGTGTTTCTTCAGCTGAATGTTTGATGGCATCTACAGGTTCATCAAAAGAGTCTTCATTTCTGTCATATGTATGAAAATGTCCATTTGTTAGGGACTCATCGCCTTGAATATCTTGTTCCCCGCGTTCATCTGTATGGTAACTCTGTAGGTCTTGACTAACAAGTGAGTCTCTGGCTGGTTTGTGTTGATATTCGTATTGCTCGTCTTGACTGGGGGTCATCCGGTCAGTGGTAGCAAGAGAGTCTCTGCTTGGTTTATAGTGGTATTCAACCTGGTCAGACTCTGCATCCGTCATGACATCTCTGTGTTCTGTGGTATCTGAAATGCCAGACTTAACACTGGCACCCTCAGCCAATCTCATCACTGTAGGACTAAGGGGTCTGATGTAGGAATGTGTAGCTGTTACTCCACCATAGGAGGGAATAACCTTTTTACCAGTATTTTCAGTGATTTTCTCAAATAGGGAAGCTCTTGCCCTGACGTTGAACTTTGATATATCATACTCATCAGTCAGGTGCTCATTTGCTGCTTTACCATTGCCTGTGTACTTTGTATCATCTACATCATATGCTATCTCAGCTGATTCCCTGTCGTCTTTCTTCTTTGACCGGAGTACAGTGTGCAGTTCATCAAATAACGTCCCATCCTTATTCTCATTACTCTCGATGGAATCAGATCTAATGGGCACCTTCAGATTCCTCTTTTGTCTAATATCAGCAAGAATAGATTTTGAAATCGGCAGATCATCATCATCATTGTTTTGCCTGGACGATGCCTGAATTTCATCAGTAAAGGATGGAGCTACTGCCATTAAAGACCCTGTTGTCTCCCTCTGGTCACTTTGACTCTCCCATGCATCCCTGTATGTGCTGGTTACAGATGTCTCTTCAGTCTTACCTGTAGATAACTGGCTCTCTGCAGCCTCCTCTAAATCAAAAGTTCCTGTGGTAGATGCCCTGATGTTTGTTATGTATTCACTTTCTACCTCGCTATTGTCTTGGCGTGAATATACCTCAGTTTCTCTATGTAGATCAGTTGTATCTGTGTTAGACTGGCTGTCATATTTTGTGTCTTCACCGTTTGCCTCCCCTATTATCTCATCACTGTACTCATGACCTGGGTTGTCATAACTTTGAGCCATATCTAATCCTGATTTTCTCTGATCCTGCATATTCTCAAAGTGTGTCTCGTCTCGCATCTCGTCATTATGAATGTACTCATATCCTTGGTTGACATGGGTTTGATCCATGTCCACTCCTGACTTTCCATTCTCCTCCAAAGTCTGGTGTCTAGTATCAGCAAAATTATCATTCTCTATTAGATGCCTCTGCTCACCACTGTTGTCCCTGTCAAATTGAATATCATGGGTACTAGAGTCTCCATCCTGATCATGAGTTTGATACCCTTCATCATCTCTCACTGCTAGTTCCTTTTTGATTGCCATTCCACCAGTAGCCCCAAAGCTACTGTCTTGGTACTCTTCTTCCTCATATGAGATGGGACTAGACCGAGCCCTGGGACCTGGTGAATCAGCTACTAACAAGGAATCTGAGTCACCTTCAGCTGGCAACAGGTTTTTGTTTACAACTGTTGTATGGTCTTCATGATCATAAGCTGTCGTTAGGTTGTTCTCCTGCCATGCAGAGTCTGGAGCTTCACCCAAGGGGCTTACATCAGGGCGATGTTCGCTGGTTCTGTCATCAGTAGCTGTTACCACTGCAGCAGTTACCGTGCCAATAGCTGCAGTCCCAGCAATTGGTGCAGCTGCATACAACACATTCTTCAATTCACTACCTTCCCTTTGATGTTCATTTTTGGAGAAATCCTCTCTAAGTCCATTATCCACCTCTTGGTCTTCCCTAATATTATGTTGTTCATTTTCAATACCTTCATCTTCCTCATCCCTGCTACCAACATCCTTTTTCTTTTTCTTCTTGCTATCCTTTTCCTTTTTCTTAGATTTCTTGTCTTTTTTTATGTCTTTGCCACCTGCCAATATTTCCTCTCCGTAACTGACTCTCTGCTCCTCCTCATCTGTCCTAGATCCTTCCATCTCTGTTTTAATAGCTTCCCTTTCCTTCTTCTTCATTTTTTTGCTCTCCCTCTCTTCATGCTCTTTTTGCTTCTTTCTTAGCTTTTCTTCTTCTTTCTTTTGACGCTCCCTTTCTTTTTTGCTTTCTCTTTCTTGACGCTCAAGCTCCTTCTTCCTCTCCTTTTCTTCTTTTTCTCTCTCCTTCTTTCTTTCCTTTTCTCCCTTTTGCTCTTCCCTTGCTGTTTCTTCCCCCTGCTGTACAATGGGGACTGCTGCAGTGGGGGCTTGATGGTATTCTTCCTCCTCTTTCTGGCTAGTTTCAGCTTTTTCAATGTTTTGCTTTTTGCTTTTCTTTTTATTCTCTTTGTCCTTTTTACTCTCCTTAACTGCGGCAACTATGGGAACTGCAGCTGCTATAACCTCATGGTCTTGTTCATGCTGCCTTTCCACCATTTCTTCTTCTTCTATTTTGATCTTGTTTTTATTTGCCATTTTATCTTTTTCCTGTTGCTTCCTTCTCAGCTTTTCTTCCTCTTTCTCCCTTTTCTGTTTTAGCTCATCTTCCTTTTGTTGACGCTCCCTTCCCTTCTTGCTTTCTCTTTTCAGACGCTCTTGTTCTTTCTTTCTTTCCTTTTCTTCCTTTTCTCTCGCTCTTTTAGATTTTCCTTCTTTTTTCTCATCCTGTGCTAACATAGGAAGAGCTGTAGCTTGGACATCTTCAATTTCATTCTCTACTTCCTGTGGCCTTTCATCTACTACTTGGTGGGTTTTAGCACCCTCTACATTTGATGCTGCAAGAAGTGCAGCCTCACTCGGTCTAACTTCTTGATCTCCATCTATCTGCTGTAGCTCCTTGGAATCTTCAGATTTTTTCTTCTTGCTAATCCTTTTCCTTTCCTTTTCTTCGTGTTCCAGTTGCTTCTTTTTTAGTTTTTCTTCCTCTTTTTCTCTTTTAATTTGTAACTCCTTCTCCTTTTTCTGACGGTCTTTCTCTTTTCTGCTCTCCCTTTCAAGATGTTCCTTCTCCTTCCTCCTTTCCTTTTCTTCTTGCTCCTTTTCCTTTTTTGTTTTGTTCTTCTTTTGACTTTCCTTGGAAGTTTCAAGAATTGGAATGGCTGCAGCCTCAACAATATGACCTTCCTTATTAAACCTCTGCTCCTCGTTTGCTGATTGAGAAGCACCCATTCTTTCCTCAGTGAACTTTTCTGTCTCCACCTCCACACTGTCATCATCTCTTGAAGTGACAACAAGAGGAACAGAAGTTTCAACAATATTGTGTGTACTCGCTAATGCCTTTTGTTTCTTGTCAAGTTTCTTACTTTCCTTTTTCTCCCTTTCCAACAGCTTTTTTCTTTCTCTTTCCTGTTCCTTATCCAGTTTTCGCTGCAACTCCTCTTCTTTCTGTTTTTCCCTTTTCTTTGATTTGACCTCCTTTTCCTTTTCCTTTTTACTCTTTCTCTTCCCTCCTTCTCTAGCATCATTTTCATCTGGTGAATCAATATCTTGAGTTGCAAGACTTGTCATTTCAACCTCCTGCTTATCTTCACTTTTATGTTCTTTACTAAATAGAGAAGACCGCTTTTTCTTTTTACGCACTATCTTGTTACCTGCAAGAGAAGCACCTGTCACACCAACAGCTGCCAGTGACATACCTCTCTCCTCATCTGACTCATGCTCATCTGTTGCAGAATTGATAAGTTGTTCATTCACAACCTCTGTGCTTTCCGCTCCACTTCCTTCCCCAAGATGTGTTTGTATACTCGCGATTCCTCCTCCTGTAGACTGTGCTGAGTCCTGTCTGTCAATATCTTGCAGCTGCTGGAGAAGCCTCTCATCATTATTCATCACCTCTTCCAGTACATCAGAATTAGATAAATCATTGGGATAATTGGACTGCTGCACTTGAAATGAGTCATCTTTCTCTATAAGAGACATGCCATTGTCATTGGAATTGTATATCACTTCATCATCAATTTCATAATTTTTCTGCATGGAATCAGCTAAATCTGAAAAAAAGGGTTCCCCCTGACTGTTGCGCTGGACCATTTCATCAATGCTACCCTTCCTACCTACATCTTCAACTGAGTCTTGATGATATGAAACTTCTTCGACACCAAAACTTTCCTGAAGCAAAGATGTCCGATCTTTTATAACTTCTAAAGTACTGTCAACGTGATTCCTATCAACATCAGTTGTGACATCCACTATGGCTTCCTGCCAATTGCCATGGCTGATGCCTTTGAAAGTTGATTCTTCATGCCCACTCTGTATCATGTTCATCTGAGCAGCTCTCCCTGCAGAAGCTTCATCGAATTCCTTGCTCTGTGTGTCTATTCCCTGGCTTGTCCAGTCTTCTTGTTCTTGGTCACCAATAACAGTGCTGCTCCCTTCTTGGGTGTAGTCATCCGAGAAGGTTTGGAGCCTCTCATTAAATATTGCTTCAACAGGTTGAGTGTGCTGGTCTACCACTGACTCTTCTTGCTGAGAAGATGGCTGTGCCATGTAGTCCCTCCTTTCAATATTGTCTTCAATGTAGGGCCTAGATTCTGAATGTTCATTTATTGTTCTATGCCCATCACCCATTGACTTATCTTTGACTGCAGCAGCCATGAAGGTGTGGGTGTCCTCATCCTGTACCAGGTTGGTGTGAGAGTTGTCAAGTTGATCATCATACAGACCTCTATCATTGTCTATTCTCATTGCATGTCTCCCCTCATCCATATTGTCCTCATGTTCAGAGACGATGATGGTGGTAGCTCCAGCCACCACAGCTGTTGTTGTTGCAGCAGCAGCAGCCCCAATTGCCATCCCTTGGTGCTTCTTGTCATCTTTCTTCTTACTGCTCTCCCTTCTAACCATGTCCACTTCATTCTCTTCATGGACGCTGACGACCGCCCCATTAGACCGCCTGTGTGTCTCCTCCACCTGGGCCTTGGTCTGTTTGTGATCCTTATCCTGTCCAGTGGTTGCATCCCGAGGTAGGAAGGTGTGGCCCTCATAGTTGAGGCTTTCCGTGTCCCCTTCCTGAGCTGAGGCATTGCCTCTACCAGACAGGTTCTTGTCCATATACTTGGCATGGCCAACCTGTCGACTGTCAGCTTTAGCTCCAGACCTCCATCCACATGGCAGGCACCTACAGGATATATACAGAAATATGTCAAATATTATCTACCATCAGGTCAGTGCGATTAAGTGGGGAGCGCACACCCCCTCTTTTTCCCTCTAGTTTATTTGGCTGAAATTTGGACAAAAGTAAGGGATGAATGAGGGCGGTGCCTCTCCTTTTCAAAATCGTGGATCCACCACTGTCATCATTTACAGATTGGCGGTACCATAAAACCTAGAGAATTATATAGACTTGAAGCTTTGGTCAATGAATACACACTTGTAACAAAGGCCAACATCCTTATACACATGATTAAAGAGAATTATGTTTTATAATTGACTTACTTGTTACAGAAGGCCCATATGATCATGTAGATGCAGCCCCCGACCACCAGCACCCCACCAAGTGCAAAGCTGATGTAGGCAACTGTAAAAAGAATATAGCACAGGACCGTAAATAGAACTTACCATCATAATCTAGTGAGAATATTCTGGCAGCACATATATGGTTAACATTGGTAACAAAAACAAAAATGTGTAGTGTCATCTTGACACCCCTGTCACTTACCATCCTAAACCCTAATTATTGAATGCAGTGTGTAGAGTCAGGGAACTTTCTGAGACGTCTTGTAATGTGTTTTTATGTTGATTATGCATATCCTGATCCCTTATTCTAATACCATGTAAACAAGGTGCCACCCATTGTACAAGCAACACCCTTAACTCATTCCAAACCTATAAGGCTCACCTGTGACCACATTTAGACAGTTTGATACGTTAGTATAAGATCCTAGTGTATAAGACGCAACCCTAAGTTTGGCTGATTGTACAAGGTGCATGAAGGGTTTATCCTCACATAATATAAACCCCACCTTATATCCAAGGTATTACAGCATTTCCATTCTGGCCCCTAATTAATGAAATGCAGCACATGCCTATTGTTACCATCCTTGCTGAATGCAACATGCACCAACAGTTACCATCCTGGTCCCTGCTTGCCGAATGCAACATGCACTAACAGTTACCACCCTGGTCCCTGCTTGCTGAATGCAACATGCACCAATAGTTACCATCCTGGTCCCTGCTTGCCGAATGCAACATGCACCAACAGTTACCACCCTGGTCCCTGCTTGCTGAATGCAACATTCACCAACATTTACCATCCTGGTCCCTGCTTGCCGAATGCAACATGCACCAACAGTTACCATCCTGGTCCCTGCTTGCTGAATGCAGCATGCACCAACAGTTACTATTCTGGTCCCTGCTTGCTGAATGCAACATGCACCAACATTTACCATCCTGGTTCCTGCTTGCTGAATGCAACATGCACCAACATTTACCATCCTGACCCCTGCTTGCTGAATGCAGTATGCACCAACAGTTGCCATCCTGACCCCTGCTTGCTGAATGCAACATGCACCAACAGTTACTATTCTGGTCCCTGCTTGCTGAATGCAACAGGCACCAACAGTTACTATTCTGGTCCCTGCTTGCTGAATGCAGCATGCACCAACAGTTGCCATCCTGACCCCTGCTTGCTGAATGCAACATGCACCAACAGTTACCCTGGTCCCTGCTTGCTGAATGCAGCATGCACCAACAGTTACCCTGGTCCCTGCTTGCTGAGTGCAACATGCACCAACAGTTACCCTGGTCGCTACTTGCTGAGTGCATCCATTATGGACTAATACTTTCTCTCGCCTATGATCTGGGTCATAACAAGTTTGTCCTTGAGGAGAGCTGACCTATTCAAACATTTCTGAACCTGAAAGACTGCAAACTAAAGACAATAATCACAGCAAAAGCAGATACCTCTAGTGGGCATTTAAATCATACACATGCGCAGTTGAATAAACTAAAAAGAGTTCTACCAGCAATGGAAGTAAATGTGTGACTTTAGTCTCCTTCATTTACACCAGTGTTTCACAAACATTTCATTTGGTTTGCCAAAAAGGATGCTTGACCTGAGTTTCCTCACATATCCATTTAGTGGCTATACAGTATTGACAGAATAGGACAGAATTAAACAGCATCCCAGAATTTTCTTACACACTGCGTATGCCTTCTACAGCCTATTCATATTGACATTGATATAAAATGTATCTTTTGTCTGGGACAATAGTCGACTAAACATTGCCAATATTTGACATATCCTCAGACAAACAACCTGCCTCCCACGTCCTTCAGCCTTCTCACTAGTATATCACGTCTCACATATTCAGTTTCTGACACTTCGACAGTATTTGTTGCTGTTGTTTCTTTGTAAGACATTCAAGTTATTGTTATGTATCCCATGTTGCAATCCAGATATTTATCATGAAAGGATGATCATCGTTTAAATCATATCTTGTATCCACATATGTGTGATTAATTCTTGAGAAAAACACTGGTCCAGAGCCAAAATTACAGACTACTGGTACCCAGGCCAGCATAGTTTCCATTTGAAAATTAATTGATGAAGCTCATTAGTGATCTCTATAAGATATGTAAGAAATTTGCATAAAACCTTAAGCATATTTCCTCTTTACTTTAACAATAAAATATCTCCTGTCTACTCCTTCATCCTTATCCATGTACATAAAGGTGAATATGTAAAAGAGATATCTGAGACAGAACCGGTCCGCCCACTCTCTGCCCCATTGTATACTTACATAAAGGTGAATATGTAAAAGAGATATCTGAGACAGAACCGGTCCGCCCACTCCCCGCCCCACTGTATACTTACATAAAGGTGAATATGTAAAAGAGATATCTGAGACAGAGCCGGTCCGCCCACTCCCTGCCCCACTGTATACTTACATAAAGGTGAATATGTAAAAGAGATATCTGAGACAGAGCCGGTCCGCCCACTCCCTGCCCCACTGTATACTTACATAAAGGTGAATATGTAAAAGAGATATCTGAGACAGACCCGGTCCGCCCACTCCCTGCCCCACTGTATACTGAGGCCCTGCTAACCTGCACACCACATTAAGTAGCAGCACAGGAGTCTTACTATTGTTATTTCTAGAATATGAGGAGCCTCTTAGATACATGTTTTGTCCTGTGAGAATTCCATTTCTACTCTCAGGGTCTTTAGGAGCGCTTACAATAAAATTCATAGTATTTGTAAAACATATCGAATTGACAGAAAGTTTGTGATTGGCCATTGGGGTGATTCATGAAAAATGACAATTTTTCTGCAGTAAATCGAACAATCAGAAATGAGAATTTTACAATGGAATATAGCTATAAATTAAGATTGTAGTATTTCAAATGTTGCGTAGGCCTTAGTATTTGACATAGATGTTAATGATGTAGAAATAATAGTGATCGGTTTTCTTTGTTTCTTGTGATAGATTGAATTGAATTGCCCTCTGGTATAAATCCAAATATTAGTAATTCTCTTTTTGTTATTCATTCAAATCTAATAACCTACATGATATTCATTTGATTTGTGCTGCAGTAACAGACAAATGCTTTGCTCATACCATGGACTTAATGGTAAAGATAATAATATCAGTATAAATTAATAAAAGAACAAATCATAAGGGCATAATTTTCATAATAATCAATCAAGGTAAATATCGATATCCTAGGAGACTCTATAGGCCTTGAGCAATTTATGGGGTATAATATGGGCATAGTTTGAAAACTCAAGGTTGTGTTCCCCCTATAGCCCAAGCTCCACTAGGCGGCAGGGGCGGCAGCGTTACATGCAGCACAGATTTTCCTTTGTTCTGTTGTTATTGTTTCAAGTGAATGTCGCGGCAATTTCTTGTCAAGATCACGCCATTCACGCACCTGTGTCACCTAGAACAAGGGCTTTTGACGCTGTGACGCTGCTGCCCTGTGCTGCGTAGTGGAGCCCTTCTATCACAGATTTTGTCCCGGAGCCTAAAGTAGGGATTTATAAGTCCTGAATACACTTGCAAAGTAAGCGTAACATTGCTTTGGGATTGTTACATTTCTAGGGAACCCAAATCACCTTGCTAGATATCAGGGACACCCACGTCAGCGCTAATGTTAATACTATGAGGATATTTTCAAACTGACCCTGTATGATGCTGCTACCAAATTTTACAATACTTTTCCTATCATATTCTGATCAGATGTCCAGTAAATTGATTTGGTTTATTCAGGTATGTAACAATAAATTAAGTACTGTGCAAAATTAGTACTCAAATACCTCTGGGCTCATAGACAAATTACACTCCCCAATTTCAAGGATGTGGAGAGTTTTCAACGTACATCATCATATTTGTAGTTTGAGTAATTCTTGTTGACAACTGTAATTGTATCTATTTAATGGTGTTACTCATTGGTCACTCATTTAATGCGGCTCTACACAGAAAGTATATGGTTTAAAAAGGTACTCTGTAGTGAACACTTTTTGTCATCTTATTGATGATGACTGGGGAGAGTACCTGGTGATCTTTGAAATCATATGTGATCACCCTGATTGATCACTGCAGAGTACTCATTGAACAAGATTAGATGTACCACAGTACCTATGGTACATTGAAAAGAGAGAGAGAGAGAGAGAGAGAGAGAGAGAGAGAGAGAGAGAGAGAGAGACTACTGCCAGCTGGAGTAAGAGAGACAATAAACCTCAGGCCCAGGTCCAACCTGGTATGTTCATTATATATTTAACAATCTGGGTTAGTCATGAGTAATCATGACTGACTCAGCTGTTAGTGTAATCACCATGAGCGGAACGCGTGATAGATATCATCAGGAGCAGATGACAAACAGACGACAAGTTAATACATGTATCTATATGAGTGTTGTGAAGTTTAAATGACTCACAGTCACCATGAATAGTTATATATCAAGCCTTTAAAGCTAACCCTCTATGAGCAACATTACCTGAAATGGCACTATGTGACATAGAGAGGAGCCTGTAGATGATCATTTTGTCATTAATTAACATGTTTTGACTATCATTTCCAAACAATTGCTTAATTACCCCCTTCCCTCTCCACAACCAAGTCTTTATTGTGGGCAATTACAGCTATCTTGTGCTCTGTTGAAGCTTAGACGTTTGTATAACAAATGCCAGCTAGTCCCTATAGTTGTAACTTAGGTTTTAATAACAAAACAGGTGCCCATCATTACACATGCTTATGCCTTTGACAATTTTGACCCTTTTTTTAAATCTATTGATATTCCAATGTGATACTATTCTTCTCATCTTTCATCTTATAAACACCCATGATCATGAGAATTGAAGATAAGAATCAATATATCTCACTTAGTGGGTATTGTATATTCCATTGTTGTATACTAGGTCTCCCTGGTGGCATAAAAAAAGTAATCAAAGTGATGACCCAGGGTAATCATCATGATCACCTTGGGTCATTACTTTGATGGCATTGTGAACTAGGGCCCCCTGGTGGCAGAAAACATTATCAAAGTGATGACCCAAGGTGATTATCATGATTATCACCTTGTGTCAACATGGAAAGAGGACCTTAAGTCATCAATACAGATCACCTTCATAGAGGCCTATATTTTCAGTGTAATAGACAGAACGATAACATATATGATGTACCGAGGGACAGCTTCCACAAATACATGAATCTTAATGGAGCATGTTGCTAACTTAGTACAGTACCCGAAAGTAAAAAAGGACCTTAGGTTCAACAAAATTGTAACAAAGGTTTCTCAAAGGTTTTCTACTCTTTGATACCTGTTCTTTTCAGGGGAAAAAAGTTTACCAAAATCAACCTTGGGCAAGTGCAAATTAATGCAATTTGACACCCAAGTCCTAGGCTGAAGGCAGCCATGTTGGATTTGAAGCACTTCTCCAAGGTTGGTTTTAGTAAAATCTCTTCTAAGAAATGGTAGGATCTAACAGCTGGAAATTGCCTTGGGGCATCTTCAATGAGATATCTGGCTCTGCATAGATTATTCATCCTCTTCTGTAGATATCGTGTTTTTTTCACTGATTATGACACTATTTCCATATCCAGATGACCTAGACCTTGGGACATGGAAGAAATGATTATAACTTTTCATACTGATGTTGATTGATGTGTAGGGGCACGGTTTAGTATGAGCGTCTATAGCTTACGAGTTGATTAGTTTCTGAGTGGGGCATCCTTTCGGGTTGAGGCCGGTTACATCTGGCAAATGGTGGCAGCACTGTCCTCTAGGCTTCCTGGCTTAAACACGAGGGGTCACCACCCATCCCCTGTGACTATATAATAGTCGGGTCGGAAGCTAGTGGGGCAGAATCCTCCCAGATTCTGTACGAACACCTTAAGACCTCCCTGACTCCGAAACCTTACCTGGTAGTCATTAGTAAGGGTTATACGAACAGTGATACCACCACTCGGAATACCTTTAGCTTCCTGTACGTTAGGATATTGAATAAAACTTGTTGCCTTCTGAACTGGACATTCTTGTATTCGTGATCCTTTCAAAACAAGTAGGCAGCATATCTGAGATCGAACCATTACAGATGTATTATAATAGTGAATATCACGATTAGATCCAAAGTTAATGCAATTTGACACTGAAACTTGGTCTGAAGGCGGCCATGTTGGATTTGAGGCACTTGCCCAAGGTTGATTTTGGTTATCTTTTTTTCCCCTAAAAAGAACAGGTATCAAAGAGTTGAAAACCATCGAGAAATCTTTTGTTACAATTTTGTTGAACCTGAACTCTTCAGGTACAGGAGGTTAATTCAAAACATCCTGGGATCGCAACCCCAGCGATCTTAGTGTAGGCACATATCCTAAGACCTGGCCGGTCTACCCTATCTAATGCAGTGGTTGCAGGCCTGTCAGGAATAGTAAGTCCTGGGATCACTTCACTATTCCTTTTCCAGCACTAAGATCACTGCGATCTTAGTGAAAGAATTGCATAGTGGTTTCACCTGAGTACAAGAGCACTTACAGGGAACACTCCTGATCAAAAGAGTGAACAGCCTGCTGCATGCATAAACAGGGGAGGGAGGACATTTACTGAGAGTCCTTGAGGGCCATTAGGCCTACTCATGTGTTAAGGGCACTCTTAAGTAATTCTTCCTTCTCAAGTTTTGAAGTGAAGTCCTATCCCACTCTCTTTGGTATCCTCTTGCTGCAAGCCAGACTCTGTCCTCAGGGAATTTCGTCTGTCTCTCTCTATTGAGGTAAGAGATTTTTATTTAATCCTGGTTGAACATTTGCATTAAAGCTACCTTATTTACAGATGGAATCTAATATATCCGTTCCCCACCCCCTGTTGAGTCCATGGTGTATATGCTGTTTGGTTCTTAAGTAGGACATCATCTGCCTGTAGGTTCACATTATTACAGAGGAATCTTCTCTTTTTATGTCATATTTCATATAAGTAGAAGATTCATGGGGGGTGGGAGGCTTAAGCTATGGTGTATAATAATCTCCATGTATCCCTTTTCTCAGTTGGCTCTGAAATTACTAGTTCCTACAATTCTTCCCAGATGGCAGCACCATAGTTCATCTTTTCCTCTTACCCATATCACAGTATCACGGGGAACGATGGTATAAGCACTCTTGTGAAGAAGAGTGACTCCACAGCTATTCTTTTATTTTGGGACTCTTAGCCCTGTGCCTAGTCAGTTCTTCTTGGAATAGTGTAGGAGGGCTGAGGCTAAGATCGATGCCATCTTAGTGCTGGCTAGGAAATGTTAACGCAGTCTAATCTTAAGATCGCTTAATAGGATAAGGTAGAATAATTCCTAAGATCGCTGGGGTTGCGATCCCAGGATGTTTTGAATTAACCTCCTGGACTAACTGTTGATATGAGAGTTCCTAGTTGATGCGGATCCCAGAAGTGGAGCAACATAAACTGAATTAAATACCCCATCTACATAACTAGCTTCAATAAATGGAAAGATTCACTTATATCTAGTATGAAGACGGCTTGCTAAAGATGTTTATGAAGAGTAGCATTTCTGGAACGGTGGGTGAATGCCTATAAAACTCATGACAGCCTCATGCATTACGAGTATATTATCATATTATAAATACTTACACAGAACCATGCCCGGACTGCCCGTGTCCGCCATGTTGGCTGGACTAGGGGGTGATGGTCACCACCTTAATTATGGCTCAATCTGAAAAAAAAGACATGCCAATTAATATAATGCTAGCATTTGCAATATCAAAAGTGCTTAGTACATGTAGAGATGAGCAATAAATCAATACCAGCTAATTCCTTCATAAAAGGGCTATTGGGATGCGTCCATTACCTAACGAGTTGATAGTATGCAATTTCAAGATCTCACTCATAAGCATTATATTAACAATAGATTGTTATTGCACAATGTCTGAGGGTTCACCTCTCGCGGTTCACCTCTCTCTATAGCAGAATTTCTTCACACCAAAATAAATGCATAACAAAGCCATTGCAAATGACTCTGAATCAAACTCCTCAGAAATTGCAGTAATGGAAGGTTTTGCTGGAGTGTACCTGCATAGGGCAGTTGATTAAAGTAGGGTGGAGTGTATCCCTAATGGCTGGAACAGTATTACGATTGGGAACAGGGTGAGAGGAATTATGAAGGTGTTTGTGAAGGGCACATGATAAAACCCAGTAGGATCTGAGTCCAGGTTACACTCTCAGAGATATGTATATGGGTATGCGTACATAAAGGTAAAACACGACATAGACATGATAAACTACCCCGATATATATCATGAAGTGGCGCACCCAATATCCGCATGTTCGACCAGCCAGACTCTGTCATAACTATGATGAATTACTGAAGGAAAAATGTGGCCATGGCAAAAAAAACACAAAGAAAACATTTTACCTGTCCACACAGAATTCCATCCCTCTATAGATCTAGTCACTCCCAATGTCTGTAAAAGTGGCCTTGGTAAAGATAAATTCTTTACTCGCCTCAGTGATCTTGAACCATTGGGATACTTCTTAGTTATTGTGACTACAAACGTCTATTTGCAGTGGCGGATTTAGACGGGGCGCGGGGGTGCGGACCACTTTTTCCCTGTACTTAAGAGTTTACCCAACCTTTTTTACCCTAGAATTTAGCCAAAATTAGGGGCTAAATGAGGGGCGCTGCCCCCCCTTCCAAAATCCTGGATCCGACCCTGATTTGGTAGTGTATTTACGTCCTGAAAGGTTATTCGTTTGATAGATCAGAAACAACGCAAAAGGACAGGGAAGTGTCCCGGAGCAGTGTTTATAGCCTTCCTCTTATATTCATGATGAAAAAACTGTATCAGATATGGGTTTCATAGATGAAAACATGTCTTAGTGTCTGCAAATAGCATATCCAATTGGCAAAAAAAAAGCATTTTCAATGTTTGCAAACGTTTTTATTAGGTTTGGTAAAAGAAAAAAATTGTAAAAAAAAACCTGGTTTATTACGCTCAAAAACGTTTTTTAACCAAATAAAAACATTTGTTTTTCAACATTTTTTAACAAGGGGAAAACGTTTGTAGTTACGTTTCTTTTCTGTTCAGAAAAACTCGTTTTCTTTTTCTTGTATTATAATCTATGTGTGCATTTATCATAATCATATAATTATATGACAGGGTACTGGTACATACTTCTCCCAGCCTGGGACCTACCTGGTTACTGTGTGTGTGGAGGTGTCTTCCTGACCCCTTTGGGGTCAACCTCACTCTCACTCTGACACAGGACCACTCAGGTAGCCATATTTTTCTTGGGTCCCAGGGGGAAATATCTTGGTTTTTTCTACCCCAATTGTCCCCATGTATATATCCTTGCCTCTATCACTTGTTTATCGCATTACATATCTAAGAATAAAAAAATATATAGAACGTTTTTGTGTACATGTTTTGACGTCCAAGAACTGTTTGGTAAACTTACAAACTCAATAAAAACGTTCTTTTAGCGCCCAAGGAACGCTTTTTATGCCAAATGGGTAGGCTTTGGCCCTATGTAATCGTGCACATCGGATTTGGTAGATTTCCTGACGATGCTGCATGCTAATGTTGAAGATGGATTAATTCAAGGTACATTGAACATTTGCCAAACTGCTTTGTTTCATGACACAGTGTACCACCTATTAGTGAGAGGTCAACAGCCGTGTCTTTCAACAGGGAATTTCAAAAGACAGCTGAGAAATAAGCTATTCCATTGGCTGTCATATTGAAACGTCTAAAACATATGGCGCCTGAAGCCAACAAGATAATTACGAAGTCATTTTCTGCTTCCGAGTCCAGCCTTAGTATGGGCCCTTGAGTCAGATGCAAAGGACAGTTAGAAATATTGCAGTTATTAATATTGCAGTTATTCTTATGAAACTGTAAGCTAAACATCTCTAACTATCCGTATTTAAGATACTCTCTTTGCTACAAAGAAATAGGCCATTCTTAACGTTAGACATGACACACAATTGGCTACATGTATACTTATATATACACATCTAATGTTGATCAATGTTTCCAAGTGTATCAAGTCTAGATACTAGTACCCCAAAGAGAACCAAATCCACACCTCTTTAAACTACACAAAAAGAAGGGCGTGTCATTTTAAGCATTGTTTGATTTTCTAATAGTCGGCCTACCAACGTTCCTGTGTACATCCATGCTAATTTCTGCGCGGTTGTACTGCGCGCTGTTCTTTAAAGCCTACAAAGTCTGGCACTTTGTGGTGTCATGCAGACTTGTGGACAGTGGGCTGTGAGTAGTATATAGGGGCAAACTCAGCGCATAGGAACAGCTACTGAAATCGATTTGACCTACTTATGAACTGGGAGTGACCTTTTGACCTCAACTTTGCGCATGCGCAGGTTAGATTCAAAATGGCGGACAGCGAAACATTTTACTTACGTTGTCATCAACTTTGCGCATGCGCAGAGACAGGCTAAATCAAAATGGCGGACAAATGTTAGGGAGCATTGATTATTAACAACAGGGCGGTAGGTAGGTAGGTAGGTAGGTAGGTAGGATTACCTAGAGCTTGGTGTGTAGAGTGGAGAGTCAGTAATGAGAAGAGCTTGGTGTGTAGAGTGGAGAGTCAGGTAGCACCTAAGAACTTCCAATAAACGATGCACTTTGATTAAATGCAGGCTTGGTCACAAGGTAAACAAAACCCACGTGACTGGTCAGTGTGAGCAGAGTGAATATTTTTGTAGTGAGTCACTCTTATGGCAAATTTAACTTGGGCTTCTAGCCCCTAGCTATGTGACCACAAAGCCGGGTGTAAGTAAGTTTGTACATAGAGAGTAAACCTATATGCCATAGGTGCAAATGAATTAATTATTTCCTAGCGGTCACCAGTCTTTCTCCTGGTTTTTTATTGCCTTCTCACTGGTCGCCAGCTGGAAACTAAAAGGTTGTTGAAATTTTGATCCACAGAGGTCAGGTCTCCAGTTTCAAAAGTGAGCCAATGCTCTCAGTGTCACTTTTATCACCCATGCACTGATTGCTTGGTGGCATGGTTGACACAGTGATGGTTGGAAGGGGATAGAAAAGTGTTGGGGGCAGACAGCCAGGGGAAGAGAGTCTTGCTGTAGACACAAGGGAAGCAAAACCCTGTGACTTGTAGTAGCATGGTTGGCACAGTGCTGTCGCTAAAGTCTGACCTTGAATTGGAGTGCTGAAGTTGTTGTTGTAATTTCTGTAATTCGGTGGTATAGGTGTTCCTGATCTTCTATTAGTTTCTAATTGGAGGTTTAGGTGTGATGGTAGTTTGCGACTGGGAGTGTGAATGACTCAGTGTCTTCCTTCCTGCTGCAACAATCGCTTTACAGACTTGACTGGAGCTGGGACCACGTTCGGCTGTCGGTTTTGTGAGTGAGGAACAAAAATAGGGACACATCCTTTAGACAATAAGCCATTCAGTATGATTCATAAGAGGTCCACATTAATACCATATTGACATATAAGGCGGAATAGCAATGTTTTGACAGAACTTTAATCACAAAGTTATAGAGCTTAGTCAATAGATAGAACAAGGCACGGGCTTAGTATCCAAGGATGCTTCTTTTAGTTCATCTTTAACACACCAGGTGGCAACGCTGAGTCAGCGCAGTGCCGGTAAGGTTAAAGAGGGTGGCCGTGATTATGGTTGATATTGAGCTAGACTTGCTCAGACCGGTCCTTTAGGACGTGTTGACGTTTCTGTTGGATGCTGGAATTTTACCTGGATGAATGGTAAGTGGTTTGAAAATTTTGTATTTTGGGTGGAATTTCGAATTTTGATCATTTGTGTCAAAAATAGGTCAAAAATTTTGGTTGTGACATCTTAGGAAGGTTGTTTCCCACAGCTCAATGGGGTATAAAAAGGACTTGCCGGCAATTTTTTATGTCAAAGGTTATGTAATCGGCACCATGGAGGTGTTTTACTTTGACATCATTTTTCCAAACAGGATTATCCTACACTTGGACGTTTACATGAAGGGCGGCAGGTAAGTGAAAAGTGTAAACGGAGAATTTTGTTGAATTTTGAGGTAATCTTTTGGTTGGGTGAGTTGCTAAAAGGAAATTGTTGTATTTCAGCATCGTTAAGATACAATCTACCATCCAAGCGGCGCTGCCCATGCCAGGCATGATGAATGGCTGGTAATCAGGTAGGTCGAAGTTTACTGATGGGTTTTAATGGACCGAAATCAAGTTTACTTGTGATAGCACATGTCATTATTGTTGATTTGACGCGCACACCAAGTGTGGGCCCCTGTGACAGGCTGTCGTCATGGTGACATGGTGTGAAGGATGTCTTTTTTTTACGTTGCGGTGTAATTTCAAGATGGCGTTTAGGATGTGCCGTCTGGCAGTAAAACCTTTAGATGACGCGGTGGGTATGTGCTGAGTAAACACTGATTTAATCTAACTGTCTATGTTAGTTTTGGTTAGCTGATGGTCTAATCTGATGTTAGAGTTAATTAGCTAGGTAGGTAGCGCTACATGGTGGGTTGGGGAGTAAGATGCCATTGGGGTTGGGAGTAAGATGGCGTTGTGGGGAGGGGATCCCCACACAAGCGTGTGACAGGTTTTATCCGCTGCTTTATCCAGCAGGGCGCGCTACAGTACCTAGCATCCCCACATAGGTGTAATGGGTGTGGTTTAGTCCCTGGTGATATTTGTTTTAACCTTTGGACTGGGCCATGTTGCAAACGGGGAGGGGTGGTCGGTAGTATTGGGATAAATGACGATGTTGAATCCCCACATGAACTGAAACTATCGTGATTTAGCATTTTGAGTTGAAGAAACCTACCATAGAGTGTTTTATGTGGCCCTCTCAGCCAGTGAAGGATCGAAGAGGTATTTATCCTTTGGAGGCTGAGCTTCTTTAGGTGTAATAAGTCCAGCTCAGCAGAATTCACCATGCTTGATGAAGGTATTGGATGCTGAGATGCTTTGGGAGTGGCTCGGGCCCTTAGTGGCAATACTGCGCAAAACTTGCCAATGTTTCCCCATCCAATGGGGTCAGTTGAAAATCTGGCTAACCTTTCTGCTCAATTACCAGGGTTACCTTGGGTATCTCTTCAGATGGATAATATTGAGCCGTTCAGCAATGATCGTGATGATCTCATTTTCCAGTGCGCATCCAGGTAAAGCCTGAACGATTTTGTCAGCCGTGGTTTTGACAGTTTAGCGGCCAGGATTGCTGCCATAAATCATATCACCCACTGGAAAGCTGTAGGTGCTACCTATCATTTTCTTGAGCTTAATCCAAGATGTGAGGTCAGCCATGGTGGGAGTACTGTGAACAGTAATGAGCTGTGCCGGATGTGTCACACAAATGTGCACATGACACATGACAATGCAGCAAAAGATGGTGATGATTGGTGACAACAGGTGTAACCAGGGGAAAACTCAAGGTAATATCCAAGGTGTGTTATTACATCGGTGGACAATAATGTGGATTTATCATGGATGTTTACCGCAGAATCTCTAAGGGTGAGTAGGTCTTTAATTACAGGTAAAATTTTCTGGTTGTGTAGTTCTTTAAGACGTTAAAAAAAATTTGGTAGGTTCAAGGTGGAAGGTGTGGTTGCTATGGTTACTCCTGAAACATTGGTGGGCGGGTTTCCAAAATGTCGCCATAGTGGTAAGTTGAAAGCTACTTGGGCTATTGGGTTTTAATGTGATGTTTTGAATACAAAATAGGCTGGAATTGATCATTATCATACTGCCATTTTTTGAGTGAGCTCAAACACAGTACAAATACTATAGAATAGGCTGCATGTTAGTTATTGATATATAAGAATTGCGTAAGACGGGTTTGATTATATTGGGGATGCGGCTGTCATGTGAGCTTGAAATTGCAAGTATGATGGACAGCTTTTGGTATTTAAAAATAGGGACAAAGCACAGGTGGGATGGCACACTCATTTCACTAAGCTAGTACACTTCCCATGCACTAGGGGCGCAGTGTGTCTACAGGGGCAAGCCTGGACTCCACCCCTAGGCTCCCATTGGCTTACTATAGGAGAAAAGACACCTCTCACAATCATGGCATTTTGTCAGAGAATATATGCTCTGATCTCTGAGAAAAACTAGATACACAAGACAAAGTTGGCAAACCTGTCATAGTCATATCCTTGGGATATTCTCATGTCAAGAAGTGTTATTTAGACTTTTACATGACTGTACATGAGTTGAAAGTGACTAGATTCACATGGGTGAAGGGGCAAAATGGGGGTGTTAAGTGAGGACATCTGCCTCATTAAAACCTACTTAGACTACCAGATGGTCAGTCACTAATTAGATTGACAGGTCTCTATCTTACTCATAATCATATACATGAGTTGAGTTTAACCACACTGTTGATATCAGTCTAATTAAAATGCACTTTTGTCAGGGTATGGTAGGCTGTTAATCATCAAAGGACCTGCCCCTTTCTGGTACAGATTGTCACTGCCACCAATGACCAAAGTCTACCCCTGTAGACCAGGGGAATTTTGAAGGCTGACACTAGCACCCTCTCTAGTATAGGCTTGATGAACTAAGTGTGATGTATGTCGCAACTTATAAAGGTACCGAATTTACACATATTCATGTCCATGTGATCCATTTCGATATAATGTGCTCTGGGACTGTGGGGTTTGGGTTGTGACATGAGATTGATCAATAAATGGAGTGACTTTTTTGGAAAGTCTTGAGGAAAAGATTGTCTAACATTACATCTAAAGAGTGGACTGTTTCTATGATGTATTTTGAGGTATTGTTCTTAATCAATGGGGTCAAACTTTCAGGATGCTGCAGGGTTTGGTTAAACGATAAATCCAAGGTGAACACCAAGGGTTATACTTTTTTCCAAAATTTCCAAATTTTCCAAATTTCCAAATTGGAATTTTAAAATTCCATGTGTGCTATTGAACTGTTTTGTGGATCTATCCTGAATTCCTGCTGCAGCATCCTACACATTTTTACAAATTTACCAAAATATTTTTGTAAAATTTTACTTTTTCCATACAAGATGTTGCTATGTACAACACAGAATACATGTTAAAACACAGCTTTAACCTACATATTTACAAATGAAAAAGAAATGTAACATTTTACGAAAATTTTATAAAAATTTTCAAGTATCTTAGCTTAAACATCAAAAGTTAATCCTGAAAAATGTAGCACACATCCATGTCTGGGTTTTTTTCAGTGGGTAAACAGTGGTCAACATAGTCTTGACTTTGCGTTGGATAAAAAAGTAGTCGCCATAAACGTATCATAGTGTCCAGTATGGAGTAAATACCATAGAGTTAACATAGGGTTTGAATATGCAGTGGGGGCCATAGACAAACATTGTGGTGAAAGAATGCTATGATAGGGGTAAAATCTGACGACTGGCTTTGATCCTGGAACACAGGTACCATTGGGAGTTTTGCTGGCTGGAACCTTTGGTTCAATATGGTCTCGGTCACGTGGTATCTAAATTCCATGTGTAAGCAAAGTGATTAATACTAGGGGATGCCCCTAAGATAGACCATATGTTCAGATAGCAATGTCTGAGACAGTTTGGTGAATAAAACACCATAGTTAGGTTTAAAGAAAGTCCTATGGTTGTAAATGTGATGCTGTGAGTTGGAGTGTTGCATGTGCATCTTTTTTTTTTGCTGTGAGTAAAGGAGGAAGCAGGGAGTAAGCAGCTTTTGTACTGTAATAGGTGTAGGGAAATACAAAAGTTAGCTGTGCATGTGCCTTCTGTGTTTCCCTCATATTTCGCAGCCCAAATTATACCAACCTGTAAATTATCTTACACCGTCGGCAGGAGACTTACCCATGTGGACTGTAAAAGAGTGCATATAGTTTATCTGCTAAATATGAAGAAAAAAACCTTCCATCACCAATGGTACTGGTAAACAACCTCTACCAGCAACCATCACCATACCCAGCACTCTATCACTTACCCCTGGAGTCAGGACAGGACCTGTCCTTATTCCAGGAGCGTTCCCACAAGAAAGAAAAATCTACATTATCCATTGTAAACCTGGATTAAGCTTACATCGATCCACATCACATAAGAGTGACTTTAACAAAGGGGGGGGGGGTAAGGTTTGTGTATCATCTGCTACATGTAGCTTACTGGAACATAACCATGTGAGACTCAGTAAACACTCCATGGTGCTTAACCTCCCATTCCATACACTCACTGCTTGTGTAGTTACTCCATGTGCGACCACCACAAAGGTAGGGTATAAGCTTAAATAACAATTATAAACAAGGGAACTTAGTGATGCACACTGTTGTTTATTTTCTGCTACAGCAGATGGGACCTAACTAAGGTTTAAAGGTAAACTAGGCTAAAGTAGGTAGGTAGGTAGGTACCGTAATCTCCCGCGTATAAGGCGCGTCTTATATGCCAAACAAAATTATGCTGAGTCTTATACATGGGAGGGACATTGCCTTGAGTTTTGGGGTGCGCCTTATAGGGGGGGGGGTATTTTTACTATAGAACAGTACTAAACTAACAAAAATCTGCCATTAGAGGTGCGCCTTATATGTGAAACAGACCTCCCTGAGTTGGGGGTGCGCCTTTATACGCGAGAGATTACGGTAGGTAAAATAGGGTAGGGTAAGTAAAGGTGGAAGCAGGATTCAATTTGGAAATTCAGAAATTTGGAAATTTACACTTGATTGTTGGGTCCTATATCTGACATTGTGGTGTGTATATATCAGTTTTGTGTCACACTTTTGGGTGTTTATGCCGTGTTCCTAGTTGTGTAGCTGGTGAGGTAGGTTTATAAATTAATCCTAATGTGACTGAGCAGTGTAGAAGACTATAGATGTAATGGAGCTAGCTTTTGTTATATATGGAGGGGTCGCCATAGAGTTAACACAGGGTCAAAATATGCAGCGGGCACCATAGACTTAACATTACAAAGAGGTTGTGGTGAAAAAAATGTTATGATTGAGTAGGACTAAAGATAAGAGGGGGTTAAATCAGACGACTAGCTTTGATCCTGGAACACACCTACCATTGGGTGTGCTGCTGTCTTTTGATCTTTTGAAGCATGTAACACAGATGGTCGTGAACAGTTTGTAATATGTAAACAATGTGTAAACTGCTAATTTGCACATGGTGATATGCAAAATGCAGAGGTTTATCTTTTTAATGGTGTGGTAAAGAGAGTGATATCATGAGTGAGTGAAAGTCAACACATTTATGCCTGGTCAGACGCATGGTTGGTTGAGGGGAGATGAAAAAAAGGGGGTTGTGGGACCAGTGTCCAGTGGTTGTTGTTGTTGTTGTTGTTGTTGTGGGGGGTTGTGGTGGGAGACAAACCAGGCATTATTGGAAGCAGGTCTGGTTCTAAACCAACTGTTAAAGGATCCTACTAACTCTGCAGCGCTAGGTGAGCAGCTGGACAGTGGTGCCAAGGACATGTCCACCTAAGAACACATTACTTGGATTTACTGGCAGCAAAACAAGTGGGGTGCAGGGTTACAGACAACCCTCTGGGGTTAGATGAACAAGTCACCAGTGGACAAAACAGCTTAAACAATGGAACCCATATAAATCGTGAAATTAGATCAAATTGTGCATAACATTCTCCCACCACAACGTTAAATAAATAACCAAAGGTAAATCAGGCTAAAGGGTTGGTAGGTAGATAGGGTAAGGTAGGGTAGGGTAGGGTAGGGTAGGGTAGGGTAGGGTAGGGTAGGGAAGGGTAGGGTAGGGTAGGCTATGGGGTGGGGGCACCCCTTAAGTATTTTGTAGGGGGACAGGCCACGCAGGCACGTGTATAACACGTGCACACCCTATATAAACCTACCTACCCAACCTACTCCTACCTACCCCTACCTACCTACCCCCCTGTTGTTAATAATAAACGCTCCCTAACATTTGTCTGCCATTTTGATTTTAGCCTATCTCTGTGCATGTGCAAAGTCGATGACAACGTAAGTCAAATATTTTGCTGTCCGCCATTTTGAATTTAACCTGCGCATGCACAAAGTCAAGGTCAAAAGGTCACTTCCAGTTCGTAAGTAGGTCAAATCAATTTAAGTAGCTGTTCCTATGCACTGAGTTTGCCCCTATATACTACTGCTGTGTTGTGGCTGGTTGTGGGGAGATATGTTATATCCTATGTCACCCAATATTTACTTCCTTTGGTACCATTGTGTACAAACACCCATGCAAAATGTCTACTCATAGAGTAAATCTTTACGCCATCTTTATCAAATAGACATTGGGCTGATCAAAATCTTTTTTTAACAGCGAGCATTACGTTGGTGCCAGATTCACACACTGCATGACATGCCATGGACAAGTCCCCCCCCCCCAAAAAAAAAAAAAAAAAAAAGAAAGAAAAAAAAAGACTGGACCTAGAAGATGCTTGTTTCAGTTTGCAAGTTGCACTCCCGGGACCAGTTCCATCGTTATGGGCTACCCACCACGTTAGCCCTAATAGTGACAGTATAACGTCATGTTACAGACTTTGAAGCTATACCAGCGTATGAGGTGCGGCTTATACACGAGGATGCCCCCCTACTACTACAATGTCAGCAACGACTCTTTATGTATGAAGTGGCCTATGCATCGATTAATCTCAGTCACCACTGTCATCCATAAAATGGAGGACATCACTTTCATTGATATATTGGAAAGCAAAATATGGAAACAACTTAGGGACCCTTCAATTCAATTGGAAAATGCCAGATTACACTAAATCATATCAGAGTGTGCCCCCCCCCTCTCCTAAATTCGACTGTATTTAGTTAACATTGGAAGGATGTCCTGCCTTTTGCCCTTGGTAAAGTATATTTAGATTTTCAGTGGCGGGTCCAGGATTTGGAAAAGGAGGGGGCGTGCCCTTTATTCAGCCTCAATTTCAGTCTAAATTTGGTTTATAGAGGAGGTAAACTTTTAACTGTAGGTAAAAAGGAGGAGGCGTCCACCCCCTCGCCCCCGTCTAAATCCGCCACTGATTTTTGCCAGTTTCCAAGCTTCCTACTAAACGCCTTCTGTGGTATGTAAGGTGTTCTTGCACTGAAAAAAAAACGGTCCTTAAATATTAGTAAGAAGTTAGGAGGTCGAACTAACTTTTTGGCAAAGGTTATCAAAAAGCATGTGCCTTAACTTCCTATACTATCTTAGCGTTTTCGAACTAACCCTTAGTAGAATGTTAGCATTCGCCTGATATTATAAGTAATTTGTTAATCCTTTTTACTAAGACTTTCATTTATTGGTAGTATGGAATAGGAGCTGCAATTTTAAGCTTCTGCAAACGAATTCATATTTGAATACTATAAACATCAAAACATGGGGAATCTCGCATACAGACATGAAGAGTTTAGTTTAAATCACTGAATATATATGAAACAATCTCTAGCCCTTTGAAACTAACCCTTTATTGTAGGTAAGCCACATTGAATTCAAAACCTACTTTGAGTCTTAGACTCTATATCAGGATTTTGACTCCTGCAACAGAACCTCTTCATTTAAGAAGCATGTTCTATGCCTCAAATCATTTTTATTTACAACTCCTGAGCTATAGGTTGTTCTGAGTTTAATACAAAGTCAGAGAACTAACAATGTGGATAATGTGTATATTGAATATCCATACAAAAGGTGTTTCCATCTTTCTTCCTTCTTCCTTCAATAACTTATCAATATGTTAGGTGCATTTTATTAAATGTTATATGAGTACAATTGCAAAAGTCTTTCTAAGTCAAAGGTCATTGAAAATCACCATTATTTTGACATCCATAGACTATTCCATGATGTGCACCTACTAGAAAAATCCTCATACAAACTGCACTGTCACCTGGTGTGAAAAAAACTACTAACCCTTAGACAAAACTACTAACCTTGGAAAGGTTACTAACATTTTACTAATTTTCTCTCTTGACTTAGTCAAGCTAGCTTGTCTGAATTGGTTAGTGAATGTTACTAAGCACCTAGCCATTGTTAGTAAAATGTTAGTCCTGTGTTATTCACATTTGCTAACTAAGGTAAGTTAGGGGTTTTTACTAAGTTAAATTAGATTCATTTTTTTTCAGTGTGTGTAGTGTCGATCCTAGAAGGGATGCCTCAGCCATCATGGCCTGTTTGGAGCTAAGGGCCCACCCCGCCCTCAACACGCACACACAGGGATGCATACAGTTTGCCGCCATGCCATATGACTCTCTATTAGGTATTTGTTCACCATAAAAACATGTTCACCCTGTCCCACTCACTTATCCCAGGAGGGTCTTGCCAAAAATGAGATGTGAACCAAAAATTAAAACATACACGTTTTCATATTGCCAAAAGTATTCTCGTCATATCAATTCTCGTCATATCAAAAAGTGAAAACGTGCATGGATGCTTGCTCCTCAAAGAGTGCCTGCATGCTCTATATGGAGCGATTATTTGACAATACAATGAAAGCGAGGTGGCTATTCTCTTGCAAATCAGCGCTCTCTGAGAGATTTTAGCAGGTTCCTCTTTGTTTTCTTTTGGAGAAACGCAGAACCCTGGCCCAGAACACCTGAGTATGATTTGGTTCTGCTACAAACACTTCCTCTGTTGTATATTGTTGTCATTTTTCATTACAGTATTTTAGCATTCATTCTGTTTTTAGTTAAGGATTCCAAGATTTTGCCCCTATAGCTTTTTATTACGGGGTATTTCAGCTTTTATCATGGGCAGGAATCTACGATGGACTTTACGCACATGGGACAACGGACGTGCATGGTATCAATGCAAAAACTCTGCTACATACATGTACCGTAAATCCTCGCATATAGGACGGACCCTGAATTAGATTAAATCCCATAGGATATAACTGGGGGCAAATTTTGGTCAGTTTAGTACTATTATATAGTGTAAAGTCCTCGCCTATGGGACGCACCCTGACTTGGACCACATTCTATAGGACATACTAGATGTAAATCTAGTGTACAAGCCGCGTCTTATACACAAGGATTTACGGTAGTAGGGGGAAACGAAAAAGTAGAGAGGCAGAAACTATTGCATCTGAGATATGCATTTCCCCTCTTGTTTAAAACATTAAAATGCCATTCTCCATGAAAGGCAAAAGAAAATACAATATTAACCCTCTTCATGTAACGTAGACCCCTAAGATAACTAGGATTTCCAGAGTCCCCCCACCCCCCACATCCCTGTTTGTTAATGTCATCCCTCCGACCACCCACTCTGACTAAAAACCAACTTCCACTTACAAAAAGTAAATAAATGCCAAACAGAAGCAGCTACCAGGAGTTATTGACACGTCAAGCCACACTTTCCACACAAAATACATTTACGGCCACCCCGCTCAGTCTTCAACCTGAGACTTGGTGCCTTCACGGGGATCCAGATGGGGGGGACTTGGATTTATATATAAGCAGCGCTAGTAAGAAAGCATTATCATATCATGGCACGTCATCCTATATCGTATATCCCATTGTACCTCGCCTGGCCCCACCTACCATTTCCTGCACCTCATCTGTCCCCCACCTACCATTTCCTGTACCTCATCTGTCCCCCACCTACCATTTCCTGTACCTCATCTGTCCCCCACCTACCATTTCCTGTACCTCATCTGCCCCCCATCTCCCATTTCCTCTACCTCATCTGTCCCCCACCTCCCATTTCTTGTACCTCATCTGTCTCCCACATGCCATTGCCTGTACCTCATCTGTCTCCCACATGCCATTGCCTGTACCTCATCTGTCCCCCACCTCCCCATTTACTCTACCTTATCTGTCCCCCATCTCCCATTTCCTCTACCTCATTTGTCCCCCATCTTCCATTTCCTGTACCTCATCTTTCCCCCATATCCTATTGCCTGTACCTCATCTGTCCCCCACCTCCCATTTCTTGTACCTCATCTGTCTCCCACATGCCATTGTCTGTACCTCATCTGTCCCCCACCTCCCCATTTACTCTACCTTATCTGTCCCCCATCTCCCATTTCCTGTACCTCATTTGTCCCCCATCTTCCATTTCCTTTACCTCATCTGTCCCCCACATCCTATTGCCTGTACCTCATCTGTCCCCCACCTCCCATTTCCTCTACCTCATCTGTACCCACTCCCGTTGCCTGTACCTCATCTGTATCCCACCTCCCATCGTCTTTACATGATATGTCCCCAAACTTCTGGTTATGAAAGTTAAAAGCAAGTAGATATTGCTGGTGACAGAGTTGATATACAAAGTGTATCGTAGACCAACTTCCTCATACTGATTGCTGATATAATGATTCCAAAATACATGTAACAGGCTGACGAGACTCTGCAGCTTACTCCATCCACTAATAATTCATGATGTTGGTCTTAAAAGTAGCCATTGTCTCCTTAATAAAGTTTAAGCTCTAGGTGGAAAAGTAAACATATTTCAAATATTAATTTCAATAGAAGTGTTTCTGTTTCCTTTACAGACATCAGGCTAGGGCCAACTGAACAAGGAAGCGGTATATCTCCTGACCTGTCTCCTCGGCTCACGTCGAGCGAGAAAGGTCAGATAGACCAAGGAATGATTACCTCAAGTTCGGTCTCAGAATGACAGGTACATTGAAAGTGTCCTACACGCTATGCAAGGAATATCTTTAAGGGATATCTTTTGTATACTGCTGCTTTAGGCCGTTGTTCAAGGGATTCTTGACCTGATCCTGAACCTGATCCCCCAGGATCTATGACCCTTTTCAAGGGGCAAAGCCAAATAGCATGCCCTAATCGAGAGTGACCCTTCAAAAACTACTAGTATTCCCTAACCCACGGCCCAGTGGTGGGGACCGCCCTCTACAGGCCCTATCCAATAAAAATGCTAAAATGGCAAAATTGAGATGAGGTTAGCATTTGAGGACTAACCTTCATTGTTTTTCACAATATACAAATATACTTATATAGACTGCTTGTATTTGGCCCGGATATTTAGCCAGAGACATATAAAAGCTGTGGGGCACCTCGAGTCTTTTCGGTGGCAGATTTATATTGTCATCTTAATTGATGCCCCGGATTGATGCTCCCCATATTTGGCTGCCGTTCTAATGTGGACTGAACATATCATTATAACATGTGTAATTTTACATTCCTGATCCATGGGTAATGGTACAATCAATATGATTGAACACTAAATGGCAAAGTACCTTCCTGATTTAATTGATTTCTCTTGTACATGATAAACGCCGGCTGCTTAATTTTGTAATTTCTGATCCCTCTCATGCCTATAGATAATCAAAAGGATGCATCATGTTAGATGTTCTAACCAGAATCCCCTGGTATTTTCCTGTTCCTTTTATTGTAGACGGGAAATAGAAAACACATAGAAGTTAGTGATTGACCTATGCCTCTGCTGCCACCATGATGTGCAGCCCATAAGGAATTGCGCGAAATAAGAAATAAGGATGAAATAAGAAGTAGAATTTTGGTTTCTCATATAAAGGGCCCTCCACTACCGATTTAGGTGGGTAATATAGATATACATGTATTATCGAAATACCATACTTCCTTGTGTATAAGCCCGGGCAGGTGCAAGTGCTAAGTGGCAAATGGCTTATAGGCCGGGGGCTGATATAGCCCACCATGCACCCCCCCCCCACATCCCAACACGACTGGTATTTTTTTCGATCCTTAGGGTCCCCTGAACAAGATTCAAGATGTTAACATTGATTATCTTGGGATGCACTACCGGTTTTTGCTCATTATCCATGTGCGGGCTCAGACCACTTTGGAGTCAATTTTGGTACCATGTTATTCAAGGGGTATGCTCAATCCCTCAGCTCTAATACTAGCTTACCTTGTCTAGATCCTGAAGCTGTTGGTCTTGTTGGAAAGAGGACATAATAAGCTTTTCATTAAGTCCTAATATCTGTTTTTAAGTTCAGATTTCAGTGTACCAGACGGTCGGGAAGACGGAAGATTGAAATCACAAGGTTGATTTTTTAACTGAAAATTTTAAATATACTCCAGATACATGTATAAAACATCCCCTTATCTCCCATCTAACCACAATATCTAATATGATTTCTATGGGCCAAACCTAAGGCAATAACATGGGTCATAATGATCAAGGAATGCTGCAAAATGTCTCATATTACTCAAAAAGGTTTGGCCTATAGAAATCATATTAGATATTGTGGTTAGATGGGAGATAAGGGGATGTTTTATACATGTATCTGGAGTGCATTTAAAATTTTCAGTTAAAAAATCAACCTTGTGATTTCAATCTTCCGTCTTCCCGACCGTCTGGTACACTCAAATCTGAACTTAAAAACAGATATTAGGACATAATGAAAAGCTTATTATGTCCTCTTTCCAACAAGACCAACAGCTTCAGGATTCAGACAAGGTAAGCTAGTATTAGAGCTGAGGGATTGAGCATACCCCTTGAATAACATGGTACCAAAATTGACTCCAAAGTGGTCTGAGCCCGCATATGGATAATGAGCAAAAACCGGTAGTGCATCCCAAGATAATCAATGTTAACATCTTGAATCTTGTTCAGGGGACCCTAAGGATCGAAAAAATACCCATCGTGTTGGGGTGTGGGGGGGGGGGGTGCATGGTGGGCCCTATCCCGGGCCTATTATACACGGGGCAGGCTTAGGCTATGTTGGGAGAGCCTTAAAGCAGAAATAAAGCCTTGCTTTATCTACATGTGTATTTCTAATTGAAAATACATAAGGTAGGGGCCCATAAACTTAATTAGATTTATTTCAACATCTTGCAGTCAGAAAATAAACGATGGTTTTTTTTCAATTCAAAATAGCATGAAATGGGTGAAATAATGCCATATTTCTTAGAAGTCAGCCCTTTTCTATGTGAAAGTAAAATTCTGCTTTTAATTTCATCCCTATCTGTTATTTTACTCATGCAATTCTTTACAGGCCTCCTGGTGATGGGCCGAGAAATGTGATAACTTATGTTCACTGGGGGGGGGGGTGATAGTGTGACGCGATTAGAGCGCCATCCCGTGGCGGGGGCTGATCCAGCTCAGTGTCATGTACAGTTCTGCCGCTAGAGGCGCCCCTGTAGAGCTGGATTACAGATGTGACCGCCGATGACCGATCCTCCTGTAGGCCCAGTCAGTGTAGGCCACTAAGGACCAACATGTTTCATTTTGCTGTACTAGCTTCGCTAGAGGTTTGATAATCTAACTGATGTATGAATTAATCATCTGCCTCAAATTCAGGTTTTATCCCCTGTAAAGTTGAACCATATGACTATTAGGACCAGCTCTCGTCGAACGTCAATTGACCCCCTGGAATTGACCCAGAGTCAATGTGCCGTCTGGGCCTGCAGCTTTGGAAACGTAGGGACCAGAGCCTGAATATGTGGGCAGAGATTAATGATATCACTTCTTGTCAGTGAGTTTTATTAATCTTATTATGTTAACAATACTGGTGTATATAAGGTATCTGATGATACGACTGTATCGAATTTTCTTCATCCTTTACTACACAAGTAGGTCCATAGAAATGTAATTATTGAGGAAGCTACATACCAGGAATAAATGACCATTGGTCAAAGAACCCACTTTAGGCTCAACCCCAACTCACGGTCTACCCCTGCAGATAGCATTTCACGGGATGCTGAATTGACTATCACATATGCTAATTCATTCTCATGGTGTTTAAACTGTTGTATATAGAACTGAGGGTCAGCTTCATGTTTCTATATGTATCTACAACAAAAGAAAATCAGTGCAGGCTGGACTCGGTGTCCTGATAAATCACCTGACCGCCTACTAAGTCACACTGTCACCTACAAAACAGCACTAGGCCTATTGCAGTATCTTATATTTGATTTTTCACAAATAGTATAAGTTTAGCTAGCACAACTCATACAATTTACGTCATGTTTACGTAAGACAGAAATTTAGATGAGGTATGCTAGTCATCTGTCCCTCCGATTATTCAAAGATTTATCAATTTTGCTAAGCACATACAATTAGAAAGACCTTGTGTTTCATGACAATTTTCTGAAAATTTAGTTGGAAAATATATATACATGTAGTTATTTCTAGACAGACGCCTTCTCCAGAAAGGGAGGCACCATTTTACTCTGTTCATTCAGACTCAAGTCATCATGTCATGTGTGCATGCAGACACCAGGAATCATTTTCTATGTGCATTCAGACACCAGGCACCATTTCATCTGTGTGTGCAGACATCAGGCACCATTTCCTGTGTGCATGCAGACACCAGGCGCCATTTCTGTGTGCGGGCAGACAGCAGGCACCTTTTCCTGTGTGCATGCAGACAGCAGACACCATTTCCTGTGTGCATGCAAACACAAGCTACTATTTATGTTGTGTATTATGACGTGTGTCTCCAGCCCCACCCTTAGAAGTACTTTTAGGTGCGGCTGTAAGATTAATCAATTGGAAAATATACAGTCAACATGATATTCTATTCATTAACTCTCGCACAAGGGAGGAAGACCAATCTGTACTTTAGAACAGATGAAGTATAGCTCTACATTAGGGACCAAAATTGTCAACATCGATGGCATCTAGTGTTTCCCTAAATGGCCACTTCCATTGCCGTCATCCTGTTCCATCAGCCACGATTCCATCACAATTTTGGGCGGAATGGCGCTGGAATCATGACGGAATTGTATTCCGCAACCATTCTGTGCAAAGTTTGACGGAATCGTGACGGAATCATGAGTGACGGATTAGGGTGACGGCAATGGAAGTGACCTATACAGTTAGTGGTCAGTCGGGAGAAGTTTTGAGAAGATCGGAGATAAGATATATGAGTCCAATTGAGGCCTCTTACTTCTGACCCCTGGTTTACAAATCAGTAGTATAGTATGTATCGGAACAGGACTATAGCTAATCTAAGGATATTACTCACTGGGGATGCAGCCAATCAAAGGCCTCCCTTTTGGCAGGAAATACAAATGTGGGGTCACGTGACCTAGACCCCCGCCCCCCCCCCCCGTGGTGTGGTGCCAAAATGGACCAATCAGAACCCTCCCTTTTGGCGGGAAATTCAAAATGGTCATGTGACCGAAATCCCCCGTGGTGTGCCTCCAAAATGGCGCCCTCTGATTGGCTGGCTGTTCAGGTCAAGTGACCTCTATTATGCAAATAAGGTCAGATGACCCTAATTTGAATGGACCAATCAGAGGTCGTCATTTTGGTGGGAAATTTGAATAATTTGGTGACGTGACTCTATTTGTTTAAAATTTTTTGCCAAAATGGAGACCTCTGGTTGGTTGGGTGTCCACACGTCATACCGTCAGCTGTATGCAAGCAAGTAGTTATGTGACCTTATTAGCATAAAGAGGTGTGGGTTATTATATAGATGAGGGTGTGACTATAGTGTGATATTTTTTATACAAATAAAAAACAGCCAAGCTGAAAGCTTGCCAAGAAAAAAAAAGAAAAAAAAAGGAAATATTTGGGGAGGGGGGCCCTTGGGATGGGGGGCCTTTGGGGGGACCATTGGGTTGGGGGGCCATTGGGTTGGGGGGCCTTAGGTGGGGGGCCCCTTTTTTTTGGAAACCCGCCCCTTGGGTAGGGGCGGGTTTACTAAAAGTAAAATTTAATTAAGGTAGTTAAATATCAAATAGAAATACAATAGAACCCACATATGGAGTAGTACACATTTCACTTTTTATTTGTCATAATTTCATTTCATTTTTTTCACATACAAACTATCTTGGTGTCTTATCTATACATGAATCGTGATTCATTGTGGGTGGTCTTTGTTCGGTTCATATATGTTGTCCCTGGTGAATCTACGGTGGTGTCTGGTGTATATATGTTGTTTCTCATTTATCTACTGTGTCCTCCGACGTAGGAGAATGTCTAAGATGCTCCAAGGCGATGTCGTCACTTTCTAACCATGTGTGTATAGCGACTCCACATTGGAAGTATTGAACAAGGTCCTTACCTCCGATGTAAAAGAATCCGTGGGCGGCGAGTTTCTCTGTGAAAGGACGGGGTTTATTCCAGGTAACGTAGGTAACGTGGTGGGAGCAGTGACGACAGTGGTAGTAGCTGTGTTGAGTGTGGACGTATCAGTGGTAGGCGAGGTGGTGAATGAGACACCAGAGACGTGACGTAAGTGGTTCATATAGATGTGCTTAATCCCCTTTCCAGCTGCATACTCTCCATCTCCACCACGTTCCTGTGTAGAGACTTAAGATGTGATTCCCGTGGTGAACACCTCCGCCTCCTTTACATAATTCACCACGCCCTTCCACAATTACTCTCCATGTCTCATCTCTTTTTCTTTGTTTTCAAAGTGAAGCAAAATATATCTGGCCACGTCAAACCTCGTCATGTCATCCATCAGCACTCGAATGAGCTGATGATGTGTACTGTTGGGTTTAGCTTGCCACATTTTCAACACTCTGATGGCGTGGAGAGACATATCTTGTTCCGGTTTTTTAGCAATACTATTTAGCTTTTCAGACGTCAAGCCTAAATATGTCCCCATATCTTTCCACTCCCTGGATAGAGATTAAGACATGGTGACAAAGTACCTCTCCATTAAAAACTGGTCTGGGTTGTTGTAATCCAATTTGTACATCTTGAAAAAGTTCTGCGACTGAAGTAACAGATCTTGTCGATGAACACTCATGTAGGCATGGTGGAGTTCTCCCCATCTGGCATGAGGTGTAGTTTTAGACCACCAAGTTTGGAACATCTCCATACACATATCCTGCACCGTCTTGATAACGACCATCTCCCGTACACGATCATAGGCGATGTCCAAGTAGATTCCCAATATCTTCCAAGATCCAACTAACAACCTTCCTATATCATGAAGCAAACAATCGCTATATGTAAATTTCATTTCACACATGATATCCTGTACACTCACTTCACATACATCAGAGTCAGATAGGGAGGGAGTATTTTCAAGACTCATCCCGTCTGCAAAAACTTCAGAAATCACTTGATGAAGGTCGGTAGGCGGGCAGGTAGGCAGGCAGCCGGTGGATAGGTGGTGCTGGTGATGGTAAAGGAAGTGGCGGTAGGCACAGTAGCCGTAGTGGTCAGCAGTGATATAACCTCCCAAGAGAAACTGGGGTGCTTTATATAGGGTGATCTAAGTCTATTTCCAGCTGGATACTTACCACCACCTTTTCCTTTCTGTGTAGCGTCTTATCAGCATGAGCCTTTTGAATTTGTTAACATCAAACAGGAGGAAAGACACTGTGACAAGTGTATTTGGTGAAATTAGGGGTGATTGCTTTTATTCTGTGTAGCGACTTATCTTTTAGATCTGTTGACATAAACAGGTGGAAAGGTATTGTGATGACTGTATTTTGGTGGGATTACAGGGAGTTAAAACTGTGATAATTAGCTTAATCCACTTTACAGGTGTGAGGCAGGCTCGCTCGTTAAGGTATTATGAGATTTCTACTTCTCCCCTTGTTAACAGGGGGTGTGTAATTGCGCCCAACTACTCTTTAAAGTTTTCTAATCCTATTTAGACAAACTGTCATCTGGATCCTCCTACGGTTTGGTTTACCTGTGGAGGGCAGGTGAAATTAGATTTATAGATACCCTACCGAGTGAGGATCTCTGTGATCATAGGATTAGAGATCTTTTCTAAAAGTTATCAAAAGCCGACTTTGATCCTGCTGGAACTTTTTTTTTTCCACCTATCCTTTGATGATCTAAGAATAGAGTGAAGTTTTTATCTGGATTCTCCTATTGTTTATTTCCCCTGTGGAGGACAGGTGAAATTGGATTTATAGGAGTCCTACCGAGCGCGGGTCTCTTCTGTTGTGACTACAGGATTAATAGTCTTTTCTAAGAGACATCAAAGCCTCCTTTCATCTATTCAAACTGCACTAAGCGATTTATCTCCAGAGGCGTATATAAGGGAGGGAGAAAAATTTCATTCACTCACACTATCTTTTCAACCCTCACCATGAGTAGAAGACCGTCTAAGCTACAGCTCTCTAGGAAGACGAGAAGGACCAACAAGAGCTTATTGTCTTCTCCTGCTGCTGAAGATGCTGCTACTGCAGTTGCTCCTGCTTACAACCCACGTGGTGTAACGGGTAGTGGTGTTACTGCTGCTGCTGCTACTGCTACTGCTGGTACTGCTGCTGCTGCTGCTACTGCTGCTGATAACGATGGAGCTACTGTTGATGGTGGGTCTCATACATCTCCTTACTGGACACCGATGTTTTATACCCCCGTTGCTGCTGCTGCTTCTCCTGCTGCTGCTGCTGATGCTGATGCTGATGCTGCTACTACTGTTGATGCTAATGCTGATGCTGATGCCAATGCTGATCATTATCACCCTTACACTGGGGAAGTCCGTGCTGGTGCAACTACAGCTGACGTAGACACACACGATTGCAGTTATACAGATTATTTGGAGACCCACCACTTGGTAGAAACAGAGGAGGAGGAGGAGAAAAAGGAAATGCAGAAAGAGTTGACTTCTCCAGCGGTTGCTCAAAGATCACCCGATCTACTCACCACCGCTATCGTGAAGTCTCTAAGAACCACCAGCTTCTGCTATCCACCAGAGGACACCGACGTCGAGCAGAGTCGGAGCGAGTTTTTTCTTACCTCTCCGACTTACTCACCCTCCACAACCACGACCGACGGTGTGTGGTTATCCTCTTTTCAAAAGTCCCAAGATACAGACGCGAGCGTTGCTCCTGTTGCTAGTTCTGCTGTTGATTCAGCTCACACTGATGGCGCTACTCTTCTTACTTTGAAACCCTCTACGGGTATCAAGAGGAGTTTTACCAAGAGTGGCGACCAGGCATCCAAGAAGAGAAAAGCGGTAGTGAAATGTGAACCACCAACACCTTCTACAGTCCCAAGATTGGAGTTCTTCAACGACAGTTTGAAGCTGGAGATCTAGCTCGATGGGGTTAGGATCTCCAAGGAACACTACAGCGCCATAAAGTGCACCTCAACGCCCACCAGAAAAGTAAACTTCACCACTGACGCACTCCTCAAGCTAACAGCGACCATCACTGACGTCCAAGAGGGGGTACGGATAGGCGACAGAGCGGTTTCCCAAAGACTACCCAATTACAACACATAGTTCGTCGTCCTGGATCCGGAAAGCGCGCTGTATGTTGCTGTCAGCGACTACAAGGGTAAGAATGTCATCCATGTGCGCAGGTACGAAGGACCCCAGAAAACTCCGACACAGGACGGTGTGATGCTTTCGACCAAGGCACTGAAAGAACTGGGTGACAAAAAAGAGATTATCCTTGAATTTCTTGATAAAATTTGATTGAGATGTGTGTGAGATAGTGCTGTTTTATATGATGTGTATGTAGGTGTATATACTTTGTGTAGGTATGTTGCGTATATAGGTGTACAGGTAAATAGATTTTGTCCTCTATGCAGCGAAGGAAATTGCAAAAAAATCACCTGTCGACGCGAATCTCTGGACGGAGTGACTATTCCTCCGATAATATGCACTGTACCGAAGGGTGAGGAAATGTTCACCAGGAATTGGCCTGCAATACAAACAGGAGTCAGAACACACGGGAGTCACGTGAGTGTAACAAACTTAAGACTACCAACCGGTGAGTTGAGTGACACTGTAGATACTATGCATCAGATTCACATCACGCAAAGATTCAGATACAAAGTGGGTTTGTCAGTAGGCTTAATTTTACAACACAGAGAAAACAGAAACAAGCTACGCTACTTTCACGCCTCCCAAAACAACGCGACTCTTTTACAACCCCTCCCCACCATAACTAATTCAGAAACTTTGGAAGAGCTTCAGTCCCTCATGGAAAACACTGTCACTTCCGAAGAAGTACAGAAACTTTGCAACCCTGACACCAAGTGGAAAGTTCTTTTTTCCACCAATTTGAACGTTTGCGTTTACATTGGACCCAGAGAATTCCCCATAGGGGGCAGGGTTACACATTCTGGTCCACTTAAAAAGAGAGGAGGTGTGTTAGATTTTCCCAACAGGGACAAGTTATGTGTCTTTCGCTGCATATCCTTTCACTTATACAAGACCAGCAACCATGCTTCAAAATTGTCGCGTCAGTTCAATTCCACTGCGAAACCTGAAACCTTTCCAGGTTTGATCATCAGGGACTTACCCACGTTCAATAGAACTTGTTCAATATACAAATAGCGGTTTACACCACCCGTAAAGTGAGAGGTCAGAACCTGAAAAACCGAGTTACCCTGATCAGTCCACCTTCCAAAACATCGGCCACCCGAGGTAAAGTCAACCTACACCTGTCTGCGACACACGATTTGCATGTGTTCCTCGTATTTCAATGAATACGCTGGCATCTACAAATGCCCTGAGTGTAAGTCGGCATTCACGACTAAGTTCTTACTGAAAAGACACAGGAACCAACTTTCCCCTTGCAGACAAGTCACCTTGAAATACGTAGGTGGAATCTACCAAAATTTGAATACAGTTTTTGAAGCACTAGCAGATTTTTCCATTTTTCCTCCCGACGGAAATTCAAAAATGTACCCTTACAAAATTACCTTCGATTTCGAAGCTTTCTTCAGCCCGGCCAAAGAACCGTCGCATCCGACTTTCCAGGCCGCGAAGGTCCGGTCTGCTTTGTGAGACAATCCTATACAGATTCAGACCCCATGTTGGATAAAGTTTTGAATTACATAAACGACACCGCCAAGGTCATCGGGGAAGCAGTGCTAGAACTTTACTGGCCAACATTAGCGAAGTTAGATGAGAGGATAGCTGAAGGAGGCGTTCAGGCCTCCCGACATCGACTTCAATGAAACTCGGACAAGACACCCTTTAGTTGAACTGAAGAAGAGACTTTTGAGATATCTCCGCCAAGTTCCAGTCGTAGGTTTCAACTCGGGGCATTATGACTTAAATCTGATCAAAGTACAGCTTCACTCATTCTTCTCCTCCAAAGACCGAGAGAACGATGAATTCAACGTCATAAAGAGAAGTAACCAATACTTGGTGATTTACACTCGACACACTGTTTTCTTGGACTTAGTAAACTATTTGGCACCTGGTTATAACTACGTGAATTACCTACTAGCTTTCACCAGAAATCAGTACAAAGGGCACTTTCCTTATGAATGGATGACATCTACCAGGAAACTGGAAAACAGAACACTACCACCAAGATCTGCATTTGACAGCAAACTGACTGGCACCAAGATGTCTGAATCTGACTATGCCGAATGTGAAAAAGTTTGGTCCAAACAGAAGATGCTAACTTTCAGAGATTACTTGATCCACTACAACAACAAAGACGTGAAACCATTCATAGAGGCACTGAATAATCACGCTAAATCTTTCAGGGAGCGCAACATCGACATGTTCGACTCCCACCTCCACTCTCTGATAAAAAAAAATCTGGTCGGGGGTCCTTCCATAATCTTCCATAGATTTCAAGAGAAGGGTGGCACGCTGATAAGGGAACACAAGTACGGCGAAGAAGCGAGAATGTGCGAACACATCCTAGGTGTAGACGCTAACTCTCTGTACTTGTGCTGCATGAGCGAAGCACACTGCACAGGTTATTACCTGGTGAGACGACCCGAGACCGAGTTCAAACCAAAAATTAGGCAAAGACACTCTAAGACCGCTTTAGAGTGGTTACATGGAGCACATCCACAGCGTGAAACGTCACCACGCTTTCAACCGAGGGGAGGTATCTCTAGGTTGCCGAAAAATTCACGTAGACAGTTTTCACCCGCCCTCTAATACCGTTTTCCAATTTCACAGGTGTTAATTTCCTTCCTCACGAGTGCATACCGCTGCGCAGATATCCGTGTGCTTCAGACAGGGATGAGAAACGTGACAGAACAGATAGAGTAACTGCTTACTTAAAAGCTCTAGGTCACAAGTTTATCGTCGTATGGGAGTGTGAATGGAGAAAGATGAAACGCCAGGATCTGCAGGTTATGGCATCCGAACAACACTAGAAGGTCGACGACTTGAAAGCGGCTCGAAATCCCATGACAGAGAGTGACATCATATCCTCTGTGAAAGACCGGAAAATGTTCGGTTTGATTCAGGTGGACATTACTACTCCTCCTCACCTACGTGAATACTTCAAAGAAATGACTCCTGTTTTCAAGAACATGACCATTTCGAAATCCGACATAGGAACTCACATGACAGACTTTGCGAACAACGAAAACCTGATGAACGCTCCTCAGAGATCCTTGATCGTTGAACCAACTCGTGAAACCCGACCTGAGAGAATCGTACTTTAGAGAGAAACAAAGAAATGGAGTGCAAAGGGTGTCATAAAAAAACAAAATGTTTAAGAACCCAAAGACTTCTTGGATGTTCTTTTGAAACGAAAAACTATCCACACTGTTAATACAAATTTTAAAGTAATAGAATCAAAATGCACACTTACACGATAGAGAAAAGGGGACTGAGTTACTTATATGTGAACCGTCGCGTACATTCTGACGGAGTGACGACCAGTCCTTTAGAGTTATAAAAATAAAAAAAATATAATAAATTTTTTTTTTAAATAACTGTGAAGGGTAAAAAGAAAAAAAAAAGAGGAAAAAGTAGATGTAGATAAGCCGATGAGATAATATCCTTTGTTGTTGTATTAACTTCATCTACTACGTCCACCAACTACTCTCATGTATCAGTGTTGACAAAAAAACCAAGACAATGTGTACTTTTGTTCTTTAAGGCCTCGTTATTAAACCAAGGTGTTCATAAAGTGTTCGATTCTAATGTTGTATTTGATTCATTGAGTGTGTGTTTCAAAGATGTATTTCAAAGAGTGTTTGGTACCACCACAGATAGAGCTATAGGAGTATATCAATTCCATAACGAGAACACATGTGCTTTCGTCAAAAGGCGATATGCGATAGAATCGATCAACACGTTGCTTTCTCTTTTGGAAGAGAGCTCAGACTTCTTGAGAAAGATGTGTCATTGTTCAAAGGGAACATTTGACTCTTTTTGTCAAAAGTGTGTCAACCGAATGTTGTGTAGCAAAGTTCCTTACCCCGGTGTACCAGCTGCTCAACTGAGAAGTACTATGTCCAGACAAACTGAATGGAGTACTTGGTATAGCACTTCAGTGGATTTCACTTGTAATATCGATGAGATGTGGATGGGAAATATGGCTTACACCTATCCTTCATTTCAAGAGGGTACTTGCTCCAAAGTTGTACACCAAGATTACACCATATACAGTCTGAATTATGACAAACAAAAGTTGAATGTGTACATCTCAATGTGTGGGTTCTGTCAGGTTCCTCTCCGATATTCGACTATGTTATGTAGAGAGTGTGAACTTGTATTTAGCAACTTGTAAATAATAAAGTGTAAATATTATTTATCAAAATAAAAAAATAAATAAATTTGATTGTTAAGTTTTTATTTTTAGTAAACCCGCCCCTACCCAAGGGGCGGGTTTCCAAAAAAAAAAAGGGGCCCCCCACCCAAGGCCCCCCAACCTAATGGTGCCCTCCAAAGGCCCCCCACCCCAAGGGCCCCCCTCCCCAAATATTTCATAGTTTTTTTCTCTTTTTCTCTCTTGGCAAGCTTTCAGCTTGCCTTTTTTTATTTATATAAAAAAATATCACACTATAGTCACACCCTCATCTACATAATAAACCACACCTCTTTATGCTAATAAGGTCATGTAACTACTTGCTTGCATACAGCTGACGGTATGATGTGTGGACAGCCAATCAATCAGAGGTCTCCATTTTGGCAAAAAATGTTAAGAAATAGAGTCACGTCACCAAATTATTCAAATTTCCCACCAAAATGACGACCTCTGATTGGTCCATTCAAATTAGGGTCATGTGACCTTATTTGCATAACCTAAACATGACCTAAACAGCCAGCCAATCAGAGGGTGCCATTTTGGCGGCACACCACAGGGGTTTCGGTCACGTGACCATTTTGAATTTCCCGCCAAAAGGGAGGGTTCTGATTGGTCCGTTTTGGCACCACACAACAAGGGGTCTAGGTCACGTGACCCCACATTTGAATTTCCCGCCAAAAGGGAGGCCTCTGATTGGCTGCATCCCCAGTGAGTAATATCCTTAGATTAGCTATAGTCCCGTTCCGATACATACTATACTACTCAAATCTCTCTATTTTATTTCTTTTACTAAATTGGCTGTATTTTTCCTACATATCCTCAGGTTTAAAAAATCCCTGATTTACTGGTATTTTCGATTTTTCTGTTATTTTTTCTTCTCACTTTTCAATGATTTTGTGATTCTGAGAAATTTGAGCCCCACTGTCCCTGCCTACTTCACCCACCCGGCTGGGGAGGTTTCAGAAGCTATACTGACGACTGACTGTATTAACCATGAAACCATTTCAGGGGAATTGCTGTGGCTTTTTAGAGTCTACAGAGGTTTGGGGTCTGTGTCCGTCTCATGGGGAATCTGCCCTAATTTTGTGGCATAATCACAAAATAATGATATTCCGGTCCATGCACCCCATCAGATTATTCATGCTTTTTTTTAATCAGTAGACAATTGAGACCTATGCTTGGGGTTTTACTCTTGTAGACCTTAGTATAGAATTAACATGTAGCTAATGAACAAAAGCCAGAACTCAGGGTGCATTTTATGCCTTGTCCAACTCAAATGTTAAAGACCTATCAGAGTCAGAGTGTATCTAACCTCACTGAAAAGACGATTCGAGAGCAATATCTTCATTCTTCCCTCTGTAAATAATAAAAACAGCAGCCAGGTGAGGGAAACCTGAAGACGACCTGAGATATGCCTATTATGATAACAATTAGTACAATGTTAGCTAATGGACTCTTTGTAATATAATTCTATAGGAAATTTCCTGTGTATTATACCACTGACTAAAGCTGTCGGGCTGGACTGGGTATTAGTTTTACCTTGATTGACTTTTACCACGCCTCGGTACATTCTGCTTTCTACTGGGGCCCTTGATGGGGGCCCCCAATGTCACATGTCGATTTTAAGAATTACCCATGTCCCATGTCACTAAGCAAAAACCCATGTCACTAGTGTCACTAAGAGATTGGTCATTACCTATCAACAGTGGGTGGGGGGGGGGGTCGGGTTGTGTGCAGATGTGCAAAAAATTTATACGCCCCCTCCTCGACAGCAGTCAAAATTTGTTGTGCCTCCCCCGCACCAGAGAATTTTCACGAATTTTTTAGCAAAAAAGCCAGCATGCTACTATAGATCAAGAGAGACCAAATCTTTTTACGTCCCCCTCAGGAGGGGTCTGAACCCCCCCCCCCTCAAACCCACCACCCCCTGTTGATAAATACTGACTACTCCCTAACATAGCTACCATAAATCCTCCATGGGGCCTCCTCAGGAAAATCTTTAACAAGTAAAGACCAAAAGGTGCATTCTGAAGCTTTCTGAGGATAGATGAGATCCTTTCCAGACCCTCTTTTTCATGTCACTAAGTCTCATGTCACATGTCGATTTCAAGGGAAGGCTATGTCATGTGTCACTAGCATAGCCATGTCCCATGTTGATTTATAGAAATGGACATGTCACTATGTCGATTTTAAGAAATGGCTGTGTCATCATCTCGAATTTAGGGGTCTAGGGCCATTCTACTAACCCTGTAACAATAGCCTGTCATCACTGCCTCTCGAATATTCAGATAATTTAAAACACTGTGGAACGGCCAAAAAGCAGCTGCAATAAAACCTCTGAAATTCACTTTAGACTTGGTTACTGATAACAGGGATAGCACACACACAAAAGAAGATCTTTTCAGGAAATTTGGGTATTTACCATTATTTCTAAGTACCGAAACACACAGTATTTTAGCCCCTACACTGCCCCTGTTCAGCTATATGGCATAAGGCGCAGGTTAGCCTAGTGTTTAAGTCACAGCTTATACACGAGGTTTTAGAGTAGTTACAAGTCTGTGCTACCATGCCCATCTCTGCACTGAGGGAGGCTAACCAGGGCCGCACACTTATCCAGATATACGTGGCTACTTGAACACCCAATATGGGGATACCACAGCCTCCTCCTGGTCACCGGGGTGACCCTAGCACTGAGCAGCTCATGATGGGAGGTTAATATTTGGTGTGAGCCACTCCTACTAGCTGTATGCTGGTCAATCGCACACAGACCTACACATCACTACAATCCACGTCTGAAATCAACGTATTCATAGCGTGATATCCACAATTCATGGATAGATTTTAAATTAATACGAAGTTTCCATTATTCCATTGTTTTTCTTCGTTATACACGAAATATTTTCCATAGTTCTAGAGGATTTTGGCTATAATAGTATGATATCACGTCTACCCGGTCAATGCAGCACTACCTCATTACCTATTAAACCAGGGGACAACTGACCAAATACCTGCCAGTTGTTGATGTACCTTATATAGAGCAATGGGCGGTAATTATTTTATTGTGATTGAAGGACGCATATGCCCACATGTCTACAGGAAACTATTTAGACCAGGATATTGAAGTGTTTTGTTGTAACCAGCGACCTTCACCTTTATTAGTCTACATTTCACCTGCTTCCAGATCATTATAAGCCATTACAGTGGGCAGATCAGGAGTTCATCTTTTTGAACAAGGCGTTTGGGAACTAGAAAAGAGAAGAAATGCACCAAACGCCCACTAGTGAAAAAAAGGAATAAATGACAATTTTCCATGGCCATGGTCCTATCCCTCCCGTCTCCAGTCTCTGAATCTGTCTCACTAAAACTTATAAAACAAGAGTGTGGGAAGTGGTGCAAATGTTCATAGGTTATTATGGGATGTCTATGCTGAGATGCCAATGTGTGGTGGAAGATTAAAATTTATACCAAGGTGCCAGGTTATCCAGTGGAGACCCCATCGTTTGATCTGGAAGGCTATTCATATGTCAAACAATAATCATATATTAATTTTGTTTGGAAACGATCAGTTAGGTGACAAAAATACTAATGATTGTTTTGATGCTATTCAAGACTGTATTGCATTTACTATAGAATATATTAAACGATTACCATGAAGGTTGTTTTTTTTTTTCATTACAATACAAGTATCACTTTGAGTCTGAACTCATCATGTCACCCTGGTCATTCTTTTAAATCATGAATTGTCCCCCCAGTACCTTCTGAGATAAGCATTGATGACATGGTGAGTCCCATTTGTTGTAATGTCCCCTAAAATGTCTGCGGTAAATGAAGAGAATTTTCTCATTGGTTGTTAACACATCCCGATACCTCCATATACATGTAGGTTATCATATCTGTACCCAGGGGTCGAAGAATATGGGCAAAGTGTCAGCATCATTGGCCCACTTTTCTTAGTCACGATTCATGTAAACCTACTGCCAACATTTTCTCATAATTCCATAAAGATTTAACTTTTTAGTATTTTACTGTCAGTTTCTGGTTGACTCGTCTCTAATCATAGGCATCCTCTAGGGTGAAACCACACTCAAACCACCCAGCTAGACGGAGGCATGGAACTCCCAATTAATGACTTTATAATAACACCCTTTAAATCCTCTGCTGGTATGGTTTCTGGATATTGCTCTAGTGATAATTCAATTTAATTTCAATTTCAATTCAAACTTTATTTCAGACTTCAGCTGTAGTACAAAAGGTCCATAGGAGAATAAGGCACACACATATATGATAAACAAGTACACTATGTAAAAAGCAGCTTATGGAATATTGAAATGTATGTACAGTTCTTGATACCAGCATCTCCATATTACGGAAGTGTACTGGGTATCACTTGTTGCTAAGTCTTTTATCAGTACATTTTCTGACCTTTTTAGATGCCATATAAAACTGTAAACAAGCTTTCTTATTGTTGCACCACATGTCGGCAGACCGCAAACCGCAAATGTCTCCCCAGCACTGGTATACCTGGGTATGCTCAGAAGCATTCGCAGAGCATCATTGTATGCTACTGTTAATTTTCACACCGGGGCCTAATTAAAGCTACCCCACAGCTGGGCTGTATACAAAGGTGTGCAATAAGCATGGAACAATTTAATCTTTACCTCTATACTGCACATATGGAACTTACATATACGCATATTACCATGTGCGTTTAACATCCTCTACTGTCGCTGAATGTCACTATCACCCCTCATCGTATTAGAGATAATATGTCCCAGGTATTTTACCTCATGACATTCATTGAGTCTGTGACCATTCAGAGAAATCAATGGCACCTCCATCTGCTTGTCTATATCAGAGCAAACAATCATTAATGCACTTTTAAGTGGGTTATAATTTATATCATTATCTATACCATATTGGCCACACACCTTTAACAGTTTTGCTAGCCCATGACTAGCTGGAGTGAATATCACCAGGTTGTCAGCATACGTTAAATTATTGACAATATTTGACCCAATCATACAACTGGTTTTACAGGCATTTAGCTCGCTGGTTAGGCCATCCATGTATATGTTAGAGGTGAGGAGAGAGTATCCCACCCTGCCTAACACCATTACACACTGTGAAATCTGCAGATATAGCACCACCTCATCTAATTGACATTTTCTGAAAGCTATACCAGTAAACAAGTATTCTAACAATGTATCCAGGGATGACCCGGTTCACTAACTTACTGAATAGCTTTGCATGGTTAACTCTATCAAATGCCTTTGATGCATCCAGAAAGCACATAAACATTGTAGCATTGAGTGACCTGTACTTTAGGATTAACTCTTTAAAAGCATATATGCACATACCTGTACCATGTTTTTTTCTTAAACCCAAACCGGTTGTCATAAGTCATAATATACTTTTGCAGTCTGATTAAAAGAACCATTTCAGATACCTTTGATATGATACTCGCTAGGGCTATGGGCCAGTAATTATCCTTACTACTAATTTTCCCAGTCTTATTTTTTATAACTGGGATAAGTACAACAGCTAACATACTATCTGGGAGAGATCTGTGTAACAGGCAAAGCAAGAGGAAAGCATCTGTAATAGCCAATCACTAGAGTATTTTAAATGTTCAGCATATATTCCATCAGCACCACAAGATTTATACTTGTCTAATTGCACAATACTGTTGCGTATCTCATCATTAGATATTATAATATCATCACAGTAAATTACCTCATATTGCACATTCTGAGAATTACTTTTAACACTGTTGAACAGATTCTTATAATGCTTTTTCCAAAGGTCTACACTATTCTGTTGCTCCTCTACAATACCATCTATGTTAGTATGCAATGGAGTCTTACAGTTATTAAGAGATTTCACTTCCTTCCAGAAGGAGTTCACATCTTTCTGTATGAGGCTTTTAGTTAGAGAGTCCCTGTGCATAGTGTCTTCAGGTCTCTTTATAAACTTGAGGGCATACTTAAATCTGGCATTAGCAGTTTTCTTGATATCAAATATAGGCCCCTGCCGTGGTTTACCTGCATCCCCTTATGCAAGGAAAGCATCTCTTGTCACTTCATGTATACATAGCTCCGCAACATGTGTGTTCCACCCAGGTTTTCCTACAGCACTCTTAGATCCCTTACAGACAGAATTACCTGCACCATTTAATGCAGACACAATATCTTCATAGAAACCATTCGATGCTTTTACATGATTTTCGTTTCCACAGTTGATATCCTTACAGGCTAGAGCCTCAGTCGGCCAGTGCACTGCCTTAAGTAATGTGTCAGATATATGACAATATTTGTCAATTTCACATGGCTTCATATGAGACCAATTCAGTCCTGCCCTCCTGTAGTCATTTGTAGATGTTGACATGGCAGGGATATCCCCTACATCAATACAGATAGATACCATCAGTTGTAGCTAATGCGTAGTGTACTAAAACTTTATCAATAGCCTCATCAGCATCCTGAGAGCTAACACAGTGGTCAAGCCAAGAAGTATTGTGCCATGCATCACTAACATAAATGAAGGTATCATTATGCAACCTAATCTTGGTAGATAAGAAAAGACCTGTGTCATTATCGCGACTGATAGGGCATATATACATTTATGATAACGACTTTTTTTATCACGCCTGGTTGAAAGACAAAGTAAATCTGTCCAAATCTCCACAGGTCATGTATTGTCCCCATCAGTCTACCACGCAGAATACATTGATGGTATAGGTTCAAGTTCTAACGTGTACAGATGCACAGCGTGATAGGTCCTATACATAATACCTGTAGATGCTGGACTACACTGAAATGCTAGTCATAGACTTAATATTTGTATACTTACATCAGCCCTGAACTGGAATGTCTGTCTGCAACGCTGCCGGTGAATACCATACAAAAACTCATACACTACCATATAACGTCTCCCCTTTATGTAAACACACCTACAGAAAGACATCCTCTTATTTTTATCCTTAATATTTTTGTTCTTCTTTGTATTTTCTCAACTTTTTTTCAATGAAATGTTTTTAAACGAGAGAGCAGCCATCGAGAACAATCCTTCCTGCGAGACTGCTCACATATGCATACATTGGAGAGCTGATAGCATTGCCGATAAAGATTGCCAATATGGAAAGCATCCAGACAAACTAGCTATATGAAGAAAGGCCAACATTCCCCTATCGATTTGGAGAAATGTCCATCACCCGTGTCATTGGGCTCCAAAATATTTCAGTGCCAATGGTTTAGAAATACGACTCATTTTAGCAATGGGACAGGGCAGATCTACCAGCATAGGATCCTCCAGGGTATAACTATTATAAGGGGGCGGACACACAGGATGTGTGGTCATGCACCCATGGGTGGAGCGGCACAAGGTATAAGGGTAGATACCTGCGTATAAGTCTGTTAGAATGAAACTGGGACCTTACCTGTGAAACAGCAGCAACAGGTACCAGGGTGTGGTGGTCAGTCAGCGTCCCTCCTCCTCCTGGTCACCGAACGTGCTGGAGGAGGGCAGGCATCATGGTGCCCCCTAGTAGCCAGTATAGGAGTCAGATAGGTGTGTGGCCTGTGTGGTACAAGAGGAGAATGGAGTCAGTGCCTTATAAGACATCAAGTAACCAACTAAACAGGTGTATGGGGCACCAATAACGTAAATAGTGCATGTAACAACAGGTGTATGGGGCACCAATAACGTAAATAGTACATGTGAGAACTGGTGTATGGGGCACCAATAACGTAAATAGTACATGTGAGAACTGGTGTATGGGGCACCAATAACGTAAATAGTACATGTGAGAACAGGTGTATGGGGCACCAATAACGTAAATAGTACATGTGAGAACAGGTGTATGGGGCACCAATAACATAAATAGTACATGTGACAACTGGTGTATGGGGCACCAATAACGTAAATAGTACATGTAACAACAGGTGCATGGGTCAGCAATAACGTAAATAGTACATGTGACAACAGGTGTATGGGGCACCAATAACGTAAATAGTACACGGCAAGTGTGTGGGACCTACTAGATAAATGTAAGATGACGTAACATTCGTTCTAATCTATGGACTTTTAAAATTCAAGAGCATGAGAGTAGCTATGTTCCTCCTCCGACATCATAAAAAAAGTCCATCAAAAATAAACATTTTCCTGTTCATTGACACAAGGTTTACCACCTTGGCCGCCAGACTAATTATATCATTCCACAGAATTAAATAGTTACCAGGGTTAAAATAATTACCCCCAATACTCCAGGGGTGGATCCAGGATCTTGAAAAGGGGTGGGGGTCCACTTAAAGTTGGGAATTACTGAGAGTCACGCAGAGTGCAGTGACTGTGTCCGGTGGGGATTTTGAAATTTCAGGACTCAACTCGTGTATATTTCAAAGCATCTCCACACATGAATTCCGATCAAATGTCAGGATTGAAGAATATATATATATATGCTGGTTGATAGCCCTGCTGAGAGGGGGATCTGACCCCCCAAAATTTTGAAAATACAGTCAATTACAGGATTTTCGAGTATTTTGATCCAGCAACATTGTGCTAAAATTGTCAAGATTGAGATATGCATACTGGTTTTAGTAAGCCTAACACATTGTAAGAGACACACCCGTGCACATATAAGCCTCTTTCTGACTTTGGGAGAAAGCTATAAGCTCTACCTGAGGTCTGAAATGGTTAATTAAACAATCACCAGCTTTATACAGTGTTTACAATGACACCTTCTAAATACAGGTAGTGGGGGCGACATCTATGAGTTATCAATTAGAAAGCATATGATGGGTTGGTTTCAAGGCCAATTGGACAGATTAGTGTCTTTTCAGGATTTGATGCTACAAATGAATTATCCTAGCCCAAAAGTGGTATCTAGAGCATTTGCACTGCCAATTTAGTGTGCCTTCCTAAGTATGCATAGAGCTAACTGGGACTGTAGGCTATCCCAACTGTTGTAGGATGGCAGTTTTGACCTACCATTATAAAGAGTAAGTACCCCCCCCCCGCCCGGGCCACAGGGACACCCAATTGTGGCTGGACCATAGGTTATGGTGAGGGTGGGGCGTGGTCCAAAACTGGATCCGTCCCTGGATAGTCCCTTCCTGGAATACATTAATTCAGTTTATCATAAATGGCACACCAGGATATTTTACACCCACACAAGAGGCACCCTGCGTGTCCTGCAGCGGCAAAAAGGGAGCGGCAGAAGTGGTTAGGTAGGTGCGAGAAAGGTGGACTGTAGGACACTGAGGGATGGGGTGCTTTTTGCTCAGCTGTGCCAATGTCTATTGGAGTTCCACTCATGTTAAAGAAGATAGCAGTAATACATACCTGCACGGTGCTAAATGTGGGGAGCAGGCGTGGAGGCAATTAGTGGAGGAGGAAAAGTAAATTGGTTTTCAAATAGCGTCTGAAAAGTGGTAGATGTGTCAGAAAAAGTGTCTCCACCAAAGCAATAGCAGGTATAGACTTGGGAGGGCCTACACTGTCAGCCTAGCACACCGGTTTTACAGTAGATTGCTTATTATTCGGGTCTACAGGGGGAGTTGCTGTTAGTACAGATCAAGACTAAAAGATTTATTTAGGTAAACACAGTTGTTCTTTTTTTGTGTGTGTCCTTTAATTCCAGACAAGGTCCTACCCCACCCATCCCTGATGGAGAGCCATACACTTATTGTCAAATATTGTGTATCATATTCACAACAACTGTTTGATAACGTGCATTACTGCATCCAGTCAGCTTTTTGTTGTGAAGATTCTGTTCCATTTTATTCCCATTGATGGGCGGTGAACCAGGACATCTATGTCACCATAACAGGTAGGTGTGTAGCTGTAGCCTGACTGGTGGGTAGGTTATAATAGCTCCTGTGTTCTCATACTTTTTTTCTGTAAACCTTTTGTTGTACTTTACCTTTATTGTATGTCCTTTACATCTTTTTCCACGTGCAAAATATCTTTGATCTGATCCTTTTTTCGTTACACTACGTCCCAAATGAGGGAGCTGTGAGTTAAACTTACATTGGCATTTTATTCGAGGCAAGGAAAAAACCTGGAAGTTTCCTTTAAGAATCTTTCGATTCAGTGAATAAGATAACAAGAAAGTTGAGCGCTGTGCTTACAAAGCTCGAACCAATCCATAACCGTTAGGTGGAACACGGTGGGATGGCTGCTGTCGTGGGGGCCAAGCTCACACTCACATCCTACCCAGTAAGCGTGGTGTAAAAAGCATCTTGCTAAGTTCCCACCCAGGAAATGCTGCTACAATTTCTAAAAGCTACAAGATAGTACCATATAAGACTTTGCGCAAACTGAAGGCATCAGAAGGGATACAAAGGTGTACACCAAAGAGATCGGGTATTATATATTTGGTAGTTGGTATTAAAAAGAGGGGAGGGGTAGGGGGGATTTGCCTTGAAGAAGGGGCAGACATTTTTGCCAACAGGATCTGCACCAATGGAGTATAAATATCGAAAAGGATGAAAGAGTTTCAATATGGAAATAGATATGGTGTGCGTCAAAAGACAAGATACCCTATTACAACCACCCCCCCCCCCCAAAGAACCACTGCCCTCGGTTTTCTGAGAGGAAAAAGTTTATTAAGTAATGAACAAAAGTGATCACGTTTGGTATCAAATATAAGCTCATGGTCTAGGAAATACAGCTGGCTATCAATGATAGATATTCTCACATTTTAAAATGACAATGACTACTTAACTTTTATAATGCATTTTTTCTCACGTGTGGTTACATGTATCTGCAATGGGGCGGCAATGCACAGTTATGTCTATAGGGAGGATTGCCGTCGATAGTAGCGCCGCTCACGGTCGGGGGTTTAGCCTCGCTTCTCTGACATCACAGATCAACCCAAGATTGATCCTGTCATATAGCCAGCCCATCGGGCCAACCTTTTCACCACCCAAGAAAAGGGTTTGCTCATTGTGCAAATGTCATTACTGATGTATTATGATATTTTCTTTTCAAAACATAAAGAATAGTTAGGGAGTGATCAGTTTTTAACAACCGGGGGGGGGGGCTGGTGAGTTTGCGCACGGACACGCGAAAAAAATTCCACCCCCCCATCAGGGACAAAAATCGCGCATGAACGTCCCCTTTTAGCCTATAGTAACGCGCAGGTTTTTTTCACTGAAAACAGGTGAAATTATTTTGACCCCCCCCCCATCAGAGGTATTGAAAAAATTCTGACCCCCCTGGTCAAGGGGTTGAAAAAATTCTGACCCCCCCCCTCAAACCCACCAGCCCGCCCCCCTGTTGTTAAAAAATGATCACTCCCTTAGATAAGAGTATCAAACCCTGAGTTTATCAACTATTTTTGCACAAGAAATAGTCCAGTGGTAGGATATGTTCTGCAATAAGTAATTACCTGTTTAGCACTGCCCTGTGAATGGTGCTAGCCTGTACCAGCCCCATCCCCCCCCTGCCAGATACACACGCTTATCCGTGCGAGTAGCCTAGAGTGCAGCAGGAAGGGTTATTACGACCTGAAGGATTGTTTGGAACCCAGTCAACCAATACATGCCAGCGCTTGGCCCTTAGGGAGTGGTCATTATTTATCAACAGGGGGATGGTGGGTTTGAGGGGGGGCGTAAAATTTTCAGACCCCTCTTGAGGGGGGGGCTAAAAAAATTCACCCTCTTTTTAGCAAAAAAGGCAGCGCGCTACTATAGATCAAAGGGGGGGGCAAAAAATTTTGACTGCCGTCGAGGGGGGGGCGTAAAAAATGTTCGCGCATCCGCGTGAAAAGCCATCCCCCCTGTGGTGGCCTTGGCCAATGATTGCAGACAAAGTCTTTGTTACAAGTTGACTTGTTGACAGGTTTATTGCTGAAGTAGCCACAGGAGGCCTACTCCCCTTTGGTAGACACTTATTTCCTATGGTTGTCACAGTAGCACATAGTAACACACAAATGTCCTCAGGTAATATAACATTTCAGCATAGAGTCCATTGAACATAACTGTGTGCAATAACATTCAGTAGTCCAACCTTAGCATGGATATATCCTTCAGGGTAATCTGGTATAATAACCTTCAGGGTAATAACCTGTACAAAGAATATTGCCTCCTCTTAGTCCTCAGGTACAAAGTCCAGTATATCAGCAAGGTAGTCCATAGGGTTGATGTGAACAGCACAGATCAGATGTAGTGATTGAGGAGGAGGAGAGAGGGACCTGCTTTTATATGCTATCTAAAGGCTGAGATCAGAGTCTCACATCATCCAGAAGTATGAGGTCAGACTGATGTCAGATAGGGAGACAAACAGGTGACTGATGATATCAGCTAAAAGGATGAAGTAAGCACACTGAGTGGTACACATGAGACAAGTATGACATCAGCAGGCATGAGATCAGCCAGTGGATATGTTCCAAGAATGCTGATGTAGGCTTACCACATAATACTAGGTCATTGAAACATACAACCATCAACATACCTTTACTGTACTTTGATTCTAACCCATTTAGTTATAAACTATGACATTCTCAATGTTACAGATATAACCAGAAAATACAAACTTTATTTTATGACAATCTATACAACCCTACTGTATTCTTTACCTTACACTACATTCCCGGCCCCTTAAATGTGAACCTTAGAAGTGAACATTTACAATCCCTTTTAACCTTTACAATTATCAAAAAACAAGTTTAACCATACAGAAATGATTACAGTATACAACCTTGTATAACTGATGACATGTTAAACAATATCTTGGGTATGACTATTACCATAGTTACAACACAAAATGCAATAGCAATGTCTCATGTATCCTTTTCTTATTTCATACAACACAATGGGATTTACACAATGAGCATGGTTACTCTGAATCAAATATAACATCACATCAGATGACCTTTATTCACAAACACAACTCAATGATATGTCTATGATGTGACTGACTCAAGCAAACAAAGCTTATCAATAGGTCTGACAAGTACATTTGTAGCAGTTTTGACCTCTGCAGATCGAACTAGACCATCTTTACCTGGGAAAGCTTTAACAACACGCCCAAGAGGCCAACTATTTCTTGCTAGATTCTCATCCATAACTAATACAAGATCATCAGTTTGGATATTTCTCTTTGTGTCTAACCATTTTTGTCTTAGCTGCAGTGTAGGGAGATACTCTTTTACCCATCGTTTCCAGAACTGGTCTGCCAGGTACTGTACATGCCTCCACCTACGACTGTACATGTCTTCCTTTCGGAAGGTTCCTGGGGGTGCTCTAAGCCCTACACCTAACTGAAGCAAGTCATTTGGGGTGAGAGGTTTCAAGTCCTTTGGATCATCTGACACTGGAGTGAGTGGTCTACCATTGACTATGTATTCAACCTCACAGAATACTGTGTTCAATCTCTCATCATCCAGGACTTGATCTTTTAGTATGGAGTTCAGTACCTTGCGTACTGTCCTGATTTGCCTTTCCCAGACTCCACCCATGTGGGATGCAGCTGGCGGATTGAACTCCCACTTTATCTCTCTGATCAAGAGACTTTCCTGTGTCGTGTGGTCTTGATTCCACCTTTGAATTGACTCCCGCAACTCTTTATTTCCTCCAACAAAGTTGGTTCCATTGTCTGACCTGATCTTTTCAGGTTTTCCTCTCCTAGAGATAAACCTGATTAGTGAGTTGATGAAAGAATCACCATCCATTGAGCTGAGGATTTCTATATGTATTGCTCTGGTTGTTAAGCAGGTGAAAAGACAGCCATACCTCTTTTCTTGACTACGGCCCCTTTTTACATAAAATGGGCCAAAACAGTCCACACCAGTGTAGGTGAAGGGAGGCTTGTGAGGTGTGACTCTGTCTGTTGGCAAGTCTGCCATCTTTTGAACTCCTAACTGTCCTCTCAGTTTCGTGCATATGATACATTTCTGCAATACCTTATTCACTAAGGGACGTCCTTGTGGTATCCAGTATTTTTCTCGGACCTTTGAGAGTACATACTCTCTACCTGAGTGTCTGGAGGTCCATTCATGTGTGTGTCGCACAATAAGCTCTGCAATATGATGGTCCTTAGGCAGTATCAAAGGGTGCTTGGCCGAGTCAATTATCGGTGCACTTTGAAGTCTGCCCTGTACTCTGAGCATACCATCCTCATCTCTGAATGGCTCCAATTTGAAGATTGTGCTCTTGTGAGACACTTGCTTGCCTGATTTTAGGCTTCTGAACTCATCTGAATAACAATTTTGTTGTACATGCTTGATAATGCTTCTCTCTGCATTTTGAAGTTCATCAACAGTTAGGCTAGGAGTCAGTTTAGGCTTTCCTTTTGTCAGCCAATCACAGAAGCGGATCAGCCATGCAATTGCCCTTTTTAGACGATACCAGCTTGAGTACCGCTTGAACATTTGCTCCAAGTGATCAGGTGCATCAGTGACTACAACACATGCCTTTGCTTCTTTCTTCACTTCTTGGTCATCTGCTAGCATGTCAGGAGATGTTTGAGGAACAACCGGCCACTGGGACTCATTCTCCCACAAGAAGTCCGGTCCCTGTTTCCATCTTTTGCTAGACAGAATTTCATTTGCACTGAGGCCACGTGAAGCATCATCTGCTGGGTTTGATTTGGTATCTACATACCTCCATTGACTTGGTAAAGATCCATCATGGATGATTGCTACTCTGTTGGCAACAAAAGTCTGGAACCTCTTGGTAGTGTTCTTGATGTACTGCAAGACTATCATACTGTCAGTCCAAAAGATGGATTCTGTGATTTTCAGACGAAGTTCTCTTCGCAGTAAGCTGTCCATCTTCACAGCAATCACAGCTGCTGATAACTCTAGTCTGGGAATTGTCATGTGCTTGATGGGAGCAAGTCTTGATTTGCCTAACAGGAAGGAGCAGTGGATTTGTCCTTGTTCATTTACCACACGAAGATAAGATGCTGTGCCGTAAGCTTCTTCAGATGCATCAGAAAAGTGGTGAAGTTGGATCTTCACACACTTACCAAAGTCCTGTGGCACAAGGCAACGTCTCACTTTGAACTCTTCAAGATGTGGCAGTTCTTCCAACCACCTTTTCCACTTCTTTACATTGTCAGGCTCCAGCTCATCATCCCAACTTTTATCTCTCTTGCATTCATCTTGAAATATCTTCTTTGCTTGGAGAATGAATGGGCATACAAAACCTAAAGGGTCATACACAGAACTGACCACTCTGAGAAGCCCTCTTCGGGTGAATATCACTTCTTTTTCCTTGATTTTAATGCCAAATACATCTTCATGAGTGTCCCATTGAACACCTAGTGCCCTTTCCACTGGAAGTGCCTCTGAATCCAGATCAAGATCTTTGACCTCCTTTGCTCTGTCCTCAGGGGAAACAGATTCTATGACCTCTTTGTTGTTAGAGATCCATTTGGTCAGCCGGAAACCTCCAAGGCTTAAAAGCTGACAAAGTTCATCCAGCAATCTCTTTGCTTGATTTACTGTTGATACTGATTTGAGACAGTCATCAGCATAGAAGTTCTCCATTACAGTCTTGACAGTCTCTTCATCAAACTCAGTCTTGTGGTCCTCAGCTGTGTGCTTAAGAGCAAAGCTTGCACAGCTAGGGCTCCATACTCCACCAAACAAGTGTACTGCCATTCTGTATGTCTCTGGGGGAAGATCAGGGTTGCCATCTTTCCACCACAGGAACCTTAGTACATCTCTGTGTTGTGGAGACACACGTACTTGATGAAACATGGCTTCTATGTCACCCATTATTGCTATGTGGTCTTCCCTGAATCTTAGCAACACTCCAATCAATTTGTTTGTCATATCAGGGCCTTGCAGCACTTGCTTGTTTAGTGATGTGCCACCATATTCTGCTGCACAATCAAAGACAATCCGAAGCTTGCCTGGCTTATTTGGACTTGTGACAGAATGGTGAGGAATGTACCACTTGACACTGCTGTCATCTTCATTTTCCTGGACAGGTTCTGCATATCCTTTCTGAACTAAATCCTCTATACCTTCCTTGTAAAGCTTATGAAGATTGGCATCCTTGGACAATCTTCTGCCAAGACTCTGTAAGCGTTTCTCTGCCATTTTCTTATTGTCTTGCAGATCTGGTGGTGTGACCTTAAAGGGTATGTCCATCTCATAATGGTTATCTTTTAGTTTGATGGACCCATTCCAGACATCCAGAACCCTTTTGTCATCTTGAGACATCTGTGGGAGGCTTCCAGCCAAAGTTTGAGCCACATCCAATTTCCAGAACTGCTCAACTTGTGCTTCCAGACTTATATCTGGTCCCTGGTCAGCTTGAATGAAATTGCAAAGAGCAGATCCATCTTGGTTCTCACCTTGTAGAGGACCATTGAGTGTCCAGCCTAGAATTGTTCTAGTGGCATAGGGTTCATTTTCCCTTCCTCTCCTCACTTCAAGGGGGATTAGAGCATCTGGGACATCCTGACCAATAAGAAGAGTGACATCTGACTTCTCTTTATGGAATACTGTCAGATCCTTAAGATGATCCCATTTCTTTACATCTCCTGAAGATGGTATACTATCCCTTAGCTTTGGGAACCTTGTCAGGGCATAGACTCGTGGTAGTTGAACTACTCTTCTTTTCTTCTTTGGCCCTGTAGTTGCTGTGACTTCAAGAGAGATTTCAAGGCTATCCATATCTTTACCCTCACCAAGAGTTTCTAATGACAGGGAGGTCTTTTCTCCCTTTACTTCAAGTTGCTTTACCAAGTCCTTTGAACAGAAGGTTTTGTTGCTTCCTGGATCAAGCAGGGCATGGGTACGTATGTAGTTGCTCTGTCCCTTTCCTCTGACATACACTGAAACTATAGGTAGGGCGACCTTTGAGCTTACAATATCTGATTGCCCACAGGCATAACTTTTGGCTTCTACCTGCTTGTCTTGAGACTTCTGATCTTCCTTTTGTTCCTCATCCTTTGAGGACTCTGACTTGGTGACCTTTGCTGGTTGATGAAGCAATGCAGAGTGTTTCCCTTTACACTCCTTTTCTTGACAGCCTTTTGGTCTTTTACACTCCTTAGAAGTGTGATTACCAAAGTCAAGACAATTGAAACACCTGACCATTCAGGTGCAAAAGGGTTTTGGTAACCTGCTATAGGTGACCCTGACCACTCAGGTGCAAAAGGGTTGAGCTTTGATTTCCTCACTTCTGGTTCTTTCTCATTTGAACTAAAGGTGGTAGGTTTTCTGGCAGTACTAGTACCTATAGGACCCCCCAAATGATGAGAAACCCCATTGTCATTAGCTGAAGTGAATATACCCCCACACTGCAACTTTACATCAGTATCATCTCTAGCAACAGCATTTTTAGACAAAGAAGCAAAGCTATTACCAAAATGTCTATCAGGAATATTTTGACTGACCTTTGATCCTTTATACACATAATCAGGATACTCAACAAACTTGGTCAGGGCATCTTCTTCAGCTGCTGCAGCCTCAAGTTCAAACTGCATTTGTAGTTGTTGACGGCGTAGTTCCATTTTCTTCCTTTCACGCTCCAGCCACAGCTCCTTCTGTCTGCGCTGATGTTCAGCCTCTTCCTGCTGACGTTCAGCCTCTTCCCGAAGCTGTTTTTCTCGGCGGCGTGCCTCTGCTCGCTGCTGTTCTTCTCGACGGCGTGCCTCTGCTTGCTGCTCTTCAACATCTTGTTCTAGTTGTAGCTGGGTAAGCTCAAGCTCTTGTAACTCCCAGAGGGCTTTAGCCTTGACTTCAAGAGCAGCCCGTTTTGCAACTGCCTTAGCTCGTGTGCTTGATGCCCTTGATGCCTTGGAGGTGGCACCAGAGCCAACCTGAGACACACTGTCATGAGCATAAATACTGTCCTGCAGTCTCTGCTGTTCCAGGAGAATGTCATACTGTTTCTTTGTGTCAACAAACCTTCCCTCTATCTGGGAATACACAGCCTCTTCAGTTGAGGCCCTATCAGGTTGAATGTCCACTACTAAATCCATGATCTCCTGATGCACTGAATAGAAGTTTGAGAATGCAGTTGCCATTTTCTCAACTGCAACTTTGAGTTCAGGCAGTCCAGCATTCTTGTTCATCAGATGAATCACCATATCAATTTTCTTAGTTAAATGTCCAGCATACCCACCTCTTGAGCGGCGCAGTGTCACCAGTTGTTCAGTCTTGACACTATGTGGATCCAACATCCTGCTTGATTCCCTGTGCCTGGAACCAATCTGTGACATGATGACTTGCTTAGTCCTTGCTGAGGATCCTTGAAGAATATTCTTTGTACCAAATGTGGTGGCCTTGGCCAATGATTGCAGACAAAGTCTTTGTTACAAGTTGACTTGTTGACAGGTTTATTGCTGAAGTAGCCACAGGAGGCCTACTCCCCTTTGGTAGACACTTATTTCCTATGGTTGTCACAGTAGCACATAGTAACACACAAATGTCCTCAGGTAATATAACATTTCAGCATAGAGTCCATTGAACATAACTGTGTGCAATAACATTCAGTAGTCCAACCTTAGCATGGATATATCCTTCAGGGTAATCTGGTATAATAACCTTCAGGGTAATAACCTGTACAAAGAATATTGCCTCCTCTTAGTCCTCAGGTACAAAGTCCAGTATATCAGCAAGGTAGTCCATAGGGTTGATGTGAACAGCACAGATCAGATGTAGTGATTGAGGAGGAGGAGAGAGGGACCTGCTTTTATATGCTATCTAAAGGCTGAGATCAGAGTCTCACATCATCCAGAAGTATGAGGTCAGACTGATGTCAGATAGGGAGACAAACAGGTGACTGATGATATCAGCTAAAAGGATGAAGTAAGCACACTGAGTGGTACACATGAGACAAGTATGACATCAGCAGGCATGAGATCAGCCAGTGGATATGTTCCAAGAATGCTGATGTAGGCTTACCACATAATACTAGGTCATTGAAACATACAACCATCAACATACCTTTACTGTACTTTGATTCTAACCCATTTAGTTATAAACTATGACATTCTCAATGTTACAGATATAACCAGAAAATACAAACTTTATTTTATGACAATCTATACAACCCTACTGTATTCTTTACCTTACACTACATTCCCGGCCCCTTAAATGTGAACCTTAGAAGTGAACATTTACAATCCCTTTTAACCTTTACAATTATCAAAAAACAAGTTTAACCATACAGAAATGATTACAGTATACAACCTTGTATAACTGATGACATGTTAAACAATATCTTGGGTATGACTATTACCATAGTTACAACACAAAATGCAATAGCAATGTCTCATGTATCCTTTTCTTATTTCATACAACACAATGGGATTTACACAATGAGCATGGTTACTCTGAATCAAATATAACATCACATCAGATGACCTTTATTCACAAACACAACTCAATGATATGTCTATGATGTGACTGACTCAAGCAAACAAAGCTTATCAATAGGTCTGACAAGTACATTTGTAGCAGTTTTGACCTCTGCAGATCGAACTAGACCATCTTTACCTGGGAAAGCTTTAACAACACGCCCAAGAGGCCAACTATTTCTTGCTAGATTCTCATCCATAACTAATACAAGATCATCAGTTTGGATATTTCTCTTTGTGTCTAACCATTTTTGTCTTAGCTGCAGTGTAGGGAGATACTCTTTTACCCATCGTTTCCAGAACTGGTCTGCCAGGTACTGTACATGCCTCCACCTACGACTGTACATGTCTTCCTTTCGGAAGGTTCCTGGGGGTGCTCTAAGCCCTACACCTAACTGAAGCAAGTCATTTGGGGTGAGAGGTTTCAAGTCCTTTGGATCATCTGACACTGGAGTGAGTGGTCTACCATTGACTATGTATTCAACCTCACAGAATACTGTGTTCAATCTCTCATCATCCAGGACTTGATCTTTTAGTATGGAGTTCAGTACCTTGCGTACTGTCCTGATTTGCCTTTCCCAGACTCCACCCATGTGGGATGCAGCTGGCGGATTGAACTCCCACTTTATCTCTCTGATCAAGAGACTTTCCTGTGTCGTGTGGTCTTGATTCCACCTTTGAATTGACTCCCGCAACTCTTTATTTCCTCCAACAAAGTTGGTTCCATTGTCTGACCTGATCTTTTCAGGTTTTCCTCTCCTAGAGATAAACCTGATTAGTGAGTTGATGAAAGAATCACCATCCATTGAGCTGAGGATTTCTATATGTATTGCTCTGGTTGTTAAGCAGGTGAAAAGACAGCCATACCTCTTTTCTTGACTACGGCCCCTTTTTACATAAAATGGGCCAAAACAGTCCACACCAGTGTAGGTGAAGGGAGGCTTGTGAGGTGTGACTCTGTCTGTTGGCAAGTCTGCCATCTTTTGAACTCCTAACTGTCCTCTCAGTTTCGTGCATATGATACATTTCTGCAATACCTTATTCACTAAGGGACGTCCTTGTGGTATCCAGTATTTTTCTCGGACCTTTGAGAGTACATACTCTCTACCTGAGTGTCTGGAGGTCCATTCATGTGTGTGTCGCACAATAAGCTCTGCAATATGATGGTCCTTAGGCAGTATCAAAGGGTGCTTGGCCGAGTCAATTATCGGTGCACTTTGAAGTCTGCCCTGTACTCTGAGCATACCATCCTCATCTCTGAATGGCTCCAATTTGAAGATTGTGCTCTTGTGAGACACTTGCTTGCCTGATTTTAGGCTTCTGAACTCATCTGAATAACAATTTTGTTGTACATGCTTGATAATGCTTCTCTCTGCATTTTGAAGTTCATCAACAGTTAGGCTAGGAGTCAGTTTAGGCTTTCCTTTTGTCAGCCAATCACAGAAGCGGATCAGCCATGCAATTGCCCTTTTTAGACGATACCAGCTTGAGTACCGCTTGAACATTTGCTCCAAGTGATCAGGTGCATCAGTGACTACAACACATGCCTTTGCTTCTTTCTTCACTTCTTGGTCATCTGCTAGCATGTCAGGAGATGTTTGAGGAACAACCGGCCACTGGGACTCATTCTCCCACAAGAAGTCCGGTCCCTGTTTCCATCTTTTGCTAGACAGAATTTCATTTGCACTGAGGCCACGTGAAGCATCATCTGCTGGGTTTGATTTGGTATCTACATACCTCCATTGACTTGGTAAAGATCCATCATGGATGATTGCTACTCTGTTGGCAACAAAAGTCTGGAACCTCTTGGTAGTGTTCTTGATGTACTGCAAGACTATCATACTGTCAGTCCAAAAGATGGATTCTGTGATTTTCAGACGAAGTTCTCTTCGCAGTAAGCTGTCCATCTTCACAGCAATCACAGCTGCTGATAACTCTAGTCTGGGAATTGTCATGTGCTTGATGGGAGCAAGTCTTGATTTGCCTAACAGGAAGGAGCAGTGGATTTGTCCTTGTTCATTTACCACACGAAGATAAGATGCTGTGCCGTAAGCTTCTTCAGATGCATCAGAAAAGTGGTGAAGTTGGATCTTCACACACTTACCAAAGTCCTGTGGCACAAGGCAACGTCTCACTTTGAACTCTTCAAGATGTGGCAGTTCTTCCAACCACCTTTTCCACTTCTTTACATTGTCAGGCTCCAGCTCATCATCCCAACTTTTATCTCTCTTGCATTCATCTTGAAATATCTTCTTTGCTTGGAGAATGAATGGGCATACAAAACCTAAAGGGTCATACACAGAACTGACCACTCTGAGAAGCCCTCTTCGGGTGAATATCACTTCTTTTTCCTTGATTTTAATGCCAAATACATCTTCATGAGTGTCCCATTGAACACCTAGTGCCCTTTCCACTGGAAGTGCCTCTGAATCCAGATCAAGATCTTTGACCTCCTTTGCTCTGTCCTCAGGGGAAACAGATTCTATGACCTCTTTGTTGTTAGAGATCCATTTGGTCAGCCGGAAACCTCCAAGGCTTAAAAGCTGACAAAGTTCATCCAGCAATCTCTTTGCTTGATTTACTGTTGATACTGATTTGAGACAGTCATCAGCATAGAAGTTCTCCATTACAGTCTTGACAGTCTCTTCATCAAACTCAGTCTTGTGGTCCTCAGCTGTGTGCTTAAGAGCAAAGCTTGCACAGCTAGGGCTCCATACTCCACCAAACAAGTGTACTGCCATTCTGTATGTCTCTGGGGGAAGATCAGGGTTGCCATCTTTCCACCACAGGAACCTTAGTACATCTCTGTGTTGTGGAGACACACGTACTTGATGAAACATGGCTTCTATGTCACCCATTATTGCTATGTGGTCTTCCCTGAATCTTAGCAACACTCCAATCAATTTGTTTGTCATATCAGGGCCTTGCAGCACTTGCTTGTTTAGTGATGTGCCACCATATTCTGCTGCACAATCAAAGACAATCCGAAGCTTGCCTGGCTTATTTGGACTTGTGACAGAATGGTGAGGAATGTACCACTTGACACTGCTGTCATCTTCATTTTCCTGGACAGGTTCTGCATATCCTTTCTGAACTAAATCCTCTATACCTTCCTTGTAAAGCTTATGAAGATTGGCATCCTTGGACAATCTTCTGCCAAGACTCTGTAAGCGTTTCTCTGCCATTTTCTTATTGTCTTGCAGATCTGGTGGTGTGACCTTAAAGGGTATGTCCATCTCATAATGGTTATCTTTTAGTTTGATGGACCCATTCCAGACATCCAGAACCCTTTTGTCATCTTGAGACATCTGTGGGAGGCTTCCAGCCAAAGTTTGAGCCACATCCAATTTCCAGAACTGCTCAACTTGTGCTTCCAGACTTATATCTGGTCCCTGGTCAGCTTGAATGAAATTGCAAAGAGCAGATCCATCTTGGTTCTCACCTTGTAGAGGACCATTGAGTGTCCAGCCTAGAATTGTTCTAGTGGCATAGGGTTCATTTTCCCTTCCTCTCCTCACTTCAAGGGGGATTAGAGCATCTGGGACATCCTGACCAATAAGAAGAGTGACATCTGACTTCTCTTTATGGAATACTGTCAGATCCTTAAGATGATCCCATTTCTTTACATCTCCTGAAGATGGTATACTATCCCTTAGCTTTGGGAACCTTGTCAGGGCATAGACTCGTGGTAGTTGAACTACTCTTCTTTTCTTCTTTGGCCCTGTAGTTGCTGTGACTTCAAGAGAGATTTCAAGGCTATCCATATCTTTACCCTCACCAAGAGTTTCTAATGACAGGGAGGTCTTTTCTCCCTTTACTTCAAGTTGCTTTACCAAGTCCTTTGAACAGAAGGTTTTGTTGCTTCCTGGATCAAGCAGGGCATGGGTACGTAAGTAGTTGCTCTGTCCCTTTCCTCTGACATACACTGAAACTATAGGTAGGGCGACCTTTGAGCTTACAATATCTGATTGCCCACAGGCATAACTTTTGGCTTCTACCTGCTTGTCTTGAGACTTCTGATCTTCCTTTTGTTCCTCATCCTTTGAGGACTCTGACTTGGTGACCTTTGCTGGTTGATGAAGCAATGCAGAGTGTTTCCCTTTACACTCCTTTTCTTGACAGCCTTTTGGTCTTTTACACTCCTTAGAAGTGTGATTACCAAAGTCAAGACAATTGAAACACCTGACCATTCAGGTGCAAAAGGGTTTTGGTAACCTGCTATAGGTGACCCTGACCACTCAGGTGCAAAAGGGTTGAGCTTTGATTTCCTCACTTCTGGTTCTTTCTCATTTGAACTAAAGGTGGTAGGTTTTCTGGCAGTACTAGTACCTATAGGACCCCCCAAATGATGAGAAACCCCATTGTCATTAGCTGAAGTGAATATACCCCCACACTGCAACTTTACATCAGTATCATCTCTAGCAACAGCATTTTTAGACAAAGAAGCAAAGCTATTACCAAAATGTCTATCAGGAATATTTTGACTGACCTTTGATCCTTTATACACATAATCAGGATACTCAACAAACTTGGTCAGGGCATCTTCTTCAGCTGCTGCAGCCTCAAGTTCAAACTGCATTTGTAGTTGTTGACGGCGTAGTTCCATTTTCTTCCTTTCACGCTCCAGCCACAGCTCCTTCTGTCTGCGCTGATGTTCAGCCTCTTCCTGCTGACGTTCAGCCTCTTCCCGAAGCTGTTTTTCTCGGCGGCGTGCCTCTGCTCGCTGCTGTTCTTCTCGACGGCGTGCCTCTGCTTGCTGCTCTTCAACATCTTGTTCTAGTTGTAGCTGGGTAAGCTCAAGCTCTTGTAACTCCCAGAGGGCTTTAGCCTTGACTTCAAGAGCAGCCCGTTTTGCAACTGCCTTAGCTCGTGTGCTTGATGCCCTTGATGCCTTGGAGGTGGCACCAGAGCCAACCTGAGACACACTGTCATGAGCATAAATACTGTCCTGCAGTCTCTGCTGTTCCAGGAGAATGTCATACTGTTTCTTTGTGTCAACAAACCTTCCCTCTATCTGGGAATACACAGCCTCTTCAGTTGAGGCCCTATCAGGTTGAATGTCCACTACTAAATCCATGATCTCCTGATGCACTGAATAGAAGTTTGAGAATGCAGTTGCCATTTTCTCAACTGCAACTTTGAGTTCAGGCAGTCCAGCATTCTTGTTCATCAGATGAATCACCATATCAATTTTCTTAGTTAAATGTCCAGCATACCCACCTCTTGAGCGGCGCAGTGTCACCAGTTGTTCAGTCTTGACACTATGTGGATCCAACATCCTGCTTGATTCCCTGTGCCTGGAACCAATCTGTGACATGATGACTTGCTTAGTCCTTGCTGAGGATCCTTGAAGAATATTCTTTGTACCAAATGTGGTGGCCTTGGCCAATGATTGCAGACAAAGTCTTTGTTACAAGTTGACTTGTTGACAGGTTTATTGCTGAAGTAGCCACAGGAGGCCTACTCCCCTTTGGTAGACACTTATTTCCTATGGTTGTCACAGTAGCACATAGTAACACACAAATGTCCTCAGGTAATATAACATTTCAGCATAGAGTCCATTGAACATAACTGTGTGCAATAACATTCAGTAGTCCAACCTTAGCATGGATATATCCTTCAGGGTAATCTGGTATAATAACCTTCAGGGTAATAACCTGTACAAAGAATATTGCCTCCTCTTAGTCCTCAGGTACAAAGTCCAGTATATCAGCAAGGTAGTCCATAGGGTTGATGTGAACAGCACAGATCAGATGTAGTGATTGAGGAGGAGGAGAGAGGGACCTGCTTTTATATGCTATCTAAAGGCTGAGATCAGAGTCTCACATCATCCAGAAGTATGAGGTCAGACTGATGTCAGATAGGGAGACAAACAGGTGACTGATGATATCAGCTAAAAGGATGAAGTAAGCACACTGAGTGGTACACATGAGACAAGTATGACATCAGCAGGCATGAGATCAGCCAGTGGATATGTTCCAAGAATGCTGATGTAGGCTTACCACATAATACTAGGTCATTGAAACATACAACCATCAACATACCTTTACTGTACTTTGATTCTAACCCATTTAGTTATAAACTATGACATTCTCAATGTTACAGATATAACCAGAAAATACAAACTTTATTTTATGACAATCTATACAACCCTACTGTATTCTTTACCTTACACTACATTCCCGGCCCCTTAAATGTGAACCTTAGAAGTGAACATTTACAATCCCTTTTAACCTTTACAATTATCAAAAAACAAGTTTAACCATACAGAAATGATTACAGTATACAACCTTGTATAACTGATGACATGTTAAACAATATCTTGGGTATGACTATTACCATAGTTACAACACAAAATGCAATAGCAATGTCTCATGTATCCTTTTCTTATTTCATACAACACAATGGGATTTACACAATGAGCATGGTTACTCTGAATCAAATATAACATCACATCAGATGACCTTTATTCACAAACACAACTCAATGATATGTCTATGATGTGACTGACTCAAGCAAACAAAGCTTATCAATAGGTCTGACAAGTACATTTGTAGCAGTTTTGACCTCTGCAGATCGAACTAGACCATCTTTACCTGGGAAAGCTTTAACAACACGCCCAAGAGGCCAACTATTTCTTGCTAGATTCTCATCCATAACTAATACAAGATCATCAGTTTGGATATTTCTCTTTGTGTCTAACCATTTTTGTCTTAGCTGCAGTGTAGGGAGATACTCTTTTACCTATCGTTTCCAGAACTGGTCTGCCAGGTACTGTACATGCCTCCACCTACGACTGTACATGTCTTCCTTTCGGAAGGTTCCTGGGGGTGCTCTAAGCCCTACACCTAACTGAAGCAAGTCATTTGGGGTGAGAGGTTTCAAGTCCTTTGGATCATCTGACACTGGAGTGAGTGGTCTACCATTGACTATGTATTCAACCTCACAGAATACTGTGTTCAATCTCTCATCATCCAGGACTTGATCTTTTAGTATGGAGTTCAGTACCTTGCGTACTGTCCTGATTTGCCTTTCCCAGACTCCACCCATGTGGGATGCAGCTGGCGGATTGAACTCCCACTTTATCTCTCTGATCAAGAGACTTTCCTGTGTCGTGTGGTCTTGATTCCACCTTTGAATTGACTCCCGCAACTCTTTATTTCCTCCAACAAAGTTGGTTCCATTGTCTGACCTGATCTTTTCAGGTTTTCCTCTCCTAGAGATAAACCTGATTAGTGAGTTGATGAAAGAATCACCATCCATTGAGCTGAGGATTTCTATATGTATTGCTCTGGTTGTTAAGCAGGTGAAAAGACAGCCATACCTCTTTTCTTGACTACGGCCCCTTTTTACATAAAATGGGCCAAAACAGTCCACACCAGTGTAGGTGAAGGGAGGCTTGTGAGGTGTGACTCTGTCTGTTGGCAAGTCTGCCATCTTTTGAACTCCTAACTGTCCTCTCAGTTTCGTGCATATGATACATTTCTGCAATACCTTATTCACTAAGGGACGTCCTTGTGGTATCCAGTATTTTTCTCGGACCTTTGAGAGTACATACTCTCTACCTGAGTGTCTGGAGGTCCATTCATGTGTGTGTCGCACAATAAGCTCTGCAATATGATGGTCCTTAGGCAGTATCAAAGGGTGCTTGGCCGAGTCAATTATCGGTGCACTTTGAAGTCTGCCCTGTACTCTGAGCATACCATCCTCATCTCTGAATGGCTCCAATTTGAAGATTGTGCTCTTGTGAGACACTTGCTTGCCTGATTTTAGGCTTCTGAACTCATCTGAATAACAATTTTGTTGTACATGCTTGATAATGCTTCTCTCTGCATTTTGAAGTTCATCAACAGTTAGGCTAGGAGTCAGTTTAGGCTTTCCTTTTGTCAGCCAATCACAGAAGCGGATCAGCCATGCAATTGCCCTTTTTAGACGATACCAGCTTGAGTACCGCTTGAACATTTGCTCCAAGTGATCAGGTGCATCAGTGACTACAACACATGCCTTTGCTTCTTTCTTCACTTCTTGGTCATCTGCTAGCATGTCAGGAGATGTTTGAGGAACAACCGGCCACTGGGACTCATTCTCCCACAAGAAGTCCGGTCCCTGTTTCCATCTTTTGCTAGACAGAATTTCATTTGCACTGAGGCCACGTGAAGCATCATCTGCTGGGTTTGATTTGGTATCTACATACCTCCATTGACTTGGTAAAGATCCATCATGGATGATTGCTACTCTGTTGGCAACAAAAGTCTGGAACCTCTTGGTAGTGTTCTTGATGTACTGCAAGACTATCATACTGTCAGTCCAAAAGATGGATTCTGTGATTTTCAGACGAAGTTCTCTTCGCAGTAAGCTGTCCATCTTCACAGCAATCACAGCTGCTGATAACTCTAGTCTGGGAATTGTCATGTGCTTGATGGGAGCAAGTCTTGATTTGCCTAACAGGAAGGAGCAGTGGATTTGTCCTTGTTCATTTACCACACGAAGATAAGATGCTGTGCCGTAAGCTTCTTCAGATGCATCAGAAAAGTGGTGAAGTTGGATCTTCACACACTTACCAAAGTCCTGTGGCACAAGGCAACGTCTCACTTTGAACTCTTCAAGATGTGGCAGTTCTTCCAACCACCTTTTCCACTTCTTTACATTGTCAGGCTCCAGCTCATCATCCCAACTTTTATCTCTCTTGCATTCATCTTGAAATATCTTCTTTGCTTGGAGAATGAATGGGCATACAAAACCTAAAGGGTCATACACAGAACTGACCACTCTGAGAAGCCCTCTTCGGGTGAATATCACTTCTTTTTCCTTGATTTTAATGCCAAATACATCTTCATGAGTGTCCCATTGAACACCTAGTGCCCTTTCCACTGGAAGTGCCTCTGAATCCAGATCAAGATCTTTGACCTCCTTTGCTCTGTCCTCAGGGGAAACAGATTCTATGACCTCTTTGTTGTTAGAGATCCATTTGGTCAGCCGGAAACCTCCAAGGCTTAAAAGCTGACAAAGTTCATCCAGCAATCTCTTTGCTTGATTTACTGTTGATACTGATTTGAGACAGTCATCAGCATAGAAGTTCTCCATTACAGTCTTGACAGTCTCTTCATCAAACTCAGTCTTGTGGTCCTCAGCTGTGTGCTTAAGAGCAAAGCTTGCACAGCTAGGGCTCCATACTCCACCAAACAAGTGTACTGCCATTCTGTATGTCTCTGGGGGAAGATCAGGGTTGCCATCTTTCCACCACAGGAACCTTAGTACATCTCTGTGTTGTGGAGACACACGTACTTGATGAAACATGGCTTCTATGTCACCCATTATTGCTATGTGGTCTTCCCTGAATCTTAGCAACACTCCAATCAATTTGTTTGTCATATCAGGGCCTTGCAGCACTTGCTTGTTTAGTGATGTGCCACCATATTCTGCTGCACAATCAAAGACAATCCGAAGCTTGCCTGGCTTATTTGGACTTGTGACAGAATGGTGAGGAATGTACCACTTGACACTGCTGTCATCTTCATTTTCCTGGACAGGTTCTGCATATCCTTTCTGAACTAAATCCTCTATACCTTCCTTGTAAAGCTTATGAAGATTGGCATCCTTGGACAATCTTCTGCCAAGACTCTGTAAGCGTTTCTCTGCCATTTTCTTATTGTCTTGCAGATCTGGTGGTGTGACCTTAAAGGGTATGTCCATCTCATAATGGTTATCTTTTAGTTTGATGGACCCATTCCAGACATCCAGAACCCTTTTGTCATCTTGAGACATCTGTGGGAGGCTTCCAGCCAAAGTTTGAGCCACATCCAATTTCCAGAACTGCTCAACTTGTGCTTCCAGACTTATATCTGGTCCCTGGTCAGCTTGAATGAAATTGCAAAGAGCAGATCCATCTTGGTTCTCACCTTGTAGAGGACCATTGAGTGTCCAGCCTAGAATTGTTCTAGTGGCATAGGGTTCATTTTCCCTTCCTCTCCTCACTTCAAGGGGGATTAGAGCATCTGGGACATCCTGACCAATAAGAAGAGTGACATCTGACTTCTCTTTATGGAATACTGTCAGATCCTTAAGATGATCCCATTTCTTTACATCTCCTGAAGATGGTATACTATCCCTTAGCTTTGGGAACCTTGTCAGGGCATAGACTCGTGGTAGTTGAACTACTCTTCTTTTCTTCTTTGGCCCTGTAGTTGCTGTGACTTCAAGAGAGATTTCAAGGCTATCCATATCTTTACCCTCACCAAGAGTTTCTAATGACAGGGAGGTCTTTTCTCCCTTTACTTCAAGTTGCTTTACCAAGTCCTTTGAACAGAAGGTTTTGTTGCTTCCTGGATCAAGCAGGGCATGGGTACGTATGTAGTTGCTCTGTCCCTTTCCTCTGACATACACTGAAACTATAGGTAGGGCGACCTTTGAGCTTACAATATCTGATTGCCCACAGGCATAACTTTTGGCTTCTACCTGCTTGTCTTGAGACTTCTGATCTTCCTTTTGTTCCTCATCCTTTGAGGACTCTGACTTGGTGACCTTTGCTGGTTGATGAAGCAATGCAGAGTGTTTCCCTTTACACTCCTTTTCTTGACAGCCTTTTGGTCTTTTACACTCCTTAGAAGTGTGATTACCAAAGTCAAGACAATTGAAACACCTGACCATTCAGGTGCAAAAGGGTTTTGGTAACCTGCTATAGGTGACCCTGACCACTCAGGTGCAAAAGGGTTGAGCTTTGATTTCCTCACTTCTGGTTCTTTCTCATTTGAACTAAAGGTGGTAGGTTTTCTGGCAGTACTAGTACCTATAGGACCCCCCAAATGATGAGAAACCCCATTGTCATTAGCTGAAGTGAATATACCCCCACACTGCAACTTTACATCAGTATCATCTCTAGCAACAGCATTTTTAGACAAAGAAGCAAAGCTATTACCAAAATGTCTATCAGGAATATTTTGACTGACCTTTGATCCTTTATACACATAATCAGGATACTCAACAAACTTGGTCAGGGCATCTTCTTCAGCTGCTGCAGCCTCAAGTTCAAACTGCATTTGTAGTTGTTGACGGCGTAGTTCCATTTTCTTCCTTTCACGCTCCAGCCACAGCTCCTTCTGTCTGCGCTGATGTTCAGCCTCTTCCTGCTGACGTTCAGCCTCTTCCCGAAGCTGTTTTTCTCGGCGGCGTGCCTCTGCTCGCTGCTGTTCTTCTCGACGGCGTGCCTCTGCTTGCTGCTCTTCAACATCTTGTTCTAGTTGTAGCTGGGTAAGCTCAAGCTCTTGTAACTCCCAGAGGGCTTTAGCCTTGACTTCAAGAGCAGCCCGTTTTGCAACTGCCTTAGCTCGTGTGCTTGATGCCCTTGATGCCTTGGAGGTGGCACCAGAGCCAACCTGAGACACACTGTCATGAGCATAAATACTGTCCTGCAGTCTCTGCTGTTCCAGGAGAATGTCATACTGTTTCTTTGTGTCAACAAACCTTCCCTCTATCTGGGAATACACAGCCTCTTCAGTTGAGGCCCTATCAGGTTGAATGTCCACTACTAAATCCATGATCTCCTGATGCACTGAATAGAAGTTTGAGAATGCAGTTGCCATTTTCTCAACTGCAACTTTGAGTTCAGGCAGTCCAGCATTCTTGTTCATCAGATGAATCACCATATCAATTTTCTTAGTTAAATGTCCAGCATACCCACCTCTTGAGCGGCGCAGTGTCACCAGTTGTTCAGTCTTGACACTATGTGGATCCAACATCCTGCTTGATTCCCTGTGCCTGGAACCAATCTGTGACATGATGACTTGCTTAGTCCTTGCTGAGGATCCTTGAAGAATATTCTTTGTACCAAATGTGGTGGCCTTGGCCAATGATTGCAGACAAAGTCTTTGTTACAAGTTGACTTGTTGACAGGTTTATTGCTGAAGTAGCCACAGGAGGCCTACTCCCCTTTGGTAGACACTTATTTCCTATGGTTGTCACAGTAGCACATAGTAACACACAAATGTCCTCAGGTAATATAACATTTCAGCATAGAGTCCATTGAACATAACTGTGTGCAATAACATTCAGTAGTCCAACCTTAGCATGGATATATCCTTCAGGGTAATCTGGTATAATAACCTTCAGGGTAATAACCTGTACAAAGAATATTGCCTCCTCTTAGTCCTCAGGTACAAAGTCCAGTATATCAGCAAGGTAGTCCATAGGGTTGATGTGAACAGCACAGATCAGATGTAGTGATTGAGGAGGAGGAGAGAGGGACCTGCTTTTATATGCTATCTAAAGGCTGAGATCAGAGTCTCACATCATCCAGAAGTATGAGGTCAGACTGATGTCAGATAGGGAGACAAACAGGTGACTGATGATATCAGCTAAAAGGATGAAGTAAGCACACTGAGTGGTACACATGAGACAAGTATGACATCAGCAGGCATGAGATCAGCCAGTGGATATGTTCCAAGAATGCTGATGTAGGCTTACCACATAATACTAGGTCATTGAAACATACAACCATCAACATACCTTTACTGTACTTTGATTCTAACCCATTTAGTTATAAACTATGACATTCTCAATGTTACAGATATAACCAGAAAATACAAACTTTATTTTATGACAATCTATACAACCCTACTGTATTCTTTACCTTACACTACACCCCCCACTGTTGATAAGTAATGACCACTCCCTTACTATGATGCATGCACTTTACCTGATACTTGATCGAGAAGAATAACATTTAGAAGATGAAATACATCAAATTATGATACATCAATGTGTGCTTAATGATAATAGGTCAATTAAAAGGGATGTTAGCAAGGGAGGCCTGTGTATTATGGGCACAGAGTGGATTTCACATCGGCAATGTACGTACGTACCAACCCTCTGGGTCAGCCCCACGGCACATGTGCGTGAACCCCCTGACCACCTTCTGACATAGTGGCCAGGGGGTTAGGGAGTGATCGTTTTTTAACAACGGGGGGGGGGGAATGGTGGGGTTGCACGCGGATGCCCGGAAAAAAAAAATCCACCTCCCCTACTATCAAAGGGCAAAGTCTTTTTACCCCCTCCCCCACCCCCTTAGGAGATGAATACCGGTATCATGTGCAAACGTGCCCTTTAACCTATAGGGTTTACCTAGGTTGCATTATTGACCAATCAGATAAATCCCTGTATTCACTGCAGATCTTTTTGGGTACATTATGTAATACCTAGTACCCATCATGCTGGTTGTTATCAGTGCTTATCTCGCCCAGTGCCAGATCAAGCAATGGCGGACCCACGAGGCCTTAGTACTAAGCTAAGCCTATAGAAACGCGCTGGCTTTTTCTCTGAAAATGGATCAAATTATTTTGACCCCCCTCAGGAGTATTGAAAAAAAATTGACCTCCCCGGTCAAAGGGTCAAAAATAGTCCGACCCCCCCCCCGCCCAACCCACCAGCCGCCACCCCCCTCCCCGTTGTTAAAAAAATTATCACTCCCTTAAGCAATAACGTACCCTATTATTTATTCAAATAGAAGGCACTACTTTCAAAAGTCTACACACTGGGTCCTTAGGACAGTATGGACGGCAGCATTTACTCTCGAAATTTACCTGTGGCCACCTGGTGTATTGCTTTAGAAACCTCGGGGTTGCCTTATGGCTGTGCCCATGTCCTAACCCCAAGGATCGCTATATGGATAGATCGTATAATTTATTGGGCCCTAAAAAAATCCTTAGGTAAGAAGAAACCATTAAAACTCTCATTCGTCACTCGGGCTTCCCTAGCCCACTTAAAAGGGTCTATTTCTCCTCTTTCCTATCCCCTCAGGATGTCTGTCGTTCACATATGCACGGGCATCGACACATTCCCCTGTGAAATTGTGTAATGTACAAAATGTAGTTCTCGCCATGAATATGACCTTAGCTGTCGAAATGGCGTTAAACATCTATTACTCACTCACTCACTCACTCATTCGTCACTGTTCATGGCTGTGATGAGAAACAATTTTTTGAGTGGCCTTATATTGACAATCAGCTGGATGCCACTTAATTTACAACCTTGTAATAGTGTGTATTATCATATTGGACTAAACATTTTTCATAAGGCAAACCCATTTCGTCTCCCATAGAGCTTCTTTATCATAAGGAGGGGATCAAAATAAAATGGCAGGTTACCATCTTTAGTCACTGTCTATATGGACAGATGGCAAGTTACCATCTAGTCACTGTCTATATGAGAGACAGATGGCAGGTTACCATCTTTAGTCACTGTCTATATTAACAGATGGCAGATTACCATCTATGGTCACTGTCTATATGGACATATGGCAGGTTACCATTTATAGTCACTGTCTGTATGATGGACAGATGACAGGTTACCATCTATAGTCACTGTCTATATGGACAGATGGCAGATTACATGCAAATATACTCTCGAATCATATGGGATGTTTTGAAAGAAAGGAAACACCGTGAAAACTTGGTTTCTTTTCATGATAATCAATTATCACAGAAACATGAAACCTCACATGTAGAAAGCCTTTCTGTGCAAATATTTTAACATTTTGGCATATTGCATGACTTTCTGTGTAAAAGGGTAATGTCTTGACAAAAAGGGAGAGTAACGAGTAATCGTTTTGAAGGGATCCATCAAAGCTAAACCAAACTTACAAAGTGGTCACTGAACAGGAAATACAATAATATACCGGTGATCTTTTAAAACAAGACTGTTTTCACAGTGCCTTTCAGATTTCAGTTGTACAAACATCTGACTGCCATTGATGACACGTGCATGCAAACGCTGCACTGGGAAGTCAAAGTGCTGGAGGCCCCAGTCATCAATAAATCATATATGAATATATATATGTGCTGTGGTTCAGCAGAACAATGGTGCCAGAGGTGTGTGAAAGGGTTGCAATATGGCTGTCAGTCCACCCTGGAGTACACCTACTGCAACACGGACATGTACATAGGGCCTATTCTGTCAGCTTTGGGAGGTGTATTTTATACTTAGATGGGGAGTTGGTATAAGTAGTATATAGGGGCAAACTCAGAGCATAGGAACAGCTACTGAAATCAATTTGCCCTACTAACTCACTGGAAGTGACCTAGTTTTGAAACCGGAAGTAACCATATATGGGCATGTGACCTACTTTCTCTAGCTCTGATTGGCCGAGAGATAATTTATGCAAATTTATGCAAAACATGACCTAGTTTTCTCTGTTGGTTATTACGGAATTACATGAGTTTGTTTGCTATGGCAACACCACAGTAGCAATGAACTCTCATGGCGCTGTAGTATAAACAATAGGGGTGGTGGGTAGGTAAGTAAGGGTATATAGATGCAAACTCACCACATAGGAACAGCTACTGAAAGCCGTTTGACAGTATGCATGTTTTTTTCTTAAAATGTCCAGGGGTAGGTAGGGGTAAAATTTAACGACTACCATTCATTTTGGAACACTAGTACCATTGATAGTGGCGTTGTCCTATATGTGACATTGTGGTGTTACGCTTTTGGATATTTATACCGTGTTCCTGGTAAAGTAGGTTTATTAATTAATCCTAAATGTGAGTGAGCAGTGCAGAAGCCTACAGGTTTAATTGGAGCTAATTTTTGCTAAATTTTTGAAACGATTTCCACCAATGTACAGTGAAGTAGTTTAAAAAGTAGATGCAATTAAAGTTCCAAAGTGTTGTATGTTGTATCCTTGATGTTAAAATCCTGGATTAAGTACAAGGTAGTAGTAGCAGTAGATACAGTATATGAGAGCTTGCTATGTAGAGTGGAGAATTTCCTCCAATGTACAGTGAAGTAGTAGTTCCAAAGGTCTGTATGTTGTATCCTTGCTGTTAAATCCTGGATTAAGTACAAGGTAGTAGATACAGTATATGGACGGTCAGAGAGCTTGCTGTTTAGAGTGGAGAGTCAGTAATGAGAAGAGCTCGGTGTGTAGAGTGGAGAGTCAGTGTGAGAAGAGCTTCCAGGAAATGACACACTTTGATTAAATGCAGGCTTGGTCATGTGGTAAACAAAACCCGCATGACTGGTCAGTATGAGCAGAGTGATTATTTTTGTAGTGAGTCACTCTTATGGCAAATTTGACTTGTGCTTTTAGCCCCTAGCTATGTGACCACAAAGACGGGTGTAAGTAAGTTTGTACATAGGTAGTAAACCTATATATCATAGAGGCAAATGAATTACCATAATCTCCCGCGTAGAAGACGCGGTGCACGTAGAAGACGCTCCCCAAACTCACGGTAGGCTGGTTCGCGTAGAGGACGCATCTAACCCCCCTAAATCGATTTGTAAAAAAAAAAACGTACAAGACGCCCCCCCAACTCAGCAGTTCAAGCTGTCATCGGCACACGGTCGGCGTCTTCCCCGCCGAGCAAATCTGCAGCGACCGGTCTGCCGCGGTGCAGGCTCTATGAGTTCAAGCTGTCATCGGCACACGGTCGGCGTCAAACCCGCCGAGCGCCCGTCAACACGCGGTCTGCCGCGGTGCTGGCTTTATGAGTTCAAGCATCCATCGGCACACGGTGTGACGGTCGGCGTCAAACCCGCCGAGCAAATCTACAGCGACCGGTCTGCCGTGGTGCAGGCTCTATGAGTTCAAGCTGTCATCGGCACACGGTCGGCGTCAAACCCGCCGAGCGCCCGTCGACACCTCCCGGTCTGCCGCGCTGCTGGCTATATGAGTTCAAGCTGTCATCGGCACACGGTCGGCGTCAAACCCGCCGAGCAAATCTACACCAACTGGGCTGCCGAATTGCTGGCTATATGAGTTCAAGCTGTCATCGGTGCATGGTGGGCCTTATCCCCGGCGAGCGCGTCGACACCTCCCGGTCTGCCGTGGTGCTGGCGCTATGAGTTCAAGCTGTCATCGGCACATTTTCCCAAATGAGATGTTGGAAAACCCCGCGTATAAGACGCACCCCCAACTTGAAGAAATCCTATAAGACGCACAAGGCATTTGTTTGGCTTAGAGGACGCGTCTTATACGCGGGAGGTTACGGTAATCATTTCCTAACTTTTTTTCTTGATATTGTAACGAAAATTTGGTGAGGAATTTAGTTACTTTGACTTCACGCATGTGAAATTTATCTTTTTAGACGGTGCCCCTAAGAGACAGGGTGAAGCAATAAAATATCTTTACACTCAACTTTCTAATTCATTATCCAACTTTTTAAAGAAAGCAAAATCTAGAACATTATGAAATACATCAACTCAAGCAGTTATATGCTTTTAAAACAAACGTATGTTATTCAAACTAGACGTCAGTAGACTGACGGTGTTATGTGCCACACGTTACCAGTAGTTCCATTCAGATGATGGGGTATATAAAAGCGCTGTTTGTCATGGATAATTGGGGAGGTCCAAAGCCCATGATACGTTGCTCTCTTAAAACTAAAACTACTGACCGGCCTTAACCGGCAACGGTCATTATAGCGGCAGGGAGGTGGGTGTTTGATCATTAATTTTGGCTAATTTTGAGGTTTGGATGGGTGATTTGTGATCTTAGAAAAGAATTTCATTTTATCTTTCAGCATCGTGGAGATCCAGTCTAGCATCACGCCGGCGGGAATTGTGAATGACTTTTGAGAAGTCTTAAGCAAGTTTATCTTGATAAAACGTGTCAATGTTGTTGTTTTGATGCGCACATTAAGTGTGGGTGTTCATGACAGATTGTTGTCATGGTAACGACCGTCATGCAAGTGATTTCAAGATGGTGACCAGGCGCAGCATTTGGCGGGAAAAGAACATCCAGACACCGTTGCGGATGCCTGTTGAACAAAACAACTCGATGTAATATGTTAGTTATGGTTAGCTGACAGTGTAATCCAGTGATAGGGTAAATGGTTAAGTGACAGGTGCAGACTGATACATTTGGGGGCAGTTTTGGGGTAGTGGGGGTCACGGTGGGGGTTGGGGCTCTGTGGGGGGATGGTGTTTTGGGAGGGGGATCCCCACATTAGCGTCTCACCGATTTATCCATCATATACTGTATCTACTACCTCGTGCTTAATCCATCCAGGATTTAATAAAGAAGGCTACAACATACAGGCTTTGGGACTTCATCTACATCTACTCTACTGTACATTGGTGGAAATTCCTTCAAAATCAAGCAAAAGTTAGCTCCATTACACCTATAGCCTTCTACACTGCTCACTCACATTAGGATTAATTTATAAACCTACTTCACCAGCTACACAACTAGGAACACGGTATAAACACCCAAAAGTGTGACACACCACAATGTCTCATAATTATAGGACCCAACAATCAAGTGGAAATTGGAAAGGACTATTCTCCCTGTCAAAGTCTTAATTACTCTAGACAAATTAAAGCAAATGTTACCTCTATCAGCACATCCACAACCTTTTCAAGACCTCCCAGATGATGATGATGACTTTTGGAGAGAAAAATTGTCAGGTTTTTACAGCTAGACCCCTATACTAATAGGCTACCATCAATAAGGGGTAACGCAATATTTAACCCAATTAGTCAGCCCACCCCTGGTCAGTCAAACACACAGCACACTAACAATATCTAACCCCTCTTTTCTGGCACTGTCAAACCCTTGGCTGTGAATAAACCACCACAGGGGAACTGGCTTACTGTTCACTATAATCCCTGTCAAGTCACAGGTGCTTGTGTGTTTAAAACAACTCTATAAGCATTTTGTCCCAATGTCCACAGCAGGTCAGCTATGAACAAGTCGCCAGTGGACAGAACAGCTTAAACAATGGAACCCATATATATTGTGAAATTAGGTCAAATGGTGTCTTAAAGACTCTCAAGTACAAACTAAAGTTTGCACATCGTCGTATGACAAAATGGATTCGAAAAAAAAACAAACTTTTAGCACCTACATTATAACATTCTCCCACCACAACGTAAAAAAATAAATGACCCTATTAACATGGTAAACACTGTCACGCCACCTGTGCCATATGTTTCAAGATCAAAGAAAGGAGTTACTCAACATAACATTCTCTCCACCACAGCATGAAAAAATAAATGGACTCATATCATCATGTGCAAATTAGCAGTTTATATGCTGTTTACATGTTACACTCTGTTTACGAAAATTAGGTCTAAAGAGTGGGCTGTTTCCGTGATGAAAGTTTGGGCGTCACTTTTTGATTAATGGGGTCAATCTCTCAGGTTGCTGCAGAGTGTGGTTGAATAATAAATCCAGTGTGAACACTAAGGGGTAGTCCATGTATCCACATGACTGTCCATATACTGTATCTACTACAAAAATGTACTACTACCTTGTACTTAATCCAGGATTTTAACATCAAGGATACAACATACAACACTTTGGAACTTTATTTGCATCTACTTTTTTAAACTACTTCACTATACATTGATGGAAATTTAGCAAAAGTTAGCTCCAATTAAAACCTGTAGCTTCTACACTGCTCACTCACATCAGGATTAATTTATAAACCTACTTTTTACCAGGAACACGGTATAAACATCCAAAAGTGTAACAAAAAACTGATACACACACACAAGACAATGTCACTTGCAATGGTACTAGTGTTCCATGATTAATGCCAGTCGTTAAATTTTACCCCTACCAACCTACCTATGCATGTGTAAAAGATGGAGTGAGCACTTTTACCTTTCGTCATTTTAAGAAAAAATCTCTCTTTCGCTTTTTTTCTTGTTGTACATGGCAAAATATTGTGTGTAAAAGTGAAATTTTTGTAATGATTTCCATGACATTTTGGTAAATTTTGTAAAATTTTCCAAAAAGTTTTGCAACATTTTAGTGAGATGTTACATAGAAATAAAAAATACATAGATTAAAAACCGTTTTTCAACACGGATTCAGTGTTGTACATGGCAATAATCTTGTGTGTAAAAGTGAAATTTTTGTAACATTTTAGGGAATTTTGGGAAATTTGGAAAACATTTTGGTAAATGTTACATTTTCTAAAAAAAAAACATAGGTTAAAGGTGTGTTTTAACACATACTCTGTGTTGTACATAGTGAAATTTTGTTAGTAAATTTGTAAAAACAAAAAAGGTTTCAAGTTATTTTTTCACATGTGTACTTGTATTTTTAAAAAAGCACCAACATTGGTATCATGTTAGCAACATAGTAGAAACATAGTAGAAACGTAGGATAACATTCACATGAAAAAATAGGATGGGAAAAAAAGGCTCTTAACCCTTAGGTGCCCAAGTGCGCATTTAAGTGCAGTTTTGTGCTTAAATGCATGTTTATTGGAAGACATTTTCATCCAGACACTTCTACTGGTCCAATCTGCAAAGTTAGACCCTCTATGGAATGCTTATGACCTCCATTCATTTGGCTGTATCTTGAAAATGAGTTGTCATTTTATGTGATTCATTAACAGATAACCCTCCAGCTAAAATCTGATATGGTAGCAAAATGATGATGGATTATACACACATAGGTTCCAATATTCCAATTATATTTTACAGCAAGTGCTCATATCCTAAAGATAAGCCAGGCATTGTTTCTAGTACAACAAATCATGTTTCCTGTGTGCCAGTTTATGTAGATGCATGCAGGCAAATCAGCTTTGAAAGGTCTCAGGATTGGAGGGATTATGGATATATAGAGACCAAATACCACTAAAAGACAACAAATGGAATGTTTTGGTAACTATGGTTACTAGACCTGACCAGTAGTATCACATTCTTAACTGAAAGTCTTCACTGAGTTATGGGAATTAAGAAAATGTAATATGCCAAGCCCTTATCAAGATCAAAATTACACATGGTCTTATAAAACAAAAAATGAAATCGTGAAATAATGTAAAATCTTCAAATAATTCTGGGCACAAAAAGGTTAACAATTATGGGTTGAAGTCGGCTAAGTGCCGACTACCCATAGCATACCAGCTGCTGTGTTAGTCGGCACTTAGCCAACTTACATGCCTGAGGAGCAGTCTGGTACTTAAGGTTGCTGAGCCTTGCTGTGGCCTAAATCCAATCTCTTATGTTGCATATTGGATATATATAGCACCCCTACTGAAGACTTCCAGAAAAAAAGATGTTTATAAGTGACAGCTCACAGGGATGGGTATAAAGTTCAATTGTATCAACTTCTCATGTTTTTCATGTTCAGTGGAAAAAGAGGAAAGGGTTTTTAAACATTTACTACCCGTTATGGCGATAACCCCCACCCTTTACCCCACATCTAATCACCTCTCCTCTTACTTCGGGCCAGTATTTCTTCTATGGAATATCGTTACTGCCACCTAGTGGCCGGCAGAAAAAGGATGTGACCTGGCTAACTGACCTATTTCCGCCCCAGATAAAAAGCTGACGTCAGTGTAAAAGTAGGCATGCCACTTTTTCTTTCAGGTCCTGTCACAAGGAGGCGTGTAAAGATATGTATATATTTTACTCACATTCTACTTTTAACAGTGGGTAAAAGTCATTTGGTGCTTGTGACAGGAGCATACATACAAGGTCGTGTGCTATTTTTATAGCATGCTATAGGACACACTAAATAATTAATAAAAAGTTCATGTCATGTAAGTAGACACCTTTTATGTGGTCACATACTAACAGCCTACTATAAGGTTGAAAAGGTCAGCTATGCATTGGGCTGAGCCACACGGGTATAACTACACCTCCCGCTACAGTTACATTAGCAAAACTGCAGACTGATCGGTCTACTGAACTTCAGTGGCTGATTGGTCTCACACCTTGTTGTCCGACAGAGTAGTTACCCGAGCACCGACACTCAGCCCTATCTTTTACATGTGTCATATCATACTTCTTACTGTGATACATGTGTTTTAATATTGTAAGAGGGGTTTAACTTACAGGAATAAATCATGCACATTCCTTAAGATAATACACAAAAAAAAGGCAAGAGAACAAGGAAAATGAATTGTTTTCATTTGACATGTTCATGCTTGAGTGTATTAACAGTTATTACATGACTTCTGTGATTTTGGGTGCTTTTTCTGGATATTCCCATGCACATACCTGTCGATACTGCACACCATGATGCATGCATCATGACTTTTGTAAGGCGTGCGTTTATCCATGTAAGGGTCAAAAATCATAGAAAGTGTGCAAATAGGCCTTGGTGGAGTTTTGAGAGGTCTGAGAAAATTATGTAGTATCTCAAAAATATTTTTAGTGGATAGTGTATAGGTCCTGGGGTAACTGCACATGAAATATTATGAGTTAAATATGAAAGATTGTGCTATAGCGATGCCTATCTACCTGGAAATGATGTCCTCCCAAGTGACCATTTGGGGTATTTTCCCTTTATCAATTCAAAATGACCTATGATATGCTTCTGGTCCACTGTTAAAAAGTAGGCTCATTTTATGATAGCAAGGAATCAGCTGACATAGATAACAATGTGAATTCCATCATCTACTGCTTAAGATGGTCCAGATCTGTGATTTTTAATGAGATAAAATGATTATGTCTCTAGGAAACCAAACCCTCAACATGGGATGTTACTCAATGGTCACTCGCCCGGACACACAATTTCACCTGGACAAAAAAACACTTCCCATCCCTGATACTGCAAAGGTTTAGCAGCAATTAATTATCCCATACATTGAGTACTAAGGTATATGTAGGGGGTAAATAACTGGCATATATGACGTACCATTTTATTATTCCAATAATCTTAACATATTACTGTATTAATCAAAGAGTATATAAGAAATTAATACATTGAATGTCCATAAGAGCGTTCATGCTCCACTGAACACCAGCTATGTCAAATATACATAAGTTATAAGACCAAAGGAACCGACCTCATGGTCCACTGCACAATATAATGATTTAATGGTCAAAGCAGACCGACCTATCAGTCTGCTTTTCATCATCATCATCATCATCATCATCATCATCATCATCATCATCATCATCATCATCATCATCATCATCATCATCATCATCATCATCATCATCATCATCATCATCATCATCATCATCATCATCATTACACATGCGGAGTGGAACATAACTTTATACTTTTAACCAATTGTATAATTACTGTGTGTGGAAATTACCTGCTTATTAACATTTGTATTGCTGATACATAACATGTTCTGCCTAAGCTAAATAAACCAGTGATAACTGGAATAGCACTAATAAGAGCTTGATATTCTTACTCTCTATATACCACTAGTCATATAATATTTCTCATATGACAACTTGATCATGCACAATTACTAGTATGACACATAGTTAGGATATTTGAATATCCCTATTGTGCAGAGGAGGGGCAGGAATATTGAATTTTGTGTGAGGACAAGAAATGTAGGCAGAATCATGGTAAAAACCATTAAAAGAATTCTCATTTTATGATAATAAGGTCACATCTGACATAAAGAAACATGTTATTTTCATGATATACAGGTCAAAATGGTCTAGATCTGATATTGTCATGGTAATATGACAATTGTTTCTGTAGAAAATCAAGCCCTCAACATGGCATATTACTCAAATGTCATTCGCTCGGACATATGCCAAGAATCACAAACATTTATTATAAGTACCCTCATTTTATGATATAAAAGACACATCTGACATACATAACAATGTGATTTCTGTAATCTACAGGTCTAAATGGAGGAAATCAAATTTTATTTTCAACATATGTTACCCCCAACATGTAGCAAATCTTTTTAAGACATAATTGAACGCATTTCATTTTTAGATATTTAATGGGGGGAGGAGAAATGACCAAATTATCGCCCGGACAGACCACTTTACAAAAAGTAAAATGCTCCAGAAGAATAGAAAAAAATCCGACCAGGAACATAATTTTTGCTCCTATTTCACCAAAAGACTCTATAATTTACATAATAAAAGTGGACAGACACATACCTAGTCCTCATTCTACAAAAAAAATGATGAAATATGTCGATTTTATTGATTTTCCGAGCTGAAAGGGGTCAATTTTAGGTATGTTCAACCCCCTGGAGGTCAGAATATTGATATTGGACCATTAACCCATATATAACATCAAGAACTCATTGATCCCAAAAATGTGACCCAAAAAAAATTGGGGAAAAAATCAAAATCCTAAGTGTAGGGGGGCTGACTTTCACCAAAATTCCCATTTGCACACCTTCTGTGATTTCAGACCTAAGGAGGCCTGTCATCCATGTAAGGAGGCATGTTATCCATGGATAACATGCCTCCTTTAATACATGTCATACATGTCATATGTTACATGTTAAAACCTATGAAATTTTCATTGCTAGGGTAGGAGTCGAACCTGCAGTCTCCTGATTCCAAATCCAACTCCCTATGCATTGGGCCACAGGGACTGACGAGAAGTGGTTGGCTAGAACCAGGCCTCTATGATATAAAGCCACCCAGCAGTTGTGTAGTGTGAACGCTTCCACCCCAGAGGCTGCCGGGCGGCGAGGTGTGTGTACCGATCGTGTACACACACTCTGGCAGGCTTCAAACCAAACCAAGCCAAGCCAGGCGCCGAGGTGTGTGGCCCGGTGGTCTAGTGGGTAGCACATTGCGCTCAGCTTCTAGAGGTAGGCAGGATGAGTCCCGGTCCATGCAAACTTTTTTTTTCGCGTTTAGACCAAACCAATGGCTGCCGTTGGCAAGGTTTTCAAATTATATTTATTGATATTCTATTGATTATCTATTGATTGTCGTGTAATAAAATAAGTAGTAAATGGATATGTCATGCCTTCTTACATGGATAACCCCTTCGCCCTCCTTGTTGCATGTTATTGTTGGATATCAGTCACGTGTCATGACATATCAATTTATTACCTGTTCACTATATTAACCTTTTTTTTCGTCTCCAGCAATGGGTGCGCGGCGGTGGTGGTGGGAAAATGTTATGATAAAGGTACGCGTGCTATGGTAGGGTGCTGCATGTAAAAGGTTCATTGGAACATGTTGATAGGGGTCATTTATTTTTGTAACGTTGCGGTGGTAGAAAGAAACATGGCGGTTACTGGATAGAATAGAATAGGTTAGGTAGGCTAGGCTAGGCTAGGCTAGGCTATGAGGTGGGGGGCCTGACAGGACACCCCTTAAGTAATAAGGGGGGGGGGAAACACACACACTTTTGCGTGTGTATAACACACGCACACCCTACTTACCCCCTACAAACCCCTACCCTACCTAATTTATTCACCTACCTACCTACCCACCACCCCTGATGTTAAAATAAACTCGCCCCAACTACTGCGCCACAAGAGTTTATTGCTACTGCGGATTTCCAACCAAACTCATGTTTTGCATAAATTTGCATTAATTATCTCTCAGCCAATCAGAGCTCAAGAAAGTAGGTCACATACCCATATATGGTCACTTCCGGTCTCAAAACTAGGTCACTTCCGGTTCGTAAGTAGGTCCAATTGATTTCAGTATCTGTTATTATGCGCTGAGTTTGCCCCTGTATACTACTGGTATACGCCTGCACCAATAAAGGCACACATTCATAAAGAGATATAAAGATGTGCATTTATGGATGAGGTACATGTACCACATACTCTTTTATGGAGGGAGAATTCATGAAAGTATCACTGTACTATTGATCATCAGTGTTTGATTTTGATAGTGAGCATAGATGTCATGGATTTAAAATGAGAATAATATCATATATGTAGTGCTGTAACATGTAGTACTGTAGTCCTGCTATTCGTCCTTTCTAAATGTTCATCTAAAATGTCCGGCCACTCTAACTGAACCTTCACATGGATTACAAGGCCCAAGATGACAATTACCAGTAATTATGGCGGCTCATATTCAATACATTATGTTATAATGTACTCGTTAATCAGAACCATGCATGGCTACCGAGGACGATGGACCCTCTTTGTTATTCCTACATTTGTATTGGTGAGGATTCTGAATTTTTCAGATAGCCATAAACATATGGACCATTTAATGCTAAATAACTGCCTAACATTATATATGCAGGTGACACACTCAGTGAAAGCATATATAGCTGATAAAATCAAATTGCCGACTGTGTAAAAGACCATACTCTGCCCATATTTCAGCTTATTGAATGAAGTCACCATAGGCTTGACGATGTACATGTGCATTTGAATGGGACGCACTGCTAGAATAGGGCATGTAGCACTGGCTCTGTTTTCTCTCTTTTTTTCTTTCTTTTTCTTCTCATCATCGAGCGTCAATACATCTTAAACCCTCTATGTGCCACCTATGAACAATAGAAATACATTGAGAACTTAAGTGCATATAACTCAAGTCAGTGTCACTACCGATATCCATATAAAACGACATGTACTTGTAGATCTACCGTAATCTCCCGCGTATAAGGTGCAGCCCGCATATAAGGCACACCTAGAGTTTTGGAAAATTCTCAAAAAAAATGAAAAATTCATAACTTTGGTTCTACTGAATGAATTTTCAAAATTCAAAGACCTATGTGTAACTTGGGCCCCATGGACCCTCTGGGCCCCCATATAGCCATTATGACTAAGGGGGCATGTAACATTCCAAAAGAAATGTCTTGCAGCCCCCCTTGTGGATGCAATTAGCACTAAAAAAACGTATGAGACGCGCCTTGTACGCGGGAGGTTACAGTATATATAAATGCAGCTAATTCGTCCGAAAAAGTTATGTATCAACTTACGACATTATTTCACCACCCTACAACCTCCTCGCGTTCATGGGGCAAAGGAAGTAATTTCCAAACATAGGCTGATTGTGGGGTCCACACCCGGGGTCCACAAGCCAAAGTGTTCAGGCATGAGCCTACTACAGAACTTCTGGTATGTCACCAAAAAGAAATCCGAGAATGGACGGTATGCGTGGAATCCTGTAAGAACAGAATTTATAAAATTCTGGTTAGCTGTCTATAGTCCGTGATGAGACATTGTATGTGGATATGTTTAGAACACAGACAGGTCGACGGTGCTGTGTGCAGAAGGCTGTTGGCGGTCCTCTTTTAGATCATTCAGCTTGGAGATAACTTAATGATTATTGGGTGGAGCTGGATTGGAGCTGCTACTGCCTTTATGTATATACGAGACGTGTTTGTCTGCCCCCCCCCCTTCCCCTCCATGAACTGCTGTCTGCATCGAAGGAACATGTTACAGGATGGGTCCTCTCTATGTGCTTTGAGTATCGTCTGTGACCAAAGAACAACATTTAAACATTTCTAATAACTTAGGGAGATTATGGGTAGGGGATGAAGGACAAAGAGATAAGAATGCTGGAGAGTGGGGCACAGAGTGAGAGAGAGAGAGAAAGAGAGAGTGAGAGAGAGAGAGAGAGAGAGAGAGAGAGAGAGAGAGAGAGAGAGAGAGAGAGAGACCGAAATCACACGCAGGCGGCATACCCTCTTATTTGGAGAGTTTTTTTTTTTTTAGCAACTCCTTTATTCTACAGATGAATTTTTTCCAAGAACATCACAGAGTCTAATAAGCGCTAAGGGAATCCAAGTACCATAAAACAAAGCCGTGTTTATACCTCACAAGGGATATCCCTGTGCCACTTCTTTTGGACACAGAGACCATTATAAACAATATTCCATAACAGAATCCTTGACTGCTCTTGTGTTTCTACATGACGCTACTGGTGACAGGAGTGTCTTTTGTTGGACTTTATAAGGAGTATTGAAATCAGAACAGACTGTGAGTGGAGCACGGATCGAGATGGAGGTGGTGTCTCAGACTATTTACCTGTGCATATATACAGGTTTATACCACGATTCTGGCACTTCCGGTGGTTTTATATGCAATATATGCGTGGTATATTCTGCATATACCACTCATGTGCATTTTTGAAATTTTTGGTATATACTTTTTCGGGGTCAAGTTGGACTTAGAATATTTTGGGAAATGTGTGGCGGACATACAAAGTCAGTCTGGCCATCATTTCAATCTGAAAAATCGTCCCAACTCGTATGAGAATTGAACCCCGGCTGCAGTGGTGGAAGGCGAAGGCCTTAGCCATAGCGCCACACTGAACGGTGATGAAATCCAATGCAAAAATAAATAAGACCTTGACCGGAGAGGTACCGCATTTTCACACTCACTTTTCGTATGGAATCCACCATGACATGTTATAATATCAAAGTCCCAAGAAGTATTCGATCCATAGACGAGGAATGCGTGCTAATTTTCTCCATTTTCTTCGATATAAATAAGAATCCATTGATTTTCCAAAACGGTCCGAAATTTTCGGCGTCTTCCTCATACGACGAGCAGTTGACCTATATCTACATCCGGGCCACTGACACACTTTCGCCGGACAAGGAGGCGGGTGGGAATGGCCGGACCGCGACTTGCTTACGATGGAAAGATCAATGGATTCTCCTTTATTTTGAATATATTGGACATAATACGTATGGAGGGATCATCTAGACTATCTAAGGATGTGTATGTTTTAATTTGAAGACTTGTCATGGTTGGATTCAATACGAAAAGTGACTGTATACACAGCGGTACCTCTCCCGGCAAGGAACAAAAACAATGGCTTCGCGCAGAGCGGACACGGGCTGTGTCGCTTGCACTTAAAAAATGTCTTCTCCTGGCTATATTCTGTGGATATCAGGTAAGAAATTAATACAAAATGGAGGAAATCGTGGTATAAACCTATTAGGTGATGCATATCGAGGCCCACAGGGAGTCTATGCTGGATACACCCTCGCCGCTCCGCGGCTCGGGTGTATCCAGCATAGACTCCCCTAGGGCCTTGATATGCATCATCTATTAGCTTAATAGCACAGACATGAACGTCACCGTTATGACTATAATACAAGCGTAGGAATATACAATTAGGATACGTCCAATGGTATACATCAAATAACTACGCAATTCAAATCACTGGTTAGTTCTTCAGTATTTATATATGTAGAAAAGGTGCACCAAGCGATGTGGTAATTTTTGGGGTCCTACGTTATATCTTCTGGAGTTAATCTAGTGATATATCTTTAAAAGGTTGATTGTTATCTTACTGAAAAGAGAGAAACATGGATAGCAAAAATAAAATCCCCTAATCGTTGAAAGAAAAAAAAGCTTGAATACTAAAATCTCAATATATGTGCTACAACTGATATGACAACACACAAGTAAAACTCATACTCAAATCCTGCACTTTAATATCGTTTGAATATTGGAAATATAATATCAAATATAGAAACTTTGATATTGAATATTGATCATTCATATAGATCCTTCAGGGTGTTTTTTTGGGGTAGTTTGTGCTGTGTGGTGAGGGTGGAGGGGGCACCCACGGTAAATGCCGCTTTGAGTGAGTCAACTCTGGAGTAAATAGGGCGGACACCCGGGGGCGGACACTGAGTCAGGTGTTGATCGACATCGCACCTCATGATGTTTTGTTAGCAACTCTAATTTAGGACATGTCTTTTTTATGTGTGAGCACATAATAAGTATCATTAGAGGAAGATGGGTGATATATCAAAGAACGCGAGAATTGGCGGGGTATGAAGGAAAACTGGGGAGGGGGGGGGGCACAGGAGGAGGTGTCCGACATACAGATAGCGGACAGATACTAAAGTGGATGAGAAACATCAAGGATACGTGTACTGGTAGGAAAAGCACAAAACCAATTATAGGAAAGGGGGGGACGCGGCCAGCGACACAGAACGGCAGATGAGTGGCACAGAAGCCGCAGGATCCTGCGGCTCACTTTGCTTGAAAATGGATAGATATTCTGTCAGCTGTGTGAGTTGAATTTTCCTTGTATTATTCTTGGGAAGGCCTGTTGAAATGAAAAGAAAGGGTCATAAACAAACAAACAGCTGTAATCTAATTTTGACCACCCACCCACATCCAAGTTGATAAACAATGACCACTCCCATATGGCAGACTGAATCCCCTAGAATTTCCCTGAGCCGTGCTCACATAGAAAGTTCTAAATTAATTTGGGGTGTTAAGGCAAATACCTGAATTCAGCAACAAGATAGATGTTCAGGGATTGTAGATAATATCAATGTGTTACTGTATATATGCGTATCACATAGGATTTCATGTCAAATCAATCTAGAACTGTGTGACCACCTAAAACAAGATCTGTTCTCCATGGCTGCCTCTGCCTGACTGTTTTGAAAGCAGGAGGAGAACAAAGGAATGGGAGGGAAATTTGAAATGGACCAATCAAAACACAGAATAGTACATAGTGTGTCATTGTGCATGAAGTTGTGTCATGGTGGGTGAGAGTTGGTGAATCTTGATGCATGCTCACATCTCCTCACACAGTATGTCATGCTAATGTTGGACAAAATATCTGCCCCTATTATCACTCAATACAGAGTTTTTTTAACCAGCCTATGAAGAATTCCTGTATATTTGCTCCAATCAGCTGTGACCTAGCTGATCACTAGACATTAAACTTCATATCCTATCAAACCAGGACAAACAGATACTTAGATATCATGTAAAACATAGGCAATTCCAATTCAGTGCTATGTCCCAAGAACAAAACAAATGAGCTATTATGGCTAATGTATGCACTAAATCACATATATTTGGCTATAATTATGTTCCTGATTCATATGTATTTCATGCCATGTAAGAAAGGAACTTGCTCTGTAAAACATAAACTCTCATATTGACATTTACTCAATAGGCCCACTCTGCAAAGTACAAGCCATGAGAATCCATACAGTTTCCATAGTCTTTTATTTTTGAAGGCTTGGTGAAGAAATGTCATGCTAGGTTAGAGTTGACAGGTATTGACACATGTTGACATGTGCTCACTCTGTTCCCCTCACATCTTTATTGAAGTAAGTGAAGACATGTGAAGCTGCCTGAGAGTTGACAAGTATTGACATATGCTCGCCCAGTTCCCATCACATCTTTATGGAAATGAGTGAAGACATGTGAGGTTGGGTGAGAGTTGACAAGTATTGACACATGTTGACACTTGCTCACCCAGTTCCCATCACATCTTTATGGAAATGAGTGAAGACATGTGAGGTTGTGTGAGAGTTGACAAGTATTGACACATGTTGACACTTGCTCACCCAGTTCCCCTCACATTTTTATGGAAATGAGTGAAGACATGTGAAGCTGTGTGAGAGTTGACAAGTATTGACACATGTTGACATTTGCTCACTCATTTCCTCTCACATCTTTATGGAAATGAGTGCAGACATGTGAAGCAGTGTGAGAGTTGACAAGTATTGACACATGTTGACACATGCTCTCTTAGGTCTTACTGAAGTAAGTGAAGGTTTGTCAAGCTGAGTGAGAGTTGACATTGTATCACACAAAATGACATTATTTGTTATCACTCAACGTACTCACACATTCCTCACCCAGCATGACTCATGTTCACTCGGATTTGCTGGGATGACTTGAGACAAAAAAGGGACATGAAGGGGCGGGCGTTATGTACACCGCTCTGTACACCGCGGGCAGGTAGCTTAAATTTAGAACAGGGACTTTAAAAACCTGATGCAGTCTTGTGAGCATACACTGTGGTAATACTAACCGTATTAATGCTTTGTCATGTCCCTTCTTCCTACCACGCCCACATTAGATAAATATAGGATCTAACCAGAAATCATACCACCACTTCCCAACACCTACCTTATAGCCCGTTATAAAATATTATACCAACGGTAGAGAATCTTAAGAACTTCATAGTTATTCATTCCTGTGATATCAACTCAAGCGCGATAAATTATTTGGCACTCTTCTTCCTGTTTCGCTGCCATTTCTTACTTAAATATATCTTTCCTTCCACTATTTCTGATACCACATGGCAATAAGAGCAGTAGGTAATTAACGGGTTGGGTGACTTTGAATGACATGGATGGTGCTGGTATTACATCCCGTGCATAATAAGTACAGGGGATGTAGAACAGGTGGTGTAGATACACAACATACTCTAACTCATAATGGCATATTGCCGTTGTACATTGTGTGGGAGATGTTTATATCAGGATATATGCTGGTGTAAAGAATTACAATCGAGATGTTTTTTAGGGAGTTTATTTACCATTGAGAGGGGGCGCAAAAACTGTTGACCCCTACTGAGGGGGTGTAAAAACATTTGACTCCATTGGAGGGGGGATAAAAACAGTGACCCTGTTTTAGCAAGAAAAGCCTGTGCACTACTATAGGGGCGTGAAAATTCTCTGCTGGAGGGGAAGCAAAAGGTTTTTACAGCCCTTGAAAGGGGGGTTAAAGATTTTCACGCATCCGCGTAAAACCCACCACCCCCAGTTGATAAATAATGACCACTCTCTAAGGCAATGATTTAGGGCCTCTTGGATTAAAACATAAAAATATCTCGATAAACATAGATAGATAAACAATTACTAGTGCAAATAGGTTGTAATTGGCACTTTGGTAAAATTGTTCTCTCTTCTGTTTTAACACCTATTGACCCTTAGCTACCTGCTGTGAAAGTGCCCAAGCACTAGTGCAATGTGGTAGTATCAACCTAATTGGTTGGAACACCTCTTTTGCCTCTCCTGCAAAAAAATGCAGTTACAACCTTCTTACACTAAGGCGAAGAAATATCTGCATAAGATAGTAAGTGCAAATAATATGCAAACCGGACACTGCAAGAGGTTAAGTAAGATATCTGGTTCCATAAAGCAATCAAATGATAAGTGTCAGGGGCATCCGTGCAGTTAATGCGTTTAGTTAACATGTGACAGTTCATAGGGAGAAGCAACCCATATTTGACCCTCTCAAATATGATCGAGTAGATGAGACCTTTAAATTTCAGTGGCCAATAGGTCCATAGATGCATGTCCAATTGTATAAGCACAACAGGGAGTGGCAATTTCATTTTTCAAATAAGAAACAGAGCGTTTTGTATTTGATTAGGGGAGATCTAATCTAATGTATTTGGATCCCAGGGAGGCAAGCCGCAGCACCATTGTTATAAAACTTAATAGTGACTCTCATACTCCGACAACAATGGTTAATGGTGTACTCTCTAATATTTTCTTATTATTTGGTGAAATAATGAAAATAAGAAATGCAAGACTAACTCGCTGCTCTCTCAAACTGCCTACAAATGGCACATAAAAACAAAGCAGTGTGCACATGATTGGAGGAGACGTAGATTGGCTTACCCGGGGTGCTGTTCTACCAGTGTGTGTCAGGTGTAACTCCCACGGTGAGTAGATGGTGTGTACGGCCCACAGGTGGGTATATACACACGGACGGAGCCTTCCCCAGACAGGTGGCGACTGACACACCCACCTTACACTACTACAGCATCATCTAGCGGCCGCCGCCTCACACCCCTCCCCACATGTCCTGGAGGGTCTTGCCAAAACATGACGAGGAAGAACCTGAATGGGTAAACTCGTCTTCACAATATTGCCAAATAACTACTCATTTAAGGGATGTAAAGAAAATAGAGAATGGACAAATTACTCTTCTACAGAGTTTTTTATGTCTCAAAATAATGATTTATTCAATTCAATTGCCAGTACAGCTTATCTATACACACCTCCAGCACACATTTAGTTTTAACTATCTGTGCACGTTTTACCCGGGTTCAGACCATTCAGCCCCCAGCCATCCGGCCCCTGACCATTCAGCCCCAGCCATTCAGCCCCTTACCATTCAGCCCCTCATACATCATAACTACATCATAACCAAAAAGCAAACAAAATTGACGTATTTATGACGCATTTATGATGTATTTATGATGTACTTATGATGTATTTATGATGTATTTAAGGGCAAGCCAGTAGCAAAACGATTTAGACAGCATATGATGTATTACTGACGTACTTATGATTTATTGATGATGTATTTATGACGGAAATTACAAGGAGTGATTAAAGAAAGAGTGGTGATGTATCTATGACGAAATTATGATGTATTTATGACGAATTTATGACGGAATTATGGCATATTTATGACGAAGTTATGATGTAAATTACAGCAAAAAATAAAAGAAAGGGCAGATGACGTATTTATGATGAAGTTATGATGGAAGAATGACGTATTTATGACGAAGTTATGAGGTAAATATGACATATTTGGGGCCAAAAGGCTAGGGGCCGAATGGCAGGGGGCTGATTGGTAGGGGTTGTTTGGCAGGGGCCAAATGACCTACAATCGTTTTACCCCCTGCACTGACGCGAATTCCTTTGGTAATAGAGTCTCCACCAGTTGCAAATCACGGGCCTTATCTCGTGCTTTCACGCAGCTCTCAGTCAGGTTCCATACATTATTCTCTCTCTGTGATGTCTACTGCTATGGCCTCTAACAAATAACCCATGCATTTCTCATTTCATGTCTGTATACATTTGTGTGTAGAATGACTTTTTCTAGTGCATGTATGTATGTATATCAGATGATTCTTAGATATGTGTGTTAATTGAGCTATGGGAGTGAAAAGTAGACATCACAAAGAGGGAAAAATCCATGGAACCTGACTGAGGACTGTGTGAATCAACGATATAAGGCACGGGATTTGCAACCAGTGAAGACTCTATACGAAAACGTGCACGTTTTATTTTTTTGGTTAACATTTGTGTTTTGGCAAGACCCTCCAGCTGCCATCCTGTCCCACTCCACGTCCCCACCCCCAACAATGCCCACGTCCTACCTGGCTGCACACACACGAGTTTCGACTGGCAGGGGCGGATCCAGGGCGGACCTAAGATGTCCACTTTTTATGCCCTGATTCCTGACCTTTATCTCTCTTCGATATAGTTTTTATTGTGTGCAAATTGTACAATTCATGACTCTACAGTATCTAAAATATTATAAAAATGTCAGAGATGTCAGGAATCTTTATCAGAGTGATATCAAATGGAAACAAGGGGCCACCTATACCAAAAAATCCTGCTGAATCCAAAATTTGTGGTCTTGATTCTCAAAATTTGGCCAAAGGTACCTAAAAATGAGATTTGATGATGAGAATATTTTAAAAATGTAAAAAAGTTATATTGAAAATGATTGGAACTTTTTATAGATGCAACATGCTTATCAAAGTCAGTACCTCAATCTATATATCCAAATGTTTGCCTATCTCAACCTGACAAGTACTCTGCCTGTGCATGGCTCTGCCTCTCCCACATACTGCCTATCCCTTAGTTTGCCTATCACTCATACAACCTATCCCTTGAAACATCTAGAGTTTAATTAGGTTTTCCCTCAAATGGCTTAAAGGATTAAAGTTTACCCCTCACCTTTGTACCTAATTTTCTCTGTACATTCTTACCATTAGTCTACCTATCCTCAATCTGCCTATCATTCACTTTACCTATCCCTCATGGTGACTATCCCCCAACTCTTCACATCCCTCATGTTTGACTGGCACATCTGTGATATTACCTAGCACCAATGTATCTTTTGAATATGCTCACTTCACAAGGTACCTCTCAGCAGGATTTTTTGGTATAGGTGGCCCCTTGTTTCCATTTGATATCACTCTGATAAAGATTCCTGACATCTCTATAAACCCCTTTATCCTACATAGGACTCAATACTGAACACAAAAGGGAGCCTCCTTTTAAGGGGGGGGGTAGAGGGGGGGGCTGTTACACTGTATCCATAGGTAAAGCTCTGAGTTTCACCTCCTATGTATTGAAGCTTCTTGGTTTGAGTCTCGCTATTGGAAAGAAAGACAATACAGTGATTCCAGTGTATGCCAATGGTTTTTATTTACACAAGCGGCTACCCGGAAGGTGTGGGGGCAGCTAATCTATACTCTATAAGTGTTCTGTATGGAGGCCTGAAGGGCCTCTGACGAAGCGACTGAGCCCAGGGGTACCCCAGTGGTTGTCGCCAGATGTCCCATAGGTCCGGATCAGTGCTGCCACCTATCCGAAGCCTTACCCAGTCAACAAAAAACGTTGCAAAACGTTTCAGAACGTTTCCATATGGCTCTTTATCATGGCAAAATGTTTTAAAACGTTAAAAACGTTTTTTTGACGTTAAATAACGTTTTTTTGTTGACTGGGTAGGAACATCCAGCGGTAGGACTCACCTGCCACTCCAGACGACACCTTATAATAATACATGTACTGGTATACCTCTACACTACTCCCCCAGACATTAGATAGGAGTTATAACTTTTAGATATTATATAGGGATAACATATACATCATGTCTACCCGAATAATAGAGGTATAACTACGATAGCAAAACCGTACCATGTTAAAGTATCATATGAGAAACATTTGACCACATTTGATAGTAGTATTTAGTTACGAATAGTTATGATATGTAGGTCAATACAATTTGACATAAGTTGTTACTAATCAGATATGATTAACGGATCTGATTTACACATAGAGTCCTAAAAAAGGACTATCAAGTTGTTGTTAATTAACAAAGTTTGATTTATGACCTCAAAAAGTCTTGAAAAAGACTGTATAACCTTTAGTTCTAAGTAGAACTGTTTGATTTGAAACTGTATTAATGAACTAATACACCCGGAAAAAAAACGAATTGTCTATGTCTATACATAAGTATAGTCAAAGCAAGTTTGTTTTTTTTTAGAAAAATATAACATGCTATACGACTATATATATATATATATATATATATATATATATATATATATATATATATAAGTTATTTCGCTGCCAGGGAATAATAAATACCGGTAATAACGATAATAATGCTGAAATACAGTGATAATAAATATGACACAGTAATAATAAATGACCATATCACAGACACATGAGTTTGGTGGGTTACTGACCTTTGGGCTATCAGCACCATACATGCCTTTATTAAAACAACTATAATAATTAGTTGACAATAAGCATAGTCAGTAAAATGCATAATATAATAACAATAATATAGTAATAACAATAGTAATAGCAATAGTAATAACAATAGTAAAAATTTAAAATTCCAGGGAACACCCAGCGTGGTGTTACCTGTACAGGTGAAAACGAGCCAATTGACGGTTAGCTTGAACCCGCCCACTTTTATACCAGTGGGTTGTTGACCATGACGTCATACTATGACATCATAGATACCAATGAGCGCTGCAAATAGTCCCTAACCATTCGCGAATAATTATATAAATATACACGAGTGTATATAGTTCCATAAGTTATTTCGCTGCCAGGGAATAATAAATACCGGTAATAACGATAATAATGCTGAAATACAGTGATAATAAATATGACACAGTAATAATAAATGACCATATCACAGACACATGAGTTTGGTGGGTTACTGACCTTGGGGCTATCAGCACCATACATGCCAAAAACACATAAAAACACGCCAAACACATGTGAAAAACACATATCAATCAACATTGCAAATGAGATTGACACAATTTATCCAACTCCAATAATTCAACTTTGTAATTATGTAAATATTTAAAAACAGAGTTAGATTTCCAATTAACCCTCTTCTTGATAGACTCTATACTGAGTCCCGCATCTTTTAATAACGTAGCACCCCCGTGCCTCAAGGAATGAGTAGAAACAAGTCCCACGATACCAGCTTGAAAGGATAAAGACTTCAACTTGGAGTTGACATACTGGTACCGGAGAGGATTACCTTTAGAATTAAACAGATACTCTCTGCTACCCCTACCACGGCACAACCTTTCCAGACCTAGATAAGGACATAGTGGAGAATTAACATTCTTTGATAAATAGATTTTAAACTCATTTTTACCAAGCTGGTCAGTCTTGGATGTTCTGATACACATAGACAAATAATCTTGATGAAAATTAATGTCACCAACCTTTAAGGAATGTGGAGACTCAACCACATGCCCCACACGTAACACACCCCTATAGCATGTTAAAATTGCCATCCAAAATCTAAAGTCTGCCATGTTGGTTAGGTCCAAAACTGACCTTAACCTCAACATGTCTTTTAGAGAGTAATGGTGAATAACTCTGGTAGAACAGGTAGAAAACCTGTCAATACCATCAAGGGTCTTCTTTAGCATGAAGTTACCACTATAATCAGGATAGCCCTTAATTTTTTGAAAATACCAAACCGCAGACAAATAATTTTTTACAGATGATGGCTTCATGAAATCAGATAAGTAAACTGCATATATAGAACCTTGAGAGGGAGAACAAGGAAAAGGTTTTAAACAAAATTTTTTACAAAATTTCTTATACCTTTTAAGTTGTTGTTCCCTTGCTCTCGTCGTATTTTCCGACACACTCTGGGCTAAAAGTAACCTTTTTCTGCCTAGTAACCTCTCCCACTCTGGAATTAAAGCAACACATATCATTTTCACGGAGAGAGTTCATACATCTGCTCGGAATACCCTTGTAAGCAAGTCTAGAAAGTTGGTCGGCCAGGATATTATCTTCTGACCTAATATACGTTGCATATACCTCCACGTTATTGATGAAACAAAGCCAAAAGATCTCTCTTAGCCACTCCATACAAAGTTTGTTTCTAGACCTGCCCGTATTAATCATAGCCAGCACTTGCATATTATCTGTTATACAATGTATTCTTTTATTTTTACAACCTGAAATCCAACGTTTCAGACCAACCATGACAGGATATAGCTCATACACATTTATATTCCTATGGTGACTTTTTAAGTTATCCAATATAGGAGGGAAAGAAAAATGGCCTGAACCCAAGTTGAATTTATCATGAGATGTCCAGTCACCATATAAATAATCTTTACCCATCCAAGCTCCATAGCCCTTAACAGACGAATCGGAGTACATAGGTGTATCGACCAAATCATTCAGAATTAAACCCTTACAGTTGAAAACTTTACAAAAGTCCAGCCACCACTGCATATCCTGGCGAGTGCAAGCTGATACCTTAATACAACCACGGCGTCTGGCCCTAGCGCAGAGGTCAAATATTCGCCTACTAAAGGTTCTACCACCCTTAACCACCTGTGAGCAGAACGACATTAAACCACCGATCCTCTCCAGGGTCTTTTTAGAAATAAATTTCTTATTAACGTTATTTAATAAGAGATTTTTCATTTTTTCAACCTTTTCAATAGGCAAAGACAGTTCCAACTTAACTGAATCTATATTAATGCCTAAGAATTTACAAACTTGAGATGGGTCAGTCACCTTTTCTCTGGATACTACAAAGCCCATGTGGGTCATACATTCCATCAATAAATTTCTCTGTCTAAGACATTCATCATAAGTATCAGCAATTATGATAAAGTCGTCTAGATAGTTTACAATTTTTTCTACACCGTAGAATTTAGCCACCTCCACAATAAAATCAGAGATTCTATTAAAAATATAAGGGGCACATTTCAGGCCAAAGGTCAACCTGTTACTTACATAATAATCCTCACCATGTCCAAAATCCCATCTGAAACCCTGCATGGTCGTGTGAGGTGCATACACATTTATAGACCTATAAGCTGATTTCAAATCTACCACACTCATGAAGTCGTTCTTATTCAATTGAGCAGTCACCGTGCCAATACTATTATAAGAAAAGGTTGAACTAGTGGTGTCCATAAAATTATTAATAGAAATTTTATCAGGCATGCTGCAATCAGTTATGGGTCTTAACTTGCCATTTGACTTCTCTACACCACCTAGAGCATGGATACAACGAGGTTTACTATCACTCTTTGAGACTAGACCAGCTTCCAACTCGTCTAACAATAGGCCACACATTTCATTATAAAATTTTTCCCCGAGGATTGACTTATAATTTCTGCAATCATAAGAAGTATTGCAATCAGGGTCGACTATCCTGAACCCCTCAACAAAACCTTGCCATAAGAATAATGCCTCTTTATCATTTATATCAATAACACCTTCTTGGGTTAAAAATGGGGCAACTCTGCAAGGTAAAATTTGGGAATTTTTCCCATTGATATAATGAACACAATCGCACACACCATTTATACAGCTATCATACACTTCGATGCTAGGTAAATTTCCAATAGCGACAGTAAAAAATGGTTCAACCTTGCCTTGTACTGGGTTACAATAAGATGTATTAATATCATCTTCAACATTTAATTGTAGATCTGCTACAGATTCCCCGTAAGGACTATAGGCACCTGAGCTCTCACTGATATCATTCAGAGAGACCAAATCTACCCCTCCAGCTTTAACTATACCAACACCCCGAGCTGGAGCAGCGGGTGGAGGCGAACTAGGGTCTACCAAATCTACTATATATGACTTCGACATCGACACACTGTCACACATAGGACCCAGCTCACCTGTAAAATCCTAGTCAGACCTGTTTACCTGGCAATCCACTTTACTGTGGCCTGGTTTAGTACATGAACTACAAACATGCCTATATTTACATGGGTCCCTAGAGCAACCTTCCACCCTATTAAAGGCATAACATGAATTCGTAGATACCCTAAATTTACCAGAACTCTTTGGCTTGGTCGAATAGGCCTTCTGTGCTTGAACAGTACCATCATATGATAGGTGCCTAAGAATGTCAGAGTTGTCTATCACTCCAAAGGCCTCTATCCCATCCTTATTTGCCCTGGTCCTAACCGATTTATCGTAAGCCAATAGGGCTGCTACTGTATACATTCTTGTCCCAGCTTTTTCAACCAGGACTTGAAGATGCCTCAACATGCCTTCTACATCACTGTTCTCTTTGTAATAATCTAAGATAAAGTTCAAGTTGACTAACATCAATTTCTCAACGGTATCGATCTTTTCCCGTTTTTTTACATATATTTCGTGGTCAAACTCACCATATTTGGTATTGGTGTGAAGCTTGGATATAGAACAATCTACTGACGACCCTCCTGAAGACGACCGAGGTCTGTGACGAGTGGAGAAAGATGATTTTGATCTCCGGCGACGACCACGATGCCCGACTTCGTCCCATTTCGAACCGTCGCTAAGGACGCTAGGAGACCGCTGCCTGGTTACGCGGCTGCGCTCTCGATGCGATGACGTCACCGGCCGTTGACAAACATTCGCACGTGTATGCTGCCACGCCCCCTCCGTAGGCTTCGTCTCGTCTTTCTTGTCCTTTCCAGCCACCAGCTCCTGTAGCAAACCTTTGATACTGCACAACTCGTCTTCCAATGATTCCAGTCTCTCCGTCTGGTCAATGAGCTGTACTCCTTCAAGACCCTTAGCGTGGTTGGGTGAGATGGACCTCCGATCCACCCCAGAAGATTCCAGCTCACTCGCAAGTCCTGAATTGACCGATTCCACCGTTTTCTTAGCCGATTTGGCCGATTTTTTGGAGGCCATAGCCGCTTTGGCAACTCTAGTTGATTTCCTCCCCATCTTGATTTGAAAAATCAAATTTCAATCAAGAAAAACCGTTAAAATTCCAGGGAACACCCAGCGTGGTGTTACCTGTACAGGTGAAAACGAGCCAATTGACGGTTAGCTTGAACCCGCCCACTTTTATACCAGTGGGTTGTTGACCATGACGTCATACTATGACATCATAGATACCAATGCGCGCTGCAAATAGTCCCTAACCGTTCGCGAATAATTATATAAATATACACGAGTGTATATAGTTCCATATATATATATATATATATATATATATATATATATATATATATAAACAAAATGATGGGGAGTCTTATAGCTTTCTCTCAAGTTGGGGGTGCGTCTTATACGAGGGGTAATTTTTCTATAGAAATGTACTAATCTTACAAATTTCAGCATTAAAATGTGTGTCTTATACGCGAAAATGCATGTGCTAAGTTTGGGGTGCGTCTTATACGCGCAGCGCGTCTTATACGCGGGAGATTACGGTAGTAACTCAGGAACAGCACAACTTGGTAAGTCCACATCAGGCAGCATCAGGAACAGCATAAATATCTATTCGGATATAGTATACAATAATCCGAAACAGGTACATCAGAAGGTACGCCTTATAGCATAATACATTCTGATAAAACTAGATCTGGTTATAAAGGAACCCGGAACACACTAAGTGCTTTTCTTAGCGTGTTTCTTCCTTAGAAGCTCCAAGGCGGAATTGGGAGTACTGTCCCACTCATCTAGGTCCATCTCAAACACCTTCATTAACTTAGTGTTCAGGTTAGTGTTCCTTTGGATCTCCTCTTTTACACGCTTTTCCATGACGTGTACAGAACCAGATTTCAGCCCTACCGGTTTTAAGGGTAATGGCATCACCTGGTTTAGTAGGTTGTGCAACTTCCTGAGAGGGTGTTGCTACTACCGGTGCAGCTACTCCGGATGGTTGACCTCCGGACATTGGATTCGTACCCTGCTGTGTTGGTACCATAGGTTCACAGTAGCAGGGTGGCAGGTTCTGTTTCAGACCCATGTTAATATACATTTGTAGCTGTTCAGGGGTCGCCATCGTGCTGTGGGAGGATCCAGCAGCGGAACTGGCAGCAGCAGGTGCAGAGGTCTTCCTGGGAACAAGATGACTTCCTTTGCTGACAACTAATGTCTGACTCTCGGGTCCAGGAACCTGAGACATTGTCGGGAAGCTCTGTTTATCAAGCTTTCCAGGCTTTGCTGCTGCGTTGGAGTAGACGACAGACCCAGGCTTCTTGAAAACAAGTGAGCTCTGGTTCTGTTTGTGAGGGTGGCGTGTCAGCGGGCTCTGGAACGCTCCTCTTACCATTACCGGATCCACCACGGTTCTGGTCTGTTCTATTTCTTTCTCTGGCACACTTCCCTTCCTTACTAGATTCCTCACATTGTTGCCATAGGCTCTCATGCATGTCCAGTTTGCCCTTTCCTGAAATCAGGACAATATTAGCTCTTAGTTTAGAGTCTTTCGACTTCCGAACTTCACAGAGAACTTGGTCGCCGGGACGGACTTTAGACCATGTCTCAATATGTTGAATTCCTTCGTGAGATCCTGATGCAGCTCCATTATCCTATTACAAGCTGTCTCAAGACCTTCAGAGTGTTCTTTCTTCTGGTGTCTTGCCAGATCACTACGTCGGTTGTAGGAAACTATCATAGTACATTTCTTACCCTTCTTACCAACAGTCAGGTCACAAATGTAGACCGGATGATGGTAGAAGTGTGCCTCTACCAGATGCCTCTGGAACCAGGCTGAAATACTCCAACACATCACTAGCATCCTGGTAGAAGGAGAAGGGACACGCCTTCTGCTTGTCGCTATACCACTTCTTAAGTGCCCATCTAAGTTTTCGCCTCTGGGTATATGTATAATACCCTTCTGCATGATTAAGCATAAGCCACATTTTCCTGTAGGCTTTACTCAGATTAGGATCCTCATCTGAGAGGTGCATCCAATCTTCATAATCTGACTCATTATTCTTATTAACGGGCCGGGACAAGCATACAGGGTAGAATCGTCCTTCTTTAAGCCATATGCACAGTCCTGGAAGCACATAGGCGCCCGGGTCTTGAAACCGGGCTTGGCGTTCTTCCAGCATTCGGCCTCTGTCTGAGTAGATGGGGTGCTATCCTCATCATACTCGACAGAAGACTCGTCTGGAGACTCCTCGCCAGATGAATCCACCTCCATGGTGTCATCTGGTTGACTACTAGTACTAGCGGTACTAACTTTCTGTTCAGCTTTGACAGTTTGACAGAATCCAGAAGGTGTTTCTTCCTACGCGACGCAGATCTCCTGTTCTTGGAGACCTGCCAATCTTCCTCTTCACTAGACTTATCCAGTTCCGTAACCTTAGTTTCAGATTTGGGCTTCCTAGTGGAAGAACCCTCACCCGAAGAACTAGGGATATCTGGATCCAGAGGTGTGACACAAGTGGAACTAGCATCAGACTTGGAGGTATCCGAGCCCTGGCTATCCAGCTTCAGGTCAGGTATGAGAGGAGCACTCCTCTCTCTCAGCTTCCTGTCCATCTCAATAATATTCAACTGATGTTGATCATCATCCTCAGCCTTCATACGTCTGTTTACAATCATATGAATGGCTGCATGTCTGTCCAGAGTTAGGAGACAGGAGTTCCTAACTTGGGTAATCTCGGCTTCTACAAAGTAGTAGCCATCATCCCACTTCTCGAAATCTGTGGCGGCATTACGGAACTCCTTCAGAAGATGGAGGTCGTAATTAACAGTTCTTGGATGGGGATAGGTTTGGCCTCGGGAGTCCGAGACACAACCCACCCAATTAATGTTATCACATGTAACATTCCACTGAGACCTATCTGGCTTAGGATAGGCCCCCAACTCTATGGCTCTGTTAGCAGAGTACACCGAGTTCCGGAACTCAGTATTGACCATGAGTCCCTGCTGGAACCATGTCCAGTTTGTAAGCCACTCCAGTGGTGTCCTTTTGAGTTGATGTGGGTGCATCACATCCTCGATAGCATGGCATACTCGAGGTTCCAACTTTACTGGTACACATCTGGAAGTGGGGAAACCGGATTCTCTGGTTCATTCAGAGAGAATGAGGCCAGCTTGTTCTCAAATGACTCATCGGGGTTTGCGTCGACCTCCATCCGATCATTCTCCTCCTGTGTCACAGGTGACAATGCCTCCTGGTCCGGGAGTACATCATGACTCAGAGTCAACCTATCTGGGTCACTGGATAGCTTGGCTGCAGTTATGGATTCCTCAGGAATCAATCCCGGGAGTCAATTCAACTCCTTTCCTGACTTGACGGCGTCAGGGGCCAACAAGGAATAGAGCCGCCTTCCTAAGAATCTGACTCTGTGGTTTACAGCGCCTTTCAGTAGCAAATCAGACAACGGACGAAAAACTTGTCCGTCCCAATCGACTACAAAAAAACAATATGGCGACACACCAGGTTCCGTGACATCATTTCCATGCTCGCAAGCGGGGTCACGAAAGGTCAACCGAGACTGGACACAATGACGTCACGCGGCAAAGCACGTGCTAGTTGCTGAACATAAACAAACTGATTGTTTCAGGTAATTATCACTCATGCTGTCGACTCGTCTAGGGATTTGGGTGGAGATTATGGAAAGCTTAAGCTAATCCACTGGATTATCCATCCACTACCCACTGGTACATCATACAGCGACGACAAATACACCTCTTGGGCCACTTGTTCCTCTTTACACAAATAAGACATCACACTTGTTGTGTTTACAGGTTAGGTCACTTCAGTCCTCTGGGCGAGACAAGGACTGCGGCAGATGACTTACCCCTTCTTTGGATAGTTCCTTTTTGGACCTGACACTCTGAAGAGCCTTCTTTAGGGATCCTGTAGCCTTCAGAACCCCTTTCCTCTTCTTCTTGTCTACACCTGCCGAGACTTTTTACACCACCACGCTTAGTCTGTGTTAATGTAGGTGGTACTTGGTTTGACACCTTCCTAGGTCTACCCCTCTTCCTTTTGGGTGTCGGGTTCTTCTCCTGGTTGGTGATTCAATTTAGATTCAGAATCTTATCAAATCCTTCACCATACATTTCTGTGGAGGTCTCCCTCCCAGACCATTCTCTCAGTCTAGCAACATTGGACTTATAAAATCGTCCAAGGTCTGATCTGATGATAACTGTACAACCACTAATAACTTCAGTCACAGTGAATGGACCATCCCAATTAGACGCTAATTTAATATGTCTGAGTGGTTCGTGTAACCTCAAAACTCTATCTCCGGTTTTGAATTTTTGCATCTTCAAATCCATGGCATATCCCACTTTCTGCCAGCGGGCACTTTTTTCTAAATCAATCCGTACAGACTCATAAGCCTTCTTGAAAGTGTGCATATGGGGCCTCACATGTCATTCGCCCAGACATGTGCCCAGAATCATGAAAAATAATTCTTATTTTTCATGATTCAGAATCATGAAAAATAATTCTTATAAGTATGCTTCTTTTATGATAGCAAGGACACATCTGACATAAATGATAATGTGATTTTCTTAATCTACAGGTCAAAATAGTCCGGACCTGAGATTTTCATGGAGGTATGATGATTGTTTCTGTAGGAAATGAAGCCCCAAACATGGCTTGTAACTTAGGCCCCTAAATGTCATTCGCCCAGACATAATTTCGCCCAGACAATTTTGGGCCATTTTAGCCCCCTGGAGCCCAAAATATTCATATGGGACCATCAAAACCCATATGTAACACAAAGATCTCATCCAGCCTGACACTTTGAGCCAAAAAAATAGAGGGGGAAACTAAAATTCGAAGAGTAGGGGCTGGAATACCTCCAAATTCGTCATATGCAAACCTTCTATGATTTTCGACCAAATACTACATGACAAGGGTCAGGGTCCATTCCTACAACCCCAAATACCAGATCAGCAGGCATTATCAAATCCTCTCCAAATACTAATAGATTGGGTGAACAATTAGTCCTCAAATGCACCGTGCTGTTATAAGCATCCCAGTCATCCATATTTTCATTCATGAGTGACTTCAGAACCTGGATGAGAGTTCTATTGAATCTCTCAACCAATCCATCACTCTGAGGTCGATATGGATTAGTTCTAGTCTTACAAATAGCTAGATACTGGCATATACCCTGCCAGAGATTCGATTCGAATTCTCTGCCTTAATCACTGTGCAACATTAGCGGCACACCAAAGGTTAGTACCCATCCTTTTACAAAGGCTTCAGCACAAGTTACAGCTTTATGATCCGGTAGTGGAAAAACTTTAGTATACTTAGTATAATAGTCACACACTACCATCATACAAGTGTTATTATTAGCAGTTGTATTCAACCCACTAATGATATCTACTCCGACTCGAGCAACTCCTGGGATAGGGGAAGTTTGCCCATTCCGGGTCCGGGTTTGTTCTTGCAACAATCCGGACAGGTGGCGATCCACCTTAGCAGATCCTGTGACATGCCGGGCCAATAGTACTTTTTGGATAGACGAGGTAACGTGCACTTCTTTCCGAAATGACCACTAGTCCGATGACCATAATAATAATGTCATGTCTCATAGCATGTGGAATAACCACTTGCATGAGTTTCTCACCACTGTTACATGGCTTCCAACGGTATAACACGCCCTTCCGGACTTCAAGCTTGACCCATTGAGCAAGAAACCTTCTCATTTCTCAGGGAGAAGACATACATTATTAGGTACTAATTGCAGTAGCTTAGCAGTTATCGTGTTCGTATGGTATCCATAGACCATTCCAATACACTGGCAACCCAGGTTTCAAAAGGTATTTGAATCCCAGCCAAAACTGCTCTATGGGCCCCACAATCAGTACAATTCGGATTGTCACATTTCCAAATTGGTATCCGAGATAAGGCATTAGCATTAATATGCTTCACTCCTGGTCTATGCTGAATCTAACAATGTTCCAGTCCGTATTCAGACAGATGGGCTAGCTATCGGCCTAACATACTGGACTATCACAGGCTTTAAGTTCTAAAGTAGGGTTTTTCGTGTTTTGGGGGTTTTCTAAAGGGAAGCTATAATATAATCCAACACGGGTTTCCACCAGTTATGTTTCACCTCAATGCCATCTCCACTCGCAGTTTAAACTCTATATTTGGGGAATGTTCTCAAGCTAGCATCAAGTAGTAGAGCAGTGTTTAAATCCCATAGCCCATTTGGAAAGAAAACACAATTGGGTAATTCAATAGGTATACATACCAATCCAGGGTCGAATACAATTCAGACTCCAGCATCGATTTCACATTTCAATTTGGTATTCATAAACACACGCCTTAAACAGGAAGAATTTCAATAATTTAGATCCAATTAATTTTCAAAGGCAAGGGTGTCAATATCTGTAAATCTCAAATAATAATGCCCAATCTCGGGCATGAGTAATTTCCATCGTTATTGAATGTACCTAATTCCACACAATTATAAAACCTTTACAAATTTTCATCCTCATTAAAATTCCATAATGCAAGGGTATCTCCAAACCACAAATTCACAAATGTCGTCAAATTTCAGAGTATAATCACAAATGGCTATCACAATACACAATCACAAACAGTGGGTGTCTTCGAATTCCATCATGGCCTAACTCCAAGTTAAATCAATAGTCACAAATGGCTATCACAATACACAATCACAAACAGTGGGTGTCTTCGAATTCCATCATGGCATAACTCCAAGTTAAATCAATAACTTCATAGTGAGATGTTCAAGTGAGCATTGAGAATATAATAATGGGTAGTGAGACCAAGTGAAAGCTAATCAAATCTAAGTCCTTCTGATTTGTGGTTCCTCTATGTAATAATCAGGTCCTTTAGAGTGTATCTTTACCTCCAATTGAATGAAGTTAAGACTTCAGAAAGCACTCTAGACAGTGACCAAAGCTCCAGTAAATACTATTCAGAATTTCAATCGATTCCTACTTGTGGGCTGCTGAATATAAATCTCTTCCCATATAATTCCAGGACGAACTGTGGATCCCTTAGTTCTGAGCACAATCCACACCCAGCCCCTTCAGTTCCAGCCTTATATACCCCCAGACTGCCGGTGGTTTTGGTCTTTTGCCATCCGACACCCTTTGGACTTTAAACCTGATGGTATTCTAACAGATCATCTATAGAGGACACACCCATCCACTCATAAGGACATAATATCCACTGTTGCCACCGGGACCCCCAAGACCTACATGGGCAAAGTCCAATACACTGACTCAGCCTTCACAGCCACGCCTGGCATCCTGTAGGGCCATAACACGCCGCGCCCACTCTAGGCTTCATGTGACTAAGGACTTATAGTGACATTCTTTAACTGTTCCCGGTAACAAACATTTATGTATACTATGTGAATATACCTGCAGACACTTAGAATGGAGGAACACAGCGTCTTTATATTATATCCAGAATTACTATTGTAACTCCCTAAACAATAGCGACTGAATTGTCGCTCTTCTTAATTCCCTATAACTCAATACCTTCAGCATCTCAAAAGTTCAACAACCATCTTAAGGAAGAATGATCCGTACGCAAAGTAAAGTCAGTTCCCCATAAGAAATGTTTGAACTTCTTAGTATACACCACTACTGCTAACAGCTCTCGCTCAGTCGTACAATAGTTGCGTTGAGTTTTACTTAATGTATTGCTAGCAAAAGCTAGTGGTACTTCTACTCCATTCTGGACCTGTGATAGAGTAGCACAAATGCTATCATTACTAGCATCTGTATCCAGTGTGAAATGATCCGTCTCATTCGGATATTGCAATACGGGAGTACTCATGAACAGATCCTTTAGCTTGTAAAAAGCAGAATCTTGTTCATTAGTCCAAGGAAACCTATCCTTGGAGTCCAGTTAGCTAAAACTTGTAGGAGATAACTGACTCTAGAATAATTGGGGATGAAGTCCCAGTAATAGGAACAGAACCCCAAGAATGACCTTACTTCTTTAGGTGATCTGGGTCTACTCCAATTCGTAACTGATTCGATTTTATCCGGATCAGCTTTAATTCCATCATTTGAAATGATGCGGCCCAAATAATTTATGGACTGTTTGAACAGATGACAAATTCTTAGGTTTCAGTTTGAGACCATTTGAAATAATCCATTCCAACACTAACTTGAGATTCTGAGAGCATTCTTCGAAAGTTTTTCCGAATACTATCACATCATCAAGGTATACAAGACATCTTTTCCACAACAGGTCACTCAGAAGAGTTTCCATCATTGCTTCAAATGTAGCTGGTGCGTTGCATAAGCCAAAAGGCATCACATTGTATTAAAACAATCCGATATGGCTCGAGAACGCAGTCTTCTCCATGTCTGCAGGGTTCATACCTACCTGCTAGTATCCAGATTGCAAATCTAGGGTACAAAACCAACTGTTACCTCCTAATGAGTCTATTGTCTCATCATTTTGAGGCAATAGATACAAATTATTTTTCGTTACTCCATTTAACTTCTTGTCTATACAGAATCCTAAGGTACCATCTTTCTTAAAAGGTTCCGCATCTCCAGTATCTAGATACTATGCACAACCTTGGTGGTTGTACCTAATGGTGCACCAGGTTTAGCAAAAGCATTCTTGTATTGTTCAAGCAGTCCAAGCAGTTCCTTCTTATCCTCATATAACTTCCCTAAGTGATCCGAGATGTCTTCCGTATCTGTCACTTTTGGTAATTTAAAACTACTATCTGTAACCGTTTCCAAAAGTGTAACACCTCCAAAAATCTGTCCTTTCTTCGAGTAGATAGGCCTAGTAATCAGGTTTGAAACTAGTACTACAGTCCAAGATGCATTTGCTACCATAGTGTCTACCGAAGTCAATCCCATACTAGACAAGGTAATTACATCTGGTTCTATCACTGCAGCTTGATTCTGCATAGCTGGATCACTCCTTAATAGCACATCACAGGCTACCCCTGCTGGAATCTGAACGGTATGAGTGACACTCACCATACTACTTACTTGTCTCAGTACACACTGCATCTTTACAGGATACAGGTATTTCACACTCAACACTCCTGATTGTGGTTCCAGCACCACACCATACAGGGAGGCGAAATCCAACCCAAGTATCCCCTCACCTGATATATCCGCAATGGTGGCACTCATGACATAGTCATGTATCCCATCCATTTGCAACTTAACACAAGTTCTACCATACGTTTGCATTCTACTGCCATCGGCCGTCTGAGCATTTCCTCCTGATAAGAGAGTATCATGCACATCCGGAATAAGATGATAGAATTTCCTGGAGATACAGGAGTGGCTAGCACCTGTATCAACGAGAAACTCAGCAGGTCTTCCGTTAACAGTAAGGCAAACATACCACCGCCTCCCATTTAGAAGGGAAGGAATGTCATTGTTCACACCAGGAGTCAATCCACATCCTTTAAGAATTCCAGACAAGGATGACCCGGGGTAGGTGGGCACTACCAACCCTGGCTAACTCGTAGCCGCCTACCTCTTCACCGATATTGGGTTTCCCCTGTGCTCCCTGGGCACTTGGGCTCCCTAACCTTCTGGCTACTTCCAACCACACCGGTGTTAGGTTATGGTGATATCATGGCAAGAATTGTCATTGGGATCTCCTTGCTTGCCCATAAAGGGACCCCTACTCAGTTTTACTCAATGCTTACACCAGAGAAACTTCCCTGTGTCCTTGGTACAGGTTTCTCTGCCGTACATTTGGCAGCATAGTGTCCTAATGTCTGGCATCTGAAACATCTTCTCTGGGATTTATCCACTCGGGGCCTCCTCAGAGCATCAGTTAATCAAGCAACTAATGTCTCTACCAAATCCATAGGGGCAACAGAAGCCACCACTGTTGGTGGGGTAGGAGTGACATTATGACTAACTGGGGGTCGGCAAACTACAGTTTTACTGAAAACGGGTCTATCTTTGCCTTTGGAACCTACTTTGCGATACCGTTTCTGACGGTAATACTTTCCTGCCACATGTACCGCACCAATATATTCTCCATTATCATCAGAAATATATTCCTCTTCAGAATTGACATCCTGAAGCTCTACAAACCCACTAACATTTTCTTCATATCATAACCGTCTATGGCAATGAAGAGGTCACTGAAGGAAGTGTTGTCCTTCCATGAATCCCAAACCACTTGTTTGTGATCAGCATCTTGCAATCCACCATAGAATTGTGTGAACAACTCTTGCAGATAGCCATCATCATCATGGGCCCAATTCAGACAGGCTTTCGACAATAAATCTTGTGTCTCTAAGCCAAAGACTTTATGAGATTCTTTGGGCTTCTGGGTCCTCTTTTTAAAGGTAACCTGTGGATCTTCCCTCACGATGGAGCCAAACAGGTTTGCGGCACATTCAACCAATTGGTCATAGGTACCGTATATCCCATACGCAGCTCTCCATAGTCCAGCCACTACAGTTGAATTCATCCACAAATGCCTGATACCTTCCATGGATCATTCAAATCATAGGGAGGAGGTATTCTAGCCTGTCTGCGGGCAGCATTATTTCATCCTCAAAGCCTATCAGCTTCTCACATGCTCCAGTCCATAATCTCCATGCTATCGGCACACTTTCGGTAGCAGTCAATGCCAAATTTTGGATACATTGACTTCCATCAAAGATACCCTGCATAGCTGCAGGCATGGAAGTCCTACGATTAGGTTTCCTACCATCTCCTCCACATCCGGATCTCCCGGATCCGTGTCCGCCTGGAGTGCCTCCGGCATTGTCTCCTGCAGGTCCATTACCTCCTGCTCTCGGAGCACCCCCAGAGGAACCTCCATTAACACCAGAGTTTCCTGCTGATCCATTAGGTACATACCCTGGATTAGAACCATACTGATTCTGTCCCTGGTTGAAACCACTCTCAAAATAGGAGAACCTGTTTCTTCCTGATTTGGACCCCCATGTTGAGCTCCAGAATAATAATTATTCTGTCTGTATCCGGAGGATATTCCTCTAGAACTTCCAGATACTCCTGATCCACTGAATGTAGGTGTTGAAATGTATGTATTTTGTGCTACATTCCCTCTCAATCCTAACATCACTTGTGCTCCATATACCTGGGACAGGGCTATAGGTTGCATACCCGATGTTGGTTGGGTCGGTACCATACCAGAAACTAATCCTGATACTGGTATATCACTCAGGCCGAAGTTAGGTAGAGGTATCCTCAGTCCAGCCGGAGTACCCTCCGGCTTTAATACAACCCCTCATACTCGTTATGTGCCTCACATTTACCATGCCACACAAGCATAACCCTCACCTAGCTCACATTCCCCCCACCCCCCCACACTCACATCACCTGTCTCATATTTACCACCCCCCACACACACACCTCATCTGTCTCACACTTACCCCCTCTCACACACACCCCTCACCTGCCTCAAATTTACCCCCCCCCCACACACCCCTCATCTGCCTCACAGTTACCCCCCAACCCACACACACACACAGCCCTCACATTTACCACCTCGAACACACACCCCTAACCTGTCTCACATTTACCCTCTACACACCATTCACCTGACTCACATTTACTACCCCACACACACACATCTCACCTGTCTCACATTTACCCCCACACTCACCCTTCACCTGCCTCACATTTATCCCCCCCACACACATCTCACCTGCCTCACATCTACCCCCCACACACCCCTCACCTGCCTCACATCTACCCCACACACACACCCCTCACCTGCCCCACATGCAGACCCCCCACACACACCCCTCACCTGCCTCACATCTACCCCCTAGACACACACCCCTCATCTGCCTCACATTTACCCAACACAGACAGACCTCACCTGTCTCAGCCTCACATTTACCCCCCAACACACATACACCTCACCTGTCTCATATTTACCCCCCACACACACCTCACCTGCCTCACGTTTACCCCCACACACTCCTCACCTGTCTCACATCTACCCCCCACACACACCTCACCTGCCTTACATTCCCCCCACACACAAACCTCACCTGCCTCACATCTACCCCCCCACACACACACATACCCCTCACCTGCTCACATCTGCCTTCCTCCACACACACACACCTCACCTGCCTCACATTTACCCCTCACCTGCCTCACATTTACCCCCCACACACCACTCACCTGTCTCACATTTACCATCCCACACACACATCCTCACCTGCCTCACATTTACCCCCCCCACACACACACACCTCACCTGCCTCACATTTACCCCCCCCCACACACACACATACACACACCCCTCACCTGCCTCACATCTACCCTCCACACACACCTCACCTGCCTCACATCTACCCACTACACCCACAAACCCCTCACCTATCTCACATTTACCACCCCACACACACACCCCTCACCTGTCTCACATTTACCCCCAACACACACACACCTCACCTGTCTCACATTTACCCCCCTCCAACACACACACACACCTCACCTGTCTCACATTTACCCCCAACACACACACACCTCACCTGTCTCACATTTACCCCCCTCCAACACACACACACCTCACCTGTCTCACATTTACCCCCCTTCAACACACACACACCTCACCTGCCTCACATCTACCCCCCACAGACATATCTCTCACCTGCCTCACATTTACCCCTCCCCACACACACACCCTTAACCTGCCTCACATCTACCCCCCCCCCACACTCACACACCCCTAACCTGCCTCATATTCACCACCCAACACACACACACCCCTAACCTGCCTCACATTTACCACCCAACACACACACACACCTCACCTGCCTCACATTTACCACCCAACACACACACCTCACATTTACCACCCCACCCACACACACCCCTAACCTGCCTCACATTTACCACCTCCCCCCGGCACACACCACCCTTACCCACCTCACATTTACCCTCTCCCCACATCTACCCTATCTCCCTCACCTTCCCCCCCCCCCACACCCGACACACCCCATGTCTGCTTCACAATTTATGGTAAGCCCCTTTAGGACCTAACCCTGCTCCCAGGCAGCCCACCACCACCATGCGTGGCTCACGTTTAGAATTTAAATCTGACATGAGTCACGACAACAGAGTGCTTTTAGCTAAGATGTTTTATTCTACAAAAAGTCTTTTGGCAGAACCGGATTTCGAGTTGCCCCGGTGCCTTTAGTCCATTGCTAGGGAATATTGAGATGTTCAAATATATGTAGAATGATGCCTCCCCACCCCACTTTCCCACCACCTCTTTCTACTCGTCTATTATCCCTCTGGTGCACTTCTGGTGCCTCCCTCAGCCACTACCACAACCCTCCACACCTACTAAGGTCAAAACGTAAAAGGTGTTTCAAGTTGTAAACTCGGTACATGGGGCCAACAAAAAATAAAGGTTTGTTTCCAGTAACATGACCTGAAAAGGGAGGGTCGGTATGTCGGATTTCTTTTTTTAATATTCTTTTTTTTAGACTTATATAGGAAATGTAATGGCACATATCAAAGGATCTATCAAATTCTTTGATTTCTTTGTAAAATAATGATGGGAAAGTGACAACTGTGAGAGAAGGGAAGAACACAAAAAGGGTACAGGAAATGGTGAAAAAGATGTTATGAAATTTTTTTCTAAAATATGAAAAAATGAGACAAAATTCTCCAAAATCAAAAAAAAAATAGTTTTTTTGGCCCTGTTTTGCTAGGCTCGGTCGGGTAACTGGAAACAAACCTTTTTTTATTATTTGGCCTGGTATAAAATTCTAAATGTGGGTAGGTCGGAATATAGGATAAATAACGATTACCAAGCACAAGATTCAACACGAGGACCCATAGATGCATGATTAGATCGACTAAAACGACTGACCTAACATATATGATTTTCTTCTCTCTCTCTCTCTCTCTCTCTCTCTCTCTCTCTCTCTCTCTCTCTCTCTCTCTCTCTCTCTGTATTTCTTTCTTCTTTTGCAAAATTGAAGAGAATATACTAGGGTCACGCTGTTTTGCTAGGCCATTGTCTCTCTTTCCTGGCCTAATCCACCACCCCTATTTCCATCTGCCCCCCCCCCTCGGGTCTACGCCCCCCCCCCCCCCTGTACTAGCCTCCCCAGCTCCCTACCTATCAGATATTCTCTCCCCTTTGCCTCACAGTCATCACCTGCCCTCAGCCTACCAGATATCCTGTCCCCTCTGCCTACCAGATATCCCCTTCCCCTGTATACCTACCAGACACCCCCTCCCCCCTGCCTACCAGACATCCCCTCCCCCTTGCCTACCAGACATCCCCTTCCCCTGCATGCCTACCAGACATCCCCTCCCCCTGCCTACCAGACATCCCCTCCCCTTGCTTGCCAGACATCCCCTTTCCCTGCCTACCAGACATCCCCTCCCCCTGCCTGCCAGACGTCCCCTCCCCCTGCCTATTTTCTTATTTTCTCTATTTTTTAAAGTATTTTATTGGGTACTTAATACAAATAACAACTAGAGTTTTCAGTGCCTAAAATGGATAATATGAGTTCTGATATCTAGCGATATAAGAACCCAAAATTGACAGCGGACATGCAGCGGAGCGGACATATTGAATCCTACCTTGACAACGAGTTGACACGAAAGTAAATCCTCCATTTTTGAAGCTTATGTACCAAATCTAGCGAAATGCTTTGGACATAACATAGTTGAAACCTCATTCTAACTCCCTGTCTGGTAGATTACTTGATATTAAGGCTGAATTTAACATAAAAAAATAGTAAACTTTCGAAGCGAGCGACTGGCCGTGCATCTTCGCCATTCTGTCAACACTACAGGTGCCACCGCCTGGTGTGTACAGAATGGATTAGATTTTAGACTGGCGCAGCTCTGTCTCAACATGTTCGCGCTAGTTGGCCTATGAGACTGGGAGATGCAGGAGGTCGCCAGCTTAACCATACGTTAACATGAAACCAAGATGGCGGAGGGCCGTCTTGTCGACTCGCAAAAGAAATCAATGGATTCTATCTATTTTAAAGGTAAATACTTAGGATTAATGGTGGAAACCGTGTTATAAGCGCAATATATCATGAATAGACTTGCACTCGTTGGCTTCATGGGTTTCATATAAGCATTGGCCTTCGGCTCATGCTTATATCACCCCCTGAAGCCAACTAGTGCAAGTCTATTCATCATATATTACTTCCATAGATAAGATAAACCAGGTATGGCGACACCACTTTCTGACCACAATGCTGTTATCAGTCATATTTAGCATCTATCTCTGTGTTACTTACATATATTTATAAGACATGGGATGTAATAATGAGATGAGACATGTAGATGAGGGTGATACAAAGATGGCATAACAGAGCTTAAGATTAAGCTCTACATAAAAAATTCATTATATTCTGCCTTAATTCTTCTTTTAAAAGTATTGATATCCTCCATTCTGGTGAATTCTGGTTTGAGCTTGTTCCATATCATGATTGCTCTATAGAAGGCACTTCGAGTTACAATAGTTTTAACAGTATGAACTAATAATCTCTTTCCATCATGAAACCTCGTATTTACATCCCTTCTATCAGCATACCCCCCACTTTTATATAAGTGGTAGGCATAAGTTAATAGGTGACTATTTCGTCTGATGTACAATTTTTTACAGCCACTTAAAACATGTAATTGCGCGGTTGTGTATAATGAACTCTCTTCAAGCTTCACCTTATATGCTATATGTAAACCTTTGTATTCATATAATTGCAATTCTTTTGTTTCCCCTGCTGCTTCCCTGTTCCAGATAAAATCAACATAATCAAATATTGGTAGAATCATACTTTTATATATCGTAACTGCTGTTTCATTGTAAATGTATCTCCTAACTCTGCCTAGTCGTACTAATTTTTCCCTTATCCTATTTGTCGTGATTTTTCAGTGTTCTGCAAAATTTAACTTAGGGTCTAGGGTCACACCAAGATAGGGAAAAGAATCAACCTGGTCTAACATATATCCATTCATATAAAAAAACGGATTCAATTTCGATGTATTATTAAAAATCATACATTTTGTCTTTTTCTCATTTACAATTAAAATATTATCAATACACCATTGGGAAATTCTGTCTATAGCTACATCCATTTGATCAGGGTCTGTCACTGATATGGCTGCATCATCAGCATATAGAGTAACCTTTGCAGTATCATATACAGTTGGGAGTGAATTTATATAAATAGAAAAAAAAGGATAGAACCCATGACTGATCCCTGGGGGACACCATTTGTGACTTCCTTACTAGATGACAGCTTGTTATTTGCTATTGTGTTTTGAAATCTATTTGTTAGGTAAGAAGTTAGAAATTTTAGAGAATTTTCGCCAAGTCTAAAAGTCTGTAGTTTTTCTATTAATTTTGAATGCGAAACAGTATCAAAAGCTTTTTTATAATTTAAATAGAGGCTAATGGTTGGTTTATCTTTAATAATGTTATCCAGGATGTCACATAAGTGTTCACATATTGCTGTCATCTTCGAGTGACCTTTTTCTATAGCCGTGTTGCATGGGGCATAACAATACACAATTTTCCATATAAGACTTCAACCTGTCACAGGCAATCTTCTCTAAGATCTTACCTGGTATAGGCAGGAGGCTTATTGGTCTTAGGTCATTAACATCATTAGAATTAACTTTTTTTATGTAGGGGGACTATTGTCCCAATCTTCCAATCTCTTGGGAAGGTACAATGTGACAAGCATTTATTATACAAGGAATGAATGACCTCAGGTATTGACAAAAAGGCATCTTTGATTACACAAGATTTAACATTTTTAATTGCTGATGGCTTATCAGTTTGTATGGCTTTGATATATTCTATTAAATCAATAAGTCCAAATAGTATACTCCAATTGGTGCTAATAAGTCTATGTCTTGTACCGGTTCACCATACGGTGCTGTATCATTACTATATATACCACTAGGTGGAGGTAATGCTTGGGCAAGGTTTTTACCTATATCTGAAAAGAATTTGTTAATAAAATCAGCGCACTCATTATGGGGTATGTCTAAACCAGTTATCTTATTTTTAAGCTTTATAAGAGTTGAGCATGTCTTATTGGCTAATAGCTTACATATGGCCATCCAAAATGGAATTAGCCAGTTTGAGGGCTGATAATAACCGTTCTATCTGTCAATTAAAAGATGGAATACGAGCATGGCAAGGAGCTATGGGTGCATTCGACCCACAACTTTCATCTCTTACCCTGTTTTCTACAGGCTTGGATCCCCAGCGCTAAAAAGGGGGGACTCGAATGCACCCGGTCCTCCGCTGGTCCCTGGCATGGATACTTTGACAGACCAAGCACAAGCGGATCTAAATATTTGCTGTGGAGGCCAAGATGGCCGACCTGCCCTTCCTGTTGACAGTGTTCAGGCACCTGACACAGCTATTACAGGCCAAACAGGCCTTCCGCAGGCCCCATATGTCGACAAACTGTACTGCAAGGACTCATCTGGTAAGTTCCATGAGATTTCCAGCCCAAACATCCCCAGTAATGCACAAAAAGGCTCAGCAGGTCTATCGCTCACCAGAGGTTTGGTTGTCAACAAAAGCTCCGGTGGCCGCACGCTCAACGGAGACCCCTCATACCAAGAGTACCTTGCCTGGAGGAAAAGTAGGTCTGGTGTATGCACTGATACTGATGTAAATAAGGGTAATTCTGCTGCGCTCCAGGGCTCACGTCCGCTTGGTGGGAATAAAGGACCCACACCCCTGGAGGAGGGTAGTAATCCTTTACAGTCTGTGCACCCACCTAACCTGCCTCAGCGTATTCTACATAAAGGTGTTGTGTATGAGGTGGTTCCTAACCAGCAACCCAATCAACAATTGCTATCAACTCAGCACACACTTCAGGCTGGTCTAGCTAGTGCCGGCTTGTCTTCAGCTTCACTTGGGATTCTGGGGGAAAACGCGAGCAGTCTACTCTCCAATCCTACTCCCACAGGTATCTGGTATGCCGGATTTAGACTGGCTTAACAACTTTAAAATGTTTTCCGACACCTCAAAACGTAAACGCTCAACCAATAAATTGAGGCCTGATTGTCACATAGATACAGACAAAAAGTTTGAAGACATGAGCTTTCAAGAATTGATCAATGGTATGAACTGTGTAGCTGAATTCATTAACACTGCTGGTTTGCCCCGTGTCACTTTGGATGGCTATCGGGCACACATGAGGTTCGTTTCCCTTAAAGCTCAAGGTGGAGCCTTCCCAGCGAAAGCTCTGGCAAAATACGATCATAAAGTGGTTGATGATGTTATTGAGGGTAAATTAGTGAATTTTGTCTCTGGTTATACCCCAGCCGTAGAGGCTTATTTGAGTGCGGAACACATGACCGTAGTGGAGAATTTGTTGTCAAGACATGATCAGAGTTCCAATCGCGGTAACAACAAACGTCGCCGCAACCGTCAGCGGGGGGGTAATCAGCCCGGACCGGATTGACCCGCAGACATATGCTGGAAATGGAACTCTAATGTATGCGATTATGATCCTTGCTACAAGAAGCATGTCTGCGCCACTTGTAGAGGCTCGCACAAGAAGAAATTCTGTATTAGTGACGACGTGCAATCGGATAAAAACGCCCATCAGCACGGCAATCAGCAAAATCAGTGACGGGACAACCATGCTTATATAGGTTTAGGCATAAGTTCCACATATGCGGATTGTTTGTCAGACCTGTGGCCCAACACTTATGATTTTGTAAACTGCTCAGCTAATATAACAGAATTGTTGTCTTGCTATATTGGTTATGCTCCGCTCTGGGATGCATCACTCCCGCATTATGTTGCGGGTATTAGGACACAATTTAATATTTGTGGTTGGAGAAAAATGCTTTCAGGAGGTCCCACACAGGTTTATGGTGAAGGTGGCTGGGACTGCAATGCCCACTACCTGTTAGATGGGGTTTGTCATGGTTTCAAATTAGTTGATACTTTGGGCCCATCCGATGGTTACTTTTGTAAAAATTATCCGTCAGCAGAGGTAGACGCTTATGATTATATCAACGAGTCCAAGGCATGGGCCCCCAGTACGTGGAGGACAAAGGCTTCCCAGTGGAAGCGTTACATAAGCTTCAGTAACTCGATCCTCAGACCAGCGCTCCCCACAGATGCTCAACATATGTGTCTTTATGTCGCAGACATGGCGAGAAGTCTTAAATACTCGACTATCCAAAATTACATCAGTGGAGTGATCTCATTGAATATGTACTATGGTTATGATGTCAAGTTTATTCGCTCTTCCTTTGAATTCATTATGATGCTAGCCGGGGTTCGCAGGGTCTTAGGTGATCCAGAGCCTGTGCGCCCTTCGTTCACTTTGAAAGACATACTCAATATGTATAAGTTTGTGGACATGAGTCAAACTCGTGACAGAGTTCTATGGACTTGCCTGGCACTAAGCTTTAGAGGAATACTCAGGAAATGTAATATAGTCCCAGATTCTATCGCAGCTACTGGAGTTCATTATCTCAGGCGCGGAGCAGTTAGTTTCACAGACTGGGGCATGGAGCTGGCCGTGTCTAGTTCTAAGACTATTCAACATGGCCAGAGAGTACACAAGGTGCCAATCACTTATGCCCCCGGATCTCCTCTGTGTGCTGCAAGTCTAGTCAGGTATATATGGTATTTAATAACTCCAATCTCTACATTAACAGTCAAAATTTTGTATTCTTGTTGATAATAAACGATACCATGTCAACAGATACAGAGAAGGTATTGAGTGATCCTGATTGAGCTAATGCGACGTTCATGAAACTTACGATTGTACATATCTAACATCTGCTCACATCCCTTTTTATCTTTTATTTAGTAAAACTGAAAAAAATCCCCATTCGTGCAACCAGTGTAGCCTGGGGGGGGGGGGGGTCCAAATAAGGTAAGACTGGTAGCACAGGTATTTGCTCTTTTGGCTGCAGGGTTCAACCTAAACCTGTACCTGCCACACAATGGCTGTCACAGGTGACCTCTGAGGTCATTACACTGGGAGCACACTGCCTAAAACGTTATAAAGACACCAAATCCCCATCCCATCAACAGTATGACGTCTGTAGTTAAGAGTCATACCAAAGCTCATTCTAATAAGGGGACTTTTTTTTTGGAGGGGGGAGGGTGTTAGCACCCTCTGAATAGCAATGATAAAAGACTGAGCACTCTGGGGATGAAGGTATTGGGTAAGGCCATTTAATTCTAATAACTAGGATTATGGATCCGCTGCTGCGATTTTTTGCAAAATCAAAAAACCGTCAACAATTCTAAAACTTTTCTACATTTACTTCCCCAAAAGTACAAGGATGCAAAGGTAATGGATACAAAAAGGATGCAATTATTATGAAGGCTTAAGGAGGTTTAGGATAGTTTTAAAAAAAAAAGTAACTGATAGGTAGGTACAACATTGTTGTAGTGGCAGATGACCTCTTGAAGATTAAATATTGAAACCTCTCCATTAAAGTATAAAAAGGGATGCAAAGGCAATGGATACAAAGGTAAAGGATGCAAGCATTATGAAGTCTTAAGGAGATTTAAGATACTTTTTATATAGTAACTGATAGGTACAACATTGTTGTAGTGGCCAGTGTTGCCGAAAACTGTTTTGGCATTTTACGCAGGCCATTTCCCTTTTACGCAGGCCATATGTATACTGATATTAACTGTGCATCAATGCATCTTGACATCCATAAAGGGTTAAGCATGCGCCAATGCATCATGCCATCAATGAAGGGTTAAAGGTGCATCAATGCATCATGCCATCCATAAAGGGTTAATTGTGCATCAATCCATCATGCTATGTATAAAGCGTTAATTGTGCATCAAAGCATCATACCATCCATAAAAGTTTAAGTGTGCATCAATGCATCATGCCATCCATAAAGGGTAAACTGTGCATCAATGTATCATGCCATCCATAAAAGTTTAAGTGTGCATCAATGCATCATGCCATCCATAAAGGGTAAACTGTGCATCAATGTATCATGCCATCCATAAAGGTTTAAGTGTGCATGAATGCATCATGCCATCCATAAAGGGTTAATTGTGCATGAATGCATCATGCCATCCATAAAGGGTTAAGAATGCACCAATGCACCATGCCATTAATAAAGGGTTAAGTGTGCATCAATGCATCATACCATCCATAAAGGGTTAACTGTGCATCAATGCATCATGCCATCCATAATGGGTTAACTGTGCATCAATGCATCATCCCATCCATAAAGGGTTAAGCATGTGCCAATGCATCATGCCATCCATAAAGGTTTAAGTGTGCATCAATGCATCATCCCATCCGTAAAGGGTTAAGCATGTGACAATGCATCATACCATCCATAAAGGTTTAAGTGTGCATCAATGCATCATGCCATCCATAAAGGGTTAAGTGTGCATCAATGCATCATGCCATCCATAAAGGTCCAAGTGTGCATCAATGCATCATACCATCCATAAAGGGTTAACTGTGCATCAGTGCATCATGCCATCCATAAAGGGTTAAGCATGTGTCAATGCATCATGCCATCCATAAAGGGTTAATTACTACTGGGCCACATCCAATTTGGACAGCTTAGAGTGGTGGAGAGACAATTAGTAGACTATAACTGGCCGTAGGGAAATCTCTTCAGCCAGACCTTATTCAGTAATGAGGATTACTGGGTTGGAAGGGCCACAGTTGAATGGGTTTTCTAGGTTCTATCATCTATGGGTCTACATGCATACTCCAGGTACACTTTTGTACTGGGTACTGAGAGAGGGAAAAATGACCTTTAAAAATGGAAGATACCTTATAAAGGTATCTGCCAATAATTGATTGCCAAAAGGTGATTTTGATTGGCCGAAAAGTATCTATGACGGTTGGTGGGGGTATGCATAGGAATCCATGTGTAGTGTGGGGGTATGAGAGGTGGGGGTGTACTGTGGGGGGGGGGGGGTATGTATAGTGTGGGGGTATGGGAGGTGGGGGTGTACTGTGGGGGGGGGTATGTGTACTGTGGGGGTATGAGAGGTGGGGATGTACTGTGGGGGGGTATGTGTACTGTGGGGGTATGAGAGGTGGGGATGTACTGTGGGGGGGGGGGTATGTGTAGTGTTGGGGTATAAGAGGTGGGGATGTACTGTGGGGGGGGGGGGTATGTGTAGTATGGGGGTATGAGAGGTGGGGATGGGAGGTGGGGGGGGTATGTGTAGTGTGGGGGTATGGGAGGTGGGGGTGTACTGTGGGGGGGGGGGTATGTGTAGTGTTGGGGTATAAGAGGTGGGGATGTACTGTGGGGGGGGGGGGGGTATGTGTAGTATGGGGGTATGAGAGGTGGGGATGTACTGTGGGGGGGTATGTGTAGTGTGGGGGTAGGGGAGGTGGGGATGTACTGTGGGGGGGTATGTGTAGTGTGGGGGTATGAGAGGTGGGGATGTACTGTGGGGGGGTATGTGTAGTGTGGGGGTGTGAGAGGTGGGGGTGTACTGTGGGCGGGGGGGTATGTAAAGTGTGGGGGTATGGTTGGTGGGGATGTACTGTGGGGGGGGGGGGGGGTATGTGTAGTGTGGGGGTATGGGAGGTGGGGATGTACTGTGAGGGGGTATGTGTAGTGTGGGGGTGTGAGAGGTGGGGGTGTACTGTGGGCAGGGGGGTATGTAAAGTGTGGGGGTATGGTTGGTGGGGATGTACTGTGGGGGGGGGGGTATGTGTAGTGTGGGGGTATGGGAGGTGGGGGTGTACTGTGGGGGGGTATGTGTAGTATGGGGGTATGGGAGGTGGGGGTGTACTGTGAGGTGATATGTTTTGCTAATGTCGGCGTGTGAGAGGTGGGATGAGTCAAAAATCCTTGCCTTGGATCAACAACACATGGTCATGATGCAGATAGGTCCTCACCCAGCAGGCAATTACGAACATTCGGCTGACATATACTCTATCCGATCATCTGAGAGCCTTTGTTATAGATAAAAACCACCAAGGACTGTGGACTATCAGTGAAGGCCTGATCTGTGATTGCAATGATATTTGGGATTACTGTCATGCTCTTAGCATGGCTGCAGAAGTTTGAGTTGTCGGGGATACATCCGCCACACTTTTTTAAATTGTCAAATTACCAAAATTGACATCACACCCCCACACTTTTCTAGCAATTCCGCCTCTGCATACCTCGCCCAACTTATACATTGCTCAGGTATATATCACTCCTGTTTTTTTTTTTATGTGTGTTTCATCAAGGCCTATTCATACTTTGTTTAACTGAAACTCCTGATAACTGTCCATTCAGAATCATAACGATATCCCCTTCTTACATAACTTCACATTCTGTAATGCGTGGTACAACATGATTATTTCTACAAATTCATAAACATTAAAAGGTTAGTTTTATGCCAACTGCAATCTTATTCTTTATTTGCTTAACACTTTCACAAATGTTCAACACTTTTATAAATTTATAAGCTAGAAATGACTTATCAGACATAAACAGTATGTAAGATTACAGCAGCACTTTCAGCACCACGGCAATGTGCTGGACGGAATGTGTGGATTCTCTGTAACAATACAAATGGAAAAGTTCTCTTAAACATACAATGTAAATCAACATTGGACGGATTCACGTGTAACACAGTTATGTACAGCTTAAATATTGCATCGTAATAAAACAATAATATCATCACATGAACAAGGAATGGTAGTACAAACGGAATAGATATATTATGTATTTGAAAGTATTCCCTTTTACATAGTAATTACCGGGTACTAGCCCTGCTTTTCGCTCAGTTATCAATGAAATTGAAATCCCCCCTATTCAACGACTTATTTTGCATTTATCTTATATCGGTGTTCTAATACTAATGATTGCTGTGTATCAAACCATAGACCTACACAACCTGCATGGTGTGTAGATCTGTCATCAAATCAATGTGATAATCGATACCAACAAGTTGGAGACCCTACACTGGAAGGAATTCATGCAGTATCAAAGCATCTTTTCGTGAATGTAGAGAACGTGCTAGACCTCAGGTGTCACCGTGACAGAGATGGGCGTGTTCAGACTCTCATTGCTCCAACAGTGATATGTTCACACTTTACGGGGCACTACTATTCACGAGCTACTGATTGTTACCACACCATATAAATTATAACCAAGGCCCAAGGTGCAGCTCACACCATATATAAATTATAACCAAGGCCCAAGGTACAGTTCACACCATATATAAATTATAACCAAGGCCCAAGGTGCAGTTCACACCATATAAATTATAACCAAGGCCCAAGGTGCAGCTCACACCATATAAATTATAACCAAGGCCCAAGGTGCAGTTCACACCATATAAATTATAACCAAGGCCCAAGGTGCAGCTCACACCATATATAAATTATAACCAAGGCCCAAGGTGCAGTTCACACCATATATAAATTATAACCAAGGCCCAAGGTACAGTTCACACCATATATAAATTATAACCAAGGCCCAAGGTGCAGTTCACACCATATAAATTATAACCAAGGCCCAAGGTGCAGCTCACACCATATAAATTATAACCAAGGCCCAAGGTGCAGTTCACACCATATATAAATTATAACCAAGGCCCAAGGTGCAGTTCACACCATATAAATTATAACCAAGGCCCAAGGTGCAGCTCACACCATATAAATTATAACCAAGGCCCAAGGTACAGTTCACACCATATAAATTATAACCAAGGCCCAAGGTGCAGTTCACACCATATATAAATTATAACCAAGGCCCAAGGTGCAGCTCACACCATATAAAGTATAACCAAGGCCCAAGGTGCAGTTCACACCATATATAAATTATAACCAAGGCCCAAGGTGCAGTTCACACCATATAAATTATAACCAAGGCCCAAGGTGCAGCTCACACCATATAAATTATAACCAAGGCCCAAGGTGCAGCTCACACCATATAAATTATAACCAAGGCCCAAGGTGCAGTTCACACCATATATAAATTATAACCAAGGCCCAAGGTGCAGTTCACACCATATAAATTATAACCAAGGCCCAAGGTGCAGTTCACACCATATATAAATTATAACCAAGGCCCAAGGTGCAGCTCACACCATATAAATTATAACCAAGGCCCAAGGTGCAGTTCAAACAAGATTCCCAAGGCCTGGCTGTGGCTTAAACAAGAGGTATTCACCAATATAGCGCAGTACTAAAGCTGCAAAATCTCAAGCTCCAGGTATGGCTTAAAACAGCTAATGAATCATGTTTGCTGGTTTTTATGATATGTGTACCATGCACTGAGTTGATACACTCTCGAGGAGTCATTATGATTCATTAATCCAGTAGGAGTTATTATGATTCATTAATCCGGTCATGCGCAGCACTGTGCAGTAGGAGTCGTTATGATTCATTAATCCGGCCATGCGCAGCACTGTGCAGTACTCGCAAGTGCTTCATTCAGGCAACAAATGCCACTGAAAGGGGTCACTTCGGACAGGAAAATGGTAATATTGTATATGTATCGAAGATCCACACCTTTCTATGAAACATTTATTGTCTCTCACCTTAGAAACTGAAGGAACAAGGTGCAGCGCAAGGTAGCCATCTAACAACATGACTGTACATGGGCAATGCTAGGTAGAACAGACCTAGGATACAAGGAGGCTGGTATGATATCTAACTTTGAGCACAGAAGGAAGAGCTTGGTTCTGCAATCGCTTATTTCAATAGGGGACCTTTTTCCCCTGGTCCTTCGGTTGGCAGGGTCACCTTAAAAGCCACTGGATGCACCCGCATTGAAAGACATGACGATTCATGAAGAGAAGCCACAGATGGAGTTCCAGATCTCTAATGTCACATGGAGAGTACCTAAGGTGCTGATGTCATGTGAAGAAATGTCAGGATAGAGTGACATCACAAGGGTCTGATGATGTCACATGGAGAGAACTTTACGTCCTGATGACGTCAGGTAGGGAGGACCATGGGTTCGGATGACGTCTGGTGGGGAGGACCACGGGTTCTGATGATGTCACATATATGAAATCAGGTTCTAATGATGCCAAATCCTGGTTCTGATAATTTCAGTTACAGTTCCTGTTTGTTTATTTGACTTCACATTAAGGCGGTCTCAGTTCCTACTAGGTGTCATTGTGCCCGGAACTGTCTCAGACCCTGTAGGAAGATGGACTTGGTCTGGTCCATGATTTCCTGGTAGATGCGTAGGTCCTCCTCCTTAGCCGATAGCGTGCTCTGCAACGCCGCTTTAAGGGCCTCATTCTCATCCTGCTGGATCTCCAACCTAGAAATAAGAAACAATAGAAATGGTAATTCCTCTTTACCTTTTTGTTATCAATCTATTATTTGTAGAGAAAAACTTCCAGTCATGTTAAATTTTGATACCTCTTGTCTAACAGCTTCATAAACACACTGACGGTTCTGCTGGCAGAAGGCGACAACTGTCCATGGACACATAGACATGACAAATCCTTCCACAAGTAGGAGAAAATTAATACAGCAGCTGGAGCTGTCATTGCAAAATATTTAATGCGGCCTTGTAATTTCTCTCAATTTCAGCCTCAGGGCTACAATCATGAATGATCAGGAATGGGAGATCCATTGAGCTATCAGTAATAACAACATAGCTGATCTAATAAATGCTCCATAAAAGAGAAATCTCAAATGGTAATTTTTCTGACGAGGGCGGTGGGAAACTTCTTTTTTTTTTTTGGAGTAGGCAAATTTTGTGCTGATAAATCCTGTTCTACTATACCTCGTCTGCAGTTCATCCACATTCCCAGCTGACTCATTTTCCTCGTCTATCAATTCATGTAGAGTTGCTGCACTCCCTCGCATCCGGCTACTTCGCTTTCCTAATGATATGATTTTAAGAAAAGAAAATGTGAAAATTGATAGTGTAGTGGTCAGTGAAAAATGTCATGGAGAAACCAGGACTCGAACCCGGGACCCTCCAACTTCAAAGCGGAAGCTCTACCCCTGAGCTACTTCCCCTGGCCTGACATTCTCTACCTTCCAACTACACCTGGATCGGTATGATACACACACTAGGGTGCAGTGATTACCTGGTACCAAGCTCTCTAGAGATCCCCCTCGCTAGGCGGGACCACTCGGTATCTCCACCAGGTACGGGGAATTCCTGCCCCTACAATAGTATTAGAGCAATGGAATTCTAACATTCATTTCTAACTCTTTGAATTTTATTTTAATGATTTCATCTCACTATCAAGCATTGCTTAATGCTGGATATCGTAAAGAAAGGGACTCAAACCCTAAATATAAATAATTTTGAATTCCTCTGTGAATTGCTGGGTTCATTTGTATACCATCAGCTTGTATGTAGCATCTGTTGGTTTCGTGGCTGATTGTAATTGGTTCAAGGTTCAAGACTTTGTAATTGGTTCAAGGTTCAAGACTTGAGAACCAGATTTTTTTTTTAAGATGTTAGATATGTATTGATGTAAGTGTCACAGACGCCTTTTGGTGATATGCCTGGGCTCATTGATATACAGAACAGAGTAGGCTGAGCATCATTACTCGTTTGCATACAACTAGATCAAACTGCCATTGCTTAATCTGTCACTGGAGAGATAAACACTGAGGACAGCTGACATGATCAGTACCAGTTATACCCTAATAATTCTGTTGTGTATGTAAAACGATGCTATTCCACATTGGAGATCTGCTCAACTCTAACAGCTACCGCGTTCTGAAGCTCTTCTTCAGTGAGAGCTTCTTTTATAGTGGACCCCCTCTTTGTCATAGCGACGTGATGTCACAGGGTAGCATGGTTACCTGTTGCATAGAGAGGCCCTGTCTGTCAACAAAATTATTAAGTTGGCATGGTAAGGCCAGTAAATCTCATTGCCTGCTGGGTGAGGACCACGTTTCATAGTGGGGGGTGACTTTGCTTGTCCTAGTCACGTAAAGCAAATAATAATTCTGTTGTGAATGGAAGAAACTGTCACATTCGTTGATAATACATCCCGCTATGTGCCTATACTATATAGATCAAAAATACATTTGATGATAAGTCAACAAACCTAGGGGTAGTCACAGCTATTAACATGCACACTGCATGCCATGCGGTGCACACGTAAGTGCAGACGTAAAGACACTGGAATGCTACATCTACATCTACTACGTTCAGTTTCTACTAATTCATCCAGAGTTATCGGGGCCAGTACACCCAATGCTTTACAATATCGGCGTCACAATATCCTAAGCTCAGATCTGCATATCTTCTGCAATTTTGAACCATTCTCTAATTGCATTATGTCCAGGTACCTATTACCATAATACCTCGCATATGAGGCCCGACATCTAGCTGAAACTGCCCCTTATATGATACACCCGAACAAGGGAAATGGTAGCATAGAACAATACTGAACCTGTAGAACTTAAACCCAGGTGCGCCTTATGGAATTTTCTTCAACTCAGTGTATGTCTTATAGGTGCAGTAATCTTATACGTAAGGTATTTCGGTAATTGTGATTCAGAAATAAAATGGGTTAAGCGACTGATAATATGTGTTTGTCTTTTTTCCAACAGAGTAAATGATTAGCCTAAGAAATGTAACATACAATATGTACATGCCGGTAAAGAAAAAGTCACAGAACAAAAAATCTTGTAGAAAACAGTACATGGTAGGTTTATGCTTGTACAGGAGCATGCTACTGTATATTGTGACAGATACTGTGATCGTAGACGTACACAATACTGTATTGATCTACGATGTGACAATGCTCGTAGATGGTATGTTTTAGGTATTCATGACCTGCAGCACCTACCTCGGTTACCACTATGCCGCATGGACATAGACCGCGGTGAGACCGCTGTCAGACACATGGATATCACATCAAAATTCTTAGTACTCATTCTCTACTGTATAACGTAAATTAGGGACCTAAAGCAATGACTACATTTCAATAAGAGGAAGGCATGGTATTCTCATTTATGCACCCCGAATTACTGCTCCACCTGTAAAAGTTCGACCAGGCATGAACCTGAAATTTCACAATCCCAAAGATGACACTTCCCTGCGTTCCCATGGAACAAAGTGCCCCCTGTGCTCAACAAAATGGGGGAAAATCTATATCTGCCTATGCCTGCATATTTCAACTTGTAGCATGATAACATTATACAGGAAAAAGGGACACCATACTTTTTATATACATGTATTGTATACAGCTCGTGGCATAAGATAGTTATAAGACTTGTGCCATGGTGGAGGGGCGTTAATTCCAGACAACCTCACAGGCTGCATCATTTACAGCATGATACTCGTTCTATAACCATTACATTTACCTCATTGTACCTATATATTTATATCATCATATTGTTATATGGTACTTATATAAAAGAGGTCAGTTGTGTATTTTACCTGAGGTGCGTCCTGAAGCCTGCTCCACACGCACCTTCCCCAGCTGCTTCTCTAGCGCCACCTGGCGGCGTTTCTGAACCTGCACTTCCTGCTGCGCATCCACTGCGCGCTGCGTGCTCTCTGCCAACCTGTACCACACAATAGCCATTAGGAAACACTAAATGATGCCATGTGACACCTTACCGTCATATTGCCTCTAACATCAATGTACAGTATTAGTATTATTATTTAAAGAGTAGAGTTTCTTGATGTCGGAAACGTCTTTGTAGGCTTTTACCTATGGCCAACAAAAGCATTTTACTGTAATTGAGCTAAAAGATGTCAACTGTTGTTTTGTTCAGCATCGCTTACCTCTTACAGCTGGGGAGCAAAAAAAGGGTGCTTTTAGTCTTTGTAACTAGTACCTGCTTAAGCTTCATCTGATGCGTTAGGTATGTAAGTCCTCTTTGTTCTAGTGTCAGTGCCTATTATCATAATGCATTACCTTAAACTATGGCAATTTATCAGAAGCAAGAGCAGCAAATGACTGTTACCGTTGTTGCAGCACCTTGACAAGTTCTCCCAGTTTGTCACGTTCTACCTCGGCAGTCTGACATAGTGAGCGGTGCTGCTGGATCTGGGCGTGCAGCTCCTGCAGTTCCTCTGTGCTGATCTGAGGTGCTCCTGGGTCTCCACTGACAGATGCATCAGGGGGTAGATAAACATACTTATTGATCATGTAAGTCATTTCTTGTACTGAGAAACCCTGAAGGTATAACTGTTTTGTAACAAAGGTAGCACTGAGGGTCAGAATTTTAAGACATCTTTCACATTAGTTTCAGTCTACAAGCTAACTTATGGTGGTCACACAACGCTGTGGGGAAGCTTTTCTCTCATCAACGGGCAGTGGTTCTTGTTATTCACCAAAAACATCGAACCCTATACCCTGGGTGAATGTGCCTCATCAAGATAGAGCCCTGATACAACTTCAATAATTACCCCTTGCACTGGCCATACAGATACCGCTATACTCCTATATTTTAAGTAAAAGTATTTACCAATGTGTCTAAACGGCAGTATTACCTTGAGTTAGTTGGGTGGTCCTTGGGTGACATTTTACGTGAGGGCGGACGGTCACCTTGTGCTGATGGAGCCCGCTCACTCTGTCTGTTAATAGAGATATCAGCATAAGCATCGGTGCGTACATGATCCAGTGCACAAATGTTACTCGGCATGGCTGGTTGAGGCTATCGTAACACAGCTAGTTTGGGAACAACCATAATGTGCATATAGATACATGTAGGAGTTCAGATCATTAATGGTTACAAGTTATTGTACGCAGATATAAGAATATTAAGGACAAGGCTAGGATGGGACGTCCTCCACGCACAATGCTACAAGAACCTGAGGAAGGTAGTTTTTACATTTGAAATCCCATACCGTTTTATACTTCAAATAAGCACAGGTTCCATATAAAGCAGGGCAAATCATAGGCTGAATTTTATTGGCGCAGGTGCGCTAAAACAGGTCCGTGCGGCAGCATGCTGTAATAGGGTATGTTTATATATACTGCTGTTTGAGGTGGAAGCCACCCAAGTAGCAATGCAAAGGTCAAACAGTCGTTCATAGGGTTGTGTATAAAAAAGGTGTCTTAGAATGACAAAATTGTATGTGCACTAAGGCAGGTATTGTGCAGAGGGGGCTTGTGTGTGAATATAATTATGCTACATGCCACATACCCAACTAAGACAAATGATTTAAGGCTCAAAGAGGAGCTATCTAGTTGTTGTTTTTTCTTTTTTTTTGTGTTTTTTTTTTTTTTTTAGTAGGACTCTAGGCTCTATCATAATACTATACGTTTCACTCCTATATAAGCGACATCCCGATTTTGGCAACATTATACAAATCCATAGTCCAGGCATCTGGCCTGGTTTACATGCCATGGCGTATACACAAGATTTTATGGCAGAGTAGATCATAGATTGGAATCCCTAAAGTATAGGAAGAGGATAGGTCAGTGTGAACATGACTATGTGGGCATACAGAGACATTTATACTGATACAGAGATGTAAGTCAGGCATGGGCAAAAATCAGGAAGCCATACATTTACTTCATATAAAAGCCTTCTATTGTTCCAAACATCCCTCCTTACCACTCGTATAAGGAAAGTACATGGCATTCAAAATTTTCAGAAATCAGGAAATCCTGAAGACTTACATCCCTGCTGATACATAAATGTGGGTTACACACCTTGACCCGGTCTGTGGGATGGGGCCTATGACGGGTACCCCGGTGGACGTCACTGATGTGGCCACCATAATGTTAGTCTCCTTAAGGTTAGCAGCCATGTGCAGACTACAGACAGCAAATAAAGCCCCAATAGCCAAACACATTATACAAGGCTTAAATTAGCACATCTACTTTTTGGGGATGATTTTTTTTTCAATTTGAATTTTATTGATTACTTCATATATTTTAGATAGAGACTATCTGAGGTGTAAAACGCTGTTTATAGATACACACGTGCACATACAATTGATTGGAATATCCCATCCTAATTCTAAAATAAAAACTCCCAGTGAAAACCCCGTTAGTTTAAGTATCTCTCTGGAGTTATGAAAAAAAAAAAAGACACTGACTAGATTTCAACACATGAACAGACATCATTGAAACATGTTTCTTTCATCTCTCCTTAACCTTCTCGAGCCTTATGAACTTTGTATCAGAATAGTCTGACTATAAGATTACCTAGATGGTGGTGGTGTAGGAGAGCCCAAGACCAGCAGGTCATCCCCCTGTCTGCTTGGAACCGTGCTGGCCCGTGATGTGGACCGCTCAAACAATGCGTTCACCCCCTCAGCCTGTGCACGCTGCATGTTCTGGGGGGAAAAAGGCAATATTTTTCTGCAAAATGGTGTTTCTTTAAAGCGTAAAATGACATCAAGCATTACTTTCAAAACTCAACAGCACTACACATGATGATACTTAAATCAACTTACCGATACTCGGAGTGCTTCAAGCTGTTCCTCTAACTGTGCGACCCTCTTCTCCTTCTCCGTCACCACGCCGCTGAGCTGAGTAATACGGTTGACGTCCTGTTGTGCTTTCTGCTGCAGTTCCTTGATCTTCTTATCATGTGTGGCCTGTGTTGTTTGGTCCACACTGCCCTTACTGGTCAGCAGCTTCTGCAGCTCCTCCTGCTGCTTCTGTTTGGGTGATAGGTTGTGGGTGTGATGTCATTTATTTTGTTTTATTTCTCTTTTTATATCAGGTCACTAAGATAATGAGAAATTAATCACCATAAATCACTTGGGAATGAAATAAAATTTGGGCTTCTTTGGCATCAAATCAAATCAAAGCTCACCAGTCCTAGATAAGTTGGTGATGAAACAAAAAAAAAGTCAGACCAAACAAAAACGTCATTGTATTACTGCATAATTTACTTATTCATGTTTTATTGCTCACCGGTACCTTATTTATGATGAGCAGTTATATATACTGTGGGTGAGTAGGTTAAATGAATCCCGCGAGCAACTTCCACAATTCTGATACGTTTCATTTGATAAAACCCATGATTAACGTTTAATCAAATATATCAAACTTGGTCTTTTTAAGTCATTTTGATTACAGAGCCCTGTATTTTCAAAAGTTCGTTGAGAGCGATATCTAAGAGCATCTTCTGATATATGTGTACTTACCATAAGAGCAGATATAAGTTCGTCGTCATGCTTCCCTTTATCCAGAAGAGTTGACATTTGGGCCTTTAAACTTTTTATCTCTCCTGCCAGTACTTTGTTCCTGGCTTTTGAGGCATCTAGTTTATTCTTTGCTGATTCCTGGTCTTGTTCTAATGCACGGAGTTCATTCACCATTCGCTGTTCAGATAGATAACAGCAATATATCTATGTAGACCAAAATTAGAGAGGCACAGGCACTCCACAGTGAAGGGATTAGAGACTATCACGAGATCTTGCTCAAAATTACGTTACTTAATATATACATGTACGAACATAAACATTTTCTTAATTGTAAATCTAACCTGTTGTGCATCCTTCCTCTCTCGTTCCATGCGACGTATTTGTTCCCGATGGTTGTCATTGGCCGTGGCTCGCCGTGCGCTCCCCATCATCTGACTCTCAAAGTCATCTCCCATGACACTGTCTGTTGTAGAGCCAACCTGTAACTGTCCCTTTAGCTCCGTCACCTGAAGGCCAGGAGTACAAAAGTCATACTGAGTTGATACCAATATCATTACATATATCATTATAATCTCGGTCATAGAACTCACCTGTATCTATTTACTGACAGTCGCATGACGGTTACATGTCTCATCCTCTGAGCTGATTTTAACAAACTAATAGAACTCATATTCCTTCGTCTATATAACTTGTGTTGCACATTAGATGAAGCAGATTGGACCAAAATAATTATGCACCTTACCTTTTTCTGTAAGGCGAGGACCTGCTGTGCCCTGCCGCGCCACCCGCTGGGCGCGTTTAACAGAGACTGCACTGTTACACCCTCACCAACTTCATTAGCAAGTACCTGTCAAGTAGGAAATTAGTTACACAGTGAACTGTTTACATGGACATGCTTTGTTAAATAATGTAGATTACTGATAAATCGGTTATCTACCTAGAAATACACGATAACAGCTATATTCAGGAATTGATCTTCATGTAAAATATCAAAGAGACCTACATATACTGATTTTTTTACGTGTTTATTACAATAATTAACTACATGTACAATGCATTAGCTTCATTTATTGCTACATACATTTTTCAATTTATCTGGAAATATTACAAGCATCAACTTCTGAGTCTCGGACTGAGATTAGAATAGTAGAAATGTTACAATTACAGACGAAACCCTACTGAAGAAAATTGAGCGACATGCATTGGCACAGAGGGCTCAGGGTGACTTTTCCCGCGTTTTTTGAAAGGCGTCCAAAGCGTCTCACTTTTAGACGCTGTTTTCGAAACAAATAGAAACAAAGAGAGAAAAGTCCAGCCCAGAGGTAAACCTATGGAAAAGTGGATTGGCGAAGAAGAAAAAGTCAGGACTATTTTTATTTATAAAAAATCACTATAAATTAGCAACTACATATTTAAATGTGGTATTTGCATACATAGGAAGACAAATATTTAAACTATCAAACATAGCAATTTTATTGATGTGTTACTATTATTTCTTACAGAAAATTTAAACTGCAAAATGTAACATTAATGACTTTTATCATACACCACCTACCCGGCGGTATAGACTCAGGGTGGTCCCTGAGCCAATAAGACTTACCTTTTGTGTGAGTTTCAGCTCTTGTTTTACTTCATGCAGCTGGTTCCGTAATTCCGCCCCTTTCTGTTCTGCTGCGTTGAATTTCTGTTGAAGGGTCTTCAAATCGGCTTCAAGTGACGTCTGTTTATAGAAAATGAATCATAATGCATCTTCTTTTTCATGACCATGAATCAACGGTCACTGTGCAATCATAGTGTATCAAGGCACACTTTACCCGAGTAGCATTGTTAACAGCATTATTGATTCTCAAAAGCAAAAAGCATTCTGACTTTTATCATGCACCGAGTGAAATTCACCCTCAGGTAGCGGGATATCCCATGCAGCCCAACACATACAAATGTCCACCTAATTATATGATTCACTGATAGGGCTTACATTGATTCAAACAATTCATTTTGTTAGTTAGCTTACATTTCAAACAACTGAACAACGGCTTAAAGAGCAGTAGCATTATATCCTTAGTCGATGGCATGGTTAGTATTATGCTGTTGTACATGGGATCAATGGACACATATCATGAATTCATGAATTGATGCCAGTAGCTGGGGGGGGGGCAGCCCATGGATATCGAAAAGTGCTGAAAGCAGCACTTTTCGATTTTCGATTTTCGACTTTTGATTTAACCTTTCAACACCAGCAGTTTTTTTTTAATTATCGACATTTGAGCTGGCTGCCCCCTCCCTCCCCAACTGCACACCCGAAATTGTCTAATGTACATCATTCTTCTAGCTGTATATTTGTCATGGAAACATTGTATGAGGTGCATTGATATAATGCTCCTTACATATCGGCATAGAGATATATTCTTAATATTGAAGAGTATACAAGATTCTACACTGGCTTTGAGCATCTTAAGGGATATTGGTATATACGTTGCTCTATGTTACAAAGTGTGTGTAAAGTAACAAAGAAATAATCTTCATTAACAGATGGACACGATATTCATAGAAACAAATAGGCTGGTACCGTAGATGCTTTCAGGTTAACATCCTTCAAGTTGGTAACAAGAAAATCTGAAATGCCTTACTCTTATATAAGTGCTTTGGTATATCCTTGTTCACATGAAAGTAGTAACCTTCAGGGGCGTAGGAAAAGGGGGGACCAGGGGGGCCTGGGCCCCCCCAATCATGAAGGAGGCGGGGCCTGAGTATGTCTGGGCCCCCCCAATATTTTCCAAGAACTCATAAACACAATGGAAAAGAAGCTAAAACTATACATCTCAAATTAGATTACTATGGTGATGTCATAGGGAAAATGGGGGTCTGAGCCTAAAGTCAGATCCAAAATTTACCAAAAGTTACTTTTCTATAAGAATTCTAAATACGCATTATATAGACGCCATCACGCATCAGCCGACAATTCAAGGTGGTCGTGACGGTGCCCTCGCCGGGCCCCCCCAATGAAGATTTGCTTCCTACGCCTCTGACCTTTGTAAATGAAGACCATTCAAAAAATCTCACTAGAATCGGAAATTTAGCATAATGGTGCCATGCATTGTTACAATTTATTACAGATTTTCGATAGAAAAGATAAGCTAGATTGTCACTAGAAAGAGGCAGAAGTGTCAAAAGCATGAATGTTGAATATTAACTTGTAAGTTAAGTTTACATTTCTACCACTCACAGATGATGCCCGGCTTTCGATCTCCTCTGCATGCCTTTTCCCTGCACTCTATTATTGACAATGGTTACAGATAAAGACAGTTATCAGACACATTTACTGTACTTTATTTGGTATGTTAGATGCTTCATATTCAAAATATTAGAGATGTGAAGGTAAAATGAAGATAAAGGAGGGGGTGGGGCAATTTTAAGACAGGACACTGGAAAACTGATATAAGTATGATAGAAAATAAGTGTGTATAGTGTCTTGATGTGAGAAGGCATTTTCTTACCTTGATATCATCATGGCTGTATTCCTGCATACGGGAAGTGCGGGGTCCTTGGTTACGGCCAGAATTATTCAAATCGTTTTTTTGTTTCTTAAATAAAAGCAGAAAGGAGATTTTTTTTTAAATCTGCAACTGTGTCAATGTTGTAAATATGATATAAACTGCGTTTTGATATTCCAGAAATTATACAAACAATAGCAAAAGCACCCATCTTTTTCCATGTGAATTCTATTTCGATACACTCTGCAGATGTTAAAAACAGACTGTTTAATGCTAACTTAGTAAGGTAGCAAATTCCGGACCTCGTTTTCCATGTCCATACACTTGCGTGCCCACTGCTTGCTGCGCGTTCGTTCAGCCTCTAGCTCAGCCGTCATGTCCCGCATTTTCTTTGACAGCTCAACAATCTTCAAAGCAGCCGTCTCATTAGTGCCACTACCTGCGGTCTCAAGCACAGCACGCTGCTGCTCGTTCTTTTTGCGGAGTTGGCGGACCTCCAGGTCCCGTTCTGACAGCAGCTTGTACAGTCGCCCTGTCTCATCCTTCAACTCCTGTAACCACAGACACCTCTATGTAATCTGACATCTCTATGTACTCATCAATCTTCTACTGATATCTATTCATATACTGCTACCATGTTTTAGTCTGTACACATGTACCTGTTTGTTATGTTTTTGTTTTTTTTCGTGGGAACATCGGTACCCACCTGTATAGACATTTTCTATTACAGGGACCTTTTGATTTTACGGAGCACTACGGAAACCCTCAACCTAGCCACGTCAAAAACAATTTTAAAAGTTTTTGTTGGTTTCTGTATCGAGTAAAATTAATTAAATTATTTAGTGGATCACCTCTACTAAATAATATTCAGAACACCAAGGGATTTACCTAGTAATTCCCCATTGCACATTTAACCCAAATCAGACTAAGGAAAAATGACAGACAGTGACTTTCATTGCCTGTTGGTGTCTCTATGCTAATATTGACACTGGTGTGGTCAATGTTGCCTGCCAACTGAACACACACCATATAACACCAAGCCCCTTTGGGTTTGGGACCACTGGCAATTCTTTTATTGTCACATTTTAACACAAACATAAGCCTGATGAGTCCCCATGGGATGAAACGGCAGATGGTGACCGGTTGTCCACTGGTAACCTCAGTTTCCATGTTACCTAGTGCCATGGATACTTGTGTATACTGTTACCTTGTGACAGCATCACATGTGACTGTTGCCATGCAATGGTATGACATCATGCCCCTCTGACATAACTGTCATTCGGAGTGGTAGCTTAGTGGAGAATGGACGTACTCACATAGCCCTGTCGAAACCTGTTTGTTATGTTGGATTAAATCATATACATGTGTAATCTATTTTACTTACCCTTATTTGTTCTTTCAAGCTCTGTTGCTCTTCTCCTACAGTAACATGAGCTGGTGCCGGAACCAGCTGAAATGAGACACAATTTCTTTATCCCTTCAAAACCACATGTAATTATACATGATTTCTAATTCAATCTCAACTAAAATCAAACTCTTTTAGTGATTGGAAAAATGCTTCTACACATATATATATATCTTATTTACCTCCAATCCTAGGTCATCATCTATACCAAAGGCATGGCTGGCGGCTGTGGAGAGTTGACTGCGGCTAGAAGCAGCACTGGGCTGCCCTGTACTACTGGGTGCACTGCGACCTTTCGCTTCCAAACGCTGCTTGCGGCGTGCTAGTTTCTGTGCCTGCTGTTCCTGTAGGGCCTCAAACTGCCGCTGCAGGGTCGCATTAGCCTGGTCAGAACCAGACATCTTGGTGCCTGCAAATAGATATTCAACTAATGCTCTGATTATGTTATCATATAGATATTCCAGGAGTAGTCATTTACCAACCAGTCAATTTATCCTCAAGAAGTTGCGTCACCCCCTCCCCATCCCGGCAAGAGAAGAGTCCAAATTGCCTACTCTCCAGCGGGGTTAAAGTTCACATCAGCTCCTCCTGTGAATGCACTGATATTTCAACACTGATGGCGTGACTGTGATTCATTCTTTGAGTTATCTCTTGGCATTGTTAAAAAAATAACCATGGAGATCATTATGAATTTCAGTAAAACAGTATCTGTGTATGAGTTGGATCATAGATGTTAAGGACATGTCTATGGTCTGATTTAGGTAGTGTGGGGGTTTCCACACCGTCTGCCGCTCACGGAGCTCTGTACATCATATGCCTAGGGACCGGTTAGCAGGTCTAGATTTTAGGGTGGGGCAATTTTTAAAAAAAGAGCCCCTTCCACATGTACGTAATGAAATAATAGAAATTGTACAAGGTTAGTTAACTCTGAAAAGGGGTAAACTATAGGTTGAGGAGGAATATTGGCGCCGGAATATTCCCCACTGAGACTGGAAATACCCATGTATTCTGCTCCTGAATGCACATGAGACGATGAGTGGGCCACTGGAAGGGTAAACAATGACTGCACAGACTACCTGTGCAGTACCAGTAGGCTGTGATAGGCTGCAGCAAACAAAACAAAATATTGTTGAATTTCTTTATTCAAACGCCTTCAAACCTGTGTAGCCATGACATAATAAATGCAAATCATGCCAAATGTCAACTTGCATGGGATATTTTTGCATCGCATTCCGCTCGGTGATTCTGCCCGCATTCAACTCAGCCATATAAGGGAGCGTTCATTATTTATGGCCGGGAGGCGGTGAGCATATGGAGGGGGGGCAGATTTTTTGGGGGTATTCTGAGGGGGGGGCACTATTTTTTTAACCTATTCTGAGGGGGGCAATTTTTTTTTAGGGTATTATGTATGTCGCAAAACGTGCTGTAGTCTAACTATGGATCAAGGAAGGCGGCAAAAATTTTCAGCGCCGATTTCTAGTGACGATTAGGTTATTGGTGAGGTAAAATAAATATAAATCCCTGTGTATAAGCCATAGCTTGCAGACAATTTCATACAATAGGGGCCTCTCTTAGGATATTTGTCTAAAAACAGGATGCGGCTTATAAACAGGGTTTAACTTAATAAAACTACTAACACTATTTTTTAAGCCCTGGATTCAGCTTATTGCTTCTTCCAAAGTTGGGGGTGCAGCTTATATGTGGGTGTGGCTATTAAGCATTGTTTTATTTTACATTAGTAGAAACCTGCATCATATAGTTCCATTCAATTGTCCACTCCTGAAGTGAAAACATATGATTAGGAATAAACAAAAATATCCCCCATATAAAGGCAGCCTGGAGTGTCCAATTGGGAACTTTGTGAAATGGAACTAGGAAGAAGAAGAGAGGGCTCTGACTACTTAGTAAACATTGATGGAGCTTGTGTTGATAGTGGATAAAATGAAGCAGAGAAGACTAGATCTGCTGTGGGTGATGCTATCATAAATGACACAAAAAAATTGAACTACTCGTATAGCACTTGAGCTAGATGTATAAACATGGTGTTTAACCTCCTCTACCACATCGGTTGATGACAATCTGTCTGACTGAGGATCACCTTACAAGTTATTGCCACATGGTATTGTAGTGAAATAGGCTATTTCCGCGGAAACGCTATTTTAGCACTTTTGTCAGAAAGTCTTAGCTATTTCTTGCGATTTGATGCATGACATCCACCATCTTGGATTATGACATCATCAGTGATGCAGGGCTTTTGACTGGGCTGCGCAGTGCGTAATACACGCATTTAATGCTTAAATGTCGCATTTAAATGGCTAGAATGGCCATTCATTTACAGAATGGCGCATTGTATTTGCTAAAAAGTGTGCAATTGGCGCATTGCAAAAAATCCTGTCAAAAGCCCTGGTGATGTCATAACTAGCAGTGCACTATGGGATTGAACAATAGATAGTTTTGGCCAAGCAGATTGCACGTTCATATCTCATGAATAATTAATGAGGTTTAACTGTTAGACCTTTTTAGGGGTCTTGCTTAAAACTACTGAACAAACTCCACATCTGAAAAAGGTTAGTACCAAACTGTACTCAAATCTTTTTCGTGGTATTATCTTTAGTGAGACCTTAGCTCGACCAGATATACTTGTGACAGAATTGTATATTATTGACTGTATCTGTGATATTTCCCAGAATACAAATATTTACCTTTGTTAACTGAATTTCCAGTGACTTTGTTTTCCTTGCCATTCCTGACATTTACATAGATATTTATTTAGACAAAGTCCCAAGGGATTTCGTTACAGTATAATCCTCAGTCAGTCATTTCAATGCAAGTGAACCTTTGGATCTACCGTAGTTTTAGGCTGTGGTTTCGATAGGTGTTAACTTAGGGAGTGGTCATTATTTATCAACAGGGGGGTGGTGAGTTTTCGCGCGGGCGAGCGGAAAATTTTTGCGCTCCCCCCGTGCCGGAGGCGCAGAGAGTTTTCACGCCCATCTTTGATCTATAGTAGCATGCAGGCTTTTTTGCTAAAAAGAGGGTGAATTTTTTTAGCCCCCACCCTCAAGAGGGGTCAAATTTTTTTAGCCCCCCTCGGGAGAGGTCTGAAATTTTTTTACGCCCCCCCTCAAACCCACCAGGGGGGGGCACTTTTTTTCAACCTATTCCAAGGGGGGGGTAAATTTTTTTTGGGTATTCATTAGCTAGTATTCATGCAATAATTCATTTTGCCAAATGCTCGCCCCCCTCCCGGCCATAAATAATGAACGCTCCCTAATGGCTTTGTTGAATACGGACAGAATCACCTCTGGGAATATGATGTAAGAAATATCCCATGGTCGTTGACATTTGCTTATGTATATCATGTCTAATTCAACAAGATAGCAACCGACAAACTGACCCAAACAATGAGCGATAATCAAGGAAACTAAGAAATTATCTCCAACAATAACATGCAACATCTCACTGGCAGATCTACTATTCAAAATAAGCACTTCATGGTCTTAACCTTAGTTTCTGTAGCCTGATTAACTGTTCCTTAATATGATATCTTTAGAGATACCACTGATTTGATGAAATATCCATTTTCTTCGATAGTAGGCATGGCAGCTTAATTTTTAAAATCGGCCAATACACTATTGTAATACACCAAAATGTAGGTTTTGGTCCCAAGAAGCAATATCCAGCATCAGATTTTAGAAAAAAATAATTTAGGGGGGGTGTTGCTATGAAAATGATACATGCGAATTTAAGCGAAATTGGCGATTTTCGATGCTAGATGGCCCCAGGTGAATAACTCCTGAAATAATTGTCGTAGGCACCCAATTTTTTTTTTCGATTGAAGCCAACATCACCCTGAAGCTATGGAAACAGGTTTTACAGAGCTGTATAGTGTATTCTTCTTGCAGATCTACAATGAAGTTATCAACCAATGAAAAAAAAATAATTTTTTTTTCATATTTCAAAAAAATCTTTAAACAACTCTGCTTATCTCTTTACAGGTTCACAGATACTTTGTATTCCAGCAGACCAGCACAGCTGTCTTAACAAAACTTGTTTAAAGCAATCCTGGTTGACAAATATAGCACCTCCAAGATATCCAAATGAAACAATAAATCAATGCTTGACGCACACAATGAACCTGACCTGCAATCTACTTTGTCATGAGGGATCAAACCCAGGGATCAAGGGCCAAATTCATGATGATTGAGAGATTCATAGTACCATCAACATGTTGCTTTACAATAAATTTCAACAATAATATCATGAGTAAATAATCCCCCCCCCCCACCCCCTAGGATATCGACAAATACTGGTACCCTTCTACATGAACCTGGTGGCCGAAACAATCACAAGGTCTAGAGTCTAATGCATGCTAATCCATATACCCCTTGACAGCTATTAATACATTAGTCAATTTAGTGCATCATACTTCTTTGTCAATATGATGCACCAAGGAAGTATTGGTAAGTCGCTCACCAGCATGTCATTGATGCATCATACAGACCCTATGGTTGATGAGTTCACTCAGCCAGGATTCAACCCAGTAGAGATGAGTAACTCAAAACAGGTGTGTACAATGTATTCCAACATCATGCAGACCAATGGGCATGATGTATCAATACATAATAAAAAATTCCCATTGATTCACTTGATATACCGAAGTTGCATGTGGTCCTGTGGGCGCGAGTACCATACAGGCAGGCCATACAGGTGTGCCTACTCTGCAGCTACCAGCTCAGGCCTGATTAACATGCATTCTCGCGAGATTTGCAGCTACAGGGGTCAGAAGACACTCTATACATGGGTGACTCAAAGACCGACGGATGAATATTGGTAAGACAGAGCTCTCCCGCTGTCTCCCATAGGTTTAACATTGTGACGGGAGTCTCGGCGCGCCCAGGGCTCCAGTGTGCCGTGAGGGTGTAGAATTGCAGGCTCCCATAGAGCGCAGTGTTAAACAACACATTTTCAAAAGCTAATCTAAAATACTAATACTTAGAATAAAAAAATGATATAATAACTGAACAAAAGGTTTTGACATGTAGATTCGTATTCTTAGGATCAGAAATGTATTCTGTACATCAAGCTATTATGGGAATCTCCGACAGACCAGGAAACTTTAACATTTTCGGACCTATTCTGCAGCGAAATGTAACGACAACCAATCTTTCACCAGTCAAAAATCCTGTTTCTATGTGATCCACAACCTCCATTTTATAGTATATGTCAAAGAAAGACCTAAATATGAGTAATATGAACTTTGATTGCTGTAAGATTGTCCAGTTTCGCCACATGCATAGTGGAAAGTGAAGTGAGAAATGTTGCAGTGCACGCTCCATGCGAGGATTAGCATGGGGCTTGCAGGGCTCAAAATGTCACAACTCTCTGTTCTGTCTGGTCTTCTGGTGGTTATACGACATCGATTTCATGAAAATAATTTAGATGCTGAAAAAAATCATGTCTTAATCTATCTAACCATAATAAAATCATTTCATAATTCTGAGGGTTATTAGGTTTAAATAGCTGGTCGAGACGACATGTTTAACACTGCGCTCTATGGGAGCGGCCGCGAGTACACCCTGGCGCAAGCTGGCCTGTCTCCTATTAGTAACGCGCTACAGGCATCCAATCTCTTGTCACACAATATGGTGGAGTGGGATCTCTTATACTGGATTCTACCTCTTTGGGTGACTCTTCACACCTGTAGGTGTAAAGACTCCACACCTGGAGGTGTCCTGAGTGAAAGCCTACAGTTATCATACTTATAAACTTATAATTATACTCTTAAGCCACTGTGTGCTACTTAATGAGTCATAATAATAGTTTTGTATGTAGGGCGGGATAGAGTGGATTCCCACCAACTATTACATAACTGTACCCTACAACCAGTGTAAAGTACATGCTGATAACCAGCTAAAGCTAGACCGGCCGGCGCCACCTACAACACGCCAGGTCGGAATAGAAATGCACCCTGACCCAAAAGCCTCAAATCTCATTTGCTTAAATGTTTGAACGGTGCACCATTGCACAGTTGGCAAGTAGACTTGCTAGGACTGCATTGATGCATCATGACAACCAACGAACATACAAAGGTTTTCCTGTGTGGGTTTACATGCAAAAATGATGTATTTAACCCCACCCATGGCCCTAGATGTAATGTGGTAATGGAATATTGATATAACAGTGTAAGTTATGTTGTGTTTTGGTACTTTGTAAGCTGAAAAAGATTAGAAACTTGCATTTGTTTGGCTGGTTCTGGGGCCAGCCCCACTGCCACTCCCCAGTCAGGACTGTCACTTTGACAGTCAGGTGGGAGGGGCTAGGCTAATGTGTATGTGAATGTACATGTACATATTAAGGGAGGGGGGTCATTTTTTTCATTGGCTGGGGGAACTCGTTAGCATAGAATCCAATGGTGGAAGGTGGAGTTATTAACAGGGAAACTTCCATAGATATCCTAGATGAACATGCCATGCCTACTTTCTGGAGAAAAATGTGAGATAAACGCCTTAATGTATGTTATGGAAAAGCACTCGTGGGTTTAGGGTTAATATTATAAATAATCCACTCCCGCTGCGCAGTCGTGGATTAATATTAACCCATAAACCCACTCGTGCTTTCCCATAACATACATTAAACGCATAATATCTATTTTTTGGTCCAATCGAGGCCGAATCACGACAATATGATATTAGCCCCCCCACCTTCTGTGCCCCCCCCCACACACGCAAACAACCCAAAATGACCACCCACCCCTATACATAAATGTGTGTAAATGCATGCCCCCCCCCCCCCCCCAGCAAAAAAAATGACCACCCTTTAATACATGTACATTCACATACATATGATATTAGCCCCCCCCCCACCTTCTGTGCCCCCCCCACACACACAAACAACCCAAAATGACCATCCACCCCTATACATAAATGTGTGTAAATGCATGCCCCCCCCCCCAGCAAAAAAAATGACCACCCTTTAATACATGTACATTTGCATACATATGATATTATTAGCCCACCCCCCACCTCCTGTGCCCCCCCCCCCCCACACACAAACAACCCAAAATGACCACCCACCCCTATACATAAATGTGTGTAAATGCATGCCCCCCCCCCACCCAGCCAAAAAAAAAAAGACCACCCTTTAACATTCACATACATAGTAGCCCCTCCCCCCCCCCACCACACAGAAATTGATACGTGTGTGTGTGTCTACATGCATGCCCCCCCCCAGCCAAAAAGAAATGACCCCCCCCCTCCCTTAATATGTACATGTACATTCACATACACATTAGGCTAGCCCCTCCCACCTGACTGTCAAAGTGACACTGACAGTCCTGACTGGGGAGTGGCAGTGGAGCTGGCCCCAGAACCAGCCAAACAAATGCAAGTTTCTGATCTTTTTCAGCTTACAAAGTACCAAAACACAGCATAACATACACTGTTATATCAATATTACATTACCACATTACATCTAGGGCCATGGGTGGGGTTAAATACATTGTTTTTGCATGTAAACCCACACAGGAAAGCCTTTCTACCACCTCCCTCCTCCTCCATGTGTTTAGATGTCCTGGTTGTAGGTCAGAAGGGGTGTATCCACTGTCTGGAACAGCCAGCACACTCTCCCTGCAGAGAGTGGTGTAGTGCTGTGCCAACATGGAGGGGCTGGTGGTTGCATGGAGAGTGGCTGTACCAAGAAGTGCCACACCCCCCTCCTATGTTTTTGGCTGTATTTTGGCTGGCCATGGACCAATCAGAATCATTTCTGGTTTGAACATGACCCAAATGTTGTATGACTAGATGAGGCTAGGTTAGATTTAGGTATCTCTTCCTGGGAGTTTTTGGTGGCTGTTTACAGAATATAGAGGCTGATTACACACCATTTTGTTCCCAGGAGTGGAGAAAACTTGGAGGATACAATGACTTGAGGTGTTGGAAGGTAATGTCCTTTTGGAATCATCAAAAAATATCTAAATGTGAGAGAGTGACAAGCCAGCCAAATTTAGGTGTTTTGGACTGACAAAACCGGGCCATGCGATGGGCGGCGGTGGTGGCGCTACCGTCGGTGACACTGCCGTGCCTATCGATAGCCGCGACGAATGCCTTTGCCAAACACTGCTGGCACCTTGCGCGTAAAATGTGAACCAATATTCAGGTACCAGAGCAAAGGTTTTTGTTTTGTATTCATTTTTATAAAATATGTACAACGTTGATCAAGTATTATGCAAAATCCTAATGCAAGTAATATCTGTGTATAGAATCAATAGATCTTAATAATTGACCTAGATCTAAACACAAATCAAGTGAATATGTTTTGTGAGACCTTCTTTTGCTGGTACATGGTAAGTGAGCTGCGCTGTTGACAAATTATAGACCATTCTGCTTGTAGGGCCGACACCAGCATAACGAAAAATAAACAAGGCAGCATGGCGGCGGCAGTGCCAAACTTTGCACAAATTGTTCAGTATTCAGACAGCAGTGAAGATGTGGAGGATGAAGACGGTGAAACTGAAGTACTCAAACTCAAAGTGAAGAAGAAAGACGTTGACACGAAACGTAGAATATCAGGCACCACTGTCAGTGAAGAAGAGTCTAAAAATCTCAAAAAAAAGAGAAGGTAGGAACAAAAAATTCAAATACATCAGATCATCTGGATTTTTGGGTATTCCTCAAGAGGAATATCTGAGAATTAACATGCTTTTTGAATTAAGAATTTAGAGTCATTTTTGGGAGAGCTGGAGAGGGTTTTGTGAGCCAAGAAAGATTGGTTACATTTTTGTTATGAAATTAAACTCTACAAAGAAGGATGGAAGGAAAGCCATATAATGATATATCCCCCCAAATTTTAACAAAGGTTAACCACATTAAACTAACATATCATAGAACGCAAATCGTGATTCTAAAGAAGTCCTCATACTACGAGTCGTAGTGCAGACTCGCGAGCGTCACTGTCAGAGCAAATAGCCTCGATCTAATTTTTATAACCTAATAGTTTTGGCAAAAGAAGTTCTATGGCGTAGGGACAGTATCCTTAGCCCTTTAATTGTTTCTAGTTCTATTAGAGTTTAGAGTATGTTATCATGGTTTGTACGGCCTTACTTTTCTGGATCGAGATTAATGCTAGATCACGTGACTAGATAAGCTGTACCACGTGACTACGTGGACCTCTTGATGTCGCACGCTAGCCATCATAGAAGCCTGAAAACCTGCCGATATAATGCAGTTTCAATGAAGCTTATCCGACCTCCAGGGCTTTTGACAGGATTTTTTGCAATGCGCCAATTGCACACTTTTTAGCAAATACAATGCGCCATTCTGTAAATGAATGGCCATTCTAGCCATTTAAATGCGACATTTAAGCATTAAATGCGTGTATTACGCACTGCGCAGCCCTGTCAAAAGCCCTGGACCTCTAGAACCAGAGATATGATTTTTTGAAAATAAAAAATCCTGGAAAAGCATGAAAATTGCTAAAAATTTATCAATTAGCAAAATCTGCGGAGCTTAGATAAGTATGTGCGCACCATTCAATCTTCTTCAAACTTGATACACATAATCTAAAGAGTTTAAACTAACTCCTTATCATAGTTTGATAGCTCCTTAAACTGATCTTGGGGTAAAGGTAGTCAGTAAAAGTTGATGTTAATGTTAACCAAGCTGTAATTAATGAACTGTCAGTACTTCCTAAAAATTAAGATAATGGCAGCGTAGAGAATCTTGTGTACATAATATTAGAATTTTAAAGTGAATCGATCCATACATTTAAACCCAATTTACAGCCCAATAACTGAGCGCTACCTTTGCACAACCCCCAAAAATGATCACAGGTTTTAGTGACGGACTTCTGCGCTCAGGAGTGTGCTGATGTTCACATACCTAAAGAAGGTACCGTAGGGAGTGATCATTTTTTAACAACGTCTAGCGATGACAGCCAAAATCCAGGACTTATGCATGGTCCCACGATTCATATATGAAACGAAAGAGCTTGAAATTTGCCACTCATAGCTTTTTGAAGCGAGTTGATACTGCTCCTAGACTAGACCTAGAAACATTTTTATGGCACTTTGAAAATCAGTAGAGCCAAATTCTTTCTGCCATTTCCATGAAATATTTTAGCTGAGGTGATTCCGACGAATACGGGACACCTCGGAAGCAAGGACAGGTTGGAAGCAGACACCTCGGAACCAGACATTGAAACATCTCGGAAGCAAGGACAGTTTGGGTGCAAAAGGAACCATGATAATATCCCTCTCATCTTACCCTAATGATACTGTCTCTATGGGGCCTACGCCGTAGAGCCATGGAATGGCCAAAACCTGTTCCAAAATTGTTAAAACAATTATTTTAAAAAGTCATTTGCTTCCGAGATGTCTGCTTCCGACCTGTCCCTGCTTCCGAGGTGTCTGCTTCCGACCTGTCCTTGCTTCCGAGGTGTCCAGTTACCGTTCAGAATATAAAATATGTGCTGCAAGGAGAGCAATCAGACATGGTTCTACTTAACTAATGATAACTTCTGATAAGGTGGGTCAATTGACTAACTATTTTCACTAGCCTATAGCTAAATAATTGTAGATTAACATATGTGAGTGGGACAAAATTACCAGAGGTATAAGTATTTCAAATTTCATGTCCAACTCTTGAATTAGACAGGGAAAGTTTATATTTTTTGGTGAAAACCTTCAGGAGATTTAAAATCGCAGAAAATTGCTGCAGTGCATCTATTAACACCCAAATTATTCCATCTAAAAAAATTCTAAAGAAAATGCCTGTATATTCGTCCTGCTTGGCAAAAAATACTATTTTTGTTGGGTGTTTAGCCCTAGGGAAACTGAAACTTACATAATTTCCCTCTGTCTCATTTGGCAGTAAACTATATACATGGATCAGGGGAACATGATAGTCAGATAGAATACAGTTTTTCCTTTAATTTGGTGTTAATTTGATGTAATTCTGTCCACCAGAACCGTTAGAATTGAATTTGCAGTACCAGGTGTTTAGCACTGTGGCAAATACAGGGAGTGTTGTGCTGAGTTTGGCTGTCATCGCTACAACGTCAACGGTTCATTTAGGACATAGAGATTAGAGATACCTGTAGTGCGTGCTCCCAAATCTGGGTCAATATGTTCGTTATGTAGGTCAACCCTCCTTCAAACTGCTACTTCACTTCCGGTTTTGTTTTTACCAGTGCAATCCCAATAGGGCTAACATTGAAGGTGCAGGAAATGTCAGTATTCTATGGAAATATTTAGCCCAAATGTTTATAACTTGCAGTTAGTCTTGCAAAGACACCACGGAACCCTTTGGGCAATTATATAGTCATTTGTCCTGGTAGTTTCATAGTTCTGTTACGAACCCAGACAATAGCTTCTCTGTGTTCTGGTTTGGGTAATGGGCTGACAATTGAGGAGCCTGTAAAGTGTGGCTGGTCCCCTTTTTAGTTTCCCTCTTTTAATATACTGTTGGCATCTAATCTGGGGCTTGGTATTATCAAATAAATGCCTGGTACTACCTTGAATTAGTAGCTGGTCAGAATCCAAGTTGAATGTATTACCTCCCTGCCTTTTAAATCCACCACCATTTTGTTTTGACTGGAAGTCCCTCATAGAGCATGTAACTAAGCTGGTAACTGGCAAGGGTTACCTACAACTTCTCCGGCGACCTAGTTTGGTGGGCAAACTAAGCCTTCTCCCCTAGGTTACCATTTTGACCGTATCCATCTGCCAGCTTGACTCACCAGTAACAAGCTAAGAAAAATAGTACCTCCCAGGATGCCTGTTTACCAGTGACGTAATCGTGAGACTACGAGATGGGGCCAGTATGGTGTTACCTACTGTGTTAAGAGAGTGATCCCACATGTGAGGATGTCAACAATGATTCAGATGTCAACAATGTCCACCTTGCCAATACTGACCCATGGCCATGTCACCTGGCCCATGTGTGACCTTGTTCAGAATGTAAACATCGCCATGTGCTTTCTCACTCTCCGGGCACAACTCCCCAAAAGCAAAACTTCCCCTTGCGCATGTGCAGAGCAGTACTTCCTCTGATGGCCATTCCCACAACAAAGTTCCCACAACAAAGTTTGAAAATCATTCTGACAATAACTGTCCAAAAATGATTGAAAGGGATTAATAACACATGCTGAGAACAAGGTAGGCTTGCAGTGAAGTGTTTTAGGAAGTGATTTGAGAAAACTGTATAACATTTGGTGGTACCATCCCAGAGTTTGGAGACTGTGAAGTGGTAAAGGTAGGCATTCTGACTCATAGCTGTAAGGGGAAACCAGGCCTATGATACAGTGTTCTCGTAGGCCAAACAGGCCTAGTAGTTTCAGAGAAACTAATTTCTTTATTGTTGGGGACCACTTCTGATCTCCCCCACCCATCATAGGCCTACATAGCTATGAACTAAAGTTTGATAATTATGTAATAACAACTTTCCTTATAATACCCTTATTAAACTGTCAGGGAGTAATCCCTACATAGTAAACTACCAACGTATCAATTTTGCAGTCATTAGCGCGGCGACTAGTGAGTACTACTCGTGAGATGAGTAGACTAGTGTATGGTTCACAGTCGCCACGCTGTAAGGGATAGGGAGGCCTTGCAATCTATTTTTGTTTGTGGCTCCCCTGCTATGGACTATTCCTGCCCACTATTCTAATGTAATAACAACAGTGTGTGTACTTTACTTATCAGTGAAGGAATTTTCAGAATATATCTCATACTTTTGATTTTATTCACAGATAAGACATTTCATCATTGGCTCAGGGACCACCCTGAGTCTATACCGCCGGGTAGGTGGTGGCATTGGAAAAAAGTCAGTTATACAATTTTCAATCTCAATTTTCTACAAGAAAGAAAGCATGTAAAGAAATAAAATTACCATACATGAGTACCGTAAACTCCCACGTATAAGACGTGTCCTCTACACCAAACAAAATGCTGGGTAGTCTTATAGCTTTCTCTCAAGTTGGGGGTGCGTCTTATACGAGGGGTAATTTTTCTATAGAAATGTACTAATCTTACAAATTTCAGCATTAAAATGTGCATCTTATACGCGAAAATGCATGTGCTGAGTTTGGGGTGCGTCTTATACGCGCAACGCGTCTTCTACGCGGGACAGTACGGTAGTTCATATATCAGTTTTTAGTTACATTAAAGAAAAAAATTCAAAAATCCATCCATAAGTTCATACAAAATTAAAGAAATAAAAAAGTCATTTCATAAAAATATCTTCTCCAATCCAGTCCTCCATAGCTTTACCTACGGGCTGGACTTTTCTCTCTTTGTTTCTATTTGATTCAAAAACAGCGTCTAAAAGTGAGACGATTTGGACGCCTTTCAAAAAATGTGGGAAAAGTTCGGCAAGGAGGGTTCGCGCATGCGCACAGAACATTTAAATCCAAAATGGCGGACAGCGAGACGATCGACTCATGGTGCTATTGAAACTGCTGGATTATAACAAAATGGAGGAGAATTACATTGTCTCATGCCTTTCTATGGTTAATATGTATCCTTATTCAAGACCTGCTGGTATTGTGCAATGCTTAACTCGCCAGGAGAGGAGTTATTCGCCATTGAACAATACGAGCGATAATGGGTGCATTCTCCATAGGCTTAACCATTGACGACTCGGATACACTGTCACTATAGTGACAAGTATCATATGGTAGGTAACCTGAGCCATGAGTGCTCTATAGCACACGTTACATTTTTTGGAGCCCTATGGCAGATTAGCATTAGAGCATTTTAAGGTTCAGAAATGCATCTCTGTAGCCTTTGTTTTAGAATTGTTCGTTCTGAAACTACTATATATATATGTAGTACAGGTTTCATCTCAGTGGGTTATGGTACAATTGGATCATATTTTTTGTTTTTGATCAAAGTATTCACTGTTAAAGATCTCTATGGAGAAATCAGTGCTAAAGTGTGTGTTGCCATATGTGCATTTTTGTAAATCAGAGGAGGTTGAAGTGTAAGGACACCTTGTGGTACTGCTACATTCTTTTCTGTGTAAACTTTTTTAGTTTACATTGAAATAATGCTTACTCAGAATATGTATCTGCTATTGGTGATGAGACATTAATTTCATTACTCCTTTCATTATATAAACGATTTTGTGGAAGACTGTGAAAACATACATGTACAGAGGTACTTGCACTGTGCTCCCCCTCTACAGAGAGGTGGAGTGATCTGGCTGGTTTGCTGACCACTGGCACGTGATGAGGTACAGACCTATTACAAGGTGATTGGCAGTTGGGTGTGTGTGGGGGGGGGGAGGGTTGAGACATAGCAGGCTCCTGGTAATCTGAGACAGTGTACACTCATAATGACACACCTGTTGACTATGGCATTGAACATTGAATAAGACAGGTCCCTGTGACAGCTGAGTGAGGTGCATGCAGAATGGATAGTCTACAGGCTATTAGAACATAGCTGCAGTGGGTAGTTCAGGTTGAATTTGTGTTATATACTACCAAAAGCCCAGATGATAGTATGCCCTATCTATCAGTCTCACCAACTGAAACCAGACACAAGATTACAAGTCGCCACGCCATGTCTCACAGGACTATTCGCTACTATTGTATTAAAATCTACAACACTATGGTTTTATTTTGATCAGAATAAGTAGAGAAAACAGAATTTGTCTGCAGTGGTGGATGTCAGCTGGACACATTATTGGCCTTAAGCGCAGATGAAAACAATCTGTAAAAGCACAGCTAGCACTGCAATGTGCTTCTTGAGCTGGGCTCTAATTTGAGAAAAGAAGTACAGATAGGTTAATGTGTGTTATCCATTTTATTCTATTCTATTCCTTATATATAGATATAGAGATAGATGCTCATTGGAAATTCGCTAAATCCACATTCAGTGTCACATTCAGGCCTACATCATGTTTCCACCTGTCCTGTGTTAAGTAAGCCCCTCTCAGCCTTTAACTTCCAATGTACGCACGCAGTACACTAAATTATTTCCTGGTGACTGAACTATCTACTCAAATTAAAATCACTTTCTATGCCATAACTCCACTTCTACATGAAGTATTGATGTAATTCCTTTGGTGCTATAACCCTCATTTATTCTACACCCATTCTAACGATAGATCAATCTTTAGTTACTAATAGAATTTAAAAAAAATATATATATTAAAATAAACGTTATCTTTTAGCAAATCATTAAGAGAGCTTTACATGTGAAAAAAATGCTTAGGGCTTTGGGTATAATTTGCAAGGAAAATGAAAATGACTCATATCAATATAATACCATAGACCTACATGGATTCAAAAGGTTAAATTCGTACATGTTTGAACTTTGGTTTAGTTAATTAGTAACCTACTGGTATTATTGTTGTACATGCAAAATACCCCAGGGCCCAGGGCAAGCAGTCACAGTTTTGGCTTAGATGTTATCTTCAGAGGTGCGGATTAGCATGGGGCATCACTCATCACACCTCAAGGTGTGGAGTCACACCTCGAAGTGTGGAGTGTTCTCAGCTATAGGTGTAGAGGCTGACATACAGGGATGGAAGCATCCACCTACCAATATTAGGAAAAGGTTCTATTAACGACACCCAGTGTTACTACTGTTAGTTGCTGCTGGAAGTTAGTTAGACTAGCAGGTAGTCTGTTGAGTCTTACTCTCTCAAGGGGATCTCAGAGTGATTTATATTTCATATGGATTTTACAGCTTTATGTACCTAGCAAAGCCAAAGGAGGCTTTGGAGTATAGGAGAATAATCACATATACCAATGGGAATATCATTCACATGGAGTTCGTTCCTACTTTTTCCTACTATTTCCTACTTTTTTTATTTTCCTTTGGCGCATGCAATATAAAAATACTGTTAGTTGCTTTGAAGCACATCTTGCTTGTGTCAGTACATCTTTATAGTAACTTATGTCAAGTGAAATCAACCCTCAAGTCTTGTACTGGCTAGTAGCATTACTTTGGGTAGATAGCAAATTCTGTAATATCATTTGCATTATTATCTGGTACTCAAATTTTGCCATGTCTGTCACGCTCCTTTAGTACTGGAGTTGTAGCGCTACTACATTTAGCCTCCACATGGTTTATGAATTAAAGATTCAGAGATATTGGCTTGTGGAATGAAAGAGCCAATTCTGACACCATTGGTGCATCAATTGATGTTTGATTATGCTAAAGTTAGTTGTGTGGTGATGGTTAGTGATTGACTTGGTGGACATATATGCTTTGAGCATTAGAACTAGTATTATACTAATGTTTCACTCATAAAACTCTATTAAGTAAGTTCTATAGAGGGGTTAGTACCTCACATCTTGTATGGCAGCCATGTTGAGGCAAAACTTTTGCCATAGACTTACCATTACAAGTTTCACCTGTTAGTGTGCTGAAACAACTAGCCACTTTCTCAATCTCAATCTAGGATCAGTAATCAGTAATACATTGGCAACATTTCATGACAAGGAAACAATTTACTGTTTTATTTCACACATTGTGCTCCAACATGGCCACTGTACATCATTTTGATGTAGCAGACTCACAGTAAATGCCTTCATGAAACCACTGTATATCATGTTTCACATACCAATGATACAGGTACAAACTGAGCACCATTTAAATATGTTCTGGAATATTATCCTAATAGATTCTACATATTAGCTTATCAATTTTGAGGATAAATAGGTTTGTTACACATGCATTGTTTATTCTACATATGTCCTACTTTTTCTTATATTTTCCTACTTTTGTCCTACTTTAGTCCTTCCTTTTGAAAATTTTCAGCCCTACTTTTGTCCTACTTTTTCAAAGGGGTCTGCCGGACACCCTGCAAAATGACCAAATTCTGAGCTTTGGCCATGCAAGATGGATGGGAGGCAGATTGAGTTGTCCAGTCCCCTTCATTAAAAGAAAGAAAGAAATTATTCTTTGGAATCTTACACAGTGTCACTACATACCTTTAGATTATTACACAAAAGTCTGACACTTTTAGGTTTAATATTTCCAGAGAAAAACAACATTTTCTTCTCCTTAACAATTAAGCTTATGGGTTATCTACTGGTAACGGCAAAACCAGAAGTCAAGTAGCAGTTTGGGGAGAGGTTGACCCAGATAACTAAGAGAGTGATCATTTTTTAACAACAGGGGGGCTGGTGCGTTTTGAGGGGGGTCAGAATTTTTTCAACCCCTTGACCGGGGGGATCAGAATTTTCTCAACACCTCTGATGGCGGGGTCAAGATAATTTGAGGGCTTCCGTAGCCCACTTAAAAGGGTCTATTTCTCCTCTTTCCTATCCCCTCAGGATGTGTGTGGTGCACATATGTGCGGGCACTGACACATTCCCCTGTGAAATTGTGTAATGTAGTTCTTGCCATGAATATGACCTTAGCTGTCGAAATGGCGTTAAACATCTATTACTTACTCACTCACTCACTCAAAATAATTTCATCTGTTTTCAGTGGAAAACCTCGGGCTTTACTATAGGCTAAAAGGGGGAGCGATTTTTGTCCCTTATGGGGGGGGGTCGAAAAAATTTTACCCCCTCGAGAGGGGGGGTCGAAATTTTTTTCGTGCTTCCGCACGCAAACCCACCAGGCCCCCCCTGTTGTTAAAAAATGATCACTTGCTAAGATAAGCCATGTGCACAGGGCTCAGAGCTACGGTTCCAGTCTCTCTATATCCTATGTTTAGGCAGAGCTACCTGCCAACTCTACCTCACAGGAGCGGCAGAGTGCAAAGCCCTTTGAATAGTTTGATGTAGTTTAAAATATGCGGTACCAATGGTACCAAATTATTTTAAACAACCTTCCACTTAATGTTTGCTTTAGAAATTTCAGTCATACAAATATCAGATACTGTAAATCCCCGGTCATAAGCCGGATTTTTTTTTCTATTTTGGGCCCAAACCGGCTTCTAAATTTTTCCCAAAGTCCCCCCCCCGGGCTTATGACCGGGGTTTTTAAAAAGTTTAAGTTATTTTTAACCAAATTTCAAAAGAAAATAACAGCTTAAAAACCAGAGACCCCCCATTACTTTAGTATGTACGATTTTTACCAGACAAGTTCATTTCAATGTGTTTTCTATAAGAAATCAATAAAATATTGATAGAAATATGGCTAATTGGCCCAGCCCCTGCTGGGTCATTGGCGGCGCCTTGGTGGTCGTAAACTGACGGTCATGAATTTGAACTTTAGATGGGAATTGCTCATCAAAATTGGGGGATAATTAAACAAAAAATCATGGAAACATGTTCTTTAGGATCTAGTCTTTCATTGTACATGCACAATTCCTGGGAAAAAAAATTTCTTTACCTATGAAAATAGCTGAATAAAAAACCTGACATATTTAACCTACTTTCTCACGAAAACGAGGCTCCATAGGATAGCATTGCGCGGTCGATTTCGGCGGTCGACAGGGGGTCAAAATAACACATAGACTCCTATGGGAATTGTCCAATTAAGACGCTTTTTTTCAGCAGGTAAGGTGGGATATCTGGCACAGGAGGGGTTCAGACCGTTGATATATGAGTGTGTAAATCGGACCACCATAATTTTGTTATGTTGACCGCCCCACTTCCGGTCTGGATATTTGATGCATGCGCGCAGAGCAACCGGTCGTCATACTTTATTTCTTGTTTAATAGTAAATTGAGGTGTATTCGATTCAATTCGATTGATATTGTCTAACATGCATGGAATATATTCAAAAAGCTATTAATTTCAAGTTAAATCGATAGAATATATCATTTCTCCGTCGAAAATGCGACTTCCGGCAAGGAGGGGTCGCGCATGCGCAAGGAACATCAAAATCCAAAATGGCAGACAGGGAGACGATCTCCTTACGGTGCTATCGAAACTGCTGGATTATAACAAAATGGAGGAGAATTACATTGTCTCATGCGTTTGTATGGTTAATATGTATCCTTGTTCAAGACTTGCTGGTATTGTGCAATGCTTAACTCGCCAGGAGAGGAGTTATTCGCCAATGAAACATGCGAGCGATAATGGGTGCATCCTCCATAGCCTTAAGCATTGACGACTTCGACACACTGTCACTATAGTGCCAGTCACCTAGGGTAGGTCATGGACGCTCCAACTGTAGACGCTGGGCCATATGTGATATATCACACGTTAAATTTTTTTCCTCAAAAATTGGTGAGATTTTTTAGTTTTAGGGGGGATAAGGGGGGGTCAAGGGGCTAAACTCACCCCCCCCCCCGGCTTATGACCGGGGTTTTTGCAAAAGTCTAAAATGGACCAAAACCGGCTTCTATATTTCTGCTGAACTAGCCCCCCGGCTTATGACCGGGGCCGGCTTGTGACCGGGGATTTACGGTACTTTACTTGCCACATGAGCTTGGATGGAAAGATAGAGGCTTTGATTGACTCAAAATATTCTATTTTATATTTGCTGGCTACAGCAAAACCCTTGCCTTGGCTTGGCTCTGTGCCAAGGTCAAGGGCACTGCCTAAAATTTCTGAATTTTACTAAAATATGAAACATCTAGTCTACAAAATTAAAGATTAAGTATTGCAAGGGCAGAATCAAGTGTTAAATGATGTATTTGAGAAGTTTCAAGAAGGACAGCCAACTTTGCTGTCAGCCGTTAGTGGTAGCGGTAGGCTGTCCCCATCCGGCCTACGGTTCATTAGGGAGTGGTCATTATTTATCAACTAGGGGGGTGGTGGGTTTGAGGGGGGGCGTAAAAATTTCAGACCCCTCCCGAGGGGGGGGAGCAAAAAATAATTGACTGCTGTCGAGGGGGGCAAAAACCCATCACCAACCCCTACAGAAAAAAAAATCTTCCAATATTTTCTTAATCAAACTTCAGGTGTGCAAATCTAAGAATTCAGAGACATTTTGGAGCCAAAAGGTAAGGCAGGGTAGAGTGCCATTTATCACGCCATTAGCACATTTTTGTATTAATCAAGAAAGTTTATGCCATATATTTACTCCATTTGAAGTACCGGGGATATTGGCTTTTATTTTCTTTCCTGAAAACTTCCCGAGCCAGCACCCCCAATCCCACACCAAACCTAAATTAAAATGACCAACATGTGCATAGGTATTGTAGAAACGTTCACAATAAACAAACTCCCAAAATAATCTTATCTCAGTCGCCTGGAGCTTCCATCAGCCCTCCTCACTATGTTCAAGGATGAGACTAAACCACAGGATGATCCGTCAGAACATGAAGGCAGGACCCGGTCATTCGCACATGAACGAGGGAACTGGGCAACCTTTGTCTACATTCCTGGTAAGTATGAACTGCCTTTGTCATGGGGAACCATCAGTATAACGCACTAGCTATATAAAGCTGTATAATAGGACCCCCATTCAGACATCACTCTATTGGTATTTCCAAGTGAATGGTTCTACGGAAATATCTCAAAATCAGTGATTGTATGTGTAAGTGTTGTCTCCATTTTTTCTCCTAGGAGAAATCGTGAGGTTCAAATTTTGGCAATGGAAAGTCAAAGTAGACTTTTGCTTTTTAACTCGAAAAGCGAGTTATAGGAGACAAGGATGGGCTCCTCATTTTCAGTCACTTTAGGTGGTGCAAATAAGTGCCAAAAAAGATGGAAACTTTATGTATCAAAGGCAAAATTAGTTCAGGAATTTGTAGTGGTATTGCAGGAGATGTAGGGGTCCTGTAGGAAAAGGCATTTCAGTAACAAGTTTTGTAAATTTTGAGCAATTCTCTATATTGTTTACAGTCAGTTGGTCAGCAGCCATAAGACACTTTTTGCTTGCAATGATGAAGGTATAGGAATGTTGATCCAGGATCAGTTTTCCCGCTCTTTTTGCAAGTGTGGTGCGAATAGGGCAGTTTTGGTGGGAGTTACGCGAATAGTGGCTTGGTGGTGCGAATAACATGGGTGAGTAGCATCTGGTCCTCCAAGCAGATGTCTTGTGAAAGTATAGGACTATAACACTACTTAACATCTGTTTGGAGTTGTTTCCTCTCTGTGAATGGGAGTGCTGATGTCAGACCACAAGCTAGACTTGCTCAAGGCTATTGATTTTAATTCTCGAGAAACAATGTAATGGAAAAGACTATCAAGTATAAAGGGGCCAGAGCTTTGGGACAGCAGAGAGTGCTAACTGCAATTACCTTAAATTCTCTGATACAAGCAACATGACCTGCATTACTGACCTTGCAATAAACTACATTTTTGATTTGATTCAAATATGATCTGAACCTCAAATCAAAGAATTTATGGCACATAACATCTGCCGACAAAATTGAAAATTTAATTTTTTTGAGTTACGAGCAATGCATATTGCTGCCTTATATTTTCCTATAGACTTCCATAGTAAAATTTTCTCCAAAACTAATGAAATTTTTTAACTCTACATTTGTGTGGCAGTAGGAAGTTGATAAAGAAGTAGAAACTGAGAGTATAAACCTATTGTTAGAACATAGGTTTTTGGTCAATTGTAAAAAGAAATGGTCTATTATAGTGAGGTGGGAAGTGTCAGACATTGCATTAGCTGTAGTTGTGTGGAGGTGTCTAGATCAATTACCACAGGCCATAATCGGCTGTTAAGTCTTGATTTGCAGGGGGGAATTGACAATTGAGTGATTAAAGCTATATCTAGACCAATTAACTGATTATAATATTGATAAAGATATTTAGACATGAATCCCACATGAAAGACGGCTATCGATTTTCCAACTGTAATGTGGAGCCATGAATTATTCACCACCTTAAGGAAAAGCTGAGATTTAGAAGTATGGATATCTTCATGAAATATATGAGATGTGTCGTAACTTAGCCTTAAATCAAAGTTATACACGGACAGTGTTTTGTGAGAGAGTGGTCAATATGTCCTGGTTGCTGATAAAACTCTAACCTCACATACAGTGAAGAATGACGAGAACATGGCCTGCCTTACTACAGACCTGCTGGATGTGTTGCCCACTCCAACCGCTGGCTGGACCGTGTTTAAGGACCTGCACCTAAGTCTGTCTCGTACAGTTGTCGTCTACCACCATTGGATTGATGAGCTAGTGTCCGCTCTGCGCCCTGCCCTATCTACCATACACGTACCCCACTGCAGCATGGGGCAGGTGCAGCTCTATACAAACGACGACAAGACAAGGTGAATAGTTACCCTGATGTCCTTTTAAAAAGTTTTGTCTTATAATCTATGATCACTAGTAATAGCTGTCATGACGACTGAATCCCAGGGGTAGACATTAACACTGGACCGGTGGCCAATGGCCAGTAGTTTTGAGATTTTTCCAAAAACAACCTTCCTACTGGCTTGGGTGGCCAGTGGGGTTTTACCCCAATAAAGTTTACTGCCTCTTATATAGAGGGGAAAAAACAACATAACTATAAGGGTTTTATTCATCAATATTGATATCACAAATAGCTCAGGGGACCATTACTTTTCTGATATCATTTGTGTCAGTAGGAAGGAAGGATAAATTATGTATCTGAATATAAAGCAGGTGCCTATAATTATGGGGATTAAGCTGGGATTGAGTTAGAAATGGACATTTTCTAATTACTATTTTTTTTACATTACACAGGAGTTTCCACCTAAAAATCCCGGGCCTACAGCTTTAGCTGTGGGCCAATAGATTTCTGAGGCTGTTGGCCCGGGTGGCCAGTGGCTAAAAAAGCTAGTGTCTACCCCTGGAATCCCATGCAATAAGTAATCTCTAGTGATATCCTTTCACATGGTGTCCATTTATTACGAGTCAAAGTTTGGTTTAGAAAACTTTGACCTCCTTCTTCTGATCGGGGGTGGGAGATAAGTTCTTTTATGTCTTTGAATGAAAATAAAAAAAGAATTTTTGCCTTTTTCTGTTGTCATTGTGTTCAACCAAGGGAGTTTAGCCATCCATGCTATTTTTTTTTTATATTGTTGCTATTTCGAAGGGAAAATATCTTGCGTTATCAAGTTTAATGAAATATCGTAAACAGCAGCCGCCTATGGGAGCAGGGTGAAGGGTTTTCTATCTCTTTTGCGATATACTAAGCTGGAATAGGTGGATTAACCCGTAGTCATAGTCATAGTCATAATTATTTCCACTTGCACCTAGTGACTACTGGAATCTGAACAATAGAAAAGAAATACCCCTCCCCTACCTTCCTATAGCATCAAACAAGTTGTTCAATGGAGGCAGCCATTGCTTGATCACATGCTTAAACCTTTTAGATCCAAATGCTAGTTACCAGTGCATCATCACTGTTGATAAGCTTTACACATCAATACCCGCAGCCATCCGGGGCACAAGCCCTGTTTGCACTGAATAGATGTCTTTCCATTTCTCCATTCTCTGGTGTTTGATTGAAAATGTTGATGTCATTCTGTGTTTTAATTTGTGTTTTAATCTGTGTTTTTATGATACATGTACATGTATTGTGTTAAGGGCTATAACAGGTTAGTATTAGTGCTATGGTATGATAGTAATTACTCACTATTTGTCAGCGGTTAATCAATATATGTTAGTAATTACTGACCATTTGTTAGCAATTACCGTAATCTCCTGCGTAGAAGACACGCTGCGCGTATAAGACGCACCCCAAACTCAGCACATGCATTTTCGCGTATAAGACGCACATTTTAATGCTGATATTTGTAAGATGAGTACATTTCTATAGTAAAAGTACCCCTCGTATAAGACGCACCCCCAACTTGAGAGAAAGCTATAAGACTCCCCAGCATTTTGTTTGGCCTAGAGGACGCGTCTTATACGCGGGAGATTACGGTAGTCAATACATGGTAGTAGTTACTTACATTTTATCAGCATTTAGTCAATTTATGTTAGTAATTGCTCACTATTTGTCAGCAATAAGTATATGTCAGTAATTGCTCACTATCTGTCAGCAATTATTCTATATATATTAGTAATTACCGTAAAACCTCGCATATAAGACGCATCCTCTACGCCAAACAAATGCCTTGTGCATCTTATAGGATGTACTGAAATTGGGGGTGCGTCTTATACGAGGGGTAATTTTACTATAGAAACGTACTGAATTTACAAAATTGGTACCTAAGAGGTGCGTCTTATACGCGAAAATGCATGTGCTGAGTTTGGGGTGCGTCTTATACGCGCAGCGCGTCTTCTACGCGGGAGATTACGGTACTCACAATTTGTCAGCATCAGTATTAACTCACAATTTGTCAGCAATTAGTCAATATACGTCAATACTTAGTCACTCTGTATCAGCAATTATCAATACATGTCAGTATTTACTCACTTTTTGTCAGCAATCAGTCACCCCTTTAGGGGTGGCATAATGCCTCATTGCACAGTTAGCCCTTTAGGGGTGACATGATGCATTAACTCAGCGTTAGCCCTTTAGGGGTAGCATGAGGCCTATTTGTGCACTATTTGTCAGCAATTAGTCAATATATGTCAGTAATTACTCACTATTTGTCAGCACTTACTCAATATATGTCAGCGCTTACTCACTTTTTGTCAGTGATTAGTCAATATATGTCAGTACTTAGTCACATTTTTTTCAGCAATTAATCAATATGTCAGCAATTAATCATGACTTGTCATCTCTTTTGCGATATAGTAAGCTGGATTAGGTGGATTAACCCTTAGTCATAGTCATGGTTATTTCCACTCCAATCAATTATTTAAGGTACTTATCGATCAAGAACAAAAGGCCAAGCAGAGAAGTCGATCAAAAAATCGTCATTCGCCAGTTGCTGTAGATGTTCCCATAAAGTCCCTGTAGGTGGCGCTGCTAACTATTAAGGAACCCGGAGAAAGTAAAGACTTGGATAAATACACAACACATTTAACACAACTTTTAGATCCATATTCTTGATTGTTGCTGAGAAAGAGTGCATCATAGCAATCAGGGCATCATGATGCACTCTTTCAGTGCTTGCTGTCAAGATGTTTTTCTCTGAAATGATTCTTTGGACAGAAACTTTCAAAGCCAAACTTGACTCGTTCCTTAAAGTCAGCAGACTATATATTTTATGACATTGCTTGAAAGAACTACGCTTGCTTGTTTACTTGACTACGGCATGTATAATCCTGGATACAGCGATCTCTTTTGTGTACCATAATTGTCTGCATGAAAGGCACATCTGGCACATAAGATAGATCCTGAGTTGAAGAAAGGTGCATGTATATATTCTTGAGGTTTTAGTAGTTTTATATGATAAATCGTCGCTTCAGTGCAACACGGTTGTAAATTCATCTTGTTCAAGGTGAAATGTACCTCTGCAAGGCCCCTCAAGGAATACCTTGTTGGCCCAGAGGCAGTTACAACGTTGTTACACTGAGGCGACGAAATATCCCCTGTAAGGCGCACCCTGAATTTGGGAAGTCCCTTTGAGCTGCATCAAGCCTTAATTTCAGGTATCAGCCGCGGCTTACACGTGGACCACTACAGTACTGAAAAAACCATTTGTTTACATTTGTTGAAAATGGGAGTATAAAATACAAAAATAGAACCGCTACATGTATCCCATTAGCTCTATTAGCATTAGTATTAGCATTAAATTTTGTGCTGTGGCTAATGTTGGTGCCATATTTCACAATGAAACATAAAGTTCTATAACTGTTTCTAATGTGTCCATTGTAAATCTTTGCCCTTTGTTGATACATTGTCAGGACATTTCTCGGTTTATGCGTCGACTCCGGTCATAGCGAGTTAAAAAACCTGGTGTCGGTTGTAGATAAGTGCCTAGCAGAATTCCAGCTAGAGCAGTATTACAAGGTGAGCACATTTAACCACGTCTACTCCTCTACACTATTTGTCATTGTATTTTCTGTAAGATACCATCATTGAATGTCCCCTTAATATACCTACCTATACAGATAGCAAAATGAATGTTTACCTGTATGTATGATTAACTTTTTTTTAAATCTAGTTGTGTCTATTAGATATTCATAATCTTTTAAAAAAGATTTACACGGTGGGCGTGTCTATAGGTACATTGGTATTTGGACACATTACCTTGAGTTTAGAGGGGTTCTGGTAATTAAAGACAAGTGCTTCAACATCTCAGGATTTGGTTTTGCTGCTGATTATCTCATATTTATAACTCTGGATTATATTAGTATAATGCACTGACATTAAGAAAAAGCAAAAAGAATCCATAGGTCACAATGCTTACTTTTACTGTATGACAATTTAAGTGTAAAATGCCTTAACTATAGAAGTGAATGGGAAAACTATTCTTTATATCATGTCTCATAGGGAATGTTGCTCTACTGATTTTTCTACAAGACTCTCTAGATAGAAAGAGGACGTCTATACACACATTTTGATAAAAGAAAAATGGGGGGTCACAGTTGAAGTACAAAAGTTTTTCTAAAATATTAATTTCCCCCTTACTTTACTTTAGCATCCCATGGGGATAGAAACGGCTTCTAAATGTCTTTCATATTTTTAGAGTGATCAGAAATGAGCTGAAAAAAAATATGTACAGGTAAAATGGTCCATTAAGAGTGTAAAATAACATTAAGATAGTGTCATTGATAGGTTTTGTTTTTTGCCACCAGGTGGCTTCTGTGTATCTTGGCGCATTTCTCTTTAACTACAAAAGTTATCGGAAAGACCCCGGATGCAGTGGTCATCAAGATGGTAAAAATGGCCAAAAAATCGGAGATCTCACAGTTTCCATTATAGATAATAGTGTATAGCAATATTGAAATGGTAAAAATGATGATGCCAGTGGAAGGGTCTATATCTTAGGACCCTCTATGCCATCAAGATTAGACATTGTCTCTTTTGAGAAGTTATTAGAGGAGTTGTAACCGTTTCACTTTCGTTATTCATTCCACAGAATCCGTCATTTCATGTCAGTATAGCATGGACGTTGGGTGATGTTACCGAGGAAGTTACAGAAGAACAAAGAGTTCAACTGCAGGTGAGGATATCAGTTCTGCCACTACAGTAGCAGATTTTAAGGTTTTAGGGAGAATTTTTTAATTTTTTCTATGTTAAATTTGTATATAGAGACCATGGGGTAGAAATTCTCCAATGGCTCCCCACCCCACTCCGGTTTTCAAGTTTTTAGTATTCGCCACTGTAATCATTGTGTATTGTCATTGTTAGGGTACATCTAGGGTAAAGATAGACGTCATTGGTTCTTTAATTGTAGATTTCACTACAATTTTGGTAACTAGTAATCTTGCAATATAGAATACCCTGAAAATAGTATTTTCTCTAGTCGCCCTAATTTCATTTCATACTAAGGCCAAATAAAAAAAAAAAGGTTTGTTTCCAGTAACCTGACCGACCCTAGCAAAACCGGGACAAAAAAACTCTTTTTTTTTATTTTGAAGAATTTTGTCTCATATTTTTCATATATTAAAGAAATTTTTCATTACTTTTTGAGGATTTTTCCTGTATCCCTTTTGTGTTCTTCCCCTCTCTCACAGTTGTCATTTTCCCATCATTATTTTATAATGAGATCAAAGAATTTGATACATCCATTGATATGTGCCCTAACATTTCCTATATAAATCTAAAAAAAAAAAATTAAAAAAAAAAATCCGACCTACCAATCCTAGAGATTTGGATCATGTTACTGGAAACACACAAATTTTTTTTCTTGGCCTAATAATGGCCCTCCATAAAACTGCAGCCCCGATCCGCATCCCACTCCTTGTTGAATATCATCTTTCAATCTGGACTCCTGCTACATGCCATTAATTCAAATCATATAGAACCAAATTTAAACGAAATAAGTACAGATGCAGTCATTAGTATTTATTTACATCATTCCACCCTTGGAGTGCAAGTCACCCCCGAGGGCTAAACCCCCATGACTCAGGGCCCGGGAGGTCTGGCACCCTTGGGTGGTTATTCGATCTGTATGTATTGCACTGTCGTGCACCTCTATGAAATAATGTAAAGGATCCTTTTAATTTTTCTTCCACAGAACATTTTTGCGGATCACATATTCCATCACCCAGATTTAGGAGTTCTAGATACAACATCCATTGAGGCCAAATGTGGGAACAAAGTTTTCGCATTTACCACAGCAGGGACCTGAGTGTTAGATGTGTACATGGTGATACAGACTGTGCTGCTGGCAGCAGCAACATGGGGGTTCTCTGGGAGATAATCAGTGGTGGATCTATGATTCGAAACAGGAGGGGACACGGCCTAAAAGGAGTGGGCGCACCCCCTATTTTTGAGCAAATTTTAGGGGCCAAAGTATGCAAATAAACAATTAAGTACTGACAAAAAGAAGGGGGCGCGTACCCCCATGCCCCCCTAAATCTGCCACTGGATAATTACAGAATAGTCCATTAAGCCTTATGTGGAAGACTTCTGTTTACACAACAAGCAGAACTCAGGGAGTACCAGCACATTCAAGTCACCCCAGTAATGTAGAACAAAGGTGACTGATGTATGTGCACGTGAGATGTGCTGAGGACGTGGTGCTTCTTGGCTTTGTGTGCCGACCTAGTGCAATGTATATAAACTATAAATGCCTTATAATATGCATGGGGTGTTCAGCCATATTATAAATATGCCCGGGGTGTTAGCCATATTGCAATATGCCGGAAGTGTTAGCCATATTGCAATATGCCCGGAGTGTTAGCCATATCATAATATGCCCGGTGTGTTAGCCATATTGCAATATGCCAGAAGTGTATTCTGTTTCATCATGTTAAGTGTGCCTCTGGTTTCATATAACCACATATAAAGGTGTGCATTAGGCCAAGAAAAATAAAAGGTGTGTTTCCAGTAACATAGCTCAAAGAGCTTGGGTCGGTAGGTCGGATATTTTTTTAAATTTTTTTACATTTATATAGGAAATGTTAGGGCACATATCAATGGATGTATCAAATTCTTTGATTTCATTGTAAAATAATGATGGGAAAATGGCAACTGTTAGAGAGGGAAGAACATGAAAAGGATACAGGAAAAATCCTTAAAAAGTAATGAAAAATTTCTTTAAAATATGAATAAATGAGACAGAATTCTTCAAAATCACAACAAAAAAAAAAGAAGTTTTTTTGTCCCTGTTTTGCTAGGGTCAGTCGGTTTATTGGAAACAAACCTTCTTTTTTTTTTATTTGGCCTTAGGTTAATTTCTCTAACTTGGCTAAGGCCACACCAAATAAAATAATTGGTCTATGGATATTCATATTTGAAAACTGGAGCGGGAGGGTGAAATTTTTATTTTATTTTTCTAAAAGAATTTATTTGTCTATGGATTTTCAATATCAAAGATGTAAAGAGGGAGATTTTTTTTTTTTTTGTTCCTTTTCTCAAATTTATGTCTACTACCGGTAGTATTTTGGCTTCTAACTGACACTGAAATTTGCAAATCTGGAAAACGTTACCTATCCAATGAGTGGTCTGCTGATGCTGTACCATAAATCCCCGGTCATAAGCCGGATTTTTTTTCTATTTTGGGCCCAAACCGGCTTCTAAATTTTTCCCAAAGTCCCCCCGGCTTATGACCGGGTTTTTTTTTACTATAGAATAAAGAGAAAGTGGGAAAAATTTGACACCAAAACCGGCTTATAGGAATTCCCTGAACTCACCCCCCGGCTTATGACCGGGGCCGGCTTATGACCGGGGATTTACGGTACCTTTATTGGTCGACACTGTAAGGACTTTGCAAAAAAAAAAAAAAAAATCAATTTTCTAGAAAATGATGCGGGCGGAATCCATAGACAAAATAATTTTCAAATAAAAATAAAATTTCCATTTCCGAAAATATGGTGCGAGAAATCCATAGACCAACTTTTTATTTTGGACTGGCCTAACCAGAAATTGTTAAGCATCTTTTTGCCGACGGGGGAAGTCGGAATGCTTGTAGTATTTCTTAGATTATTTGCAGTTGCATTGTTACAGTGAAAAGGGGCATTTCTAGAGCACATGTATATAAGTAAAAGAAGATATTGAAAACTACTCTACATACATCTTAGCTTTCAGACCATTTCCATAACATTGATTGGGAAATAATGTACCCGTGTAATTACTGAATAACATATTTACCTATATACTTATTTTCTCAAATACTACACCTCTTATGACCTGAATATCTATATCTGCTCTTATAATGCTGATATAAATATCAGTTGGTGCAAACCCTACCTACCAACTGTATAATTTTTAACAATGTGCAAATACTACAGGATAGTTCATTGTACATATAGCACATTATATTAACATTAGGCATCAATACACATAGGCTTTTCATATTGGACATCTTAAAGCCTATATGTCCATCCTAAAATCTCTCAATACGTGTAGTAACGGCACTTAAAACGTCAGATGAGAATCAGCAGTAAAATGGATATTACACATTACGTCACCAGCTTTGGTCCAAAGTAGATGCCTATCATGATCTACTAGATATACTGTCTATACCACAACCATGGGGTATGTGTACAAGGGGTGACGACTATTCCTTGTGCTTCTCCACCCACTCCAACAACACCTGGAAACAAACATTGGAACATGGTTACCATATTGTGATATATTGACCTCGAGGATTGCATGCTCCATCGTTATATATATATGTGCTTTACAGATGGCCAAAACAACCACAAAGTGTGCCTTATAGTTTTTCTCTCAACTCAGTGTGTGTGTTTGGCATAAAGCAGGGCCGCCTTATATACGGGAGAACTACAGTACTCGTATATTATATCGTGCAGAAGTGTTGGAAACAATACTGTAATAAATCACATCTCTTGATACTCATACCAGAAGCTCTGAAAGCCAGCAATGATGTAACAGAAAGAGATTGAAGGCTATAGTGAATGATGGAACCATTGTATAGCTTCCATTGAGTACTTTACAGGAGAACTCCAATATTGTGCCTAAACATGGGTAAAAAGTGACACTTTGACGGAGGGGTTTTAAAAAGTGACGGTCGTGACGCAGGGGTTTTAGAAAATGATGGATGGTGACAATTTCAAAGGTTCCCAGTACATCGGCATATACATAAAAAGTGACGGGGTGACGCCCCATTCTCTTAATAAGTGACGGCGTGACATCCTGAAAATCCTGAGCACCCATGTATAGGCACAATATTGGCAATACTTGTATGTGTCTACCCTGACATGCCATAATCAATGCGGTGGAATGGCGCATTTTCCCTATAAAGGGGACTCCCCATAACTCGTGCAGCCAGGAATAACCCTGTCCCAGACAGGCCTACGTCCCTCACCTTTGTTACTTAGAAAAAAATGAGGTCACAGAGGAGGGGAGATAGCTACTGTTCTTAATTGGGTTTGATTTAGAGACAAGTGTCAAAGTTTTCTTTGTGCACTTTTTCTGCAATGTGCTAGACGGGCTAACTACCCTCACCATGTCATACAGGCCCACATATCGATATTATTTTATGTCAATAACTTCTTCCCATAGGTTTATCGTTGAACCGCCAATCGCCACACCCCCAGTGGCGTAACATGTGCCAATCCACCACAGCGGCCGTTCCGGTACCGTAGCCTCGTTCCGGGCACATGTAAACATTCAAAATGGCGCACCGCCGCTCGTACGGGGAACTACGGTAAAGGATTTTGATAATTTTTCCTTATTTAAACCCTCTAAAAAGATAAAATAAATATAGAACTAAACTCCCCTGGTGTCGTCTGTGGCTGATCCACCCCTCGGGGGGGGGGGGTCTCCCCCGAGGGCGTTAGTCGTTTAGTTCTATCTATTTCTATACTTCAGTCCCCACTTACTTTAACTCCATCATACACTGGTCGGCAGTAGGTGTAGACAAAGTCCTCTGGTAGTGATGTATCCATACCCAGCTTTCTGCTCGCAGCTAGAGCGTCTGCACCATCAAAGTTTACAAAGCACATCCGAGTTGTTAACTCCTCCTCAGGTCGCAGGAAGGCCGGGCCCCCAGACATCAGCTAAATGGTACACAATAACCATGTTAGTATTGCTGTCTGATCAGATCAGTTTTTTTCTAGATGTGTTTAGGCATACCGTGGGGGGTGGAGCAGCCAAAAAAGTGGGGGGGATGGGGGTAAATTTTGGTTACTTTCTATATATTTTATAGATCCATCCCCCAAAGAAGTGTATGGAATGCATCCCCCATGGCTCTGCCGCCACTGGAATAATGTTTTCTCTTCTTTCTTAAATCTAAATAAATATGTAGAGGATGAGTTTTGGATAACGGTCCACCTGCCCTATTGCCTGGTAGGTCAACCCCAAGGGGCAAGTCAATGAGGAATGACTCTCCCAATATCTTACCACACTGATCCAATAGCTAGGTGAAAGGTGGTTTTTTTGTTGTTGTTTTTTTTAACAGATTTAAACTTTATTTGGTCTTGAGGTACATACATCATGTAAACATAGGCAACGCTGTGTACATGTCGTTATCCGTTGGATGTAATATCATCTTTGTATAGTAACCTAAGTACATACGATAATATATTACATAATTACCCTTGTTATAAGGTAATTAATCGTGATAATAACATGACCAAACAGTTAATGACCAGATCGTCATTTAGAAAATGTTGTTATGATCTGACCATTTAAATTCTTACCTGTATTCATAGAATTATAAAGTATGATAACAATATTTTGAACAATTTGGGGCACACTTAATCTACTTTAAGTACAAAATAATAATTTCCCTCCCCTAGTCATACAATTGATATTTACAACATGCATTGATACAGTTCGATACTAACTAAGTTATACATTAATAGAGTCGATGTAGAAAAGTCTTAAGTAATCGCTTAACATTGCACTTTATGGTATAGGTTCCAAGATGTTATTTCAGATTACAGTTTGTATAATTATTTTACAAAATATTTATACATTGATGGATTCTTTCATGCATTTTTTAGATATAGTCTTGAATTTATCTTTATCTCTAATATTTCTGGTATCAGTTTCAAGATTATTCCATATTTGGGCACATAGACATTCAGGAGATTTTGTATATGCTGTACAATTAATTTTCCTGTAATTTAATACAGGAGCACTCGAAAATCTTGTAATTCTTACAGTCGGTTTAATATATTCCTCCATTGTTGATCTTTTATAGGCAAGCATTTTAATATGATGAAGTCTTCTAGCTTCTAGTTTGGGGCTATCCGTATCTCTATGTACAAGATTGGTAGGAGTCAATATATGGACATCTAAACAGGTTTTTAAACACTTATTTTGCAATCTCTGAAGTACTTGTAACAAGTCAGCCTTAACTCCATTATATAATATATCACAGTAATCAATAACTGGTATAATATGCATTTTATACATTCTTATTCTTGCTGTGGTAGATAGATATTTCCTAGTTTTAAGTGATGTCAGTTATGACACTTTGGTGTAACAGAACTTTAGCTACTGAGTGCAGGGGACGGGATCGATTTCTATAGCTCACATAGCCATTATCAGCTGGGGGCCGCCATTAGACCCCGACTCCACTATGACTAACACCTTCAGCCCCCGACTCTGCAGTTTATGCCAGGGATGCCTCCCATTGGTCAATAATACAATACCCATGTGCCGTATAGGGTAAATGTACCCCACTTGGGCGCTCCTGACCACACAAGATGTGATCATATTTGTTCATTTATCTGACACCTACAACGTTTGTATATTCTGATTTTTGTCACACCAATGGAAATAATGTAGTTAACAATTTGTATTCGATGATGGTTTTTTTATACTACTGTCCATACAAAAACTGTACATACAAATGATATTTCAGTTAGTCACCTAAAACAGGCAGTCAGTTCAAATACAATGTAGAACTGTTTGTTGCACTCTAGGTGTCATACATACTGAGCTTTTATCTAACTAAAACATGCCATTCCCATAGTCATGGCTACTAATGGGTTGTGATTACATCATCAGTAGGCAACATACAGAGCGGCTGTAAAAACAATACCCTATAACTACATGTCCAATGTGAGCTGCCAATACCCTGTTATCAATATTCCATATGATTCCCAGAGTATAGGCACTTAGAACAATTAGAAATGGCTTCCGCGATGTCTCTATAGCGGTAACACGGAATGATAATGATGTGATGGTGCAGCTTTGACTGTAAGAGGGGGATCACTGTTACAGACAGATGAACAGCAGACACTTACAGGGGACTCTCCATATTAAAATCATGCAGCCAGAAATGTCCCCGTCCCAGACAGGCCTACCTCCCTCACCTTTGTTACTTAGAAAGAAATGAGGTCACAGAGGATGGGATTTAGTTACTGTTCTCAGTTAGGTTGGCTTAGATTTACAGACAGAAGTGTCAAGGTTTTCTACATCATACTACATATATGGCCCCTGTGCACTTTTCCCGCCATATGTTAGACAAACTAACTATCCTCACCATAATATACAGGCCCACATATTGAATAAATCTAACTGTCCCTGATATGCCGTATCATCTTGAAACACGCCCTGGCACTAATAGAGTTGGAGGGTTCATTACCCCCGTTCATAAAAAAAAATATCAGGAGATTTTTAGTGCTTAATGGTTATTTCAGCACCCCTGGCACTTATGGGGGATTATCCCTTAAATGTGGCAATATAGTACATCCCGCATTTCCTTTTAGTATGTGCACAGGAAGGGGAGGGCACAGAGGGAGGTAAACAGGGGTAAACAGACAGTTACTCCTATCAGTGGGGTTATCTTAGATTTTCCAAGGGAATGTTAAGTTTTATACTAGACATGTACATGTATGGCCTATGTCGTGAAGGGATTTCACACTTCTGTCGTTCATGTATGAATAAATGAACTGTAAATACATTGTCTTCAAAAGATCAAATTGAACCTTAAGTCGGACAGCAATGTCAGAATTGACCCTGCAGTAGGACAGTATGTTATCTCATTGATATACAAACAATGGGCAATTCTTTTTGAGATATGCTCCAAAGGGACGTAGCATAATGCAACAGATTGTTGATACAATATTGCTATCTAAAGTAAGCAAAATTATATTTTTTACATCGGTAGCAGTGTACTCTGTTTGGCTGAACTGAACATGGGTTCCAATTAAATGACAGATACACTACTGATTGAATGGGGGTGCTGGATGAAAGTTAGAAATGAAGAAAGGTTACATGCTAGTGACCGGTTATCATTACGATATACAGGATTCTTTCTGTGGCAAAATGTGCCGAATTAGAGTATATTAGATATCCGACTTTATTATAATCTGATGATTATAGAAATAGTATATGTATCTGATATGGCGCATTCATAAGAGGGTATGGTAGGTCAGTTTTCATATTTAGTTCATATGGTGGGTGAAATTTGTATACATTGTATTAATGATCATGTGACACTAGACTAAGTTATCGTTTTACTGTAAGGACTATCGCACACACGATATTGGAAAAGCTATAACTTACAGCAACTCCACACTCTTTGAACATTGCCTCACACATCTCAGCTCCAGTGGTGATACCACGCTTCTCCAGTCCTTTGCGGATAATTTTGAAATCTGGGAACATGTAGAAGCCGCCAGCAGGGGGTGCAGCAACCAGACCTGCGGCTGTCAGTTTGGTGTGACAGAAGGAACCAACAGCCGCCATGATACGTGTAGTGTGGTGGATGAACTCGTCACATAGGGCCTGGTCAGATAACGCCTGCAGGCGAAAAATGACATGGAAAAATCTATATTATCTACTCACTGTAAATATTATGTCATTGTACCCTCAGGATGAGGAAAGGCAGGGAAAGGAGACAATTCTCATCTTATGGACAGGCTAAGAAGGCCCAAGTGGGAGAGGGGAGAAAAGGAGATAAAAGAGAGGACAGAAAAATAACACCTATAAAAGACATCTTTAAATATGCGCTAGGCACAAAAGTAGGTGTATCTGTATAGGGTTTAGGATTGAGGTCCTGTATATCCGCCATTGCTTGATCTGGGAACTGGCGAGATAAGCACTGATAACAACCCGCATGATGGGTACCAGGTGTTACATAATGTCCCCAAAAATTCTGCAGTTAATGGAGGGGGTTATCTCATTGGTTGATAATGTATCCCGGGTCAGCCCTATAGCATGCTGAGTCAGGTGGGTGGGTCAGGCTTACCTTTGCTACTGCATACTGCAAGGGAGCTGAACAGGTGGAGTAGGTGTGGCTGGCTGCACTGTGGACGGCCTCCTTTAGAGCAGACAGGGCAGCAGGGAAGATATGGTAACCAATCTGTCCAGTACAGAATAAAGTTAGAAATGTGGGCAGCACTTGTAAAAGAATTGATGCAAACATTCAGACACTAAACCAATTGTGGGATTCGAGCTATTATCTACTAGTATACTGCAGGGTGGTCATTGAGGAAAGGTGACAACTTACTCTCCATCCTCCAGCAGCAGCCCACTTTGACATTCCACAACTCAATATTGTGCCCTCTGGATAATGCTAGAGGAAAGATAATATTGTATGATATGTTATATCTAATAAATTTAGACATGGGGGGTACGATAAAAGGTTCTCCCAACAGCCACGTGATGATACCTTATTAAAGTTACCAGACATTTCCTTCTAGAAATTACAAGACTCTTATAGATATCTACTGTATATGTTCCACCAATTTAGCACAGGTACTAAAATCAGCAGAGGCCCTGTTTCAGCATAACTTAAGTCTGAAGTTATATTCTTTTTCGTCATAAACCTTTGCACTACAAATTAAATATATCATGTGCAGGGCAATATGCAATATACACTTTATGTGGGATAGGATAAATAGAATTTCTATATCTTACCTTGGCGAGGGACTCGTGTTGATTGGCATAATTCAGACGACCATATATCTCATCACTGATCACAACAATTGAATGTTTTCTAAAGGTTTCGCTGTTAAGAAAGTTAGGGCAAATTCTAAACAGGTGGAAAATCTATGACTTTCTTTTATGAGGAAAGCCCAAGTACACATGAGGTTATCATATCTGAGTTTTTTTTCTGCGTCTGTGTTTTCCTATTTCCATGTTCTTCGTTAAAAATCTCAGTACCGCTACTTGATTTATAAATATTAACTAATCAGGTAGTTTTTGATGTGAATTACTTTCAGCAAAGGCCTGTCTTTCTTTTCTTATGATAAAAGCATTAATTACCGTAATCTCCCACGTATAAGGTGCGTCTTCTACATGAATCACTTCTGCAATGCGTCTTATAGGATTTTCAGGAGTTAGGGGTGCATCTTATAAGCGAACTACCTTCAATTTCCAATCTGTAATGATGCTGAACATATATCTTTTTCAATTCCACAAATGAGGTGTGACCAGAAGTAGAACTTATCTCTAACATTGTAGCATTAGTTTCTTTTGTTTCTTTTTTCTACATTCATGCATTCTATCAATGTTGTAGCATGTGAAGGAATGAATTTAAATCATAACATTATCTAAACATAGTTTGAACATCTGTTCTTAAGTCAAATATATATCAAGTGTATATAAATGGTATACTGGCTTCATCTGGTTGCACTTCTAGGAATCAGTCCTATTGAATACATGATTATAAATGATCCTGATCAAGGTACAGTTTGCATTATTATTATGTGTTAGATTGTATTTCCAGTACTGTAGTTATAAACGGATTTAGGTTATGTAGGGGCATATCCATGCTTATATCACTAATTTACATGATACATTTCATGTTATCATGTCAATAGGTCATCATGATGTGGTTAATAAATGACTGTGTTAGAAGATATTATACAATTGAAATTTACCTCAAACTGTACCTTGATCATGATCATTTATAATTATGTATTCAATGGGAATAATTCCTAGAAGTGCCATCAGATGGAGCCAGTATACCATTTATAGACACTTGCTATATGTTGGACTTAAGAACAGATGTTCAAACTATGTTTAGATAATGAGATGATTTAAATTCATTCCCTCACATGCTACAGCATTGATAGAATGCATGAATGTAGAAAAAAGAAACAAAAAAACTGATGCTACAATGTAGTTCTACTTCTAGTCACACTTCATTCGTGGCATTGAAAAAAATATATGGTCAGCATCATACCCAACCAACTCTGAACCCTAACTAAGGCTATCCCAACTACAAAGTGACTCTTGTATGCAGGCCATGCACATGGCGCGCCTTGTACCTGGACCAGACTTCCTGAGTTTGCTGTAATGATATGCGGTTTGCCTTATACAAGGTGTTTTTTTCAAAATACCAATTCAGAGGTGGTAGGTGCGCCTTCTATGTGAACCAGCCTTCTCTATGTTGGGGTTGCGCCTTCTACGCAGGCTGCCCCTTCTACGCGAGATATTACGGTAGTGGATAAGCTTTTATCATTGTAAATTTTAAAAGTAACAAACTTCTCAACAAGATAGCATGAGAAAAGCATGCCATGCATATAAGTCTATGTGGATTTTGATTTTTGTGATTATCATAAGATTTTCGGTTAATGTTTCCAGAAGAAGACGAAACATTATTTTCATTGAAGGATACACTATAAATCAAGTAAAATTATTCAAATACCTTTTATCTAGATAAATATATTCATAGCCATTCTTATTCAGACTAAGCAACTAATTATAGCAGTAATATCAACAACACTGTTGACCCTGGCCAGAATGCAGTGGAAAAACAGTACACAAGGAGTACACAAACAGTGTAGTCTAGTAGTAGTGTCAGTCTGAGGAACAGTGGCATTTCAGTAACCACAGCTTTTCCTCTGTCAAATACAACAGATTATAGCAGTAGTGGTCCAGTAGTAGAATAGTGTGTTGTCAGTATAGAAGCAGTAGCAAATCAATGTCTGAGATATGTAAATGAGATGCAGTAGTTGATCAGTGGTCTACTAGGGCAGTATCCAATCAGTATTACTGGGTAACCAATACCACAGCAGGAGGGGAACATAAGGCAATACTAATAAAGCTTTGCTATTGTAGTAAGTTAGTATGACAGCAGCATTGATGTTGAGATTAGGAAATAATGGATCAGTGGTTATAGATTATACTTGAAAATCTCATGATGGTGACAAAGAAAGAATTCACTTGATCTTTGAGAGTAACATCTCACCTTCATACACCCCTTTAGTCTATTGGTGCTCATCTGTAATTGCTTCCATAATTTATCAAAGATATGAGTCTACCTCACCAGCACTAACCCATGAATGGATAGAGTGATACACGCAGAGATCAGTAATAGGTTACTGCTTTCATACTGGAAATTCAATTGAGAGTCAGTAGACTACTGAATAGGCAGTGTAAACTCAGTTGTTTAAGGAGTATTCTTTCAGTGGCTTTTAAATATGCAGTGGTTGATCAGCATATTTCAGTAGCCACTGACTTTAGAATTATATACTACCTTCTGGCCCGGGGAGGGAGGAGTTGAGATAATTTGAAGGGAATGGGCACAATAACATATTAGGAAGCATATTGGACACCAGCGAAGACATACAGGGAAGAAAAGTACTTGCCAACAATGCAATGAACAAACCTTCTCACTGTTGCAGGCCTCTTTAGAGGCCAGAACAACCCCTAAACGTCATGCTAAGGTCATAGGCCACCTTTTGGATAGTTTATATTGAATCTCTTTTTCTTCACAAGTTGTAGTCAAGCAATGCATCAAGACAGTGCTTCTGACAAATATCATGTCAGTTGACCATGAGGAGAGGTCAAAGGGTCACCCAAATTTAGGTAATTTCAACAAATAGCCCTGCCATCTTCTATGATTTGCCATTTCAACCCAAAAGCCTATATAAAAAATTTGGAAAATGGAGTTCTCAGAATTGACATTCTCTTCAATATTCGTAATGTATAGATTAGTTGGTGGTTAGCAAAACTATATGACTAGGGTTCCACTCTATTTAAAGCTAGAGGGACGGAAACAGAAATGTTGTTCGAGCTTCTTATTCATATAAACCCTCTCCCAAGCCCATCATCTATCTGTCAGGGTGGTAGTCCATGCAACTAGCCCGGATTTGCACCCACTCCTATCCCTCTATGAGCAATGATTCATGAGATAAACTCTTGGGTACCCTGACCAATCAGAGAAGTACAGAAAATCAGGATGGCGCCACTTGCTTTAGAATGCAATATCTCGGCAAGCGCTGGTCTATTTGACTTGGGATTTGAAGCATACAATAGCGCAAAACATGTTCTTTCTGACTTACTAGTCATGATAAGACGCAGTCTTCCAACCGATCAGCTGTATTTGGAGTATGGAGATACAGACTGATGTCGAAAGCATCTTCGTCTACAATGCAGAACTGTGGACAATCAACAAAACAATGCAAAACCAGATATACTGATGCCCATGCAGACCACAATGACCGGCAATTAACATCAAATTGCCAAAAAAAAAATCTCATGAAATATCCAAACACACTAAGCAGAGCAAAACTATACAAACAAGATGCTTAAAGTAGTTCGGCCTCGCAATAAAACTCCAGCTAAACAGGCACTGGAAGAAGCAACAGGGAAAGTAAAAAAGATGGCAGGACGACAAAGGACACCCCCGGGGGGGACACTTCATATATTTTGCTGACACTTGTGTGCAGCTGGCAAGGGCACTTATTCATCAAAATCCCCCTAACAAGGGTCCGATTTCTAGGCCAAAATCCCCCTAACAAGGGTCAACTTTGACCAAAACCCCCATAACAAGGGTTCACTTTTGACTTAGGTGTGACGGGCTTCCCTAGCCCACTTAAAAGGGTCTATATCTCCTCTTTCCTATCCCCTCAGGATGTGTGTGGTGCACATATGCGCGGGCACTGACACATTCCTCTCTTAAATTATCAACCTGTGAAGCACGGGATAGCCACTTAGTGCCGCTAAAGTGCTGTAAAACACAAATCAATCAATCAATCATTGACTTAGGTGTGAAATATCCCATAAAAAATACCCATATTTTGACCACAATTCCCCAGTTTTCAGGAGATATTTTCATATCTAGGGAATTCTAATGGTTTATGAATGAGATATTTCTTTAAAAACAACGTGTTTTTTTTAAGTGCCCTAAGAAGGGTATAGTTGTGAGGTAAAATACCCCTAACAAGGGTAAGGGTTGTTGTAGCTCCAGCCACACACCTGTGTCAGAATAAATGTGAGTGTCCCCCCCCCGGGAGGACACCTCTTTTAAAACACTTGAAAAAAACTAGAGGAACTGGACCTGTCTCTAGACACGATCAAAGACAAACTATAAAAACAAGATTCTTAAAGACACGCTACCGGCTGACCAATGTTAGATCTTCTATTGATAATCACAAATAACTCTGGATAGTATTAGTTTGATATGTAAAGAATAGGAAAATGCAAAAAAAAAACCTTATGTCATGGTGCTTATTTTCGTTTTATGACCATTTAATTGAAAATGCCTTAACTATAGAAATGAATGGGGAAAATATTTTTTTTTATATTTTGCATCATAGTGAATGACCTTCTATTGATTCATCCACAAGACTGAATATATAAAGGACATCTTTAGGATAAGAAGAAAAATGGGGGGTCACGGTTGAAATGAAAAAGTTGTGAATTTTTCAAAAATATTGATTTTTCCCATAACTATAGGGTCCTATGGGAATTCAAATGGCATATAAACATATTAAATTTGTCTATAGTGATCAGAAATGAACTGAAAAAAATATGTAAAGGTAAAGCGATCCAGTTTGTGTGAGAAAAATCATTAAAATTGTACAACTGATGAGTTCTGATTTCTGCCACCAGGTGGCTTCTGTGTACCAGGTAGCATTTGTCTTTAAGATGGTTCGGCCACACAATAACACTACACAAATATACGCCAGCTAAACAGGCACTGGAAGAAGCAACAAAGAAAGTAAAAAGGATGAGAGGAGAACAAAGGACAACTTTGTTAAAACACTTGAAAAAGACCTAGAGGAATTGGACCTGTCTCTAGACATGGCCAAAGAGAACGCAAAGTATAGAAAGAAGTTGCTTAAAGTTAAAGTGGTTTGGAAAACTAGGGTGCCACATGCACATGCACTCTGTGTGTAACAGGAGGGAGAGAGGTGGGGTGCGCTCGTTGAACAATTCAATGTTATGCATTTGTGAAGGGTGTCCTGTTGAGTAACCACTACTTACGTCTATACAAAAGGCTCTAAAGTGTACAGATACAAGGGTATAGGTATAAAAAAAAGGTTAACAGTTTAACCTGAGTGCCTGAAGTTGTTCCCCACTGTACGTTATGCCAGCTGAAATAGAAATAGGAATTGCAACCCTGCAGCTAGCAATCTGCCCATAATATATGTAACTTTTAAACTGCCTGCATACAATATAGCAACATACATTCATATTCTAGGCAAAAAAAAATTAAACTTGTATATGTTTCATTCTAAAAGAGGTTAAAGGATATTTGAATTGGTTAGTAGAATTATTTCTCTTGGATATCCTTTGTATACGGACTTAGCAGGATCATTCATTAGCCAATAAGATAAGCCCAACGATTCACTGCGGCCCTCTCAGGGGCCGACTGGTACCCATCTGATAGGTCTTACCGTAATCTCCCGCGTATAAGGCGCATCTTATACGGGGGGTTTTAGTTCCCATTGGATCCACAAGGGGGGCACCAAGACCTTTCTTTTGATATCTTACATGCCCCCTTGGTCAAAATGAGACAAAATGGGGCCCAGGAGGGCCCAAGGTGGCCCAAGCTACCCATAGGTTTTTGAATTTTGAAAATTCATTCAGTAGAACCAAAGTTATGAATTTTTCATTTTTTTGAGATTTTTCCAAAACTCTAGGTGCGCCTTATACGCGGGCTGCGCCTTATACGCGGGAGATTAGGGTATCAGTAGAACTCACTGGTATAACAAGCTCCAGTAATGGCGGTGCCTATGGAGCGACCTGCTAACTCGGAATACAGCCAAGTTTCAGAGATGTAAGTTGTCAGGGATTTCCCTGAAAATAGGGAATTCAAAAATGTTAAAATGTAGTCTGAATAGGAATATCCAGGATCTTCAGGGACAGAATTTATTCACAGCCTTCTTTCCCTAGTCATTTTCTTCACACAGACCCAGACCTCAGTTGTCTAATTCAACTAGGGACTCCACTAAGCCCCCCTGTTGTAAGCAGAGGGACTCACTGGTCCAGGGGAGACTCTGGGCAGGGAATCTCAGGGGCAGACACTCCCATGGAGAAATGAAGGGAATGCTGCTCTCTGATTGGTCTAAAATCATCAGTCAGCAACATGGTAGAATAGGGCGGGAAAGTAGGTCACGAGATTGAACGAGAAATCTGACACTCAGGACCTCTCATTATCGCTCACAGTGCAATGTCTATGGAAGAGCATATACTCTCACCTTTAGCAGCACAATTCCTCTCCATATCATGGTACCACATAGAAAAAATGATGAACCACATGTATGAAAAGTAAAATTCCATAGCAAGAGAGAATTGAGAGACCCTCAGCATTATGGTTCTAACCGAAAATACCTGATAGGTACATGGTCAGTGATATAGTGGATTCATTGTAGCACATACAATTACCCTCAGACTCAGTCAATCCTCTTTAATACAGCTGTGCCATGATGGATTCGTTTTTTGCTCTCTTAGGCCTATCCATATGTAGCACATGGTATGCAATCTTTGCAAGTCCGATTGTAAATTACTCCACATAGGTACATGGTATTCTCTTTCTGAGCTATAACAGGTACATAATTAACTGTCATCCTGGGACTGTCATATATCACTGACCAACCTGAGCTAAAATGAAAGCCATGCATTTCATGCCCTAAACCCCAAGAAACTTACCTGCTGTCACCCTTCACACCAGGGCCTTCACACCTCTGGGTGTTAAACTTCACACTTGTATGATGGCACTGTAGCAATGAGATGCTCCTGTCACAGGCTTCACCACACTTGGTCCTTTCATGTAAGGCTACACCTAGAGTCATAGGCCTAGGATAGGTCTACCTGTGTCAGACCCTGCAATAAGTATAATCCTTCACTTTGATGTACACATCATTAGGCCTATACTCCTGTGGTGGTACGGTGGGGGGGGGGGGGGTCAAGGTGACTGGAATATATTTTTTTGCCCTTAGGCCAAAAGTGTAGATTTTGTGTTTCTACCTCGAATAATGTCTTATTGACACATGAAATAAAAAGAAATCCCTTCAATTATCTGATAAAATAAAATTTCAAAGGAACCTCAAGGTGGGAAATATTGATGGGAAACATATGAGACAGTCAAAATGTACCAAATCTATGGATATTTGAGTATTCCTCTCTCTTTTTAAATGAGTTTTAATTCAAGCTTTGGTTGTAAGATCTATAAAAGTCTAATAGCTTTGGATAGCTTAGAATCAGGGGAATATGGAAGTATGATACAAAGTGGGAGATAAGTTTAAAAACAAAACAAAAATCAGGAATATCCAGGCCTAATCTATTGGCTGGCTCTATGTAAGTGGTAGGGAAAACAGCATGAGCGATAATAGGATGTCCTGACCACTTATCTAGGTCACGAGACTTGCCCGCCCTATTGTTTAACACCAGCGGGTGCCATGATACTGTGCTGGTCAGAGTCTGCCCTGAACACTCTGCTTAAACCAGGGGGCCTGTCAACTCTTCCAGTGTTGCGATACTGGCTTTTAAGGGATTTCTCAGTACCTGACTTACATCTCTGAAGTTTAATCAGAGGCATAGAGAGAAAATTTTCATTGGGGAGGGGGCAGAGGGCTCACAACGACCTCCTCGAATTGTTGGCTCAACTACAATGACTCCTATACATATCTATGTATAGAATTTGAATAGAACAGTAAATTTTGTTGAATTTTAGAGGCTCAGGCCCTCATTTCCCCTATCCCATTACCATATTGATCTAATTTGAGATGCAAAGTTTTAGCTTTTTGTCCAATTTAGTATGAATTCTTGGCAGATTTGGGGGGGGGGCAGACATACTCAGGCCCCCCTCCTTTATGATTTGGGTAGGGGGGCTGGCCCCCCTTTTCCTATGCCCCTGTTAATGTATGGAAACAAATTCCTGCTCTGTTGTAGACAACAATCATGTTGCAGCAAACTGGCAAGTCAAAAACTTACTTGGGTTGTCTGGGTTGCACATTATCAACAGTTTATTGCCAGTCAGGTTATTGCTCTTGACAGCCTGAAACAAAACACATTAATTTGCATGTAATCATTACATACACGGCAGTCATTACTTCAGTTAGGCCTGTACAGTGGAGCGGTATGTGTGTAGTTCATTGTCTCGGGTGTATGTTTTTACATACTATACTGAGTTATCCTTGATAGAATTTGTTAAAAAATGAAAGTTAACCCATATCATCAATTTGAGTCCTAATGCGGCTTCAAATCCTTTAATCCAATACTTTGTGGAGCTATCTATGAGAAGGCTACAATAGTCAAATTTAGGGAGGATCACTTGCTTATATATATTTTTAATGCAGTTTCCTGATCCATCATGTATCTCAGCTAAGCTAATTATGGGGGGCCGTGTCCCGGGGGACGTGCTCCTGTGTGTAGGCATGGAGAGCAGCCCCACATTCTTTACATTAGGGTTTTGATGAAAAATTAAGAAAAGGTTTAAGCTGATCAGCAAAGTCAGTAATTGGGATGTGCAAGATATGAGAGTGCTGTGAGAAACTTAAACATTTTTGAACATGCATTTCAAGGAATTGTTAAAATTTGATAATGAAGGTATAGAAAAAGAGAGATTTGTAAAAGGTGTCCACATTGTCCATACATTTGTATAAGATATCGACTTTATTGTTACTGCATGTAGGAATGCGACTTTAAGGCATATGTTAGGATAGGTTATCAGCAGTATGTATGAGAAATTTCATGTGTTTTATAGTTAGCTTTTGAAATATTCACATTTTTTAATTTGATTTTATGACCTCACCATAAAATTGTTTGCTACAGGGAGTAGTTGCAATATTTTTGCTTTACGGTGTATTTTGATTTCAAAGAGAAACAGGACACTACTTCCTGAACAGGTGTAGATTGATATCAGTAAGGATCTATCTATAACTGATGCAATCCTTTTGCAATACACATCTTTTAATGTATGCATATAGTATTCAAAATCAACCAAATGTTATTGATGTTAGACCCAGGAACACTAGACAGCAATTAGGCCTGAGATACATTCAAAGGATATCCAGGAATCCAGTTGTATATAAGAGTTTCCATCAGGAGGCCATTAGAAGATGGAATAAGCTAAAGATAAAGTATACACTGATTAAGGAAAAAGAGGTCTTTAAAGAAGAAATTAAAAGAGATTATCCTAAATATTACATCAATAATAAATATACCATACTTGTCTAGTATACACACTCTTTTTGAATTGTATGATAAACTATGATTGTGTGCTGGGTCCTCTTATGACAGCTATGTATGAATCCTCCATGTATACCTGGTTAATGACAGATATGTTTGTGGTGCATTAAAATGAAACAGACTGTTTGTATTATACATTGGTACCATGTAAACTACAACATTACATGAACTCATCATTCATCCCCATCTCATTATGTGTTATATAACATTGTGCAGATATAACTATGAGTGGTCTCTATGTGACATGTAGCATTGTGTGCCATTACACTGGTTATTAAATAGATTGAATAAGTCACCTATAAAGAAGGCCCGAGCATCATAACGGCTTTGCTGAGCTCGGAGACAGGTTATGTTTTAACATAATTTCTGTGAACCTTAATAAAACACTTTAAAAAAATCCTGTTTTCCCCCACTTTCTGGTCTCACTTAAATTAACTGTCTAGTTTAAAAACATTTAGGTTTATATTTTTGTATATCATTCTACAGTGTACCTGCATTGGCAATTCTGAATCAATGGCCGCCCCATGATACACCAAACTTTGTAATCCTAGAATGACTGCCTTTTATTCTGATGCTGGTTCTTGTGCATCGATCTCCTCTATACTTGGATCCATGCGTGCCCATTTCGTTTTATTAGTATTCATTGTGAGACCAATAGTATCACAGAGTGCTGCTACATTACTTATGTCCTTCTGAAGTTTTACTTTCGCTTTCAATGGATCATGTATATATAAATACGTCATCTGCATAGATTTCAATCTTGCAGTTGGTCAGTGAGTGAGTGAGTAATAGATGTTTAACGCCATTTCGACAGCTAAGGTCATTCATGGCAAGAACCTCATTACACAATTTCACAGAGGAATGTGTCAGTGCCCGCACATATGTGCACCACACACATCCTGAGGGGATAGGAAAGAGGAGAAATAGACCCTTTTAAGTGGGCTAGGGAGGCCCGCAGTTGGTCAGTACATCTGGTACTGCATTAATGAAAATATACAATATAGGACCCAAAATTGAGCCCTATGGCACAGAGTAGTCTAAAGGAATATAGTCTGAAGTCTGCATTTGCCATAGTGCATTGTATTCTGTTTCCTAGATTGGTTTTTTATCCAGTTATACATGTCTGGAGGAAGCTTAGAAACCTATTTTTTTGCTATTTTGTTGAAACGTCAATAAATGCACTTCTACCATTCTAAAGAGATGAGTTGTTCCTACCTTCTCTACATCCTCTGGGGTTACTCTCCAGTTGTTGTCTGGCGATGTCTCTATGACAATGGCCTCATTGTGGACAAGGCGTGACTGAGGTCGGTATGTTGTCCATGAAGGAGATAGCACCATTAACGCTGAAAGTGTAAACTGTTTCCATAAACCTCTACTTTATTCATATTCATAGTAAGTTTCCTTATGCCTGTCTATCTTTATAACTGGCTAATCTATTCATAACAAAATGTGGGGCCAATCTCCGCGAGATACCAATGAGTACCACCATGCAATATTAACAGGTTAAGCATTGAGACATCCATCAAACATCAGGATGTCGAGGCTTATAGTGATTCAATAAACATGCTTAAGCCCTCCTCCATTACATAAGAACAAACTTGATAAGGTGTATCTCCATTAAGCACCATATTGTTAAGACTTGTATCCATTAAGCACCAACATTTTAAGACTTACCTCCATTGAACACCAACATGTTGAGGAAGATGAGTTCCTTAGAGCCAGGTCCACAGATAACCTGCTCGGGGATAAGGTTGGTAAGATCATCATGGTGGGCATGAAATTTGCAGATAGCCTCCCGTAACTCAGGAATACCTGGATACAAAATGTTGTATTTAATGAATATACACTGTATCCTGGTACGTGTAAAGCTTGAAGCAATGACAAATACTCTACCATCGATTAATCAGGTTTCACAATCTAGATATTGCAGATGCCAATATGAGACTCATTTGAACTGCTCATTCAAAACCAGATTTTGGTGCTCCAGAGATATCCGAGGCACCCCTACTCTTGTACTTGAACTAGACAAGTACCCTATATGATATAAGATTGATAATATTTTCTAAAGGCTTATATCAGATTTTCATTCTTTGACTCACTTTACCATCTTAATGCTAGCATTGCCCCAGTCGGTTGTTACACCTTACCAGCTTACCTGCTACTGGCTCATACTTTGCCTCACCGGCATAGTCCTTTACGGCAGCAGCCATATGCTCTAGGACAGGGAAAGGGGCCTGACCAAACCCAAAGTGATAGACCTTGTGACCTGCCTTAATGAGGGTCTGGACCTGCAATCAATGCATCACCTTAGCAACCGGGAAACCTTCAACAAGGGTGAACACAAATAGTTGGATGCTATATCTCTGTTTGTTTTGTAACAAGGGAAACTCTAGGGAAAAAGTCTAAGACAATTGGCTCTAAAAGTGATTGAATACCAACTTTATTCAGACGTCAAAGCATGATTATGAGGATGGGAAATACCCAAATATTGAATGAATATGTTTACCTGTTCATTGTATTTGAGGTTCCTTGCCTTGCAGTAACTGCTGAGGTCTGGTCTGATTAGGTTGTCAAAAGGACAGGCACCATTTATCTTTGTCTCTGAGTTCTCCATGATGGACGTCACTGGAATCATACAGACACCCCAACATATTATCCGGATAAACCATTGAATTGCACTACACTTTTGAGGGCCAGGAAGGATCTACGTGGTAGACTAATTAGATGTGGGTTAGACTACAGGCTATTATACGTCCCCTCTATATGGCAATGAAAAGGGGAATGGACAAAATGCCATTGCAGAAAAAAAAGAGATGTATGGTATTATTTTTAACTCAGAGTGTGCTAAATGTATCATCCTGCTTTTGATATAGCCGGGAAAGGCAATTTATCACATCACTAATATGTAGGCAGGCCTAGTACTAATAGGTTACATATAGAATCAATCCCTCTCCACCATGAGAGGAGGACCAAGGGGCTGTAATACTGGTCATATGACGTGTTATGCGTGCCATGTATACAGATCAGGAGCTGTACTGTGAATGATGTAATTGCTCCATTGTTCAATTAATGTTGACTACTTTTGACAGCAACAGGCCATGCATCTGCTGCCTCCCAATGACTAGCCACATTCAATGGTCAGCTATGACATATAACAAAAATATGACCTAGATCCGTCATTATATTTAAAAGGGTATATAAAGGGAAAATGGTCAAAGACTGGTTCTGAAAAAAAGGGGCATACTTTCACATAGTGGGGCGACAGTCCACTGTGCTGATAACAATGTCCTGACACCTTTCAGCTGATTCCCGATCACAGTTGATAGCAGTCCCATGGTCCATGGTTGATACTAATATTTTGTAAGCAACCAACAGTAGAAATATGTTAGCTAGCTTGTCATGTATTTATACCAACATGGTGTTCCAGCATTCAAGAAAAAAAAAATAGGGTGTTCCAGCCTTCATCTTTGTACCAACATGATGGTGCCCCATTCTTCATGTGTAAATGTGGTGCTCTAGCCTGTATATAAAAGTACCAACATGTATTGTAGCCACATGCTCCAATGTAAATGTGGTGTTCGGGCCTTTACATTATGTATACCAACATGATACTCCGGCCTCAATGTTCTTGTACATTGTCCTTATATGGTGCTGCGACCCTCTAGACCCTATTTGACAGCAGACAATGTGTGCTCTGCCAATGTCTGAATGATTAGGTTATGGACTAGTTTCAGCCCCTTACCTCTGTTGTTTGCTGAGTGGCTATACAACAGCCCCACATGCCACATGACAAGAGCTCTTGCCACGTGACTGGGCAGCGTTTCCTTTAAGTCAATACTGTCCACTTTGTGAATTGAGGCAGCTCTCCCCAACCAGAATCTGCCTTGGGCTTCATTGGTAGATCTCGGCCTAGTAGGTGGAAGTGGAGGCACTATGTAGGGAGGTGCCCTAGCACTTTGCTGAAGCAAAGGAGAGAGAGAGACTAAACCAATTTCTCCTCCCATAACTCTCTATGATCCGATAATGGATATATTATATCATACTGAGGTGATGGTATAGAAGCTAGAACATAGAGATGGAGGCTGGTGTAGCATGAAAGCAGGCGGCATTCCATGTGCTATGCCAGACAAATTCCCTATGGAAACTTTGTAAAGGCCCTGGAGCAAGCCGTCAGTCATCACATGCTTCGAAGGCCGTTACGGCGCCCTGCTTTAGGCCAGTGATGATTCCGGGATGTTACACGACCACTCCTACTATTTGTATACAGAAAGTAATTTGGAGGGCTGACTGACAGCCATCAGTCACTGATGGATGGCGAAGGGACAGTATCCTTAGGGTCCCCAGGTTTCTAGTTCTATTAGAGCTTGGGATATGTTATATTGGTTCACAATTCATCCCAAATCTTTTAAATTCCATTATCATTTCACACCCCTGGCCAACGGCGGCCGCCATCACTGTGTGTGGTCTCATGACCTAATTTGACTCAAAACGAGGCTATCTGCCATCACTAGCCTGAAGCAGGGCATCAGTGCTCTGTCACAGCCCTCGAAGCATGACCTGCTCCAGGGCCTTGATTTGCGTCCCTGGCGCTGCAGACTCAGAGTGACCCTCATACAACCACAACAGGTGGATTGGGTGCCAGGATCTCCACGACTCTGGTATGAGACCCAGGCATGGTATAGTTGTGGTGTTCATGTTTGAATCCAGGTTCAGAAACAATTCAAAATAAGATATTTGCCAACTATGTAGCCAGCCCCTGTGTTTCAGGATGAGTATAGTAACTCCTCTCAACCTGTGATAATAGAGTTCATGTAAATCTTAAACAGAAGTGTACATGAGCACCTAGATGTAATGTAAATATGTAGCCAAAGGAAGGTAAGATGTTACATAATTTCTCTAGTTCAATAAAGGAACGTAGATAGGTGTCTAATATAAAACCATAGTGTTGTAGATTTTAATACAATAGTGGAGAATAGTCCTGTGAGACATGACACGGCAACTATCAATCTTCTGTCTAGTTTCAGTTGGTGAGACTGATAGAGAGGGCATTTGGTAGTATATGGCACAAATTCAACCTGAACTACCCACTGCAAGTAAGTACTTATAGCATGTAGACTGTCCATTCTGCATGCACCTCAGTGAGTAATAGTGAGTAACAGATGTTTAACGCCATTTCAACAGCTAAGGTCATATTCATGGCGAGAATGACATTACACAATTTCACAAAGAAATGTGTCGGTGCCCGTGCATATGTGCACCACACACATCCAAGGGGATAGGAAAGAGGAGATATAGACCCTTTTAAGTGGGCTAGGGAAGCTCGCATGCACCTCACTCAGCTGTCACAGGGACCTGTCTTATCAAATGTCCAATGTCATAGTCAACAAGTGTGTCATTAGGAGTGTACCCTGCTCTGTCTTACCCCCCTTCCCACACACACACACACCCAACTGCCAATCACCTAGTAATAGTCTGAACCTCGTCATGGGCCAATGGTCAGCAAAACGGCCAGATCACCCCACCTCTATGTAGAGGAGGAGCACAGTGTAAGGACACCTGCATACATACATGTTTTCCCAGTGTTCCACAAAATTGTTTATAAAGTGAAATATAATGAAAGGAGTAATCAAAGTAATGTTTCATCATCAACAGGATATACATTATTTTGAGAAAGCATATTATTTCAATGTGAACTAAAAATGTTTACACAGAGAAGAACATAGCAGTTCCACAAGGTGTCCTTATGCTTAAACCTCCTCTGATATTAAAAAATGCAGATATGGCAACACACACTTTAGCACTGATTTCTCCATGGAGATCTTTAACAGTGAATACCTTGTTCAAATACAGAAAATATTATAAAATTGTACCATAACCCTCTGAGATAAAACCTCTAATACATATATATAGTAGTTTTAGAAGAAACAATTCTAAAGCAAAGGCTACAGAGATGCATTCCTGAATCTTAAAATGCTCTAATGTTAATCTACCATAATCTGTGAATAATATCAAAAGTATTAGATATATTCTGGAGATTCCTTCACTCATAGTTAAAAACACACAGTGTTGTTATCATATTAGAACATTGTGTAGGAAAAGTCCATAGCAGAGGAGCCACAGACAAAAATAGATTGTAGGCTCCCCCTATGCTTAACACCCTGGCAACTCTGAACCATACACTAGTAAACAAGTCTTACGAGTAGTACCTCGAGTCGCCGCGCTAATTACTATGGGTTAGCCATTTCTTTTGGGGAATACCTAATGATGGCCCCGGACACCCCATAGTTACACATAACGATCATAGGGGTCGTCCTAGTCGCGACCTTACCTGCCAGCTGCATCCTACCTGTATGCTCAGACCAGCATAGGCCGCTTTCACATACACTAGTAACCATTAAGACTCTGTACAATATGCTGTAATAAATACAACTGCATTATCAACTTACTCAAGGTCTTGCCTTTAAGTCGTATCATTATTAGCACATCAAGATGTGACATGTGGTTGAGAACCAACGGTTCTTTAAAGGTGCACTTTCATTGACCAGTGAGTTAATTGAGTTTGATGTGCATATTTTGGTAGTTTGACCAGTTTTCAACTACTTGTGGCCCAGGCAATGTCACTGCCTCAGACTGTAACATCAGCTCTCACGCAGCCATCCTATGAACTTAAATGGCAGAGAGAACAGAGCACAGCGACGAAGAGACTCCACTGAAGCAAAGACTCCGGCTATACAGCAAGAAACTTCCTAAAGAATCAGCTAAATAAAAGACTGAGAAATCTACATGACTTGGTAACATCCACTCCAATCCACGAGAGGCCCAAGCTTCTACCAGGAGGCTTCCTAGCGGCTTCACTCCAAACCAGAATTTCAAGATTGATGAGGAAAATCTAACAAAGGATCAAAATTCCGAGATCAGAACATTATTAGAAAGAAATTCAGATTCTTTTATAATTAATGAAGAGGGTTTGGGACTGACAACTGAGTACACCCACAGAATTGACTTGGAAAAGGACTATAAGCCCATTAATATCATGGCCTATAGAACTAAGCCAGGCAGAATTGAAATCATGAATAAATTGTTGGATGGTCAAGAGAAAGCAGGCGTCATTGAGAGATGCCCTGGGCATACCCAGCTAGCACCTTACTTAAAAAAGACATCCAATACACATCATATTCACGTTATTACGTGAAACTGACCAGATAATTATGTCATTAGGAGGTAAAGATTATTACGTGATGAATTTACTAGATGTTGATGTAAAAGATACGTCCAATATGGGATGTAAAAAAGACATGTCCTATTTGACATCATAATCATGTCTTTATCTTGTGAAATCATACACATTATATGCTGTCATTCATATGCTATGATATTAGAAGTGTTAAAAAGATGTGCACCAATTGATATCAATAATACATCTCATAGTAGTTATTTTGAAATGTAGTATAGTGACACATGAGTGATGTCAAAATTACATCTTGATCTGGTTAAACTTGGGACATTACAGAATTACATCTATTTCAGTTTTCTCTGCTCTTGAGAAAAATGATGTTTCACCAGCAATACTACAAATACTTGTTTATTGAATAAATCAGGCATTGTAAATTTTGCATGAGATATTTATGTCATTATGATGTGAATTCAAAGCTGTTGTATTCTTGTAACATTATGACGTCAGTGATATGTCACGATTATATCCCCTAGATAGTTCTGGTATCAGACACAAGGGGTCTCATCTAGCACTTTACTCACTACCTGATCTGCATTTTCACATTCCCCAATAAATAGTTGGATCAAAGTGAACCAACTGCCTGCAGTTATTGGAATAAACTGAAAGAAAGGTCTTCTTCAATATGTACTCTGTTGTTTCTGTGACATTCAAAGGAGAAATAATGACTAAACAAACAATGCACATGATAGACACCTCTTTTAGGCATTAGGAAAATATATAAGAACCAATATTGACTTCAAGTAGACATCACACCCCGGCCTCTGGGCTAGGTTAAGTGTGCAGTGCCCTCTATGGATATAGAATACATGTGAATACCTTTCACTAAACAGGTATTTTATGCATATCCTGGGCAGAGTTTCCATGCAGGATGCGATATTCGCATCTAATAGACATAATATTCTTATGTCTTGGGATATCTCTCATTGAGGTATCCTATCTGACTATGATTTGTGGTCAGTATTCCCATTTCAATAGTATCTTTTATGAAATGATGCTATCTTTATATCACATCACATTTGCATAGTTGCACTGATATGGAAATTACATCTATGAGTAAGATCTTATTTATGACATAAACCATAGTCAGCTTACATGTCAAGATTAACATCATTTTGATGAGTTTCAAGTACATTATTTTGATGTATGATATATACATGCAAAATACATCTCATAGTGACGTGAAAACGTCATGCACATACGATGGGGTTTTTCCACAAAATTTGCACGATAATATGATGTATGTGAGGATCAGCACTATATATAAAAATGATGTGATTTACTACGAGTTTTGCTAGCTGGGTACTGAATGGAAAAAGGTAAAGGTATAAATGGTAAACATTCATCTAGGGTAGTGGTCAGTTTTCGTCATTTAAACCAGCAAATTAAGAACCAAGCCTTTAATTTCCCAAGAATTGACGATACACTGCATTCAGTAGGAGGCTTAGGTGCAAAATATTTTTGCCACTTCAGGTAAAAACATGGAGATATAGGACTATGCCAATGGGTTTATCCACTTCCCCAAGGCTTTTCATAACGTTATAGAAAACGTTATCAGACATCTACCATCTTGCTTACCATACGTTGATGATGTAATAGTTGCATCACCAACTTGGGATGACCATTTGACCGACCTAAATGGGTTGTTCAAGGCATTTAGAAAAGCTACCATTAAGTTTAAGAAACCAAAATGTAGCTTTGGATATAAAAAAACTGCCTTTTCTGGGGTTTGTTGTATCATCAGATGGGATTTATCCTAATCCTGATAAAGTCCAACTTATCAGAAATTTTCCCACACCCAAAACGCCCGAATCAAATATCCCAATTTTTCAAAACCATTCACAATCGCCACTGACAGCTCAAAATACGCCATAGGTGCTTGTATTTCTCAACTGGATCACACACCACAAGATTCCAGTAAACCACCAGAGCCAATAGTCAATAACCGATCAACCATAGACATTCCAGTATCCAGTTTGAAGACAACCTTTAGATGTGTGTGGTGCACATATGCGCGGGCACTGACACATTCCTCTGATAAATTATCAACCTGTGAAGCACGGGATAGCCACTTAGTGCTGCTAAAGTGCTGTAAAACACAAATCAATCAATCAATCAATGAAGACAACCTTATTATATATACATACACATGAACTTTACACCAGAAGACGATAATTACACAAGAAGGAAGATATATAAATATTCATATTAAGAACTTTTGACATTGGAATCCGAGACAACGTCTCACATTCATTTACAAAGACACTGGAATATTTTCTTATAAATTAGAATATCAAAACACTGAGCAGACTGATCCTACAGCTGTATAGTTGTATATAATCTCTTATGTCATATTTACTCTAGAGTTAGGGTATCTGTATATTTGTCTTGTACATTCTTTTTGTGTGTTTTTTTTACACCAGCATTGCATAGTTGGTTCAATTATTTTTACCATAAAATACATTTTTGACAGGTTTAGTCAAGCCAAGCAACCATAAAAGTGTAGTGTATGGCTACAAAGAGTGTTATAATAAAGAGACCTTAGTGCAAATACATTGTAGTAGTGCTTGCGTAAACCATTTTGGCAAAACCCAAGAAGTTTTTCATTTTTTTCCAAATTACTGGAGGATCTCAAATTTTATAACTTCTTGCACTTATTTTAGGTATTATTGTATCATTTTTGTATCGAACAGTAGTCATACGTACTGTTCGGGGGTATTGGTCTTGTAGGCCACCCACCTGTGGTCAACCAGGGTGACCCAGTTCTACCTGTCACCATACACTCCACTCACCTCCACAGACAGGCCCCACAGCAGTCATTCAGTCAGCACCCTGGTTCAGAGACAGTTCAGTTCAATTCAGTTCTGTATTTTTTCTATCTTTTTGTTTAATTGTTTAAGTTGGTTTAATAAATAGGCCGGCGTATTCGCGCAGGCCCAAGTGGCTATCTTGTCCCTGTCTTCTCCCTCACTAGGATCAATAGTGTATTAACAAATCATATCCAACAGCGACCGATCAGATTATGTCTCCAGATGGGCAAACAAGGCTGCACTGCTTAAATTAGTAAGAACTGGTGATATGGAGTTCTGTATGGAGAGTTTCTCTAACAGCAACTTTTCATACAGCAGATTAGGTCGGTCAAGGATTCTGCTACACTTTGATGGGGAATTAGTCAATCTCACCGGTAGGGGCAGATATTGCCAGAAGAAATTTTATTTCACCTTGGCTCGTTTTGAGGAAATCCACAGCACTATCACCAGCTGTATTAGAAACATTGAGAATAACTCAGAAAATGACCTTTTGCAAACAGCAACTGGTATTATCAAGCAGTTCGGCACCGATTTTTTCCTGTGTGTTTACTCTAAGGGTAAACACATCATCGTTTAGGGACTGATTCATAGCGCTAATTCTACCGCTTCCTTTTCAGAGTAGTTTTAAGATTAGTTTAACACAAGAAAAACATTGATGTTATCGATAGGCACGCAAGGATTTGTAAAATTTAGTTAGATGGATCTTTGTAGTAGTCAGCCTTGATAACAAGTTGTATAAGTTTCGCTTAACTTCAAAAGAATTTTAGATCATACAGAGTTGAAACCACTAAATTATAATTTTAAGACCTTACTCTATCAATGACTAGCTACCCACATACAAAGCTAAATTGGGTTTCAACTCACAGTTTGTTTACATGTTGTACGGAGGTCCAAACCTAATTTTAGGAACATTTGCAAGAAGACACTTGGTGTCATTTTAAGGTTACCAAATATACTTAGGTATGTGTAATAATATATAACATGTTTTTGTAAATGCAACTTGCAGTGCAATACACTGTTGCATAGTTAAATTATTTTTCAAATAAATTTTACAAAGGAGGGAGTATACATGATAACTCTATACATATTTCTATCACTATACATTGTATATTATAGTGCTACGTGTACACTGTACACACACACACACACCATAGTAACACATACCGATCATAGGGGTCGCCCTAGTCGCTACCTTACCTGCCAGCTGCATCCTACCTGTATGCTCAGACCAGCATATGCCGCCTTCACATACACTAGTAACCATTAAGACTCTGTACAATATGCTGGAATAAATACAACTGCATTATCAACTTACTCAAGGTCTTGCCTTTAAGTCGTATCATTATTAGCACATCAAGATATGACACTGTATTCATCCATTATTTTACTTTTTCTTTGTAAATCTTGTTTTGTTCTTCAAAGACTTGCAAATTGTTGAGATGTTTTGCAGGTAGCTAAAATGAAAAGTCACCCAAAACGTTTGGCTGGTGTTCTATATTGCCAAAAATATTAGCCTTAATTGAGATCACCAGGATAAATAAAGAATTAACAAAAAAAATGACCAAAATGATATGACTTAAGGGAGTGGTCATTTCTTACAACAGTGGGTGGTGAATTTTTGCATTAGTGCACCAAAATCCTTCGGACCCCACTTTTATTTTATACATTACACAGGCTTTTTTGCTAAAAAAGGATGAAATTTTGTTACTCTCAAAGCCACCATGCCCCTGTCGTTAAAGAATGACCACTGGAGTTGCGGATCCAGGAACTGAAAAAGGAGGGGGCGTGGTAAAAGGAGGGCTGCACCGCTTATTTTTGAGCAAATTTTGGGGTCCAAAATATGTAATTAAACTCTTAAATACTGGGGAAAAGGAGGCCACTGCTCTCCCTAAAGCTCATTATTAAAGGGAAAAAACATGCTAGATTCAGGCCAGGGTTGCCATTACCTGAAGCACATGATTCTGTACTACTGTAGACCTTATGGATAGCGTTCTCATTGGCGTCAACCTACACAAATATATGAACCACCCGGTGCAAAGGATAGCATTTTGTTCAACTTAGGGTTCACATTATAAGGGAATGGTCATTATTTATCAACGGGGGGGTGGGTTTGAGGGGGGAGGGCGTAAAATTTTCAAACCCCTCCCGAGGGGGGGGCTAAAAAAAGATTGACCCCTCTTGAGGGGGGGGGGCTAAAAATAATTCACCCTCTTTTTAGCAAAAAAGCACGCGTGCTACTATAGATCAAAGAGGGGCGCAAAAACTGTTGATAAATAATGACCACTCCCTAACAATATGTGACATGCCCCTGATATGCATGTGAGGTATTATAAAAATTCTCGCAAAAATATCAGTGACACTAGTGACAGGGGCTTGTCCTTTAATACTGACACAAGACACAGGATTTTCTTATAATTGGCATTGGGGCCACATGCCTGGCTATCGTTTGGATACTCAGCATCGACCGCCTCACGGTATAAAGTAAAAGTCCATCATAGACTGGCACTTGTTTATAGGCATCATGTATCACTTACCTCAGAGGGTTTTATCCTGAAGATAGCATCAGTTAGAGGATTGAGATAATTTTCTACTTTAGATAAGAGATCTGCTATCGTTAACCTTAATGCACCACGTTACCTATCACATGGTCATGGCCCATCCCCACGTGTTGCATTACCTGATGCTGATAGCACAGGTAGATACAATGTATGTAATATGCTGTATTGGGCACAGATAGTCACTGTGCGCGACTCAGTTAAGGACTGAGTCGCTGGGACTGCCCTATCTAAAACTTGCAGGTGCTCTAGAAACAGCAAGTTTCTAAGAATAACATTTGACAGAAACAAATCCCCAACAATCAGCTTATAATATTGACAAGAGTACCACCTTAGTTTTGCTGTCTGTGAGTGGGAAGAGCGTCTTTTTTTGTAAACTTTTAGATCGCACCCTTTTCCAAGATTTGGCACATGCCGTGTGGGTTGCAATGGGTAGCTATCAGCAGGTGCATTTTCTGCCAGACAGGAAGTCAATCTCCACTCTCCAAGCAGATTCTAATGAATAACATTATTTCATGAATAACACCTCTGTTGTGAGACCTGAAACCACATCCAACATGGCCGACCGTGGCAGCTAAACTTGATATGAAGGCTAACAGATTTGCGAGAACCAAATAATCTGGGCCCCCGTATTAAAGGTTTCTCACAAAATGGCAACAAACATGTCTTAGGAAGCCATCTTTAAGAGGAAATCGACATAAAAAAATTATGTTCTACAATTCCAGCCACCTGACAAATTAGCCCTATGCAGGAAGCCTGACTCTCCCGTTAGGTAAGAGTCAGCGCCCGCCGGACAAGGCACAGACAGTATACAGACTAAGCAGGATTAATTATTAGCCAATGAGATAATCCCACCTATTCACTGTGGCCCTCTTGGGGGCCAACTGGTACCCATCTGATAGGTCTTATCAGTGGAACTCGCTGGGTGCATCCACTGCCGATGGATGGGCCATCCGTCGGTTTCATCCGCCGATTTTATCATTGTTTTCTATGGAGCAAATCACGGATGAAGGGAGACGGATGGTCCATCCGTCGCAGTGGATGCAGCCCCGGGATGCAGCCCTAACAGGCTCCAGTAATGGCCGCACCCATGGGACAACCTGCTTCCTTGGATATCCCCCCATCCATAAATCACCTAATAAAAGTACAAGTGTTTAGGGACTTGACATAATAGTACATGTATAGCGATTGCGGCCTGGTGATTTTCTCAAGCATGTACACCATCTTACTCCTGTCTCAAAATGATATAATGTTCAGTCCATCCAACCTATTGAAAACTAGCTGAAATGTAATTTGTCAAACCAGGAAAAACATAACAGAACCAATGGAAAGACTGACAGAATGGTCAATTTGAGGGTCCTACATGCATGGCTCGATTGTTTGCCTCTTGTTCTTTATCATCTTTACACCATGGTGATACATTTCAGTTCCTGTCACACGATTAGCAGACTACAGGACCAGCTCTCAAAAGGGGAAAGATGATACTGCCGATTATCCGGAGCTCTAGCTCATTACCTATTGTGTAAGAAGGTAAAGTGAATGCATGGGCACATGGCCGTGGTTCTTACACATCCATCTGTCAGGAGAGTGTTAAGTTATCTAATTATCCCTAAGACTGCCTCTGTAAAGCAAGGGTTGCTCAATACCTGGATGTCGTGATGTCCATATTTAGACAAGCTTTCGGGTCTACCCTCAATGTTTGGGGCACTGCAGTCAGCAAGTAACTCCATTTTGTCAGAGTTTTGTAGAACCGAAGGTTTGAATAATAAGTGTTGTCGTATTATGTCACCCCGAAAGAGTCAATAAGGATTTGTAAAGCATGTAACGGTTGTGCATATCCTTATTCCACTCTATACTTAGTAAGGCATATATACAGGACAAGGAGAATTTTAAACTCATGAGATCAATGTAACCCCTAATGTTAAATGAATATATTCCATAAAGGTGAGAGAAACTGAACGAGCTGAACTGAGCTAAGCTAGTTTGTGCTCCACTGAACCAAGTGCATGCAGCATTCTTATACAGCAACATGGGGGACAAACTGCTCACAAAAAACATCCCTGTACAAACCATGAATATTGCAGTACATGCAAACTAACAACAAACAACAGCACAGGACTCACACAGGGGGCTGTAAGCACTGAATATCATGAATGGGCTCTGTGCTGAACTCTCTTACACACTGGAGTAGATAGATGACTGTGGTAGTTGTAGTTAGGACTGTGTAGCACCTTCTGGTGTCTACTGTTCTCACCTTTGCACGATATAATCCGATATAGACCCACCTGATTTCAGTAAGTCAATGTACACCTGTACTGAGCTGTACCAGGCACACAATGCCCCCATTACATACCCAGTGCTGATACCATGGCAGCATGCAGCATGACTCACCTTGTACTGATGCCGTCAGCTGAGTGTAAGGGGTGGATGTGCCTTCTGAGGTGCTGTTGTAGGGTGCTGTGGGTGCTGCAGTGTAGAGGTGTGATGCTGGTGGGGTGGTGCTAGGCTGACTGTGGTACACAAGAGGGGCAGCAGCAGTGTGCTGTAGGAGGTGTGTCTATTTACATGGTGTCACTGCCTATCACTGCAGGACTCTTCTCACTTACATCACATGCCATCTAGTGGCCTATACTAGAACTGCACGTTCTACATTGATCCACTTCTAGGCTGGAAACCTACCCCTGAATTCCGCTCCTGCTACTCTCCCACTACATATGGAGCAGGTGGAAGCCTTGGCCAACTTGTTGGAAACTGTTGGATGTGCATGAGTGAGCACACTCTCCCAGCAGATGTTTTCACTGATAGGTTATCTGAATATGTGGGGGAGAGTGTGAAATGAGACAGACAGTGCAGAATAAATCCACTAATCACTCCCAATTAAGGGATTAGGATAAGAATCTCTTTGATATAACAAGATTATATTTCTGTTATCCTCCCTCTGCCTGTCTGTGACCTGACCTTGACAGAGGAGGAAGGAAGGGAAGCGGGGTTGGAGGGTGGAGCCCTATGCCTGCGGTTGTTATACAGACTGCAGATGCCCAGCGTAATCCACTTCATGTCATCAACAATCAATGTGATCATTTCTTAAAATAACAGATTTTTTTTTCTTTGAACCCGGAAAGGTTCCAAAGCCACCCTGCTCTATAGGGGATAAATCAATCCCCTCATGAGGTGTTGATGTTTCCAAAATTCTAAAAATATTCTTAGTGCTTGTGTAATTCTTCCTATTCTAGCCTGTAAATAATTCAGATGGAAAGTCTATAACTCAGTTCTAACTATGATGGATCAGAGAAGTCTGCTGCAGCTGTACCGCTTAGTATGCCAGAATATTCCTATTTAGTATAAAGGCTAGCAAAATAAGGCATCATGAATCAGGTCTTTAGTAGTCATAACATGGGCCGGCTCCTATTATAGTTTACACTCAAATACAGCTCATTTGCATAATATTGGGGTGTTCAGCACTGAATTATTGCTGTGCTGTGATTGTTTGAAAAGATTTTTCTCTCTCTGATCCAATGTGTTCATTTTAGTTGACTGTTTTTGCAATAGGTAGCATGCAGATAGGGCCTGGGTGGGACTTAGTTCTTTCAATACTCACTAGATGGTGCCACCTCACTGCAGGCTCACTGCATGTGCCTATTCTCATGGCAAACTGGGTCCTATTCTGATGGGAAACTGTGGCTTGTTTATGGCTATGGACCAATAAATTCGACATGGTGACATGGCCATTTCTTAAAATCGACATGTGACATGGGCCTTAGTGACATGAGGCAAAACAATTAGTGACATGACATAGGTGTTTTTTTTAATTTGACATGGGACATGATAGGCTCTTTGGCATGGGACATGGGGATTTAATTGACAAGTGCCATGACCATTTTTAAAATAGACATGTGACATGGGGGACCCCCCATCCACACCCCCATGTTTCATGAGGCTATATATATTATATAAGTAACACAGCTGGGGGAATGTTGTAATTTCTATTGTCTCCCCCAATTGTTTACAATTGGACAGACCCCTAATGTCTTACTTGTTTTTTTTTAAACAATATTCCTTTATTGCGTCTAAATGGTACAATCAGGTATTCAGAGATGCCACTTTTCCTGGTTTACCAGGAATTCCTGGTTTTGTTTTGTCAAGATTTCTGTACTACATCATGTTAACTTCCTGGGAAAACGTGTCCAAAATCCAGTTTTCCTGGTTTTTGCCAGTCAGTAATTGGCATCTCTTGGTATTTAAAGTATCACAAGGAAATTTCAGACATTACCCATAGGCCATGTCATACACTCAACACTGTTCACTTGTTTTTATCAGAATGCCATAAAGAGGGCTGCCGCTCGGCACAAGTGTCGGTTTAGGTTGGCCACCCTAATACTCCTTTGTTCATTGGTATATGTTAACAGAAATATCAATGTACATATACAATCCATATTGAATAAGTAAAATAGGGACCAATCCATATTAAATAAGTAAAATAGGGATTCATTCATCACAGATGACAGGGACCGTCCACAAATACCTCTTGCTTTTTTATAACTATTTTTGACCCACCTTCCTCGTCATGCTTGATGCATGACATCATTTTTGGACGTCCCTTAAATGCATAACACAGCCTGCCATCTAGTCACCTACAGCTACACTACCACCCAGTCAACAAAAGAAAAACGTTATTTAACGTCAAAAAACGTTTTAACGTTTTAAAACGTTTGGCTATGATAAAGAGCCATAGGGAAACGTTCTGAAACGTTTTGCAACGTTTTTTGTTGACTGGGCAACAACGATTGGGATAGTTCACCAGAGGAATATCCATATCATGGACCCGTGCTGCTCTTCCTACTCCCTTTCCTACCCTGTATTCACTGCCATCAAGAATAGTATAGAGCTTCTTGCTGCCATCCCAGTTGTTACCATCCTTTCCTCATCACTGTGCGGACAGGTACTAGGTTAACTGCAGTTACCCGATCCAACTTGGCAGATGCTAAGTCCACCAGTGTTAATACTCTTTCTCATTTGATACTGTTATTATCATGTTGTATTCCATGACATCTTGTGTGATCATAGTTAATTTATGGATACTCATCGAGACAACCCATGGAGTTACTCAAACACTGGGATTACTTAGAAATCAGCCAACAATCAATATTTGGTACTAGGGTAACTGTTTGTGTGATACAAGGGTAACTGATTTCCTTTGATATGAGAGGCACTAGGGTAACTGGTGGAAAATGAACTAGGGTAACTGATCCTGTTTCAGATGATCTCATCTGAATGTAATTCAAATTCAGATGAGTTCTGGCATATATCCTTGATCGGGGGCTCTGCCCCCGAACCCCTCTTTGACCGGGCACCCTGGGAACTGCGACTGCGTGAACTTTCGTCACCAAGGAGGGCCAGGTTAATTCTGCAAGAAGTGACCCTTTTGCATTGGTTACACCTGATGAAACATTCCGAGATATCAAAATAACACCAGCAGCCCGTAGCTCTACCTGACATGAACCATGGGTGAAACCCATAGACTTTATTTCTAATTGAAAATAAAGTGAAACCCTGTATCTTTTTCTCGGGAATTCACGAGGATAAAAGGTTTGAGAAGGTATATAAAAATAATTTCTAAATTATTTGTGAGAAATCTGATCTGGTTTCTCTAGGAACCAAACACAATGCTGGAAATGTGTCATGTGACCAACAAAGGCGTGGGTGAGCGCCAAAACTAGCCTTACCTGGGTCATTCGGAATGTAGTGTTGGGACCATCAAAGCCACGTCCACCAAAACTACTGATTACCTCTTCATAAAAAAACCGTAACTTTTGAATAGACTGTATTAGAGAGGTGGTTCATGAAAGCAAATGAAGCTCACAGAAGGGCCTAGTTAGCCTACTATGGTAATCTGGTAGAGACTATTTAAAGCCGTTCTCATAGAAAATGCACTGTGTCTATCTTCTACACTGTACACAGTCCTCATTTTCTCAGTGGGCCAAAAATACAAATTACCTTGACTGTAGATAAAACAAGAAATGCGGTTGTGACCGCGTAAAAAAATGCCTCCCGCCGTTAATGTCGGTATTTAGTAATTTTGTATTGTGAGACCTCATCACATGGGGCAAATGCAATCATCATAGCGCGCTCCCGTACCGCTTCGCAGTACCGCCGCTATGCGGCATGGGAGGCGCTAAAAAAAATTGTGTATAGTGTACATATAGTGTCATTACTTGTACTTTCTAAGTGATGTTTCTGCATATCAGAGAGCTGTAGTTACCCTAGTACATGGAACGCCATTCCAGAAATTTGTAGTTACCCTAGTACCTGACACATGGTCCGTATGATGAGCAACGTTTCTTACTTTTTGGCCATTCTGTTTGGATTCTGCACTTCTTATTACCAGATACTATCCAGATAACATCAACATGATTTCATGTCACACATTTGGCCAAACTACCATATTCTTAGTGCTTAGAGTTGTTTAAATGCGTTTTACCAAAGTACAGTTACCCTAGTACTCCTGTTGTAGTAACCCTAGTACTTGTTATTGTTCAGTGTGTAGTCTAATGCAGAGCTGTGATAGGGTCGCCGGTCGACCCAGCACCCGCATCTGAGATAAGAAAAGATATGAGCTTCTTGATACCTGCATTGGGGCTCCCTACTAGTGGCCTCTGGGTTACCCAGTATGGATTTATCTTAGAGGGGCCCTAGCATGGTAATGCATGCCTCCATTAAAAATGGTTAAGGCTAGGGCACAGCCCTAAGATACCTATGGTCAACTGTGTTATGCTAAACTATGCTATAACTAAATGCTGACAAATAGTGAGTAATTACTGACATATATTGACTAATTGCTGAGAAATGTTAACTAGATACTGACATAATTATATCGACTAATTTCTGACAAATAGTCAGTAATTACTGATATAAATTGACTAATTACTGACAAATAGTGCATTATTGCTGCCATATTTTGACTAATTACTGACAAATAGTGAGTAATTACTAGCATAAATAATAATTATATTGACTAACTGCTGACAAATAGTGAGTCAGCTATCTTTAAAGATTTATGTGTATATCATGCCATCTCTAAAGGGTTAAGTGTGTATCAGTGCATCATGCCATCTCTAAAGGGTTAAGTCGGTAACTGTGTGCAGTACATCATGCCATCTCTAAAGGGTTACACCATAGTGACAGTATGTCCGAGTCGTCAATGGTTAAGCCTATGGAAAATACACCCATTATCGCTCGTATGTTTCATTGGTGAATAACTCCTCTCCTGCCGAGTTAAGCTAGGTTGGTATAATAGACTCTACACATTTTTATTAGCCAAGAGACTCTTGGATCACCTGTCATTTTATTCCATAAGGTCAGCATGATGCTCCAATGCATTTATTTGTCCATAAAAGAACAGTAAGTTGGTGTAATAGACTAAAAGTATCGATAACTTTGTTCCCATTGTGTAGATTTGACCGCCATGACATTTGCCAGCTCGAGCTACCCTTTATCTATAGGTCACACTATGGAAAACTCCTATTTTTAAGGGAGATATGATTTATTTTGTAAAACTGCCAGTTCTCTCTGCCAATGCCTGGACTGGCGTCTGTGCCCGCGTCCCAAAAAAGCCTATATTTCGATCCATTCCTTCCTCAAACCTGCCCTTTTTTCACCGGTGACACTTAAAACAGATTTGTTTTGGCTGGAGGTAGGGCGCAGGTGGACCGGCTCAGGCCGAAAAGGCCGCTAGTTAAAAAAATTATTTCGCTTATTCTTTTTCCGAAACAAATTTTTTAGGGGGGGATGTTCTTTAGGGGGACGAAACACCCCAGATTCATACCAAACATTCCATATCCGCGCATATTATTTGCATAATTAGCATAATTATCCAGTATCTTGGTGCTTTTCCATATATATAGATGTATGTCATTGTTAAATGGATGTCTTTCCATTTCTCCATTCTCTGGTGTTTGATTGAACATTCTGTGTTTTAATTTGTGTTTTAATCTGTGTTTTTATGGTACATGAATTGAGCTTAAGCCTATAACAGGTTAGTATTAGTGCTATGGTATGATAGTAATTACTCACTATTTGTCAGCGGTTAATCAATATATGTTAGTAATTAATCACCATTTGTTAGCAATTAGTCAATATACGTCATTATCTCACGATTTTGGCTTGGACAGTGCTTTTTTGCTCATAACCCCCGTGCATTATCCAGCCATAACCCTACTCTAACACCTTTTGGACATCTTCAAGAGGCTGCTAGTTTCAATCCGGACATGTTTAATAAATTGGAGAAGTATACAATGTCAACTCCTCCATATGTTTTCCAGTTAAAACCGTTTAGGGTTCAACGGGGAATCGATCCCCGGCCGCTGGGGCAGGAGGCGAGCTCGCTGTCCACTATACCAAGCCAACCGTGGTAGAACATAATACACATGGAAGATATGAAAAATTTGTCTGACATACCTGATGTTTACAGACCTCGTTAGCATAGATTCCAATGGTGCCAGGTGGAGTTATTCACAGGAAAACATCCTTAGATATCCTATATGAACATGCCATGCCTAACTTCTCCATTTTCTTCGAAATAAATAAGAATCCATTGATTTTCCATAGCGATACGCGACTGACCCGGCTGACCTCCTTGCCGGAAGTGGGTTCAGCCGAAAGTAGGTCAGGTACATCCGGGCACCTATCCGCTTTGTCAACAAGACGAAATGGCCGTGTACCGGGCCGTGTGCGTTGGATCGTTATGGAAAATCAATGGATTCTTATTTATTTATAAGAAAATGGATACAAAATGTATGCAAACACCAACTAGAGATTGTATATTTGACGGTGCTAGAATAACAGGGCTTGACATCCTTGGATTATACCCGAAAAATCGTTGGAAAGATGAGGGTGTGATGGGTGGAGTAAAAACAATGGCTACGATGGATTGGCAAACCGAGCGGATTGCATGCACTTACAAAATGTCTTCTCCTGGATTAATTCTTGGGTTATAAGGTAAGAAATTAATACAAAATGGAGGAATCTATGAGATAAATGCCTTAATGCATGTTATGGGAACGCACTCGTGTATTTACGGGTTAATAATCCACTCCCCCTACGGGGTCGTGGATTATTAACCCGTAAATCCACTCGTGCGTTCCCATAACATACATTAAACGCATAGTACTTAGTCATTATAAGTAACACAGGGATCCAGGCCATATATGGTGAATTTTGATCTTCAAAAGTTATCAGATTGATGTTAGTGACCATTGGGAAACCTCAACTACCCAATTCTATTGTTTTCCATGTGTGTCGGCCATCTTGGTTTTCGGAAACACAGGGATCCAGGCCATATATGGTGAATTTTGATCTTTAAAAGTTATCAGATTGATGTTAGTGACCATTGGGAAACCTCAACTACCCAATTCTATTGTTTTCCATGTGTGTCGGCCATCTTGGTTTTCGGAAACACAGGGGTCCAGGCCATATAATATGGTGAATTTTGATCTTCAAAAGTTATCAGATGGATGTAAGGGACCAATTATTCAATATATATTAGTAATTACTCACTATTTGTCATCAATTAGTCAATATACGTCAGTATTTACTCACTATTTGTCAGCACTCAGTCAATGTATGCCAGTTCTTAGTCATTATATAACAACACTTAGTCCATGTATGTCAGTAATTACTCACAATTTGTCAGATATTAGTCAATATATGTCAATAATTACTCACCATTTATCAGCAATTAGTCAATATATGTTAGTAATTACTCACCATTTGTTAGCAATTAGTCGAAATATGTCAGTATTTGGTCAATTCTCATGAAAATGAAGCACATGGCCAAGGAGGAGAAAAAATCTGAACTGCTCAGATTTTTTGTATTTCTTGTGGGCTGAAAGGCAGCATATTATGTTAATTACTCACAAAATTGGGAACACTAACTATGAAAATTAAAGTTTTTATGACAGTTTTAGGTAGAAAACTGGTGGACCTACATACGGTTATGCAAATGTTACACAACTACATTTTTCCTTATAAATAACAAGAAAATAATTGAAAATGAGCTCTGATGGTGTCAAAATTTTCGTTTTTCAATTCTACAATAGTCCATATGAAAAGTGTTATTATGGACCTTATTGTACCTCAAATAAATCACCTAATGTGTTTTACTTATATTTTTCTAGTTGAAAACCTTTGAAATATCCATATTTTACCCTGTTATTGGCATAGATTAGGTCACTACATGGGCAAAAGTGGGTACCCATAGTATAATAATGTTAGCAGCAATGTGAATGTGTAAACAATATAGCAGACCCCCTGTTAAGTGTACATGGATTGGGAAAGGTATAGTGAGCTTGTGCTCCATTTTCGTGAGAATTGACCATTTACTCACAATTTGTCAGCAATTAGTCAATATACGTCAGTACTTAGTCACTCTATATCAGCAATTATCAATACATGTCAGTATTTACTCACAATCTGTCAGCAATTAGTCAATATATAACCGAGGAATAGCCATTGATTCAATTGTGCATCCTCCCTTGACTGGTATTTGTCAAAATATGTCAGTATCTATGTACTATTTGTCAGCAATTCGTCAATATATGTCAGTAATTACTCACTATTTGTCAGCAATTATTCAATATAATTTATATTAGTATTTACTCACTCTTTGTCAGCAATAATCAATATATGTCAGTATTTACTCACTATTTGTCAGCACTCAGTCAATATATGCCAGTTCTTAGTCATTATATAACAACACTTAGTCTACATATGTCAGTAATTACTCACAATTTGTCAGATATTAGTCAATATATGTCAGTAATTACTCGCCATTTATCAGCAATTAGTCAATATATATTAGTAATTACTCACTATTTGTCAGTAATTAATCAATATAAGTCAGTACTTAGTTACTCTATGTCAGCAATTATCAAAAAGAAAAACAACAAAAAACGGACCCACCTTACTAAAGGTGTAGAGCCCCACTACACCCACCTGGGCGAAGGGGGGGGGGGCAACAGACCATGACATCCCGTTGGGGACGTCTACAGTGTCGTTAGAAGTAGCACTGTGTTGACCAACTTAGTAATCCTAGTACAGCCAAATCCAAAACCATTGATTACTGCTGTTCTAGACCATGTCAGCCTATAGCTATTAGTATTAGTTCAGACTATTGGGAATTTTCTGAACAACACCTATACAACTCTGCATCATTCAGATCCGCAGGAATGCAGTGTAATTTGCCCTTTAATTTCTCAATGGAACAGACCAGATCTGCCATGTTGGATCGGGTAGCTGCAGTTAACCTAGTACCTGTCCGCACGGTGCTCATGGCTGAAAGAGGACTCTTTCATGTATCTGTTAGAAAGTAAAGTCCTTAGATTAGTTATGTCTTCGTGTGGCTTTATTGTAGAAACATTACAAAGTTCAATGTTTAGGGACTCTCCTGTTGGTGTCTGCTTCTTTTGGTGTCTGTTTTTATTGTTTTTCCTTTTGCTCTGCTGGAGGAGGGAGCCTCCTTAGATATACAGTGAATGTATAGGCATATGCCATGTGCGTTTTCCTGTTAATGGATCTGTTACGATTTCATGAATCTTTATGAAGGGAGGTCCCAGATGAGCTGCTCCGTCCAGCGTCATGCATTGTCTGATAGCGTATAGTAGGTGAGAGACACGCTGAGGGTTACTACCATCCATTGATGCATTTAAATGACGTATAGTACTTGTACAGGAAAGCTCTCACTTATACAGGAATGCTCTTACTATTGAGATTCGGTATTTCTATGGAGCAAATAATAGGAACACGTCCATTGCCATGACTGGATCGTGCCAGAGAGAGGATTTATTGAACAATGCACAAGACAGGAAGTCCTTGTTATTCGGTGAGTTTGCCGCCTTGAATACACAATATGATTGTCTATTTTTAACACTCCTTCTCAATCATGGTTGTGTATGTACCACATAAGCACAAAATACCATAAATTTTAGGATGCACACTCCTTATCAAACCTAATAAGATTGAATCGTTTGTATCAATCAGTCCAGTTTCTTTGATATATACCTTCTTGAGCAGATATTGACGGTATAATTATGCTCACACAGTTCTCCTTCTGTCTTGGCTTCACTTAGTCAATGTTCTGATTTATAGAACTGTCCTTGTTTCATTATGTTTTATTATAACACGGTTATTGAGTTTTCAGTGCCTAAAATGGATAATATGAGTTCTGATATCTAGCGATATAAGAACCCAAAATTGACAGCGGACGCGGAGCGGACATATTTAATCCTACCTTGACAACGAGTTGACACGAAAGTAAATCCTCCATTTTTTAAGCTTATAGACCAAATCTGACGAAATAATTTCAGTAGTATATCCTTTACATATTATTTTAACTCCCTGTTGGGTAGATTACTTGATATTAAGGCTGAATTTAACATAAAAAAATATTAAACTTTCGAAGTGAGCGACTGGCCGTGCGTCTTCGCCATTCTGTCAACACTACAGGTGCCACCGCCTGGTGTGTACAGAATGGATTATATTTTAGACTGGCGCAGCTCTGTCTCAACATGTTCGCGGTAGTAGGCCTATAAGACTGGGAGTTGCAGGAGGTCGCCAGCTTAACCATACGTTAACATGAAACCAAGATGGCGGAGGGCCGTCTTGTCGACTCGCAAAAGAAATGAATGGATTCTATATATTTTAAAGGTAAATACTAAGAATTAATGGTGGAAACCCTGTTATAAGCGCAATATATATATCGTTGGCTTCATGGGTTTCATATAAGCATTCGCCTACGGCTCATGCTTATATCACGCCCTGAAGCCAACTCGTGCAAGTCTATTCATCATATATTACTTCCCTATAACGTCACATTATAGTATACATGTATCAATAAAGTAGAGTCCACAATTTGAAAACTACAAAAAAATAAGACTGAACCATATAGGATATCAAAACCATGATTTTCTTCTTTTTTTAACAATGGATATCTATATTTAGGTAACTATGGCAAGTCAGGGTCACCAGTTCTTTACTTGCCTCTGACATGGAATTGTCAGTATCCCATCTTTACCATGGGAGTCCCTACTTTACATAGTTTACTCATGAGTTTCACTCAGATACTCAGTTCTTCAAAATTCTCAATTTGTATAGTATTTGATTCACTGTTGTTGTCACAGTCTTAATCAATGTCACTTGATATCTTTAGACTGATGTTCCGCAAATGTTTAATTTTACATTCTAGTTTATCAAACTATCAGACTTTTAGATCACATAAAAGTCACTTTAGATGTTACATTACTTGAATGTTTTTAAAGAAATTTTTCTTTTTCACATAATAGCACACCAGCTTTTATATTATAACATAAATATATAAATCAAGTTCTTCATAGTGCTGGCTCCTTCTGGCCTTGCTGATTTATCAGTACAATAATGGTTAAGATATTATAATAATTATTACTAGTGTAAATTTATGATAATGAGAAGCATGTATATGACAACACATAACTGTCCATCATTTACTAAATGCTTTGAGCACTTAAAAGCTGTGAGAGATGGTCGCTGTATACACTACATTAGAATGTATTTAATTACATTAGAATGTATCTAAGTGCATATCATACCTGAATTTCCTATTACCAAGAAGAGTAAACTACATGTACTATAGGAGGGGATACTGTCCTAATGATCACTAGGCCACAGTGCCCCCTAGTATCAACTAGGTGCAGCAAATTCAATTGGGAATTCTGTCGTACATGCCCCAGCCAGCACGCATGGGCCCCATATGGGATTTTTCCGGGCTTTGTGTGTGGCCCAGATGGGTAAAAGCTGGCCCTATTCCATGGGATGAGTAATAGTGCCTCCCTCTCAGCTCTACCTTTAAGATTTTGACTATGACTGCTGCCTGGTTAGCTCAGTAGGAAGAGCACTGGACTATTGATCCGAAGGTTGATGGAACTAGTCCAAGCACATCCACACCATTTTTTTAGCTGGAGACGTATGCCCACTTTACAGAGAATGGAACAAAATTATTTTCATGTTTTGGTGTTTTCATTTCTTTTATTTTCAAGTATAATGGGGTCGATAGAGATATTTAGGAATATTGGTAATGCTATGAGGATGGAAAGAGTAGCCATCACATGCTCAGACTAGATCCATCAACCTTCAGATCATATAGTGAACTGGGCTAGTCCATGTGGGGCCCAGCTGGCTGTCCTGACATTTACCTGCTTTACCCATCTGGGCCAGGCCCACATACCTGGAGGAAGCCCATCTGGGCCCCATGTGGTCGTGCTGGCTGGGTGGTTTTTTTAGTTAAAACAGTTTAATAAGTTGTCTAGAAAAAGAAAGTGTTATGATATAAACACTAGTTTTACAGTGTATTCTTCTTTCTTCATCTAATCTTTTCTGTCCCACTTGCTAAAGGTCGAATCCCACATGGCGAAAAATGGCTGAAATATCTCTGCGATTTTGTCCCTTGCATTGTATGGCCCTTGTTGAGGCCATAAAACGCAAGGACTACTGCAGACTTGACCCTAAACCACTGTGGGATTCGGAATTAGTTGATCAATCCATTTTTCGCCATGTGGGATTCGACCTTTAGCAAGTGGGACAGAAAAGATTATAACAAAATGGAGGAGAATTACAGTCTCTCAGGCGTTTCTATGGTTAATATGGATCCTTATTCAAGCCCATCTGGCATTCTGCAATGCTTTACTCGCCAAGAGAGGAGTTGCACTCTGTAATTCATTTTGCAGGAAGGTTTAATTAATATGGGTGAGAAAGAAAGCATTGTATATTGAATGACTGTGATGGATACATAACTGCAAATGGACAGAATACTTAATGGGGGGGGGGTTATTGCATGTGTGACCACTATCAATGACATCTGACATATAGGCACAAAGTGACAAGTAGCTATTAAGATCAAGCTGGCCATCCTAGACAATTGGCTGGCAACCAGCCTGTATATTGGAGACATGATACAAGAAGTTACCAGTCAATCATTCCCTGTTTTCGCCCTAACTCACAAGGGGCATACTATCACCCCAATGTTTCACTGTCTCTCCTATACAGATATTTAAAATATAAAGTGTGATTGGAGATCACTCCCATCTAGTGGAGGTCAAGTGAACTATTCAGGATCTGGGGGAAAATACCCCCCCCCCATTTCTAACTTGAGCTGTCATGAAGTAAAGTCTATTGTGTTATTGTGGCCAACAATTTCACATAACTAGATTGATTTCCTGTGATGGATCTGATCTCTTAACTAAGCCAGACTCTTAATGATCACTTCAGAATCATAATACTGTAGGTTTACTTTTAAAAATTATCTGTCATTTGAGGTCTGTTCAATGATCCTAGCACTCATCATTCCCAGTAAGGGTAAGCAAGCCTGTAGTTCCTATCCAGATCTTTATTCTATTTGAACAATGCTCTAGCATAATCATGACTATGCCCTTTACCATCAAGGTTCCCTTTCCCAACCTACGCTACTATTAGGAACTATATGTTGCAATACATCCCTGAGGTGAGACCATGTACTTATCTGTGACTATCTGCATAGATTTGGACATGGGGTTTTATGTAAAGCTGCAGTTGCTAGGCAACCACATGACATAGCGATCATTTCTACCTATGTTCATACTGTGTGATGTGCACAAGGGAGCTATATGCAATATGAAATCAGTGAACTATGTCCTTGAGGGGAGACTATGCACAAGCCATAGTATATGCCTACAGGTATGAATCTAGATTTTGTTGCTATGCAAAATTGCTATTGCTAGGCCACCACACAACCTAGCAACCTTTTATCACCTAAATTCCTAGTCTATGATGGAAGTTACAGAAGAGTTATATACAAGTTTACATTAGGGGAGTATGTTGCAAAAAAAGAAACCATGCAGATATGAGCAATCAAGCATATTTTCAGGCTTGGTTGCTATGCAAAGCTGCTGTTGCTAGGCAACCACACCACTTAGCAACAAAACAAATGCAGCACTGTATTCTGCTAAGCTGATTTATAGGGGGTACCACCCACCAGATACTTTCTAGACTGCACATTTATGTAATTCAGAGTGACATCTGAATCTATTGTCTGGGCTTCCCTAGCCCACTTAAAAGGGTCTATATCTCCTCTTTCCTATCCCCTCAGGATGTGTGTGGTGCACATATGTGCGGGCACTGACACATTCCTCTTGTTAAATTATCAACCTGCGAAGCACGGGATAGCCACTTAGTGCCGCTAAAGTGCTGTAAAACACAAATCAATCAATCATGAATCTATTGTCGGCCATTTTGAATTTCGGCCATATACAGCCTAGCCATTAAATTATATGAAGTAGAAACATGCATATTCTCAATCAGCACACTTTTTAGCATAAGAATCAGGAGTATTGATAAAGATTTAGCATGGAAAAACAACCATTTACATAAAGAGGGAGATTATTGAAATGGAACAGCATCGTATTGGCTCAAGGTAGTGTCTCTGCAAAATGTCTCATATTACTTGAAAAGGTTTGCCCTACATAAATCATATTAGATATTGTGCTTAGATGGGGATAAGGGCAAGTTTTATACATGTATCTGGAGTGCATTTAAGATTTTCAGTAAAAAAATGGAACTTTGTAATTTCAATCTTCCGTCTTCCCGACTGTCTGATACACTCAAATCAGAACTTAAAAACATGTATTAGGGCTTAATGAAAAGCTTATTATGTCTTCTTTCCAACAAGACCAAAAGCTTCAGGATCCAGACAAGGTAAGATAGTCTTAGAGCTTGGGGATTGAGCATACCCCTTGAATAACATGGTATAAAAATTGACCCAAAAGTGGTCTGAACCCGCACATGGATAATGAGCCAAAACCGGTAGTGTATCCCAAGATAATCAATGTTAACATCTTGAATCTTGTTCAGGGGACCCTAAGGATCGAAAAAATACCTGTCGCATTGGGATGTGGGGGGGTGCATGGTGGGCCCTATCAGCCCCTGGCCTACTGGGCCAGTCGTGCATTGCACGCGTTCAATTTTTCAGTTTCCCGAAGTGATGAAATTGGCGATTAGACTTTGTTATCATTGCCAACTATATAAACCATTTTACATTTACTTTAGATCAATAGGGGGTTGTAACGGTAACCCTTTTTAATTATTAAACAAGGCAAGTGCCTTTGACACCACCTTTCTGACCTCTTGTCTACTATAGCCCTTGGCCGAGTTTCTTATGATTACCAATTTTCAATTGCTTTTTTGGCCTCTAGCAGATTACATGCACCACCAAAAAACTATTCCATTACACAGCATATGCCCTATCACACCCTTCAAAGACCCCATGAGTCATATTTCTATTTACATCAAAATCTTTTGATAAATGATGAAAAAAAAATTAATGGGGTATGCTTTTCTTATATTGAGGTTCCACGAATTTGCATAGACTATCAAAACTTGTCATTTAGCCCTATTTCTATTACAATTGAACCCCCAAAAATTAGTCATTTAGTGAGACAAAAAGTAAGACAAAGCTATCCATGTAATAATATTTACATTTAAGGTGTACTTTGATGGCTGTGACATTGTAATAACTGTTGTCAGAGACCAGCGGAGGACCGGGTGCGTTCGAGTCACCCATTTCGTACTTTACCGTATCCAAATCTGAAGGATTCCAACACGTAGCGCTAGCAGTAAGAGAAGAAGATTGGGCCTCGAACGTACCCATGGCACCTCGCCAGGCACGTACGCCCTCGTTCAATTGGCGAAGAGATCTATTATTTTCAGCCCTTAGGCTGGCCAACTCTAGTTCCAACTCTTCGCGTTTACACATTTCATCAATTTTAGATTTCCTGGCCTTTTCCAGTTCAATCTGATGCAATAAATCATTTTGTGTAGAATCCTCCCCAGGGCTGCTAAGTTCACCATGTTGACCGTCCTTCCCCTGGGGCGGCCGGTCGCTCTGCCTGGCCTCCGTGGCCTCCTGCCTGTCACGCTCGGTTGAGTCCACTGAACCAGGTAATATTTCCGAATTTTCCGGAGAATAGCGTTTTCCTGGGTTAGCAACCCAGCAATTTGGAAAAAATTTGTGAGCAACATGGAGCTAGCAGCAGACCTGCAGCGTGCAGGGGAAGCACTAACTAGGTCAGCACACCTGGGAGTCTACCTGTACAGGTGTGGGGACTAGGCCCCCCTCTAGTGATCAATACTCGCATCAACTATTGATGCTTAACAATAACTGTTGTTTTTTTCCTATGGAGAAATGCATGGGATTTAGGGCTCTTCTTACCCTAAATAAAAGGGTAATCAATATGTCTTTAACCCCACTTATAGACAGATTTCAGATTTTTTAGAAGAGGAGGGCATAGAGTAGGTATGGGGCCAGTGCGCGCCATGGTTATCTGGGCAAATATCTTTTGATATATATATAGTTGATTTTGAAGGCCTTCCAATTTGGTTTATTGATAGGTTTAATTCCAAGATTCTCTCATAGACAAAGCATTAGGCCCCATACAGACACATACTGTAGCAGGCTCACTCATCAATCACAAATATCAGCAGTCCCTTCAAGAGAAATAGCACCGTGGGAAAACTCGAGGTTCTTCTGATCTTTCCCATGAACACCTGGCAGATGGAAGGATGTGACCAGGAAGTGTGACATGGGGTGGGAGTAGACGTGGGATGGATGGAGGGATGGGGGAGGGGGAGGGAGACCGGGAGACATTTTATTAAACTTTATGGATCTTTATTGGACTTTATGCAAGTGGATCTTTATTAAACTTTATGGATCTTTATTGAACCTTATCAAACTCTATGGATCTTTGTTGGGTTTATGTCCTTTGTTGAACTTTACGAATCTTTGTTGAACTTTATGGACCTTTATTAAATTTCATGAATCTTTATTCGGTTTATGGATCTTTATGAGACTTTACGGACCTTTATTAAACTTTATGGATCCTTATTGAACTCTACGGATATTTTTGAAATTTTATGGAACTTTTTGGAATTTTATGGAACTATGGTACCTTGGGACCTTTTTGGTACTTTGGGACATTTTGAAGACTGGGTCTTTTTTGGAACTTTTTTGGGACTTTGGGACCTTTTAGGGACTAAGACCTTTTTGTGACTTTGGGACCTTTATAGGACCTTTCATGACTTTTTTTCATGATTTTTTTTTATTTTGGGACCTTTTTGGGTCTTTGTGACCTTGTCCACCCATTGTCCACCCCTGGGAAAGTCATGGTACTGGACGCGTTCCTTTTTGTAATACAGACAAACGACTAAGATAATGTTTGAGGAAACGACACCTTGTCTCATTTTGTTTGTAGTGTTTTGTATGTGGAAGATAGTCATTATGGATTCATTTGTAGGTAATATGGAATTTAGAATCATGCAGTTATGATTGTTAAAAGTAGACATGAGCTGGAGCATGGCTAGTTGGGTTGGCCTTGAAGACCAGGGAAAGCTATGACTGATGTTTGATTGGTCTATCAAGCTATAATTACCTACTTATTACTAGTAACACACAAACTAAGGCAGTTGGGTCTAAAGGCAGGGGCAGGCAGGGTAGGTGGTGACACCACCAGACAATCACCAGTGGGTGTGGGAGGCAGAGGTAGGTCAGTCTCTGACCCCCCACCCGATACCTCTCCGTTCTTTGGGCTGGGACCAGAGCTTACCGCGACTTTTGCGTCATGCTGGTGGCGCAAACTCTGCTGGTTGGAATGAAGCCACTCTATCCTAGATGAAGTTTCATCTCAACAGGCGGTTGAGATGAAACTTTATCTAGGATAGATGTCATGTTTATACTGTTAGGTACATGTATGTCACATGTACATGTGCCATTTATGTTATACAGGGTTAGATCTTGCAGACCCTTTTTTCTCTCGCCTTATCAACGGGGAAAGAACTGTTCTTTGATATTCTACATATCATGTTTGTTTCATTTGTCGACGATTGTATCTGGGGCTAAAATGAACGTGTGCTTCAATAATTGCCATATATCCTCTCAATACATTAACCTCCCTCCCCTCCATTTCTTCACAGAGGTGGGACTTAGATGTAAACTTTAAAGAAGAGGATTAGTGTAGTGCATCACTCATCACACCTCAAGGTGTGGAGTGTTCAAACCTACAGGTGTGGAGACTTAGAACTATACATTTATCTAATAGGACGTGATTTCATTTAGCCAAATGTGTAGGAAACTGTGTAGGAAACTGTGTAGGAGACAAATTGGCAGCGGCTTGATCTGTACATGTAGTACCATAAAAAAAACATGTATAAGCCACGGCTTATAGACCATTTCAGAAGCAGATTATGGGATTGCCCTGAATTCCTTTTTTTTTAATGAAAAAGCCCAAGCATTACTATAGGTTAAAAGGGCTAGCTCGTGTTATAATATGTCAAAATATTATCTATATAATATTTCTAAAGACTTTGGTTACCTAGAATGATTATTTCTAGTCCTGTTAATATTGACCAATCAGAAGCCAGCACCACCTGTATGCTGCAGAGAGTTGTTTGTCCTTGACCTCACACTGAATACACTGTCATGGCCGACCAGTCTAGATCCCAGACCTGTGTTGTAGTTTCTATCTAAATACCTGTCTCCCAAGTTGGTGACAGCGAATAATTTTGAGAGTATGTGGTAGATGGATATCTAGACAACACCTGGAGGTCAGGATTTTTGCCGGATGGTCAAATGGGAAAGGAGATGGAAACAGATTATGGTGTGGTATTTTCATATGAAATGTATACATGTGCCTAGGGCTACAGACCTAAGGTAAGACAAGCCTTTCTTTCATATTGCACACCCACCTGCTGTGTTGCCCAATGCCAAGTCAAGCTGAATTTACCAAGGCAACATAATTATTGACAGTTTCTGTTGTAAAGTGACTGGAGAGAGACTTTGTCAGTGTCACTGCTCCAGAGCATCCATACTCCATAGCCAGACCCATAGCCACCTGTCTCAGTGAAAGTGTCTCAGAGAAAGCCCCTATAGACTGCATTTCCTTTTGTTTTATTCTGAACCATGGCCAAGTTTAGTCCCCCTGACCCGTTCACCTTTGAGGAGCCCTCAAAGTGGCCAGAATGGAAGGAGAGGTACATGAGGTTCAGATCTGTCACTAAACAAAAGAATGAGGATGGGGATGTCCAAGTGTCATCACTGATTTATTGCATGGGTAGACAAGCTGAGAACATTTTTAAGTCATTCCGCTTCGACCCCATCGCACAGCCAACCGCTGCCATACCACATCCGATAGACCCTAAAGACAACTTCGATGTAGTCATGAAAAAGTATGACGAGTACTTTATACCTAAAAAGAATACCATTCACGAGCGTACAAAGTTTTACCACAGAGTCCAAGAGTCAGGTGAGTCGATCGAGTGTTTTCTCCGAAGCTTACATGCGATAGCGGCACATTGTCGGTTTGAAGATAAGGAGGATGAGCATATTCGTGACAGGTTCATCAGTGGCCTGAGCGACAAGACAATGTCGAAGAAGCTCCAGCTCGAACAGGACACTCTCACCTTGGACAAAGCGGTACAGCAAGCCCGACATAACGAGCTCGTCCAGATGCAGAACGAGCCATCAGCAGCCATCAACGCCGTTAGGGATGGTGGAAGGAGAAGAAGGAAGCAAGGGTCTTCAAAAGCTGAAGGTCAAAAGTCAAACGGCCAAGGTCATCGATCGAATGACCACAGTAAGAAGTCAAACATGAAGAAGTCGAAGCCGAAATGTGGTAACTGTGGTTATGTCCACCGATCGTCTGAACCAGACGCATGTCCATCGGGGTTAGTCAGCCCGTAGACTTTAAGATTGACTCTGGTGCCGATGTCTCTGTCATGTCATACTCCAAGTATCTAACGCTGAAGCCGAGACCGGCGCTCAGCGAGAGTACGTCAAACCTTTCAAGCCCTGGTGGTCCTTTGAGCTGTAAGGGAGACTTTACAGCCAAGACGCAGGTAAAAGGAATATGCTACAACTTCCGTGTCTTAGTCGTCGGAAATGAGGTCGAATGCCTTCTCGGGAGAGGAGTGGCGTCACGAATGGGACTCATTTCTAAACTAGACAGTGTCAAGGAAGGCGTTGGTTGTCTGAACACCGATCCTGTCAAGATCGTCTTAAAGGAAGATTCACAGCCTTTTGCAGTAGCAGTTGCCTGAAGAGTACCCATTCCGGTTCTGCCTAAGGTAAAGGAGGAGTTAGATCGTCTCCTCACTTCCGGCGTGATCCGTGAGATCACTAAGCCTACAGCATGGTGTGCACCCATGGTAGTTGCCGTGAAGAAGACAGGCAAAGTGCGTTTGTGTGTCGACCTGAAAAAGTTAAACGTCAGTGTCAGATGTGAGAGGTTTGTTCTACCGACTTTAGAAGACCTCACGTCAAAACTGTCAGGAGCCACCATGTTTTCCTGCCTAGACGCCGCTAGTGGATTTTACCAAATCCCGCTGGCTGCGGAAAGCCAAGAATTGACAACGTTCCTGACGCCCTTCGGGAGGTACTGTTTTAGACGATTACCTTTCGGGATTACGTCGGCGCCAGAAATCTTTATGCGAAAGATGACGGAGGTCCTAGATGGGCTTGAAGGTGTTTTCACCTACATGGACGACGTCCTCATCTATGGTAATACTCCAAAAGAGCATGACAAACGACTAGCTACAGTGCTAGCAACCCTAAAGAGGGCAGGATTGAAGCTGAACCAAGAGAAGTGCTCTTACAGAAAGACAGAGTTAAAGTTCTTGGGACATAGGTTCACAAAAGACGGAATTTCAGCCGACTCAGAGAAAGTGGAAGCAATTGTCAAGATGCCGCCACCATCGTCTGTGACTCAATTGCGACAGATTCTCGGTATGGTCCACTATCTGGGGTCATACTTGCCGGATCTACATGTAGTCACTCGTCCTCTGAACGATCTGCTGAAGGGAGATGTGGAGTGGATCTGGGGTTCAGCCCAGAAAGAAGCCTTCGCAAAGATGAAGTCACTCATCTCGTCAACTCCCATATTAGCTTACTATGACGTCAACAAGCCAACCATAGTGAATGCAGACGCCAGTGCATATGGTCTAGGGGGAGTACTGTTACAAGACCATGGAGATATTCCTAAACCCGTTGCCTTCTGTTCAAGAACACTAAGCCCTGCAGAACAGAAGTATGCACAAATCGAGAAGGAATGTTTAGTGAGTGTGTGGGTGTGTGAAAAGTTTGACCGGTTCCTCTGTGGACTGGAGTCCTTCACGCTGGAGACAGACCACAAGCCGCTCATTCCTCTTATCAACACCAAAGACTTGGATAGTGTGCCAATAAGATGCCAGAGACTCCTCATGAGACTAATGAGGTATAAGGCACAAGCAAATGTATGTGTCAGATGCACTTTCCAGGAGTCCAATGTCAACAAAGGCCGTCAGCAGCACGGCTGAGGAAGTTGACATGTATGTTCAGTCTATCGTAGCTGGGTTTCCTGCAACCCCTCAGAAGAGAGACGATCTGAGAGTGGCGATGCAGAATGACTCAGTGTTACAAGCAGCGATAGTGTTCACCTTGATGGGTTGGCCTAAGTATGAGAAGGATGTACCGGATGGCTTGCGAGAGCTCTATGCTCATCGAGCAATGTTATCAGTTGTAGATGGACTACTGGTTTTTGGTAGCAGGATAGTCATTCCAGCGGCCAACAGAGCAGAGATTCTTCAAAGGATCCATGATGGACATCAGGGAGTGACCAAATCATTAGAGAGAGCCCGTTTAGGAGTCTGGTGGCCTGGTTTGACGGCAGACGTCAAAAGGGTCGTTGGCTCTTGTGAACATTGCCAGACGCTGAGACCAACTCAGCGAAAAGAGCCGTTGCTGCCGACACCTTTGCCACAAGGTCCCTGGCAGAGGATAGGAGTAGATCTCTGTCAGTTCAAAGGGAAAGACTACCTTGTGATGGCCGATTACTACTCAAGATGGATAGAGGTCTTACGCCTATACAAGACCACAGCCAAGTCAGTGAAATACCGCATGGAAGATGTATTTGCCAGGTGGGGTTCTCCGAGAGAAGTTGTGTCGGACAATGGTCCCCAATTCGTCTCGGCGGAATTCAAGTCCCTGATCGTAAAGCATCGGTTTAATCATGTTACGTCAAGTCCATATTTGCCCAATTCTAATGGAGAGGCGGAACGTGCAGTCCAGACTGCCAAGCGAATTCTGAGTCAAAGTGATCCTTGGTTAGGTCTGATGGTCTATAGAGACACCCCAATTGCCCCCACTGGATGTAGCCCATCTCAGCTCATGATGGGTCGTCACATCCGCACAACATTGCCAGTCATTCCTTCTATGTTGGAGCCAAAGTGGCCTGACAGAGAGGCTATTCTGTCAAGAGACCAAGCTTATAAGGATTCATACACCGACTACTATAACAGTCAACATGGTGTTCGCCCTCTACAACCACTACAGGCGGGGGAAAAAGTTGTTATGAAGAGAGATGACCAGAAAGGTTGGAACCAGCCAGGAGTCATCAGTGGTGCCGCCAACGCTCTGAGATCCTACATCGTGCAGACAGAGTCAGGAGTCGTCCGGAGGAATAGACGCCATTTGGCACCGAAAGTATCATCAAGCACAGCGCCAAGTACGCCAAAGAAACCAGGGAGCCCGCAGATTCAACCACCTCCTGCGAGTCCCATACAAATGTCAGATACCGCTGCGAGTGAAGCAGATGTTGAACCAGCAACAGCAGTAGCCGCTCCAGAGCCACGCCGGTCCTCGAGAGCCGTGAAGAAACCTGAGCGGTTTATTGAGAACTGTTAGATTAGCTGTATGAGTCATCCTCACATTGGTCAGAATAACACCAGAGGTTGACTTATGGGTATTGAGCAGTCTACTCTAATACCCAAGGGATCTTTCATATGTCATATTTCTCATTAAATATGTTCAGTCATATGGTCATATCAAAAGACTCAATAACAGTCATATTCAAAGACTTAGTCATGAGACATTTTGAACTTTCCTTAAAAGGGGGAGATGTTATAATATGTCAAAATATTATCTATATAATATTTCTAAAGACTTTGGTTACCTAGAATGATTATTTCTAGTCCTGTTAATATTGACCAATCAGAAGCCAGCACCACCTGTATGCTGCAGAGAGTTGTTTGTCCTTGACCTCACACTGAGTACACTGTCATGGCCGACCAGTCTAGATCCTAGACCTGTGTTGTAGTTTCTATCTAAATACCTGACTCCCAAGTGCTCGCACACGATTTTTGGCCCTTGGGGGGTCAAAAAAAATTTGACCCTCAAGAGGGGGGTGGCAGAATTTTTTTTGCGTGTCCGCGCGCAAACCCACCAGCCCCCCTGTCGTTAAAAACTGGTCACTCCCTTATCAAATGTAGGGAATTTAGTTCATGGGGGTGTGGATGGGGGGTCCCCCATGTCACATGTCGATTAAATTAAGAAATGGTCATGTCACATGTGATATGGATCCCGATGTCCCATGTCACATCTAACAACCAATCAAGTCCCATGTAAATTTTAAGAAAGCAACTATGTCATGTCACTAATTGTTTGCCTCATGTCACTAAGGCCCATGTCACATGTCGATTTTAAGAAATGGCCATGTCCTCATGTTGAATTTGGTGGTCCACACCCATGTTCATGGTCATCTACATTATGATCAAATAACACAACACAGGAACTCTACACAGAAAATCTAATACAGAGGTGTAAATGAATTATATTATGTTTCAACAGCTGAAGCCACGGGTAGTACACACACATGCACAATGTGGTAGTAAATTGAATTGTGACACCCCCCCCCCCCAAGCACTCACTGACCACTGGTAGTCGACTGCGGCGCCACCCGCATGCAGCGGTCGTGACTCAGGTGCATATCTGGTCCCAGGCTATCCACCTGGTAGGATAGATGGGGATAGACGTGGACCGAGGCTGATGGTAGGTAGGCACACCACTAGGTGGGTTGGGGGATACTCAGTCATGCCTCAATACTCAGGTTTAAATGTTTTTATTGTCAAATCACAAATACAATGAACCGTGGTAGCTGTGCTGGTAGTTGTGGATGGGAGGGGTAGGAAGACAATCTAGCAGGTACATGTACAATCAAGCAGGTACATGTGTCCTTAATGACATAGTGGGAAAGTCATGGGCAAGTCATTTAGCCTAGGCTCTGGACCCTTGCCTCGTTTCCTTTCTGTCTCTCCAAGATATACTCTTGACTCAACTGTTTTAAACTAAACGCTTTCTTTTTGATTATACTAATTCTTACTTAGTATGTAATACAACATATAGAACATGCAACGACGAAATAGGGTAGAAAATGCATAGATCGTTTATTAGGCTACTTGCGCTGACAACGTCAGTATGGTGCACAATGTGTATCATTTTCCCAATCCATGATGTCAATGATAATTATTGTATACCTGATCTGATAGAGATGACCTTTTGTCCTAACATACTGATTGTGTTTCTCTATCCTCATTTACCATACTGATAACACAAATCGCATCCAGTTAGGGCCTTAGTTGAAACAATATAATCATTTGATCGCAATTGGCATATATTGATAGGATATTCTGCTCATTGTGACCAAGATGCAAATGCAGAATCATTGAACTCTTGTTTAAGATGGTAGCTTTACATTCCCCTGCCATGTTACCATAGATACAAAATGATTTCCCTTTTTGCTCTGTAATGAGAATTCTATCAAAACGTCTGTTTGAATCATACCTCCAGTGAAGGTCAAGCCTTCATCTAGCATTGCCGTCTACTATTTGACTTTATACCATGGTTATCACGTTCTTGAACAATTTTACGGTGCCGGGACTGGATATTGAAGTTCGAATAGTACGCGCTAAATGAACCCATGTTGACACTTGGATTGAAACGAGATGACAGCAAGTTGACATCAAATATTTAATTCGATATTAAAAAAAACCATAGCATTAGAAGCTTACTCGCTACACATGATGAATAATGATATTATATTCTATCATCTACCTTTAATTTGCCATGATTTGAACTGTATATGTTACAGGATTGAAGATAGAAAAATCGAATCGAGCGGAATTTTCGCCGTCATGTTGACTGCGTAGCGGACGGATTGTTTACCGCGGCGAGACACAAGTTGTCACGTTGGCATATGCTCTAAGGGTATTCTGGCTGTCGCGTGCAGTCCTTACCAGCGGTTCTACTATGAAAATACCCCTCGGACACACGTTGACGTAATATTTTGCGTCCAGGCATTCTGGTCGTCTCACCGAGAAACCAAAATGGCGGAGGAGCTTGAATAAGATGTATCGCTTGGATTTTTATTTCTTCAATTTATAAGGTATTTACTTAAAAAAATGGTGGAAACCCTGGTATAAACGTCATATATAACAAATAGAGATGCACACGGTGATTCTAGGGGCAGATAGGAAGCACGAGGCCATAGGCCGAGTGTCTTCTTATCTAGCCCTATGGCCTCGTGCTTCCTATCTGCCCCTAGAATCACCTAGTGCACTTCTATTCGTTATATATTTCCTTAACAATACAGAGACAGTGCGGTATGATTAAAGCTCTCTCCGGTACTAGCTTAAAGGTCACGGGTGTGACCTGAAGGTCAGGGTATGCAGATCACGCCTGTTGGCAGGCATTGTGAGGACGGTGCCATATGGCCGGGGGCTGGATCACGTCTCACTCACAAAGTACCTTTGAGTATTCTTTAATACGTACACGTCTTTCCACTGTCTACACAAACATAGTTTGTGTAGACAGTTTAAGTCCAACCACCAAAATGCCACAAAGGGCAAATGATACCTTGCAGATGGTACATTAGGTCGAATCCCACATGGCGAAATATGGCTGAAATATCTCTGCGATTTTGTCTGTTGTGTTGTATGGCCCTTGTTGAGGCCATAAAATGTAAGGACTACTGCAAACTTAACCCTAAACCACTGTGGGATTCGGAATAAGTTGATCAATCTTTGCATTTTATGACCCCCACAAGGGCCATACAATGCAACACACAAAATCGCAGAGATATTTCAGCCATTTTTCGCCAAGTGGGATTCGACCTATTGCAGTCTCCTCTGTAACATAAACTCTTGGTACAGAGGGTGACAATAGTGTACCTTCAGGTCGAATCCCATATGGCGAAATAGGGCTTCAATATCTCTGCGCATTCTGTTGCATTGTATGGCCCTTGTTGGGGCCATAAAACGCAAGGATTGATCAACTCATTCTGAGTCCCACAGTGGATTATGAAGCTATACCCCTTGCGATTTTGGGATAGGCCCCAAAATCGCAACAGATTCAAAATCGCAGAGATATTTGAGCTATTTTTCGCCATGTGGGATTCGACCTTATAGTTTGTTCTCTTTATCTTTGTACAAACACAAACGAGAATCATGAATGTGTGAGCAAGCCCAATGCTGTTTTACGATGATGCAAAACACTACAGTGTGGATAGCCAAGTCCAAAATTACTACATTTAGAAGAACTTTAAAACATGCATTGTTAGTGGGTTCGTAACTCTTCAGTCCGAGGCTATAGTTTTCGAAAATCGTATTAAAGGTAGACATGGACAGGTCAAATCCCACATGGCGAAAAATGCCTGAAATATCTCTGCGATTTTGTCAGTTGCATTTTGTGGGGTTCCTGCTGCCCTAAATCGCAAGGAATGCTAGTTACATTGTGTAATATCAAAGTACCAATGCAAACTGCTTTTGTTTTATATCCTTGCGATTTTAGGATATCAAACATGTCAGACACAGATATACCCATCAACTAGAACAAATATTGCATATGCTTTACAATAAACCACAACAGTGTCCTTGTGTTATATTGTACCTTAGTGTATTATGATTCCTGTGAATTTGGGGTAGGTACCAAATTCTCAACAGATCCAAATTCGCAGAGATGTTTGAGGCATTTTTCACCATGTGGGTTTTAACCTATAGGTAAAGGCGAGATCCTCGTGTCAATCTTCGACATGGTGGCCCCATGAGGTCGTATGTTTCACTCCCTGGATACGTGAAAACTCATTAATCCTTTGTGAACAAGATGTAATAAGGATATGACCTGTGCTAGAAGGGATATCACACATATGCAGCCTGTTTGTATAGGCTAAAATATCTCTGCGATTTTGGCACGTTCCCCTACATTTATTCATGTAGTCCTTGGGTTGTTTTGCCTTTCTTGATGTTTATATCTCTGTGTACATTATGAATTACTTGGCCTAAAATCGCCAAAAAAGTGCTTGTGTTCTATACACCCTACTGTAGTTGTATTCTTGCCAAGTTTGGGAAAGGTGCAAAAATCGAAAGAGATTCAAAATCACAGAGATATTTGAGCCATTTTTCACCATCTGAGATTGGACCTTATGGAGAAAAAGAAGCGTAAAACAAAGAGCATGTTGCTATAACTGTGTGTTTCCTATAGGTCGAATCCCACATGGCGATTTTGGGCTCAAACATCTCTACGATTTTGTCCTTTGCATTATATGGGCCTTTCTGACCCTATAGATCGCAAGGATTGTTTAACTTATACCGAATCCCACAGTGAGTTAAGGTCTAAAAGGCAGCTATCCTTGCGATTTAGGGGCTCAGGAATGCCCCCGAACGCAAAGGACAAAATCTCAGAGATATTTGAGCCTTAAATCGCCATGTGGGATTCGACCTTTTGGGTTCTGATGGCATTGATGTAAAGTATCCCCTTTCCCTATAGGTCGAATCCCACATGGCGAAAAATGGCTAAAATATCTCTGCGATTTTGAATCTGTTGCGTTTATAGGACTCACTCCAAATTTTCTAGGCATATAAGTACAGTAAGGTGTATAGAACACAAGCACTCTTTCCCGATTTTAGGCCCGGAAATATATGATTCACAAAGATATAAACATCAACAAAGGCAAAATATCCCAAAGACTATGTGATAAAACATAACAGTGCCCTTTTCTTTTATACACCATACAACAGTTATATGCCTTGCGAATTTGGGGAAGGTCCCATAAACGCAACAGATTCAAAATCGCAGAGATATTTCAGCCATTTTTCGCCATGTGGGATTCGACCTAATGATGAGTTAAACAACACGATGTACAGCGTTATGATGACGGTATAATAGAAGGTAATCTCATCTGCACTCTGCCACCTCCAAGTACACATGGTGTGTCAAATTTCACACACACAGAATCTAAACAGTTGATCGAAATTAGCTACAATAACAAGATAAGGTCAGATCTAACTGTAATGGCAACACTGAAAACCTAATCAATACGGATGACTTTAGGGTGCTCAAATTGATGCAGACTGGGGAGAGTACCCTTTCATCATTTGGGTAATCAGTAGTGATTACCTAAAGTCATCACTACTGATTAGTTTTTTATATAATATTTGTGATGACTACATGTAGTCAGTATGATTACTTTGCAATTTGTGATTTTGTGGTGGCTGTAGCAGAAGAACCTTCAGAATAACCCTCCCCAAGCCCAGCCCATCAGCCATTATTAAGGGCTAATTTGGAGTTTGTTTACCCCTTTAACGTAGGCTTAATATGTGACATCAGTATTTATTTCACTGGTAGATTTCAACCCTCATACTTCTCTATAGGTCGAATCCCACATGGCGATTTAGGGCTCCAATATCTCTGCGATTTTCTCTGTTGTGTTTTATGGCACTTACAAAGGCCATAAAATGCAAGGATCACTGCAAAGTGGATCATAATGTACTGTGGGATTCAGACTAAATTGAACAATCCTTGTGTTTTATGGCCTCATCAACGGTCATAGAACACAACAGACAAAATCGCAGAGATATTGGAGCCCTAAATCGCCATGTGGGATTCGACCTTATATGGTTTTTAACATAGAAGAGGTGTCTGAATGTATCTATTTAACTATCAGTCTATACCTTTACAAGACATCTTCCTCAAAGTTAGATATCACACAATACACCCAGCTCTATAGTTGTGTGCTGATGTGTTCTCGGATGGTATCAATTAAGCTACAAATGAGTACCTGTCCTAGAGTATATATAACATTTCATATCATTGTATAGTAAGACCCCCTGGTGGCAGAAATTAAGTACTCAAAATGATTACCTTAGTTCATCAGTCATAAATGATGACCTAAAGTCATCTGCAGTGATGATTATTTCATTGGCCAGGGTTTTCTGTGAAGATCTATGGTAAGAAATACACAAAGTGGCAAAATCTTCCACTATCTTGGCGCACTGTGTAAATATGCAAGAGGAAAGTAAAACATATCCTTTTATGGGATTAGTTCAACTGCATCTCCCTGGTAGATATCCATTGTATTTATGGGAGAGACGTATTGATTGTGTGATGGCGTCTGGTATGATGTGGAATGGTCAACAATACAGTTATTGGGTTACTCTGTGTTGTAGCCTTCAGATATATGAGTGAAGATGAAGCCATAGAGTTTCCTGAAACAATCGTCACATTTCTCTGTGTATCGATCCTCTAGGGTCTTTTTCACTGCCCCAAGGAAGGAATCTTCCATGTGCTGAAAACAAGTAAATATATACAGTAAAAGCTGGAATATGATGAAATGTTTTAATATTACCTTTTACACTGAAGGTTGAATCCCACTTGTTGAAAAATGGCTGAAATATCTCTGCGATTTTGTCTGTTGTGTTGTATGGCCCTCATTGAGGCCATAAAACGCAAGGACTACTATAAACTTAACCCTAAACCACTGTGGGATTCGGAATTAGTTGATCAATCCTTATATTTATGGTCCTCACAAGGGCCATACAATGCAACACACAAAATCGCAGAGATATTTCAGCCATTTTTCGCCATGTGGGATTCGACCTTAAGTGTCATTGAAGCTGAAGGTACAATAGGTATACGTAAAAAATCCGACATACCGACCCTAGATCTTTGAATCATGTTACTGGAAACACACATTTTTTGGGGCCTAACTGAAATACTCTTTGCCTTTTACTGCCTGTATTTAGTCGTATTTTACCTGGCAGATGTAATGACGCATATAATGACGATATACATATCAAAAGAAAGATAAAGATCCTTCTCTTCTCTAAGGTAAGTATATATAGTGCAAAAACCATGGGCGTGTACTAGTTACCAAGTTGAGTTGCCAAAGTCCCCCCTCACCTCTGTCACCCATGGCTATGCATAGGAATAGAGCTGCCAGTGGGCAGCATCAGTCCTAGAGTGTCACACCCTCTCCTTAGTATATAGATAACAACTATGCAGACTCAACTTGGTAACTAGTACATGCCCATGGTCCTGAAGAAATGTCAATAAGAGTGACATGATTGTTCAACGTTCCCTAAGGTATCGACCGTCGATAAGGTCGAATCCCACATGGCGAAAAATGCCTGAAATATCTCTGCGATTTTGTCCCTTGCGTTGTATGGCCCTTGTTGAGGCCATAAAACGCAAGGACTACTGCAAACTTGTCCCTAAACCACTGTGGGATTCGGAATGAGATGGTCAATCCTTGCGTTTTATGGCCCTTGTGGGGGCCATAAAGCGCAAGGGACAAAATCGCAGAGATATTTCAGCCATTTTTCGCCATGTGGGATTCGACCTATAATGTGTCGGGTAGCCTCTGAGAGGTGGGAACATTGCACGCCTCGTGACACATAATTATTACTATCAACCGTTCTTGTAAAAACATACATGTACTAGCATACCTGGTGAGGGTATGCCTAATATTGGGTCTTTTTGCAGCGATCTACAATGTATGTACGAGGGTAGCTTGATTATACCTCCCCCTACCCTCACCCCGGTATTTATACAATGTAAAAGGCTCCAACGAGTTAATATTGTTAAGGTCGAATCCCACATGGCGAAAAATGCCTCAAACATCTCTGCGAATTTTGCCAGTGACATTTTGTGGGGTTCCTGATGCCCTAAATCGCAAGGAATGCAAGTTATATTGTATAATATCAAAGTCCTAATGCAGACTGTGCTTTCGTTTTATATCCTTGTGAATTTAGAATGTCAAACATGACAGACAGAGATATACCCATTAAACAGGACAACATATCACATATGCTTTACTATAAAACACAACAGTGTCCTTGTGTTCTATGTACCCTCTTGTAGTTATATCCCTTGCGAACTTGGGGTAGTCCCCAACATCGCAACAGATTCAAAATCGCAGAGATATTTGAGGCATTTTTCACCATGTGGGATTCGACCTTTAGGTTCTTTCCTGTTCGTGTGGTTTCACCTGTACAACGGCTGCGCATGTCTTGCTGCATAGACTCCCTGCTTAGTAAAGATCGTATTTTCAACGTTTGCACCTAAAACAAAAACGTTATAGGTCGAATCCCACATGGCGAAAAATGGCTGAAATATATCTGCGATTTTGTCCCTTGCATTGTATGGCCCTTGTGGGGGCCATAAAACGCAAAGATTGACCAACTCATTCCGAATCCCACAGTGGTTTAGAGTCACATTTGCAGTAGTCCTTGCGTTTATGGCCTCAACAAGGGCCATACAACGCAAGGGACAAAATCGCAGAGATATTTCAGCCAATTTTCGCCATGTGGGATTCAACCTTATAGAATGTTAAAAACGTTTTTGAGTACACATTTAATGTGTTCTTTTTGGGGTTTTTTACAATTAAAAAAAACGTTTGGCAAAGTTAGGAACCTAATAGAAAACGTGTTTTTTTTTTAATGTTAAAAACGTTTTTGACGTTAAAAACGTTTTTCTTTTTTATGCCAAGTGAGTCAAATACAATGCAAATAGAGAAGTATGCGTTGGTCAAACCTTGAAGAAGTCGAGGGGGAAGTTGTTGGCTTTATGCATTTGTCCAATCTGTTTGAGGAGGGAGATGGCGTTGTCCACCGACTCCAACTGGTTCATCACCTCGTCCAGGTTATTGAACATGTCAGATGACGTCGTCTCAAATGATACACTGTTCAACATCTGTGTTTCTGTCTTGAGGTTCTTTAGGTTAGGGTAGAGGTCTTTGTATTCAGGGTGTGCCTTAAATAACCTGAGGGAAATAAAGATTGGGTTAATTGCAAGGTTGTTCAGGCGGAATGACCCCCTAGCTAAAGGTCGAATCCCACATGGCGATTAAGGGTTCAAATATCTCTGCAATTTGGTCTATTGCTTTGGAGATCCAATAGAACGCAAAGGTTGTTCAATTCAACCTGAATCCAACAGATACCACCAATCTCTGCAATTTAGGCATGGGTAAGGCATTTATAATACAATGGCCTAAATTGCAGAGGTATTGGATCCCTAAATCGCCATTTGGGATTCGACTTTAATATAAGTACGCGATTTTGGAGGGTTTTTTTCGGATTTGCATTTGAAAACGTTTGTTACAACTCTTAATGTCTACCTAAAGTTTATACAAATGTCTGAAGGCTTAATAATTTATATCATATTGTCTGTTTGAAATAATATTGAATGTTGCAAACGTGCAGATACACACTTACATGTCAGTCTGACGTCTTTAATAGATCTATGTAGCGGACAGAGTGACTTATAGTCGAGTGGGCTTTTGTAGTAAAGTGTGCAGCTCTATATGATTGGTACCTGAGCAGGTTGTCCTTGGCCGTGTCCTCCAGGGTCCTGGTGACCTGCTTCCACCAGTTCTTCAAGGAGAAGAGTTGCCTGTAACCATCAAATGGCAGCCGGGGGTCGATCTTCTTAGGTGGTTCATTAGGAGGCGGCATGGCCGCTTTGGAGGACTGACAGCCCATCCTGAATTTTTAAAGCTAGGGGGAAATTCAAATATGATTGTTACAAACAACAGAGGAATGGTATGATTCAATATCATAGCTGATAAGGTCGAATCCCACATGGCGAAAAATGCCATATGACATGGAAGGACATGAGAGGCGTGCGGTTATCCATGGATAACCCGCACCGGGCACAGGTTATCCATGGATAACTGCACGCCTTACAAAATTGATGTTACAGCCTACAGGGTGTGCAATATCGACAGATATGTGGATGGGAATAGCCACCAAAAAGCACCCAGTAAGCCAGAAATCGTGGAATAAACAGGGATATATCTTGTTAGGTATAGGCCCATATTGACATTTTCAGGCTGATTGAAAGCAGGCCAGTCGCTGCCCTGCACGAAAAAGGCATTTAGATAAAGGCCGACCCAAACAAAATGTTGTGATCAAACTAAAATTAAACAATGAATGAAATTTCCTGCTAATGTTCTGTAATCTTAACGGAAAGAGCCAATGCGTTTCAGATGATTAAACACCGAAAAATATAAGTGCCCATCGCCTAAAAATTGTTGCCTAAAGCTGGTGCGGAGCACTTAGAGGGGTAGACACTAAAGCTGGTGCGGAGCACTTAGAGGGGTAGACACTAAAGCTGGTGCGGAGCACTTAGAGGGGCGTGGACATGCAGACTAACGGCATTGTTATGTGCCATGATGCGCTTAAGTCGGGTCAGTACTTTTTTTCTATAAACTATTTAAAATTGACTGAAATTGAAACGGTCAATTGGATATTTTATAATATATCGTAATATACATGGCTGCTAGGTGATCCAGAGCCCGAAATATTTTTTTACCCCTTATTAAACATTCAAAAATGTATAATGTTTAGGTGTGCGAAATTTTGGTGTTTGAAATGCAGATGGTGCTGAGGGAAAATGTTAAAGGTCGAATCCCACATTGCGATTTAGGCCTCTAATATCTCTGTGGTTTTGTCTGTTTTGTTATATGGCCCATGCTGAGGCCATAAAACACAAGGGTTACAGCATATTAGTGCTTAACTTACTGTTGGATTCGGTGTAGGTCGAATCTCACATGACAATTTAGGCCTCTAATATCTCTGTGGTTTTGTCTGTTTTGTTATATGGCCCATGCTGAGGCCATAGAACACAAGGGTTACAGCATATTAGTCCTACTGTTGGATTCGGTATACATTGATCAATCCTTGCATTTTATGGCTTTAGTAATGGTCATAAAACAAAACAGACAAAATCGCTGAGATATTGGAGGCCAAAATCGCCATGTGGGATTCGACCTTAAGACTTTGAATATCCTAAACCTAAATTTTTAAAACGTAAACGCCGTATGTGTAGCCACTACATGTATACCGATAATTATGGGTCGATTTTGGATATAATATGTGGAAGTTGATATTTAGTTAAATGATAGAACTTCCTAATAAAAGTAACAAACATGCAACAAAGAATGCAACCTATAGTTTCACCGCTATTTAAATATATTACCATAAATGTGTTCAGATCTTTCACGTTATACCAATCTTCAAAAGGTTGCCAATTATTGTGTATAAAGGTGCTGGAGCTGAGCTGTGTAAGTCTCGTGTCCACTTACCTGTGAATCACTATATACAAGAAGTTCGGCTTGAATTAAACATGTCACGGCGACTTATTAGGTCCTAACTGCCCCAGTGGCTGCTCCTATGAGTAGTACCCGGCAGGTATACTATCAGTGAGGGAGGTCCCTATCCATAAGACACACACTCAGGATGCTGCTCCTGTCCCCATTGTTAAGGTGCAATAGTATTAAGTCATCTCACGTCTTGTACCGTCACCTCACCTAGCCTATACGGACTTAGCAGGATTAATTATTAGCCAATGAGATGATCCCAACGATTCACTGCGGCCCTGTCGGGGGCCAACTGGTACCCATATGATAGCTCTTATCTGTAGAACTCGCTGGTAACAAGCTCTAGCAATGGCGGCGCCCATGGAACAACCTGCTAACTCGGAATAGCGGCAGCCATACGTTCTCACTGTGAAGTACTAGACTAGTGTGTTCGGTTCACCACATAGCCTACACCAATAATGTAGGCACTAACTTCGAATTCTCCATGAATTCTAAACTCAACTTTTTGATATGATTCGGTTGTCATGCTTAGAGGCTTTGTGGTTGAAATTCGCCATTCTTAGAGTGTGGTCATAGTGGGTTTTTGCACTGATGCGCGAAAATCTTTTACACCCCCTGATGACGATCAAAATTTATTTCGCCCCCTTGCGCGGATAATTCTCGCACCCCTCTTTGATCTATAGTAGCACGCATGCTTTTTTTTTTTTTTTGCTAAAAAGAGGGCCAAGAGGTGTTGGAACTTTTTACACTCCCTCTCCTTAGGAGGGGTTCAAAAAGTGTTGTTTTTTTGGCAATTCCCCCAAGAGGGGTTAGACATTTTTTACACCCCCACCCCTTTCCACAGAGGTGTGGAGGGGTTCATGAGTATCTTATGCAGAGGTGTTGGAACAGGGCCCCCCCCCCCTCTCCTAATCCCAGACCTGGGGGGTAGACTAAGTTTTGCCCCCCGTCCCCTGAACCTAAATTTGGAAACCAATACATGTACATACTTCTATGGTGAACGTGGTCATTTACTCACAAATTGAGCTGACATAACAGGGGAAATATCTAAATTTCCAAAATTACCCTTAGGGGCATGCCCCCAAACCCTGTCAAATATTCAAAGTGCTTATTCACTTGCAATGCTCCTAACTGTCTATGGCCGCCGCCTGGCACGCTTCGGCCCCTCCAAAGTCATAATGCTTCAAACACCCCTGTTATGAATGGTCCATGTGTGGATGGACATTTGTATGTAAGGGTGCATGGGTATACATGTGGATGTGTGGATGGACATGTGTATATAGGGGTGTGTGGGTATACATGTGGATGTGTGGATGGACATGTGTATGTAGGGGTGCGTGGGTATACATGTGGATGTGTGGATGGACATGTGTATGTAGGGGTGCGTGGGTATACATGTGGATGTGTGGATGGACATGTGTATGTAGGGGTGCGTGGGTATACATGTGGATGTGTTGATGGACATGTGTATGTAGGGGTGCGTGGGTATACATGTGGATGTGTGGATGGACATGTGTATGTAGGGGTGCGTGGGTATACATGTGGATGTGTGGATGGACATGTGTATGTAGGGGTGCGTGGGTATACATGTGGATGTGTGGATGGACATGTGTATGTAGGGGTGCGTGGGTATACATGTGGATGTGTGGATGGACATGTGTATGTAGGGGTGCGTGGGTATACATGTGGATGTGTGGATGGACATGTGTATGTAGGGGTGCGTGGGTATACATGTGGAGGTGCGGATGGACATGTGTATGTAGGGGTGGATGAGTATTTATGGAATGACATCTACACCTTTAGCTGCATCATGTAGAGCTGGTGTAACAGTGTTTATAGGTTCCCGAACACCCCCCCCCCCCCTCACCTAGTGAGAGGCTGCTTTGAAGAAAGAGGGGTCTTCTTTGCCTTTACCTCCATAACTGCTAGGAAGTTCAGTCAAGTGAGAGTTATTTGCCTTTTACAGGAAATGGCTCTTTTGTCTTTGTAGCTACAGCTTGTAAACAAGAACCTCACATAGTCGTTTCTAACAGGTACTAACAATACAGACACACACCATTTAGGGGGAATTTGCCAATTATCTGCAGTATAGATATGCTCGATATTATTTGTTTGATTCAGATATAATTTTATTTTACCGCCCATGCTTGATAATGGTGATTCTCAGATGTGACTGTTATTCCGGCTTTGTTCTATTGATCTATACTCTCAGCTAACAAGCCTACCGTCCTAAGCCACCACATGCATCCATCCTAAAAAGTATTGTCACACAATATGCACCAAGTTTTACCTGGAGGCAACATTATCTGCCTGTGAGCTATTACTGGTTATTTTATCATTTGGTATCATTTGTGTGATTATAGTGTCAGATTGCATTGGTATTGATTGAAAGTGTGTGAGTGGTTTTGAGATGCCAGGTGAGGGTGTACAGGTACAAGGAGACAGGTGAGTACACGGGGAGATGTTAGCCTTTATCCACCCCTTCTATAATCACACTTCTGTTGAAGTTATATGCTCTCATGGCTACACTAACGCTGCCTAGTGGCAAGTGCCTGAACTATTTACACTGTACCTACTAATCTCTGGAAGTTCGCATGGGCGAAGGTACTACATCTTACCTCTCTTTTTTTTTGTGCGAATCAACTATTTTGAAATAAAGAAGTAATCTGCTCTTATGTATTTCAATCAAATTTTAAGAATGTTGAATTTTGGGTCACAGAGAATGTATCCACATGAAGATCAGACAGTTGAAATAACACATGGCACATATAGAATGGTGCCATATTTGTTTGACCAGTCACCCTTTAGATCAATAGATGAGTCCCCTTATTGTGACCCTTCCCTCAGTTTTTGTTTTGTGCATTTATCTTATTGTCAAATGTACATAAATATCCATTTCAAAACTATGATTATCAGCTAAACAATTCAAGACTGGAACTGATGTTAAAAAGGACCTGAAGTTTTACAATAACAAGCATAAGATAGTTAATTGTCTGGTGGCTGATAATCTGCAGGGCTTACTCTCTGGTGGCTTTATGTCAGGTGGTCACTGCTTAGGAGGCCAATCTCCCCCAAAGCTCTAATTCCGGACAGCCCTTGTAAAATTCTACGATATCAGAGAAATCATGTTCCCCTCTGCAGGACCAGGGACGGATATGAGTTGGATATCTAATAATGGAACTGTGTATAACAGTGATCTAAATTGAGTCGTGCCCCTGGTAAATCACCCATTAAGCACCTCTCTGTATTTAATCACAACTACACTTATGTTATAACCATCGACTTTATTTTCCACTGGCAATCACACAATACAGCATTTCGGGAAATACAGTACTCTACCATTGTGAATGTATAATTTCAAATTTTTGACTCTCTAAAAACAGAAGGTAATAACCATCATTAATAAAAAGATAACATATTGATAGATATAATAAATTATAACAGCCAATACATACGTATATCGACAAAATCCAGCACAGATTTGGAATGGTAAAGAAACAGAAAATAGTTCAAAATATGTAGCATCATCCCTTTACTCATCCCTTGATAAATCTCCATCTAATACACATTCATTGTTTTATCACATCAAGAAACAAATTTTACCCTACTACATTTACAACCAATATAACGCAAAAAATATGGGATATAATACTATCACAAATGATATTGGCTTCCCTATGAATGGACAGTTCCATAACAAACAGTATATGTAGATGGTTGACTAGTATCGGGTAGTACCTCAGGAAATATATAAGGCCAAAAAAAAAGTTAAATTTCCGGTCACCCGGCCGACCTCAGCCAAACAGGGCCGACCTCAGAATCTTTTGAAAGATTTTTCATATTTTTGAGGGATTTTTCACATTTTTTTAATTTTTATTTGTTTTTTAGCATTTTTATTGGCTTAGTAATAAATTTGGAGATAGGGGGATATATTTTGCCATTTGCTTTTCATATGTCCAGAAATGAACCAACCATTATCTATCACAATGACCACTGGACAGCCAATGATAATGCGCTCAATTCAATAATGCCTCAGGTAAAAAAAAAATTATACAAAAAAAAATATAAAAAATCCGACCTACCAACCTTAACTTTTTGGACTTTGTTACCGGAAATTTACAATCATTATTTTGCCTTAAATTTGGCTTTGCTATCCTGGTTTGTAACTTCATCCACATTAACTTAGGTGCGGATGCTCGCACACTCCCTTCTCTATCACACATTCGGACCATATCCCAGATGAGACGTAGCTAACAATTTCCTGAATGTCGATATGTTTGTAATCTCGGCCACATATATAGTATAGTGAACTGACATAACTGCAGCCACCTGCCTGTCCTTTCCAATACATCCCATTTACCATTGGTAACATCACCTCCCACAACATCACTTTCAATCGGATTTAAAGATTGTTGAACCGGATAAAAAGATCAATTACAAGCCTTCAAGGGTAAATGAATATGAAGGTTCAGGTAAGCTTTTATACTCTAACTTATTTTCCTTACCCTTTTTGTCAGTCATTCTGAAAATGGTTGGTTTATACTTTATACACCGTAAAATCCTGCATGTAAGCCGCAACCTGAGTATGGGTAGAAACTATATCCGGCACATGGGGGTTGAAAATTGACAGTTTAATACTGTTCTATAGATTTATTGTGTCAAAGTCCCTCGTATAAGAACCTAGAAGCCCCACCTATAATCCCCTATAAGCTGGTTCATGTATAAGCAGCGGTTTATATGCTGAAAGTTACGGCAATGACTGTAGATTTCTCATCTTGAATGAGACTCAAATTAAATGACAGAACTGTGTGGAACTGTTGTAATTTTCTGAAATATAGATTTGCTTTTGGCCAGAGAACCTATCCACATGAAGATCAGTTGGAATAAGACATGGCAAATATAGAACAGTGCTATACATTTGTTTGACCAGTCAAGATGAGTCCCCCTCCCTTAGTTTTTGTTTTGTTCATGTAGCTTATTGTCAAATGTACATAAATACCCATTTCAAAACTACAATTATCAGCTAAACAATTCCAAGACTGGGACTGACATCATAAAGCACCTGAACTTGTACAAGTTTACAATAATAAACCTAAGAGAAAATATGCTTTAATCTGTTATGCAAAAATATTCAGACACAAAATACAGTAAACACCGTACTACTCATCAGCAACATCAGTAATATACAGAAATATATGAGGTGGCATTCTGTTAACATGCATTTTCCTCAATATCAAAGTAACATTTCATGATCCTGATACCTACTAACAAGACTTCTTTATCATAGAAGTGTGAATGAAGTCAAACATCACCTCACATACCGTAAAGCCCTGCAAATAAGTCACATCTCAAATAGACCGGCCACCAATACTTGGACTATATTTCTATATCGGGTCAGCCTTTACTGGGCTGTATACTTCCTGTATATCATATTTACACGTACAGTAATGCCTCACTTATTATAAGACGCACCCTGGCAGTGGGTTAGCTGCAATAGACTGCGGCTTACATGTGTGGTTTTACAGCATATCATACACTTTATTGCACGGACGTGTAGGAAACTAATGACATAACCACCCCGGTTCACAGCCTACAACCTCATTATGATGTACTGTCAGGTTCACAGCCTACATCCTCATTATCATGTACTGTCAGGTTCACAGCCTACATCCTCATTATCATGTACTGCTAGGTTCACAGCCTACATCCTCATTATCATGTACTGCCAGGTTCACAGCATACACCCTCATTATGATGTACTGCCAGGCTCACAGCCTACACCCTCATTATGATGTACTGCCAGGCTCACAGCCTACACCCTCATTATGATGTACTGCCAGGCTCACAGCCTACACCCTCATTATGATGTACTGCCAGGCTCACAGCATACATCCTCATTATGACGTACTGCTTGGCTCACATCCTCATCACGATGTACTACCAGGCTCACATCCTCATTATCATGTATTGACAGGCTCACAGCTTGCATTGTTAGCCTGTACATGATGCACATTTCCTGCTCCTCTAAAAACCATGACATCCATAGCGGTGCCAACCATATAGCGTTCTCACTCACAGTTTGTAATACAGAGTATCAATACATAACCAACTATAACTGGAACATTATGGCAAAATGCTAACTAAACATCTAATAATATCCTATATACACTCCACTAGGGACTGATAAAAGAAAACAAGTTTTTTTATACAGCTGTATATATCCCAAGGTCGAGCCCACCAAAAGACAATTAAATATTAAAATCATATACGTGTCTTTTTCGATTTGATATTGCAAGAGATGTTGTAGAGGTTTCTGCTTGTCGTAAGCACAAAATATCGGAGTATTTGCACCCTTCTGAGTCGATTGAGCATTTAGTCACCGTATTGTACATGTTATTTATGTATACAAAAATGGAATGTTATATTAGCATGCAAGTCTAAAGATAAAGGTATGTATATATAATTAATATCATGTATGTTGGATAAGTTTTGCCATAATGAATATGAGTAATAAAGATGCATTAAATGTATCATTTCCAAGGACAGGACCACTGAGATAACCTCTTCACAAAATATATAACATGTTCTGCTCTATCAAACATTCAGTTCATGCTCTTGATCAGCAGCACATTTTATTAGTTTTTGATCCAATTATTTCTGTTAGCAGAGATACCACCTGGTGCTTCATGGATGTAACAATACACATCAGTGATAACAGTATCTTGGCATGAGCTCTTTTTTTTTGTTATTCTTCAGATGTATCATCAGTGATGAGATACTTAACATTTGTTTTGAAATCAAAGTCTTTCACTTTTGTTTAGTGTATAGCTTAATTGGTCAGAAGATGTCTGTGGTAGAATTCCCGTGGCAGTGTTTCAGTTGAGAGGGTTATACATCACAACGATGTCACGTACACGTGGTGGGACTTTAAGTTTTTCTACACCACAGATGATGTTGCCACAGTGATAGAGGTGTGACCGGGCCACACGCATACAAAGGTCTCTTAGTGAGGGTGGGTCCTTCAAGTATGCCTCCACCCATTCAACATCTGTTATGGCGGCCATGAAAGTTTTGATTGATTCAGATGGCCAAAATCCATTGCGGATGAGATGTGAATAAAGGTAGATAGTGGGCTCAGTGCAGTCCTTAGCGAGGGCCTTGAGCTCCGAGTCTACCATAGGATAGTGAGTGGTATGGGACGAGGTAGTGGAAGTTGCACCCTCTGCCTCCTGTCCCTCACAGTTGGCACTTGGTAGCAGGCTGACCGGCTGGCAGACAGTAGCCTGCACCAGCATGTTGAACATTTGCCGGTAACACTCCTTGGGACCTTTCAGTGGGACATACAGGATACGATTGAGTGGTTCACCCCAGAAGACAGTCGTCTCCAGATATTTGCCACAGTCACCTCCGGAGGCGAGCAGCAGCTGTAGGATCTGGGGGCTGGCTACATCTATAGCACTGAGTATAGACTGCAGGGAGATGTTAGAGCCTGCATTCAGAAGCTCTGTAACTGAGTCCAGTCTCTGGTGTTGGATGGCATGGTCTAGGGGCAGCCTTCCACATTTATCTCCTCCCGGGTTGTTGACACTGGCGCCTGCACCTATCAGAGCCTGGATGGTAGGCCCTGGGTTGGAGTTGTCTACGGTGCAGAAGTGTGCAAGGTGCAGTGGGGTGCAGCCATTCTTACGGTGTGCGATATCTGGTGCTGCACCAGACTCCAGCAGCATGCGTACACATGTCGGGTATCCTAACCAGGCAGCCTGGTGCAGCAGGTTCTTACGGTCCATCTCGCTCACTGAGATGGTGGTTTCTGCCAGGAGGCTCGTTAACCGGGTCAGAGCATTCTCTTTGACAGCTTCCTCCACAGCCTGCAGGCACGCACCCTGGGAACCTGTACACCCCATGAAGGCCATTTTAGGGTGTCCTGCAGGCAGCAAAGTCTATACACAACAACGGCTAACCACCTGATCAAAACACAGGAATCAGGATATCCAACACTTTATTTGAGCTCTAAAAGATGTTTCTCAACTGTAGGCATATAGAAGTTGGCCCAGGAGACTTATGGTTTGACGAACATGGCCAGTTTATGAAAGAACTTAGATTTAATTCAGAAAGTTTGTGTTTGGGTGATCAGTATTATTCATCAGTGAATGAATTGCCGGTTTGGTAAGATTCATTTCCAGTAGTGCAGTGTCTTCTATATTGTAACATTATGAAGTCTCTGAATTCTGTCGTCGCAATTGTTATTAAGCTCTTGGCCATCCATACAAATCAGCAGGTGAAAGTGTGGACGAATCAAATGACCTGCAAGAAAATTGGACTGTGGTTATTCATTAGCACTAAAACTGAAAGTATACACACCACATTATCGTGCATACTGGTAGTAAGGAAAGGGTCTGCGTTATAGCACAGGCCGGCCTAGGGCACATAACCTTACAGCTGCTGCCGATAGATATCATCCATACATGAGATACTAGAAAGGCTATGACAAACTTGTGCCAGCAGCAAGAATGCTCTTTTCATATATTGAAAATGGCAATAGCTCTCAGGGTTCACACTCTCAATTACCAGTATCTAAACCCTAGACTTAGGTTCATGGGTTAGTTTAGGCCAGTCAAAACTTCAAAAGTGATGTGAGACAAGTGAATGATTGTTAATTTGATGTCAGGTAGGTACTTAGGTAGGCCTACACTACAGTTACCAGTAGCGTATGGTGAAAAGGCCAAAGCATCTCAATATAAACATTAAAACCGAGTTAGTAACAGTAGAATTTGTTATTGCTATCAAGATGAAATGACACGAGGTGAATCATATATGGGCCAAATTTTTGAAAATGGTACTTTTAGCATTTTACAGGGTTTTTAAGCTTTACCTACCAATAGGGTCAAAGCCTGTGCACTAGCCTGGCATTCTTTGGTTTCATTCAAGAGAAAACATCCTAAGCTTTCAAATGAGAGTAAACTCTAGTGAATCAGACCATAATTTTTTTGAGTTATGGGTCTACAGAGTTGAAAAATGACCAAAAAGTGTGTATTTTGCTGAAAAATACAATTTTCACACACCCCCATATGTTGCTTATACTGTACAACACCCCTAAAATCACTTTTGGAATTCAATACATATGTTAACTCTGAGATCCAAAGAGTTTTAACCAGATGTACACGGTAGATTTTTTTTTCTCCCCTTCATACTGAATAAAGGTAGCATTATGCTACTCCCTGCTCAAAAATAAAACTTCTCAAAATACCAATGAAATATTCTGTTTCTAGCATCCATGCTGCACTTAATTTTGAGGGACATTTAAGGGGTTTATATGGTGTAAAAAAAATGCGGCCACACCCATTTTCTTTTAGTCCTGGCCCTAAAGTGTATTGGCATACACATTTTTGAGCAGGGAGTAACATTTAACATTTTGGTGAATGAATCAAATTCTACTGCTTCCATACAGTAAATTTTTGCTTTGCATATTGTATTGGCACTTCCTAATTAATCATGAACAAAAATTGGTTCCATATTGACTCTTTGTGCCATTTGTAGACCATAAAATATGATTGGATGTTACTCTCTGCTCAAAATTCTAAGTCCTTTCGCTCTAAACCAGATGACATCTCTGTCATCCCTCGCATGGCGCATCCATACGGGTCTTTTCTAATCACAACAAGGACACTTCCACCTATCGTTTGATCCCTTTTCTGTCCAATTTTACTGACAATTGTTATTCCTAAAGCAAAAGAAAGGTAAGGGATCAGCCAAAAATTCACCTTTATAAGATGTACAAAGGTGTAGGGCACATGTTGATATACTTTGTTGGGGTCCAAATGCTTTTATTTTGATCAAAACTGATGTTGTCCGTCGGCAAGTGGTGGAATTTTGCCATTATTTCTAAATGACTAGGCGTTATATGGGGTTGAAGCATGTTGCCTGCCCGAGCCCTATGTGTGTTACTCCCTGCTCAAAAATAGATTCTGCTGCTAAAACTCACTCTCCTGTCTGTCAGTTATCAAAATGTGTACTTATGATATCCTTCTGATAGATTATACACTCCTGCATCTTCCTGCAGTATTTGGTTATGATCCTAATACTTTAAGTGTCTGTTTGAGTGTGGAAATTCCAAAAATCTGCATCGGACCTAAAGATTTATCCCACTTTTTCACATCTCATGTCCCTAATATTGTAATGATTACTGTTTTTTGTGGCTTTAATGATAGATGTACCCCTCACTTATTCCAAAAATGTGTTATATGTTACCTACATGCAGTTATTTAGCCCCACTAACCCGATCAATGGGGGAATTTGAATTTTGAGCAGAGAGTAACACCTGATAGGAACATGTTTTAATTTTTTCGAGGAATATCCATCAAAGCCCACCTACTGCTGTTTCCTTTGCTTGTTATGGAGTCCTCCTAACCTATTTATGTAGATTTGTGTACATAATTTGCACTTTGTGCTATTTGAGGGGTGAAATTAATTTTGAGCAGGGAGTAACAAGATACATACTTACTAGTAGATGTTGTAAATCGATTTAGGAGGCATTAGGATATAGTTAAGAGGTATATCCAGTTGGTATCTGAATTTTGAGCAGGGAGTAACACAAATTACAACAGATTTTCTTTGAACGCTTATAAAAACGGACCCGCTAGGAGTTGCTGCGTATGTCAGGTGTTTTTACGTAGCCAAGACATTGCCCTTTGAATGTAGTAAAGTTGTTTTAACTTATTTTGAGTTTCACTGTTTTTGCTTTGTCAGGGCCAAAAGTACCACATTCAAAAATTTGGCCCATATATGGCTTGATGTCAAACAATTGCAATACTGTGTTTAGGGGCTATCCACAAATGATGTCACGCTGGAGGGGGGAGGGGGGTCAGGCTCGGTGTGACGGAATTAATTTTCCATATACCTTCAGCATTGCAAATTTGGCAAAAAAAACGTGACGAGGGGGAAGGGGGGTCCAAAATTGTCAAGTTTTGTGTGACGTCATTTATGGATGGCCCCTTAGAGCCACAAATCCCATGGACAAATCCCCATTTCCATAGGTCGAGAGCCCCCACCCCACGGTAACTGCGCCCGGAGGGGTGGGGAGCAAGTCTGTCTGTTTTAACCAAGGTTACTGTGCCAAGTTGGCACAGTAACCTTTCCATCACTGCTGTGAATAAAGTACTCACTGTTTTGGTCCCATATTTGGCCCAGCATATCATGAAGTCTTTTTCTTGTGGATTATCAAGTTATTTTGAACAAAAACAGTGGAAATACAAGAAATCCAGACCCTTTTTAAGTGTGCACCACAACTGAAACCTCCAACTGCCATTTTTGGCACTGTGCCAGAGCAGAGCTGCACTGGAGATCTACCATCTCCTACAGCAAAATAAGTCTGGATTATTTAATTTTCAATTAATTTGAGAACCACAAAATCTACCAAATGGAGAAAGTATCAAAATCAACAATTGTGACTTTTTTGCACACAAGAAGTACGGTAAGTAATTCAGTCACAAGAGGAGATTATTTCTTGACACTGTAGGTAGCTACTGTAGGCTTTCTACAGGCTTGCTCTCGAACTGTTCGAAGGGCTTCACAGTTCTGAGCCTCTACGATCTACATTTCCATATACTAGTAGTAGTACTACTGGGCTATACTAATTACTATACTAAGTGTATCATGTCAAGACGCAAGCCCGGTCCCTAGCCTTTTATGCTATATAGTATAGTATTAGTACTAGACTAGTACAGTACTAGTAGTGGCAGCTGTCACCCTGTGATTAATGCACAATGGTCGTAGAACAGGATATAACAGACACATATTACACATCTTTTCATTCCGTAGACTTAACTCCCTAGTTCTGCACAGCGAAGTGCCACATCTAGTCCTCAATATGTTATGAATCTTGCTAATCACAGGAAACTCATTTTACCTCTCTCGACAGCTCGTCCATTGAATCGCTCTTCAAACAGAGATTAGGCGAGGCGTTCGGGCAGCGGTTTTCTATCGATATCTAGTGCATTATGGGTAGGGGTGACCTCGAACGCTAACTACCCCACCTCAGCTGGTTCCCTCCACCCCCTTCCACCCCAGCCAGGTCTGGCGAGGTACCAGTCCTTAACTATGCTTGGAAGTGTAGTAAGTTGACTTGGGGATCAACATTGACCTACATGGGGCAGACCAATAGGGGGTGGCCTTACAAACCAGCGTTGATCCCTCGGCTGTACTCCGAACGCACCGACCAGGGGCATTTTCGCGCGACCCAACCCGGTCGACCGGGTGACTTGATCTGGTACATCCGGGGTGTAGCTGTGGTGTATGCCCGATGGGTACAGACGGTCGACCGGGGTAACCGGATCGGGGCACGCGAAAATGGGCCGCGCTTATAAGGTAAATGACGGGGGACCAGTCCCAAAAGCAGGTCATGAACGGTGCGTTCGGTACCACTGAAAAACGGACATAGAGTTAAGAACTAACCTTTTTCGGGGGCTCTGCCCCCGAACCCCCAATCAAATTTTTGCATCTACAATCCCCCCAAAATAAACCTTTAAAAATACTACCTAAATTTGTAACATTAAGTCACCTTTTCTCTGAATCTTCAAAGAACCTGGCATGTGGGCAGACGTAGTAAGAGATAAAAATTAGCAGCCTAACGCACCCCTCATGACCTACTTTAAAGGGTGGTCCCCCGTCATTTACCATTTAGCTTTTAGCCGAAAAAAATGCCCCAAATGTGAAAGAAAATATCTGCTTAGAGAGTGACAGCCGTGTTGTCATTTGTAGCCAATGGAGAATCTTGTCACAAAATTAAACCGGAAGTAGTATGTGTCAACCAATCGACGCCATGCTAACTAGTGTCGGCCATATTGTTCCACGCTGGAAGAAATAGCTCCAGCTCGGAATAAACCTTAATACTTTAGACTTCATTGGACACAAACTAAGACATATTTGGAGATCGGAGCACAATGCTCACGAAGTTTGAGACCAAATCAGCCCGTGTGAAGGGTAAGTTAATCTTTAGAGTCACGGGAAGCTTTCAAAACTAGGGCCGGTATGTCTGTCACCAGGCAGTGTCAGGAAATGCTGGGGGACGTGGCACTGAGTTGACACTGCAACAACAGGCCAGGGTCAGCTCCCGGCTTGTTGACATGGGCCCCCAAACTTAGAACTAGGGTAGCGTAGCTGTTCTGGGGTGAAGTAAAAATGTAATATGGCTTTCAGTTGTGTGTTCCCCATGTATACAGTTGAAATGTTTGACTGAATAGCAGAGAGGTGCGGAGAGCAGAGCTCAAACTGAATACACATTCTGTAGGGATGGGCACCCAAAATTAAATTTTTAACCATCCAATCGAAAAATTATACCCTAGAAAGAAGAAATCTTTGTGAACATTATGCTTTTTGAATAAATGTAATACAGTAACTAGAAGAGAAGCAATGCATTTTTGAATATAAAAAAGTTAGGAGTATTTTCTGTCACCTTTTCCTGGTCAATATCAGCTCAGTGAGGGAAAATTAGGTCAAATCATGCCTCACTGACCACACTCACTGAGTGGTGCATTTTTGACATTATCTCTTGTAAATGCTTATAATTTTGTAACAGTTTAAGTTAGAGAGAAGCCAGTCACATCAGTGGACAGAAAACAGTTTGGTGGTTCTGGGGGTATAAATTTTTTTATGATTTGATATGGAGAAGTATCATATTTTGATGGAAACTCAAAATTCCCTGTGGTGGAGTAAAATCACACAGTTCAGTTTTGTGCAATTTTAAGCAAAATATGCCGTTACTGTTTTACTTCCAGCACTTGTCAGCACACAGATAAATAGGAATAGATTTTAGATTCTTGTAGAAGACAAAATTGCAGACATTTTGGTTGTAGTTCTAAAAGGTGAACAAATACTTTGAAATTTAAAAAAAAAATGGTTAAAAATCTGAATTACTTTTTTCCAATTTGAAAATTTCAAAAACTCTGTTTTTCCACATTAGCCAGGAAGCTTGATATCTTAAGTTTCAAGTTGCTCCAAAAAGCATGTTATTTGGTAAAGAACTGTAGGAATTACAACAAATTTAGTAACTGATGTCAGGGTCAGAGGCACTCCGGTCAGAGCAAACATTGTCATTTGAGAACTTCATCTATAGAGTCTTCACCGGTGGGCCGATTCTGTATTATCACCCACCTGGGGGAGTCAGGTTCCTGTCTGGTATAGTTTAATTTTCAAACAATAGGTGTCTCTGACCTCCCTCTTTCTCTATGTGTGCTAGTGGTGCCCTCTAGGGTGAGGCCTGTACACTAGGCAGACCGGAAACTGACTGTACAAGGCATTATGGGATATCAGAGATCCGACTATAAAACAACTACACATCCCACAAGAAAATGCCTATGGTATTCCTATTCTATGGGTCTTTTTACATAACATACCAAAAGATGGTATTTTTCCATGGAACAGAAGTAACAAAATTCAGGTTTTGAAGTTGCTCTATTTACTATAGTGACAGAGAGGCAGCGTTCAGCAGTAGCTGCTGGCGCCCATCCCTATATTCTGTCATGCTACTACCCTAGACTAGTACTAGTATCATGACAGAAAGTGTATTCACTATACATATACTACTGATATAGGGCCTAGTAGTACTAGGCCCTATATCAGTAGTATATGTATTAGGCCATTCACCGAGGCTAGTCGGGCCGACTTCTAAGGAAGTCGGGCTACTCTGTATTAGCTCATTTTTCGCTGGACTGTTCATTTATATGACCTTAGATTTTGAGAGTTATACAATATCTGTGGTACCATTAGCCACACAATCAATTGATAACGTCTTAATCTATCATTTAGTACCTTAGGCCACCCTTAAAAATGTGTTCGTTTCCTGTCCAGAGGCCTGGTGGAAATTTTTGTGAGAATGGGAAAATTTTTTCCTGAGTTCTGAAAAGAAATTTTTTTTTTTTTTGTCCATCAGCACAATAATCTAGATTTCCAATCACAAAATCTTGAAACATAACAAATTCATGACGTCCCTGCTTATGATGTTCATGACAAATAAAAATATTTTCCCCAAAAAAAATTTTTCCCTACCTCCCTCATTGGCTTGAAAAATCACACCCTCTGGACAGGAAACGAACATATTTTTAAGGGTGGCCTTAGTTACCTTAGTACCTCCCCGAAATAAAGCAGAAACTGTTAATCTGCAAGATCTCTTTGCCTCTCCCTCCATCCTCATCAACTATGGCAGCCAATTTGGAAAGAACCGGAAATCATGTGACATTCCTGATTTATGTATTCTTACTCTGACAAAAAATAGTGTAAAGTTTTCTGTGCAAAAAAACGCTTGAATCTGTCCAAGATGGTTGTTGGGATTTCAAATCATTGTTTACAAACACAGAGCTGTCATTGTAATGAATAACACTAATGTGGTAAATAATTACAAAATTTGACAGCTCAAAACATGTGGCTTTAGCACATGAGCTTGTTTACATAGCCAAAAGTAGTTCCAAACATGGCTTGAGCTCTTGAGGAAGAGGATTTTTTGATTTGTCATGTCAATACAAAATTGATATTTTCTACATTAGCAGACCATGTCACCACCCATCAATATCATAGAACTGTACGCAAGGGTTGTGAGATTTTGTTCAATGTTACTTTTGTTGTGAGGATGGCAGTAGAAAGTCAGGAAACTTAGAGGCAGACCAATACTTTTTTGAACCCCCAGATTTAGGTCATGGTGCAAAGAGGGCCGTGTTGATCGGCTACCATTCACCTCATTAGGGTTAGGTTTCTCGTGGCAAAACTCGCCATCTCACCACTGTTTGTTCGAGGATCCCCCAACTTTTTCCTCTTTGTTATGTTTACTTTGAAAGTCCGTAGGCGTAGCTTCTTCCACAAATAAAAAAAAAATCAACCCAAATAGATATTTGATAAATATGGGGTTGCTTTATCCAAAATCGTCCTGATTCCGGGTGAAATCAGAGGAATATTGAAGATATTTGAAGTGAAAGTAAACGTAACAAAGAGCACAAAATCAGCGGAGCCTCGGACAAACGTCCTCGAGAGGCCATGAGTTGGTGCGAGAAACCTAACCCTAATGGGGGGAATGGGAACTCAGGCTACAGTTTACCGTCCGGGCCATTTTCAGGGTGTCCGGCGATCCTACCTTTTCCTATTTTTTTTATGATTTTGCTATTTTTCCTACTTTTTCTCCAAAATACCTACTTTTTCCTACTATTTTTCCTTTTTTATTTTCCTTTGGTACGTGCAATATAGAAATACCGTTAGTTGCTTTGAAGCACAACTTGCTTGTGTCAGTACATCTTTATAGTAACTTATGTCAAGTGAAATCAACCCTCAAGTCTTAATGTGTGCCATGCATAGGTTATTGTAGTTCCCAATGAGGTATACCTGAGGGAACTTATCACAGGCATGGTAAATTATTAAGGAGTACCTGATTTTATTACCAAAACTATGGCATGTGAACGATTTTACTCTTATATGTTTTATCCATTTAGTCTTGTACTGGCTAGTAACATTACTTTGGGTAGATAGCAAATTCTGTAATATCATTTGCATTATTATCTGGTACTCAAATTTTGCCATGTCTGTCGCGCTCCTTTAGTACTTGCAAGAAACTGAGTACTGGAGTTGTAGCGCTACTAAATTTAGCCTCCACATGGTTTATGAATAGTGCAGATTTACTGTTATCTAAGATATCTATGACTCAGCATGTGAGTTGTATCATTGCAATTTGCAGTATTTATTAATCACATCTTCATTAAAGATTCAGAGATATTGGCTTGTGGAATGAAAGAACCAATTCTGACACCATTGGTGCATCAATTGATGTTTGATTATGCTAAAGTTAGTTGTGTGGTGATGGTTAGTGATTGACTTTGTGGACATATATGCTTTGAGCATTAGAACTAGTATTATACTAATGTTTCACTCATAAACCTTTAACAGAATACATGCAAACACCTGACTGATTGTGATCAGGGAGGTAATATCACAATGTGGCTAAATGAAACGTCAATATGAGACTAATGGTGTCAGTGTTGGCTGCAATCAAATAGATAGGGAATTTCAGTCAGATGGAGATGAGGGGTCACCACAGGGGGAGGGATAGACAGGCAACACTTTTGCCATAAACTTACCATTACAAGTTTCACCTATAAGTGTGCTGAAACAACTAGCCAATTTCTCAATCTCAATCTAGGATCAGTAATCAGTAATACATTGGCAAGAATTCATGACAAGGAAACAATTTACTGTTTTATTTCATGCATTGTGCTCCAACATGGCCACTGTACATCATTTTGACGTAGCAGACTCGCAGTAAATGCCTTCATGAAACCACTGTATATCATGTTTCACATACCAATGATATACAAGTACAAACTGAGCACAATTTAAATATGTTCTGGAATATTATCCTAATAGATTCTACATATAAGCTTATCAATTTTGAGGATAAATAGGTTTGTTACACATGCATTGTTTATTCTACATATGTCCTACTTTTTCTTATATTTTCCTACTTTTGTCCTACTTTAGTCCTACTTTTTGAAAATTTTCAGTCCTACTTTTTTCCTACTTTTTCAAAGGGGTCTGCCGGACACCCTGCATTTTGAAAATTGATGAGGCATTTTTTCATTATTCATTATATAGGTGCCACTGCCTGGAAGTCTCCAGGTTGTATATGTCACCATGTTATTTTCATTCCTTGCACTGTAAGCTTTAATTTCATACCAAATATGGTCCCCTTTGCTCATTACTGCCATGACCAAATACATTTTTGAGAAATTCTGCAAATTTTCTTTAGATTATGAATAATGAAATTTTCTCATGCAGCCCTTTAAATGCATGGGGGCGGTGGACGGTAAACTGTAATGTGAGTTCCATTGGCCTAACTATTTTAGTATTTACTAGTCTAGACTAAGTAAGAAATGCGTCTAGACATGAGTCTATGCTAACAGCTTAAATAAGTCAAGATTCACTGATTTATTGGCTATTGGCGGCGCCTTTTCAGCCAAATCCACAAATTTGTAATTACCAACTTTAGGGTGTAATCATTCAGTGATATACTGTTATTTCACACATTTTTCAAAAGCCAAAGGAAAGTTTCAAATCTCATCTATCAGACAGCATTTTGTCTTTCATGGTGAATGATGTCTTTCTCTATGTAAAACGCTGCTGTACTTTCGTCATGTTTTTGGGTGCCATACTGACTACAAGGCCCTTAAGCATTGGGTCTATGGGTGCGATTGATTTTGGTGATAGAATAAACACATGTACTCCTATGGGAATCAACAGATTAAGACACTTTTTTTAGCAGGTGAGCCTCGGGTAGTCCAGCTGTACTGATAACAAATGTGATAGCACCTCCAGCCGAAGGGTTATATATATTTTCAAAAAGTGAAGTCTCCATGCATGCAGATCGTTCATGTAGTAATATGTTTTTATGAACAGTCTCATAACACTTCTCTTGATTTTTGGCAAGGAAGTGTCATTGGCGGCATCTTTTCAGCCATGGAAGGTTGATAAGAATGGAATACTTTAAGTGGGATTTTCCTCTACAAAATATGGGAAAATAAATAGTGACAGTCCCCAACAGTACGTCCATAACTGTTCTACAGCAGATGTTTTATTTTAATTTCATCTTTTTTGCATTTTTGGTGGAAGACCCTGGGCCATAAGTGCTCTATAGAACACATAAAATCTTATATGACAAAATACAATTTATTACAGCAGGCTTGCTTGATGATGTGCAGTAGGGGTTTAGCGCTAAAATCTGACACAGTTTTCGGTTATCGTTATGGTTTTTGTAGTAGTCCACAAACTTTAGGTATTCCTCTTCAAAACTTTCCCTGACATTCAATTCAATGTTTGGGGCTCGGGAGACAAAAATACCCTGACACAGTCTTCCCACCCGGCTACCGTCATATCCCCAACGAAGGCCATAAATACTACGACTAGGGCAGGGCATACTTCATAAATACTCATGACGCTGAGAAGTCACTGTGTAAGTGTGTTCTGGAAACACCCCATTTCAGGAATTTGGGCAATTGTAATACTAATTACCATATTTGTTCTAATATGTGCACTTGTGCGTAAAATTAATTAACCCGAACGGGGTTATACGAGCCGGGTTGAAAATGCAACTTTAAGATTATTACTAACAGTGAGAAAAACTAAGACGCATTTAGCCTTATGTTAAATCTCATAGGAGGTGCGAAAAGTTCAATTTTCCCGTGCTTTTGGACCGGAGTGGTGCAAATAATTGATGATTGTTGATAGATTTGCTGTAATTCGATCGGTGCACGCGTCTCCATTGTTGTAAAAATGGTCGTTATTAATTTTTTTTTAGATTATTCACTGTAATAATATAGAAATATGAATGGCAAGAATGGCAAGAGGATATCATTTGAATCGATATGTATTATTAAAAAGATAAAAAATTACGTCCTCGCCCTGTTGTTAATTCGCATCCCAAAGCCCGGGGTGGTGCAAATTGACCCAAATACCCATGGAAATTGGGTTACGCATGCGCAAACATAACCAAAATCCAAAATGGCGTACAGCGAGACGATCAAGTTGTAGGGCTATAACTGCTGGATTATAACAAAATGGAGGAGAATTACAGTGTTTCATGCCTTTTTATGGTTAATATGGATCCTTATTCAAGACCTGCTGCTGTTTTGCAATGCTTAACTCGCCAAGAGAAAAGTTATCCACCAATGAAAAAAAAGAGCGATTATGGGTGCATTGACAGTGATAACGCTCGAAGAAAACATTAGGTTAGTATCAGAAGGGGCCTAAAAGAAGAGATTAAGTGCCCTTCCGGGTTACTTGCATTGCAAAATGCTATCCTATATTTGCTAGATGCCCAAACCTTTATTATGTGATTGACTAGACGTCAATCACATACTTATATATACATAGACCGCTGCACAAAATCACATTGAAACAAAGAGAGATTCTGACAGACATAGGAACAAAGAGGGAAATTTGGCCCATACCCTGTCTCTGTACACATTGGTATTGGTGTATATGTTTTTGGTATATAATATAGTTGAAGGTAGCCCATAGGCCATGTATATGGTACAGCTAGCATTTACACCTTAGAGACAGAGAATAGCCTCTGTTCTGGGGTGGTCACAGATCAGCAGCAAAGAACAATAGGGGATTAAGGTATTTCTTCAAGCCTGCATGCACCAGTGGTCATTAACCCCCTCAGTGCCACATAGCAGCAGTAAAATTATTAACCCTACAAGGGCATCGAACATAGAACATAGGACTCAATCACACATAGGCCTAAGGCCTGGACTTAACCATTTTTAGAAGAATTAATTCAGTTAAGCGCACCCCCTAAAGCCTAAAATCGTTGTTTTTGCCCTAAAAATCTTGATTTTTACAGTTCATTTGACTAATTTTACACCAGGATGTGGCCCAAAAGGGAGAGGATACTCTTATTAGATCAGGTGGGCTTAATAGAATGAATATGGTACCTTTAAGTTAAACCAACTAGTACACCTGTCCCTAAACTAAGTCTAACGCCTGCGGTCGGTAGTTGCAAGTTGGTGAAAGTGACTTTTGTTTTAGCAATATTGAAGACTTCCACTCTTGCCTGGTCCAAATTTTTTTTCCCATAGCAGTTTGTAAATGATCAATTTGACCAAAGAACCGTCTCTCACTTTGCAGGCTTGTCCTTCCATCCTAAACGACCGTGGGTGTTAGCCAGTCTGCACAATGGAATTATTCAGCTGTGGGATTACCGCATGTGCACGCTGATTGACAAGTTTGATGAACACGATGGACCGGTGCGCGGCATCAACTTCCACAGTCAGCAGCCCCTGTTTGTGTCAGGTGGAGACGACTACAAGATTAAAGTAAGTTTTAGTAACTACTGGTACGCACCTCTCATGGCGAACTCACCTGGAAACTTTAGCAGATGCCACTGGCACTGGGCCATGGATAAAGTCTATTATATTTCTCTCAAGTTTAAGAGCTAGGTGGTTGATGGCTTGAAAATTCATTTATGAGCACTGCACGGGCGTCAAAGTCAAACAGCATTCATAGGATTTAATTTGGACCTGAGAGGGTAATGGATGAGAGCAAATATTCTTGTCATAATTGAAATGCGTTTTCTTCTTTTGATTACCCACCCAAGGTAAATCATGTTGACAAAAAATCGAAGCGGCACTCTTATGATTTAAGCCCCTGTTAGCTGTTCTGCCTTTCATTAACACTGTATATGGAAGAGTTCTCTTACATTATCATTTCTAACTATTCAGTGTGTGATATTATAAACGTTGTAGGTGTGGAACTACAAACAGAGGCGGTGCCTGTTCACACTGCTCGGTCACCTGGACTACATCCGTACCACCACCTTCCACCATGTAAGTTTAAGAGAACTTCACACTAGTGTAGGGGCCGGTATCACCTTGTATATATTATTGTGGATCATCCGGCGTGCTCGTATGTAGTCAGTTCCTTCTGGATCGGATAGATGTCGCCTATGGCGCCTAGCCGATCCATGAGGGGGCAGCACCATGCGTCACGCCCAGCTTCTATCAAGAAGCCGGGTGATCCACAGAAGAGACCTGGACCCCATCCAGGTTAGACGCTTTCCTGTATACCTTCTGAATAAAGGTCACCTCCGGGTGCTCCCCTCTGTGCTACCTTGCTCAACCCGAATCACTTGTGTTGTATTTTGTTTCTAGTGTTAAGCGAGCCAAGGAGCCACCAAACATAACCCAAACCACTACACTAGTTTATAATCCAGGTAGAACTAACGAGTAATCAATCAGCAATCTATTCAGACTTTCCGAAGTGTGACTTTTATTGATTTTCAACTACTCTGACTTCATGTTTCATGATACAAAAACTGATACCTTCAACTATTCATTACCAGGAATACCCATGGATCCTCAGCTCTTCCGATGACCAGACTTTGCGTATCTGGAACTGGCAGTCCCGGAGTCTCCTGAGGTATGCATAAAGATAGACTCTTGTTGGATAGTGGTAATTATTCCCGAGTTATCTCTTATCCAATGTTGACTCCCATGACTTAGACCTATCAGTAACACAAGATAAGTTAGTTAACAATGAGTTCATATGTGAGAATTAGGGTGAAATATGTTCTAAATATTTAATTTACATTACAGTGTACTGACAGGCCACAGTCACTATGTGATGTGTGCCCAGTTCCACCCGTCTGAGGACATGATCGTATCGGCCTCCCTGGATCAGACCGTACGTGTATGGGACATCTCAGGTAGGTCGCTAACACACTTAGTGTGCTGTAACAGTGACACAAGACTGATTATTTCTCCTATCGTGTTACCTCTGACGCTATATCACTTCCTGTCACATGTAGCAATGCTATATACCTATCTCTATATACACTTTATAACATGGGCGTTATTTCATCTTAAGGAGCGCTTTTGTTGTAGGATTCAGTTTTATTTTTCTTGGTCACGTGTAATTTTGCTTTTTAAGAGTGATCAGGTGTATCCTGTTAACTTACACAATAATGACTTAAATATGTGTAGTACTAAGATCAATGTGATTTTTTCTTGCTTCCCACTTGTCGGTGCCAAATAGATTTCCTCCCCTATCTTTTGATCGCACTATTAATCAGTGAATGGGTTTTTCATATAATTTACACCAATGCAGAGAGTCTCTGCTGACAGGGTGCGACAAATGTGAAACATGTTATACTTAATTTATAAACCTGATTACTTATCCGCTTTGACATCCGACTAACCACAGAACAAATTACAATTTTCATATATACATCCCACCCTAATGGCCTACAATTTAGCGCTTTTCATTAATCACAAATGAGTGCTTGGACGTCCCTAAGAATATTCAGGTTTATGGTTTCTGCTGTAATACCCCATGTGTGGGGCGCGGTTCATACATGAGGATAGACTCCTAGTGCACCTTGTAGCATTAGTTGGGAATGCGCCTTATATGAGGATATTTTACAATAGCACACTACAGTAATGAAGTCCTCAAAATCTGGCCCCAGATGAGTCTTTTTCTCATGTTGGGTTGCATCTAAATGGTTGGATGCGCCTTTAATATTTAACCCAAAAGGGTTATTAGAGCCGGGTAAAAACTAGGTCATTTTCAGTGCCTACTTCCGGTTGAAAAAACAAACAGACAAACCAATTTTTTTTTTTTAGCAAAATATGGGTAAAATCAAACATTTGTTTTATAATCTTGCTAATACAACAATAGTTAAATATGTTAGGCTTACCTTAATAGAGAGATTGTATTCTTATGTGCAGCAGATTAGCTAGAATCTTTATAGAAACAGGTAAGGGTAGGGGTGCATAATCCTCCATTGCAGTTATGACGGTTGCGTTTCCAATGCTTAAGGCCCCATAGGAGGTGCGAATAATCAACATTACTGCGTTTTTGGACTGACGTGGTGTGGACTATTGCATTTTGGGTAAAAAAATTGATCCGACGTTGATGAATTTGCCGTCATTCAATCTGTCCGTGCCTCTTTATTGTCGTAAAAGTCATCGTTACTATTTTTTTTTCAATTATTCACTGTTATAATATAGAAATATGATAAAGAATGGACAAAGGATATGATTTGAATCAATATGTATTATTAAAAAGATAAAATAAATATGTGTTTGCCCTGTCGTTTATTTGCATCACAAAGCCGTGGTCGTGCAAATTGACCCAAATAACCATGGAAATTGGGTCGGGCATGTGCAGATAGAACCAAAATCCAACATGGCGGACAGCGAGACTATCGACTTGTGGGGCTATAACAGTAAAAAGGGTATATTCGATTCAATTTGATTGATAGATGCATGGATTATATTCAAAAACCCATTAATTTCAAGTTAAATTGATAGAATATATCATTTCTCCGTCGAAAATGCTACTTCCGGCAAGGAGGGTTCACGCATGCGCACAGAACTTCAAAATCCAAAATGGCGGACAACAAGACGATCGACTCACAGTGCAATGCAAACTGCTGGATTATAACAAAATGGAGGAGAATTACACTGTCTCATGCGTTTTTATGGTTAATATGGATCATTATTCAAGACCTGCTGGTATTGTGCAATGCTTAACTCGCCAAGAGAGGAGTTATTCGCCAATGAAACATACGAGCGATAATGGATGCATTCTCCATAGGCTTAACCATTGACAGTGATAACGCTCGAAGAAAACATGAGGTTAGTATCAGAAGGGGCCTAAAAGAAGAGATTAAGTGCCCTTTTGGGTTACTTGCATTGCAAAATGCTCTCCTATATTTTTGTGAGGTATTATTGTAGTTTCTTCTGCTCCAAGACAATTAGGAAGCTACATACCGTAATCTCCCGCATATAAGGTGCAGCCCGCGTATAAGGCGCACCTTTAGTTTTGGAAAATTCTCAAAAAGATGAACAATTCATAACTTTGGTTCTACTGTATGAATTTTCAAAATTCAAAAACCTATGTGTAGCTTGGGCCACCCTGGACCCTCCTGGGCCCCCTTATGTCCTATTATGACCAAGGGGGCATATAAGATATCAAAAGAAAGGTCTTGGTGTCCCCCTTGTGGGTCCAATGAGAACTAAAACCCCTGTATAAGACGCGCCTTATACGCGGGAGATTACGGTAGATATGTCTGGATGAAAAAAGTAATGATTTCTTCTTCAAAAGTGATAGCCACTGTATGATTTGATTTGGGAACTGCCAATGTCTTAGACTCCCCAATCTGGCTCACCTTTACTCTTGGCCAAACTACCTCTTTGGAATTTTATTGTGGTCCACCTGGGCTATCGTTAGCCTTGTGGAAGGCAAAGCACAGTTCGGTTGCTGATATTTGATAGAGGCCATTGGTTGGGGTGTATTGTCCCACCCTGCTTACACTCACCTATCTTTCACTGCAGACCTCTGCCGCCGTAACCAAGGTGAGAGTCTCCACCTGAGGGCAATGTGGCGCCCCGGTCACGCACCTTTTGGGTGCACTTTGTGTCGTCCGCTTAACCACCAGTCAGCCAGCACTAGGACTGAAGTCTCCCTTACTAATGTCTTAACCTGCTAGTATAGAACCTGCTCGTATAGAACCTTGTAGAACCTAGCCCTTATAGAACCTACTCCCTGTAGACGTAAAGAATCCTATTTGTATTGATGTGCCTGCTTTGCACTTTATTTAGTAAGTATGCGCTTACCAAAAAGGGTGTAAGATAAAAGGAATTGTCTTGATATGGCATAGCCATTTACTTGTGTAATGTATTGAAAGAACACAGAATGCGTCAATATTGCAGTTTCCTCTTGCACTTTTACATTTACATAGCTTTTGTACCTATACCCAGAATATGAATTAGATCTTGAAAAATACGAATGTATTTTCATAAATTAGTGTCAATGGGAATGCAATTATAAGGGAAATACCTGGTTTAAGCAAACTAACTCCCATTCCTTAATTTTTAATGGCATGGCTCCCTCCTGATACTTTGTTTTGTGGGTTCACTGAATGGTTTAGTTTACTAAAGTGGAAGTACAAAGGCAAGAAATCATGAAATATGTCTTTAGTTGGAGTTTATGGTTTCCTGATTTTAGATATGCTATCTATCGTAATCAGCATGATCTATGCATTGTTTATAAAAACAGAGGTGCCACATTTCCTTATGTTTCTTTTTAGAAATCACCATTGCTTAGAATATGGACAAGAATTTATCTTTGATGACCTATAGAAAAATGAAGCCTCTTTCGTGAATGTCCTCGTCATGAGTATGACCGTAACTCGAAATGGCATTATAGATCTTCTCTTTAAAACCAAAGATTTTTTAAGAGGGAGTGGCATCTGACCACTTGTTCTATATCAGTGCCTTATTGGTGAAATTAAGTGTGATGCTTGTGTCTTTGTTAGGGCTTCGCAAAAAAACTTCTTCCCCCGGCCCTAGTGGTATGGATGACCACATGAAGACCGGACAGACTGATCTGTTTGGTACATCAGATGCCATTGTTAAACATGTTCTGGAGGGACATGACCGTGGTGTTAACTGGGCCTGCTTCCACCCCACCCTGCCTCTTATTGTGTCTGGAGCTGATGATCGCCAAGTCAAACTGTGGCGCATGAACGGTGAGTTGCCAGCGACCACTCCTTGTTGAATGTTGGCTAGTCTGGATTCCTACAAGATGATATACCATACTATAATACTTGGATTTATGTATAATTCCAATCTTAAACAAAAGTCAGACCAACAAACCTTTATAACCTTGTGTTGATATCGATTTCCAATGTGCATCCCAAGTAATATTCTAGCTAAATAGGTCTTTCAACGTCTAAAAGGAGGATACTCCTTGTTCTATCTTACCGGCTACCTTTTAGGCTACAAGGTATTTTGTGCAACTCTAATCCAGGGCCACCTTGTAAAAGTGATACAGGCCTACTGTAATCAGGGGTGTAGGAAAAGGGGGGGGGCAGGGGGGCCTGGGCCCCCCCAATCATGAAGGAGGTGGGGCCTAAGTATGTCTGGGCCCCCCCAATATTTTCCAAGAACTCATAAACACAATGGAAAAGAAGCTAAAACTTAACATCTCAAATTAGATTATTATGGTGATGTCATAGGGAGAATGGGGGTCTGAGCCTAAAGTCAGATCCAAAATTTACCGAAAATCACTTTTCTATATGAATTCCATCACGCATCAGCCGACAATTCAAGGTGGTCGCGATGGTGCCCACGCCGGGCCCGCCAATGAAGATTTGCTTCCTACGCCTCTGGTAATGCATTGCATACGTAAATTATGTATGTTTTGTGTTTTTAGAGGCGAAAGCGTGGGAAGTTGACACATGCCGGGGCCATTACAATAATGTGTCATGTGCCCTGTTCCACCCACGTCAGGAGCTCATCCTGAGCAACTCAGAAGACAAGAGCATCCGTGTCTGGGACATGTCCAAGAGGTAGAAGCCACTATTTGTCTTTTTGAGTCATTTAAGTGTGTTATTGACTTGTTATTAGCACGTGGTGACCCAAAGCACTGGGCCCTCAAACTTCAAACTATTTGTACACTGGTTAAGTTAAGTGTTCAGATACATATACGTATGTGCAGTAAATCTGTAAAACGAGGATGCATTTTTATTCATAGTCATTACATTAATTGCTAGCAATACCCCATCTTAAAACGTATCTTTATTTTCTAATCTCTTCTTGTCTGTTGCCAGGACTGGTGTGCAGACATTCCGCCGTGACCATGACCGTTTCTGGGTGCTTGCTGCCCACCCAACCCTGAACCTGTTTGCTGCTGGTAAGTACAAACCCCAAACACACTGTGTGTAGCGCACCTGGGTCAGATAACTAGTCCTCTTCACTCTAAGTAGATCACACACATCTGGCGAAAAAAAAACACTGCCAACTTGATATCAAAGTAGCACGTTGTATTCTGTAATTACAGGACATGACAGTGGAATGATCATTTTCAAGTTGGAGCGTGAGCGCCCAGCATTTGCGGTGCACCAGAACCTACTGTACTACGTGAAGGACCGGTACCTCCGCCGCCTTGACTTCACCACCTCCAAGGATGTAGCCGTCATGCAGCTCAGGGGGTGAGCAGTCTAAACATGCTGCACCTGTTACACTAATCAAAACTAGAAGTTAGACAAGTTCCTGCATAAATTCACATAGTTAAGAATGTTAGTCATGATGCTACCTGCATCCCCTAAGTTATTTTGACTGAAAAGATAAACTCTTCCTCAACCCAAAAAGAAAAGAAAAAAAAAGCTTCACCAACGCATGCACATTATTTGCTGGGTGATTGAAAAGGATGTACCCTAATGGGAACAGATTTATGTACATTGTATTTGAACTTCATTTTATCACGAAAGCACCCAGCCATAACTGCATGTTTGATTTTCTTGTAGGGGAAGCCGTACTCCTGTATATGGCATGTCATACAACCCTGCAGAAAATGCTGTCCTACTCTGCACAGTAAGTAGCCATTGACCTAAACCTAGAAATATTGCCAAAGCGTTTTACACAAATATGTCATTTTGAAGCAGTTAAAGGAGTAAGCGTTTTTTAATCCCATATGAAGCTAGATTTCTACTAAACATACTTCCTTTTAAGTTGCACCAAGATGTGGAATATATGAATTATTGGTTTTCTCTATTTCTATCATAAGCCCACTTGTAGGAATGTGGTGGTTAAACGTCAGTCTCTTTTTTTGGTGTTTTTTTTTTTTAAGCTTTAGCCATGCTATTTCCAAGGATACAGATGTGCAAAAATCAAATGCTTCCAACAAAGTCAATTTGTGTTTCAGCATGCAAGTAATGTAGAAAACAGCACTTATGAGCTGTACCAGATCCCCAAGGACTCGGACAGCCAGAACCCTGACGGTAAGTCACTTACGCTATGTCATTACATATATATCCCAGAACCTATATACATGTACATTTACTAAGGTGGTTTGAAGGTGGATGAAAATAAAAGTGGCCTTGTCATAGGTGCCTGCCAACATATAGGGAGCAGTATGTTTCATCTTAAGGGTATTTTGGTGAGAATCAAACGTAGGCCTGAACTTAATCATACCTCTTGTGATCTCTTTTCAGCCCCAGAAGGAAAGCGGTCCTCAGGACTCAATGCTGTCTGGGTGGCCAGGAACCGATTTGCCGTGCTAGACAGGACACGCTCAGTAAGTAGGCTTTTACACTTCTAATGTTGCAATTTATTGGATTTGTTACCAGCTAGCTCATTGTATGACATTTCGCTACTCCCTTCGGTAACCAGATATTTCCTATTCAGTGAAAAGAAGAATTGATCCCACAGGTGGCCAAGATTGGTGATAAATGTAAGGCAAGTCTCTAAAAAGGGGTTTTTAATGAATGATGAGCGGGCAGCTATAGGCCTTTACATCCATTTTACTAGTGTTTATTTACCACATACCGCTGGCCCTTAGATGTCTTCGTCTATTAGCTTGCTGGGCACAGCTCAATGGTTGCTGCCTGAAAGGTGATGTGTTTCTTCACAGTGTTGTTCAAGTCTGATGTTTCATGTTATAGATTGTGATTAAGAACCTGAAGAATGAGATAGCTAAGAAGGTACAGACCCCTAACTGTGAGGACATCTTCTACGCCGGCACTGGCTGTCTGCTCCTCAAGGACGCCGACAGCATCTCACTCTTTGACGTCCAGCAGAAAAGGTAACCACAAACAGGAATTACGAGAGATTATTTGCTCTTTAATTCCTTACCAGAGCCACAATACAAAATTTCAGATTGAGGTTCAGTTTTGTAATGGCCTAGTAATCTCATAGATTTGGTCATTCATAGATTCGGTCACTGCTGTGTCAGGCAAGCAGCATATAAATACCTGTCTAGCAGCTTTGAAACACCTGTCAAAACAGAAACGATAGGACTTAATGTCTGCAAACCACAGAAACTCTGCTAACTTTTAAGTACTATTAGCGGAGGTTAAATCAACCAAACCAAACCAAAAGGTCTAGTAATACAAGAGATCAACTTTCAAAAGCATACTATTTATGATCACTAGACGGGAGAGAAAGATTATGTAGAGAAGAGAAATATCAGCGAAATTAAAGGTATTTTATCATGCTTCTGATGTGTAACCTTACCATTACAGGACGCTGGCCAGTGTGAAGATCTCGCGCGTCAAGTATGTTGTGTGGTCGTCTGACATGTCACACGTTGCTCTCCTCAGCAAGCACAGTAAGTATTACCACAAATGGTTGTAGCTCGTCAATTCCACGGTGTCCAAACTCGTTACATTTATCACCAAACACTGATTTAAGGGGTCTAAAAAAATGTTGCATTGCAAACATTTAAATACTGAAATCTCGATGTACCATTTAATCAGTCCATCCTTGCTAAGATGATGTAACATAACACACTCCTTCCCTGTTTGCAGCTATTGCCATCTGTAACCGCAAACTGGAGAACCTGTGCACCATCCACGAGAACATCCGTGTTAAGAGTGGTGCGTGGGACGAGAGCGGTGTCTTCATCTACACCACCTCCAACCACATCAAATATGCACTCACCAACGGGTAGGTATATCTCTTACACGTGAACCGAGTAGGAAGAAAATCAGCATGAAAAAATGATTAAATATTAATATTAATACCTTTACCTTTCCTAAGTTGATGAACAAAAGTACCATATACATTGCTGATGAACAGAAATGAAACAATTTGCTAGCAAAGAGAAGCACACACACCGATTTGTTTGTCCAAAATGGTAAAATAATGAGAACATGTCATTTCACAGTGACCATGGCATTATCCGCACCCTGGACCTGCCCATCTACATCACACGTATTAAGGGCAACAGTGTCTACTGTCTGGACCGTGAGTGCCGCCCAAGGGTCCTCGGCATTGATGCCACTGAATTCAAGTTCAAGTTGGCACTTGTAAACCGCAAGTATGATGAGGTATAGTTTATCATTTCCTTCCTAGCAGAATATACTGTAACAATGAGCAAGAGCTTATATATACCATCACCTGTAATATTTTGATAATGAGCAAAAGCTTATAAGTATTACCTGTACATTTAGATAATGAATGACTGGGACGGCTTCATAAACCCCAACCTTGTCCTGGGACCACATGAAAAAATCTAGGCTCTGTGTTTATACACTGTGTTCTGTACAGTGGCATGGGTGTTATTTTGCTGAGAGAAGAGAGTTAGTTGAAAGATTTTGTTGTGTTTGTGTAGGTATTGCACATGGTGCGTAATGCCAAGCTGGTAGGACAGTCTATCATCGCCTACCTACAGCGTAAAGGCTACCCAGAGGTGGCTCTGCACTTTGTCAAGGATGAGAAGACACGCTTTGGGCTTGCACTGGAGTGTGGTAACATAGAGGTCAGTATTTTCATCTTGTACATATTCCAGTAATGAGCATAGTTTAACAGCACCACTACTTCAGTAGTGTAGAGGTTAGTTCTCTGTAAGACAGGAATATTTGGTTCCATGGTTTTCAATAATAAGGTAGAAAAACCTAAATTTTCCTCTCAATCTCATTCCCTGATTTATGTCAGATTGCGCTGGAGGCGGCCCGTGCCCTGGATGACAAGGACTGCTGGGAGCGCCTGGGTGAGGCAGCTCTGCTGCAGGGCAACCACCAGGTGGTAGAGATGGCATACCAGCGCACCAAGAACTTTGATAAACTATCCTTCCTCTACCTTATCACTGGCAACCTAGAGAAACTTCGCAAAATGATGAAAATTGGTATGTGGATTATAGTGGAAATATGTTAACTAAGTATAGCCATCGATACTGCTAAAAAGAGGGTTACTTACAAAATATTCTCATCTCATACATGTGATCAGTGCTGCCTTGGTCTCCGGGAAGGAGAGTGGGAGTACAGCGAAGTTAGCACGGATTTTATAAAACAAAGTTTGAAATGTTGTAATCTATATTGACAAAAATGAACTTTGTTTGCAGCTGAGATTCGAAAGGACCAGAGCGGGCAGTACCAGAATGCACTGTACCTTGGAGACGTGAATGAGCGTATCAAGATCCTTGAAGCGGTCGGACAGCGTAAGTAATTATTTTACTTGAAGAGTGATGGAGATCTAAAGTATACAAACATCAGTCATTAATCAGAAATCCAATAGTCAATGAAACAGCTATGGACCAGCCCCCACATTTATTTAATAAATTCACATACTGCAGGTTCACTGGCATACCTGACGGCTGCCACCCACGGTCTGGACACCGAGTCAGAGAGGCTGCGTGCTACCTTTGACCCAGACAAGGACACACTCCCCGAGGTGAGTGACGACGCAACACTTCTCCACCCACCAGTCCCCATCACCCAGCAGGAGAGCAACTGGCCGCTGCTCACAGTGTCCAAGGGCTTCATGGAGCACGCTATTGAGAAAGGTGAGTAATACAATGTATACAAACTATTTTAGACGTCTTTTCCTCTACAATGTTTTAAATAAGAGTGATAGTAAAGGCTCATGGTGATCACAGAGTTCTGTGAATCTTTTAGTGAAATGATACATATCATGGTCATATTTCAGGAGGTTCGTCTGGAGTGTCGTCCATGACAGCTCACATAGATGATGGTGAGGGTGCTGAAGGATGGGGCGAGGATGCTGAGCTGGTGCTGGGAGACGGTAAGTAGCTTATAGTTATGTTAGTAGGTACGAGATTTGTAAGTGTGGTAGATTTGTACACAACGTGAGCTACCATAATGTCCTGTATAAACGCTGGGGCGCTCATGAATTAAAAGTAGGGTTTACCCTGACCCTTATTCAAGACCGGCGCTTATTCAGATACCCAGCGCCTATATAAATACAGGCCAATACAGTAAGCTCTAACTAGGCCCTTGTGGAGGGAATGTAAGGCCCTAATGCCAGGTTAGGCACATACACTTTTCTGTGTTTCTTTTGCCTAATAAAACATACTAAAAAAAAACCTGACTCACGATTTTATCTCATTGTATTACAAGTTGTAGACGCCTTTAGGCCAGGTGTGTCTGTAGGCAGGCGTTGGTGCTGTGTATACATGGCTACATCCAGTGTCTGTAGGCAGGCGTTGGTGCTGTGTATACATGGCTACATCCAGTGTCTGTAGGCAGGCGTTGGTGCTGGGTTTACATGACTACATCCAGTGTCTGTAGGCAGGCGTTGGTGCTGTGTATACATGGCTACATCCAGTTTCTGTAGGCAGGCGTTGGTGCTGTGTATACATGGCTACATCCAGTGTCTGTAGGCAGGCGTTGGTGCTGTGTATACATGGCTACATCCAGTGTCTGTAGGCAGGCGTTGGTGCTGTGTATACATGGCTACATCCAGTGTCTGTAGGCAGGCGTTGGTGCTGTGTATACATGGCTACATCCAGTGTCTGTAGGCAGGCGTTGGTGCTGTGTATACATGGCTACATCCAGTGTCTGTAGGCAGGCGTTGGTGCTGTGTATACATGGCTACATCCAGTGTCTGTAGGCAGGCGTTGGTGCTGTGTATACATGACTACATCCAGTGTCTGTAGGCAGGCTTTGGTGCTGGGTTTACATGACTACATCCAGTATTCTGTGTTTCAGACGGCTTTGAGTTGGCTCAGGAGACCCTTGGTGGTGAAGACGAGGAGGGAGAGGAGGGTGGCTGGGACGTCGACGATGACTTGGAGCTACCCCCAGACTTGGTAAGTAGCCCTAACAAGTACGCCACCTGACAATATCGTTGTCTAGACTATTGTATCATTAGCTCAGGGACCACCCTGAGTCTATACCGCCAGGTAGGTGGTAGCATTGGAAAAAAGTCAGTTATACAATTTTCAATCTCAATTTTCTACAAGAAACAAAGCATGTAGACAAATAAAATTACCATACATGAGTAGTTCATATATCAGTCTTCAGTTACAGTAAAGAAAAAAATTCAAAAATCCATCCATGAGTTCATACAAAATTAAGTAAAGAAAAAAGTCATTTCATAAAAATATCTTCTCCAATCCAGTCCTCCATAGGTTTACCTCCGGGCTGGACTTTTCTCTCTTTGTTTCTATTTGATTCGAAAACAGCAGCTAAAAGTGAGGCGTTTTGGACGCATTTAAAAAAAACGCAGGAAAATCTTCTTTGTTACATTTTAATATGGTAGGTGGCAGCACTAGCCCTGAGTCCTTTGTGCGTACCAAAGCACATCGTTCCATGTTTTACGTGGGCCTCATACACCAGTGGAATATGATGTCTGCAATGGCGATTATGTAATGTCGTGTATTGTTCATTTAGGGCCTATACTTTATGCCTTCTTTCTAGCAAATAATTACTGTGCATGCAATTTAATCAATGTACCTTTCGATCTGTGATGTTGATATTCATATTTTTATGCCCCTTACCTTTCAGAAATTGGTAATGTTATGTTTGTTTTTTGGACCTTTTTTGGTGGTTATATGATATCCCTTTGGGATGCATGCATGGTGTGTCGTTGGAATATCCACAGGCGTCAAGTATCTGTTTCCGGATACTAAAATCCCTGTTCCCAGCATTCAGTTCCTTCACCCTGCTAAAGGTCCCAGGGTAGTATGCCAAGAATCTGCTTTGAGCAATGTGCTCACCCAGTCTGGAAACATCAAGCATGCATAACATGAAAAGATGGATTGAGAGTAAACTGGGCTCCTGCACAGTGTACCTGGGTATGAGGTCTCAGTGAGGTGTTAAATGTAGGGGTTGACTACATGCATTAAGTAAAGTGGTTAAGATTTGGTACTGGGCAGCGGTTCAAGAACATTTTCTATGCAGAAAAAGCCTTTAGGTGATGTAGTTGTTAGCTGAAAAGGTATGATTACACCCATAGGAAAATATCTGGAGAGACAATAGAACAAGAAAAAAAAATTTCTTTCTTTCTTTAAACCCAGACCTGTTGTACCAGGTACCATCGCAGTTTGAACAAACTAAAGCATTATGTGAAGTTTTGAAGTCCTAACTTAACCTTTGAAATGTATGTGGTATGTTATTCCGAGATGGCATGAACAGTTTTCACTCTGCTCCTGCACTGTTGTTAACGAGTCCAGTATCCATAGCAACCAAATCACCACAGCAACCATGTCTTAGGTACTGGACCGTTACTACCAGTGAGGTATTTATGTGTGATGTAAAGTTATATTGTCTTTAAAATCTATGGTTCATAATAGTTAAAAGTTTATAATTTTTTTTCATGGAAGAAGTCTATAAAGTTAGAAAACAATTTAGGCATATTTGAAGACTCTTTTCATGGGTATTGTATTTTTTCAATGAATTTTTTCAAAATTTTTCACTGGTCTGGGTAATGATAGACTTTTTTGTGTGCAGAGTATGTATTGTGCCCATTATTGTGTAAAGACTATTGTAGGGGCTCGTAGAGCGTGATATAGTGTAAGCGTCTTCCTCGAGAGGGCAGTTCGAGCGGTGCACCCATCACCGGTAGCCACTAGAGGTCATTAGGACCACTGGTCGCTGCGGGGTGGTGGCAGCACTGTTCGTGCTTCTCCAGCTCCTACCTGGGGCTGGGGAAGACGTGAGTCAAGCTTTGACCACGCTCAGTTAGACCACATTTTCCTGAGCTAGGTTTGATATTTAGCACCCAACTTCGAGGTGAATGTAAACACTTACCTGAAAAAATATGTGCCTGTTGCACTAACCGGAGATATCTTGTCTGGTTTTACTTTGAACCATACGAGTTTATTAGTTAGAACGATTACACTGGTGCCGTGACCAGTTCTTGGTATTTAGTGCATGGCCCTGGAGGCCGAACACGAGCACAATAGATCCCTAGATCGAACTTCAAATAAGTTGATCTCGAAGAACTAGAGGCTACTTCTACAGCTCAAAATATTGAATTCAAGAATGAAGCAGACTGAATTATGGCTGAAATAGTACAATATAAGCATGAAGCAGATAAGTTATTAGATCTTCAAGATCAATGTATCTTGAAAAACGAAGATATACTGAATTCAATGAAAGACAGCAATCAAGACTTATTCCTGAAGCAGCAAGAGTTATGTCTTGAGATTGCTAACTTAACTAAAAGAAAACATGCTTTGGACACATAGTTGTCAAGTATAGAGAATCACACAACCACAGGAAAGATAAGTGTTGATGATGAAAATGGAATTAAACATAATGGATCATTTGAAACTGACACTAGTGCATCGGTGACGCAATAGGATTTGAAGTATCAGCAAGAAATACTAGATAAGGAGATACCCTCGAAAACCACTTTTGTAAAGGGCACAGCCCGCATAGTGACTTTAACACCAGCTGAAACGTTGAAGAAACCAGACCGATATGACCCTTTTGTTAGTAACCACGTTGAGGCTCATGTTCGAAATGACGGGTGTTTACGACCCCACGCATAAATCTGGTGGGGGGTGGAATTGAGAAACACCAAATAAGATTTAGCGTGGCTGGTGTGACTTTGGGAGAAGACGAAGGCACCAGTACCGAGTGCAATCGAACCACTGATACCCCTTTGGTAGATGAAGAAGGGCATTTTGAGTTGTCTTACCATGACGATTCTGTACATGAGCCCGAACCTTTAGGCACTGGGAACCAGGGTGCAACTGGGGGCACTCCAGCCGGTGTCACGGGTGGACCACCACCTATCCCACAGGGAGCCGGTGGTGCTATGTGTGGAACTTCGAGACATAGATCTCAAAGCAGTGTGTTAAAAGATATGCTGAATCGTTCAGCCAATACTTCAAACACTGCGCATAGTGAGGAGACTATTAGAGAATGGAGTGTTAACCAATGCCTGAAATTGGTACGCAATAATAACGCTGCTAGGCAGGCTATAGTTCCTAAGGTGTATGAAGGTGTAAAAACCTGGAAAGAATGGTTTTCTAATTTCACGGATGACATGCGATAATCTATAGCTCGATGCAGCAAGTTGGGAATCTGAGTGTTTTCCAGTTTTGGAGGCAGCTGTGCATGTAAAATGCCTTCATTCAAGGGACATTTTTGTATATGCAGCAGAAGAAAAGTCTTGTGTATGATTCTCTCTCAAAAATCATAACAAAATATGAAAATAGAATCATTTGCTATGCATTATTCCCTCATAATACATGTCAGACTAGACAAAATGCCCTCCGTAGGTCCCATATGGGCTGGAAAAGCACCATGCTCATAAATGCCTTCATCATTTTCAAGATAAGAATATCTGAAGACCTGAACAATGTGAACAGGTCCATGGTGCAAAACCCTTTTGTTTCTATTAAATTCCATCATCAATTGTTGTTTTGACCTGATGACCCATTGAAAACCATATTGAAATGCTATTAGAACCCCATATTAGGCATGTGAGGCCTATTATAATGCACTATTGAGCTATTTAGCTGCAAAAGCGTTGTCGGCACCAAAGACTAGAATCATAAGATGGGGCTAATTCCTCTCACACTTATTGTATCACTTAGATATTTCCCATGCCTTTAAAGATGATCAAGTAGACCATAAAAATGGATAATTCTGGTATCAATGGGTGATCACGCATCCATATATGGTGATCTATGTGGTCCCACATCAAAAACCAAGCAGAAATTTTGCTGAAAATCACAGTTTTTGCAAACTAACAAAAATCACATGTCTCCCATAGTGTAATAAGCCACCATAGAGGTAGGGAGAAAAAGCATACTCATTTATAAACTTGATGGGTCAGTATTATGCACTGTCTATCAAAAACTGATGATTAGAATATTTTTTCACAAAATATATAGGGCCAAACTTTGAAAAACAGCAATTTTTTCAAACTAATGATTTTTAAATTTATACTTCGTACTTCAGTGGTAAACTGTGCACTATATTATTGTAATACCATCTACCCTGGCCTGAAAGCAATGAGTTTCATCTTTCATTTGCTGCAAATATTGTGTAAATCGGATAATTTTTGGCTAAACCACAGCATTTCTTAGCGAAAATTCAGGAAAAACTAAGTTTTAGGTTCCCAACTTGCTGCATCGAGCTATAGTGAGTGAAGACCCTTTTATGCTTTTCAAGAAATGAACCCAAAAACCACAAGAGTCATTTCGAGCTTATGGGTACGAGTTACAATCTCTACTACAACGGGCTCGTCCAGGCACCAATCCTTCCTATAAGTATTTCTTAAATGACCTGTTACCCCAATTTGTGCAGGGACTTTGGGATGAGGATCAATAGCAAGCAGCACTGGATGCTTGGAAGAGTAGAAATCCTACCTTGATGGACCTGTTCGAGGGAATCGAGTGTTGGACTGTAAAGAAAACCCTCATGGCAGGGAAAGTAGAGATGAAAACCTCAACCACGAAAGTCTGTGCAAGTACGAGTACTACTCCAATGTCAGGGATACATAAGTTTACTCTTCCCGAGATGGAAGACAATGATTTTGAAATCATTGAGATTGAAGAAGAGGATGGAAGCATTTCCGCTGTACAAGTTAAAAGGGATGTAAAAGGAAAGTATATTCCTCGAAGAATATACAACAAGAATAACAATGGAACTCGAAGGGAGACACGACCCGTCTAAGCTGCACTTTGAGGCCACCCATAACTAGGAGGTGCAGGGCAACCGTACTTCCCCTACACTACCCCCCCCCCCCCAGATCCAAGCACTGGGGTGCCTGACACTACCCCCCGCCATCATCAGCACTGAGGTGCCAGACACTACCCCCAGATATTCATCAACACTGGGGTGCCTGACACTACCATCAGCACCTCCACTGAGGTGCCAGACACTACCCCCAGTAGATCCACGCATGAGCTGCTGGTTACCAACCACTAATGTGGTCAATGGAAAATGTCATGGAGAAACCGGGACTCAAACCCAGGACCCTCCAACTTCGAAGCGGCTGTTCTACCTCTGAGCTACTACCCCTTGGCCTGACATTCTCTACCTTCCAACTACACCTGTATCGGTATGATACACACACTAGGGGGCAGTGATTACCTGGTACCGAGCTCTCTAAATATCCCCCTCACGAGGCGGGACCACTCGATATCTCCACCAAGCATATCCACCTACACTATGTACTGCCACTGGTTTATTTTACACTCAGAGTATGCTTTAAAGATAGGCTCAGGTCATGCAATGTTTATTTTTTATGTCACTAGTCAGGGAAATGAGTAACATGATGGCGAAGTGACTGGTATTTTTCATTAAGGTAATACATTAGAGGCCATTCTGGTGTTCCTCTATGACTATTGAATGTGAATCAACTATCAGCAGTGATAGCCCTGGCCCCTTAAGAGCCAGTTTTCCATGTGAAAGGAAGGAAACAGTAACGAGAACTGTAACAAGGTCACATCACCTTGGCAACACTGACAAGGTGTTCTCTTGAAAGGCATTGACCCAATATTGGGATGAGATATATTGGATGGGATGGGGTCCATGGGATGGTAACATGGGGTGATGACATGGAATGATGGCATGGGGTAATCACTTTGGGGTGATCACTGATAACTTTGGGTGATATTGAACATTACTTTGGGTTATCACTGATAATTTTGGACAGAAAACTTTGGGTGATAACTTTCGGTTATCATTTACAACTTTGGGAGATCACTGATAACTTTGGGTTAACACTGATAACATCACTTTGGGATGATCACTGATAACTTTGGTGGATTATCACTGATAATTGGGTGAAAACTTTTGGTTATCATTGATCACTTCATTTGGGGTTATCACTAATAACATTGATGGGTTATCACTGATAGCTTTTGTGGGTAATCACTGATAATTTTAATGGTTATCACCGATAGCTTTGAATGAAAGTTTTTGGTTATCATTGATCACTTCATTTGGGGTTATCACTGATAACTGGTAGGTTATCACTGATAACTTTCAGTGATTACTTTTGATAACTTCATTTTAGGTTATCACTGAAAACTATGATGAGTTATCAGTGATAACTTTAGTGGGTTATCACTAATAACTTTAGGTGATAACTTTTGGTTATCACTGATAACTTTATTTAGTGTTATCACTGATAACTTTGTGGGTTATCACTAATAACTTCATTTGGGGTTATCACTGATAACTTTGGTTAGGTTATCAGTGGTAACTTCATTTTGGGGTGATCACTGATAACTGAGTGATCAAGTTATCCCTGATCACTTTGGGTGATTACTTTGGGAGCGATCACTTTGGGGTTGATCACTTGGAAACTTAGGGTGATACTTGGAAGGAATGATGGTGGCTACATCATCATCACAACACTCACCACACAGGGAATAATCAGACACTTGTATAGGTAAAACTACTGCCCTTAAAATGCTTTGTGTCCCTGGTGCTAGGAAGTCATGGGCAAGTCACTCTGTAACTGGACTCGTTAATTTTTGGATAAAGGCAAACAACTAAGATAAAAGCAAATGCCACCTTGTTAAACTGCTAATGCTTGGGTTCTATAGCAGTAACAGTCGTGTTTTAAGCCCTCTATTCAGCAAATATAGCATCCTATGGGCTACAAACAACTTTCTTCTGGGATAATTAAAGGTTCTTTGGCAACATTTATTCATCACCAATTATACTACAGCACCAGCGGGTATAACCTGTTTCTTTCTCCTCGTAGGCTGTAATACTTGAATACATGCAAAGGTGTAAAATATGAGGTAAAAAGATATATTCGCATAAATCCACAGCAGTCAGCAGTTATGTAGTGTGGAGACCAATACTGCATACCGTAATCTCCCGCGTATAAGGCGTAGCCTGCGTATAAGGCGCACCCCCAACTCAGGGAGGCCTGTCCCACGTATAAGGCGCACCCCTAAGGGCAGATTTTTGTTAATTTAGTACTGTTCTATAGTAAAAATACCCCCCCTATAAGGCGCACCCCAAACTCAAGGCAATGTCCCTCCCATGTATAAGACTCAGCAGCATTTTGTTTGGCGTATAAGACACGCCTTATACGCGGGAGATTACGGTACTTACTGTTACAATACAACACTGTTATATCATATACATTACTAACCTGTTACCTTACAGGACCTGGGTCCCGCTACAGCTGGTGGAGATGAAGGATACTTTGTGCCGCCTACTAAGGGCACGTCCCAGTCCCAGGTCTGGTGCAATAACTCATCGCTACCCGTGGACCATGTCCTTGCAGGTTCCTTTGAGACCGCCATGCGCCTCCTGCACGATCAGGTACTTGACCCTTTCAATGTATTTCAATGTGAATAATACTAGGTGAAGAACAATGTGTAGAAGTGAAAATATCTACACATAAGGGAATCGTAATGATTCCTAGCCTGATATGCTTTAGCTCTCTAAATGTTTACATTAAATGCTCTGCTGCCTGACTCTTATATCAATATATGCCATTTATAAACATTCATTTAGTAAAGTTTTTAAACCGTAGACTGTATATTTCAGGTGGGTGTGGTGTCGTTTGAGGCATATCGCACGCTGTTCCTGCAGACCTACAGTCGGGCACGTTCTGTGTATAATGGACTCCCCTCGCTACCGCCCCTCTTTGGACACCCACACCGCAACTGGTCAGTCCTCTTTGCTGCACATCTGAAACCTGTGTGACATGTGCTATGACAACCACCCTTCTGTAAACAACTTAGAGCCTATCTGATGTGTCAATCTGGGTCATGTGATAGTCACTGCATAAAGCCTCTTTTCCAAATTGTGTCTTCAATCCGGCAGTTATTACCAAATACTTCAAATACCACGTACCAAGAACTTACATCCAATCAAATACCCAAATATTGTATTTTAGAGTGTCATATAACTTCAAATGAGTGTTTAGGCGGATAGAGATTCCTCATTCTTTGTATGAGGTATATATATATATATATATATATATATATATATATATATATATATATATATATATATATATATATATATAATATATATATACACACACATATCCACATATGTAATATATATATATCACTGGGTTACTTGCGTCTGTAGGAAAGAGGCAGGAGCACGGGGCGGTGTTCCTGCAGTCGGGCTGAAGCTAAACGACCTTGTACAGCGTCTTCAATCAGCCTACCAGATGACAACGTCTGGCAAGTTTGCTGATGCCGTGACACGCTTTAGGTCCATCCTGCTCAGCGTACCACTGCTGGTGGTCGAGAACAAGCAGGAAATAGCAGAGGTAAGATGTTTTACACACTAGGTGCACAGTCAGCCTCAAGTCTTCCTCGTCAAGTACTTCGGATGGAAAGCAAATTTGTGAACTGATCTTAGAACTATTGGGGGGAATAAATGGCTGCAATCAAGGGTCAAGCAGGACATTGTAAGTTGGATCTTCTTCTTATTGTACAGCATCCTTAATCTGATTAACAACGTAACATAGTGACTTATTGAAAACGTTGACATGCTCTTATTGTAGGCCCAGCAGCTTATAGAGATCTGCAGGGAGTATATTGTGGGACTGTCCATGGAGGCTAAACGTAAGGACCTCCCCAAGTCTACACTCGAAGAACAGAAGCGGATTGCTGAGGTAATTAATCAATTCCCAAATAGAACTATTTATTTTAAGTCACCATGAAGGAAAATAAATTTTGGTAAAAACCCAACATAAATGGCGACCTCACTTATAGGGCTGGAGCTGAATTTTGGTAATACAGTGCACTAATTCAATGTATTTCTACCTCAAGTGGCTCTTTTTAGGCTAATCCCGTGAAGCACACTTGAAGTTCTTCAGTAATTTGCCATGGATAATTGGACACCAAACATAAAGGGCTTCATAATCGATTATACTAGCGCACCTTGATTATTAACATATTTGAACACAGATAATACACGAAGTGATGAATTGTTTCAGATGGCAGCATACTTCAGCCACTGTAACCTGCAGCCTGTGCACCTTATCCTCACCCTGCGCACTGCCCTCAATCTCTTCTTTAAACTCAAGAACTACAAGACGGCCGCATCATTTGCACGCCGCCTGCTGGAACTGGGACCTCGCCCTGAGGTAGCACAACAGGTACGTTGCGTTTTGATACTGGAATAGGAGGCATAAAACAATTGAGCTAGGGCACCATATATTAAAAAGTAAGAGGGTGTACCCTTCCTTCTGGGAACTGCACCCCAAGATACCGAACTGTCATGCACAGATGCCATGTCTATGTTCTGTGTCTCTGTTATAAGGCCACAACAACAAAATAAGTTGGTCTACAGATTTTGGTTTTGAAAAAATGGTGCGAGCCACCAAATTTTCTTTTTTTTTAAAGGATTTTTTGGTGTCCAATGTATTCTTTGCTGGAAAACTGAGGGGAGCGAAAAAATTTTATTTAAAAAAGAAAATTGCCAAACATCACAAAGAGAAAACTTGTAGAAAGTGAAGCAAGTGAAATCCGTAGATGAGATTTTTTTCAAAGAAAAAGAAAGTTTGTATTTCCGAAAATATGGAGAGGGAAATCCGTAGACCAACTTATTTTTTTGGTGTGGCCTAAGTCTGCTAAATCATACAGGTACCATTTCCTTTAAAATGAAAAATTAAAAGTTGTCGAGGAGACATATTCAATGGTATTCAAACCCTTTGAATAAATAAAAAGATATAATACTCCATTTGTACTTGTAATAAGTATGGCATCTGCTTATTACTATTTCAGACTCGGAAAATCTTAGCTGCATGTGAAAAGAACCCAACAGATGCCCACAACCTAAGTTACGACCAACACAACCCCTTCGACATCTGTGCCGCATCATACGTGCCTATCTACAGGTTAGTGTACCACCTTATTAATACACATCTACTCCGCATAATACTGATAGTATCCTAAACTTTTGTCTCTGGAAAAAAAGAAGAGAAGAAATTATATAATAATGGTGATTAGATGTGAGAAAGAAAGTTTTAAATACATGTCATATTTGTTCTACAGGGGGAAGCCTGTTACTAAGTGTCCGCTGAGCGGTGCATGTTATCTCCCCGAGTTCAAGGGTCAGGTCTGCAGGGTCACACAGGTAAGCATATCTGCTATAACACACATTTTGTATGAATTATTCATATTTTAAACAAAATTTGACTGTGAAATGAAATTAGTTTTGAATGTATTCATGAGGGCGCAATAGAAGGCCCAATGATCCTCATACGAGCTAATTAATCAAAAGGAAATATGAGCAAGTGTAATTGATGATTGTTTGCCTTTTGTTTCAGGTCACAGAAATCGGAAAGGACTGCATCGGTTTAAGAATAAGCCCAATTCAATTCCGTTAATTAATATCGTAGCCTTGAATTATAAGACTCCATAGCTTTGTGTATAAAGAACAAACCGTGACCAGGTAGTACCATGTAGTAGCTGTGAACCCACAGGCAGACTGAATCATGTCACATATCTCCCTGCCACCTACATGGCACATGTATAATTATTATGCAATAAAAATGAGCCGAACATTTGAATTCAGTAGTGGCATCAACTGGGTAGTTTCATGTTACAAGAGCGGAACTCATGCATGTTTATTTTCTTTAGAAATTTTTTTGGGAAAACATTCGTCAGAACCTAAAAGCTACTGTACTATTCTTCAGCTTCGCGTCCACTTTTGGGACACTTTCGCGTGTCCGCTGTGTGTGTTGGGAATATACAGTAAGCTTCAATATAATCTACCATTATAACGATAAGAACCTGAATTGTATGTGGAAATAGACTGAGCTGACCAAAATATGGGAATACTAATGTTACAAGTACTACTGAGCATGGAGCCATTATGTATGTATAATTGAATACCATAGAAGGATTCTACATAAGGATGGTTGTATACTGTGTGGGGCTAATCATGGAGAGGTGCACACTGACTGGTGAGTGAAGTGCCTGGTATGGGGGAGGTGAATGCAGAAGGAAGAATGTGAAACAAATGCTTGGTCTGTTATTATCTATTATCTCAGTGTTAATGAAATGATGTACAGTATATATATATATATCAAGAATAAACTAATGTAAATGAACACACCTTCATTTCTCCTTATTGATTACCAGATATTTTTGCACATTGAATTTATTATTACAACAGTCCTTTCGCATGTTAGATGCCTATGTATAGTCAATACCTCGACAGAAGGTAATACTTTTCGTTTAATGAGAACATTTAGGCAGTTTCTTATGAGACCTACATTTACCTGCGTGGTGGGGCTAGAATCTCCCCCTAGTAGTAGTAGAACTGCGGAATATGTCCTGCTGTTCATGGTCTATAAGCTCCACACTGAGCGCCCTCTGGGCTGTTCTCTACGTCACATGTTCAAGGCCACCACTGGTGCCCTCTTATGAGCGAAGGAGAAAACCTTCCCGAAGAACGCCTATTACAGTAACAGTCTTGCAAACAGTCAGCCCCTGCTTCCTCAGATATGGTAAATGCAATGAAAATTGTTTTGAGGAAGCAAATTATCTGAGGAGTTGAGTCCAAATATAATTGAAAATATGGAGGTAGTTCCAGATTTCCTGTCTGAGGTAATGAGGGATCTGAGGAATCAAAGGGTCGAGGAAGTGAGGGTTGACCACACCTTTAGTCCCGAAATGGTAACATGATTCCCTTAAGTACGGTACCTCGTTTATAAAGCAATCTCATAAGATGTGCACCATGACTTTGAGGGACTTTTTATCTGAAAAACTGATAGGCTGAGCTGATGATTTACCGATATAAAAATGTAGAAAAAAAATCATGCCTGTGAAATGAATGACTTCTTTGAGCGAATATACCCAGGTGTATCTTAGATTTGATTATGAGTTTAAAGCAATTGAGTGTCATACAACTTACCATAAAAGGTACACCCACAGAATTGCCACTCGCTGGCCGACAAAAAACATTTTTACACCATTCCCCAGGAAATTAAATTGATCTAGTGTCAGAAATTTGGACAAAGCCAAACCATTGTAGGGGTATGGTATTATCATACTGTAGTGGTTCGTCTCGTTAAGTTAGATTAAATCATAACGAAGAGAGAGAAATGTTTCCGGGTAGGCAACCGAGCTTTTATTTCATAGCTTATGTTACATACGATCACAGCCTCAGAGGACTACATGCTACTAGGGCATTCGGTTACCCTTTCGGGTAACGACCTGGTTGAGCAGTGGGTAAAACCACTACTGAAGAACATGGGGGTAGAACCAGCCTTATATAGGGGAAAAGCCCGCGAAACTCAGACCGGCCACGTGACGTGTGGCGGACGAGTGGTAGGCCCCCTGGTGCAATGGATACGAACCCAGAGGCAGGTGCTGCCACCTGCCATCCGGACTCCCCCACTACACCCGAAGACCTAGGTCTGAGTCTCACGGGTACATGAACGTAAAGTGTAAATACCATACCCCTACACTGCCCCCCTTAGACAATAACTTGGGGGTAATTAAACCGCAGTGTATTAATAACCTAGTAAGTGATTGTTTACAATACTAAAAAAAGGGGTATTAATTACACTTGCTCGATGTGAAATAGGCTATAGTATGAGACTATCCTATTTCTGAAAAATTATACAATAATAGCATCGAGTATCGTTCATTTCATTTCCACCAGTAGCTATAACAACCACAAATGATAAATATATAACTATCACAGATTTATAGTAACGTTTTGACAAAAGTAGGGTCCTGAAAAGGACCGGTGGTTGTAAATAATGATCGTATTACAGTTATTAAACCCGGAAAAAAGATTTTCGACTTTTTGAATTAACAACAATTCTGTCCACTTATAAAGTGAATTGAATATTAATGATCAGATATGAACAATTAATCTGATACTATATGAACACAATAAGGTATTGAACCTGATTAATATAATATTGATTTTAGAGAGATCCCTTGGACCTTCTCTATTTCATAAAAATAAAGGATTATACTTTTTGAGACGCAGCTCAATTGATACCTTAGTGTTTTATAATTACAAATTACAGAAGAAGTATAGTCTCTTAATATAATGAGACCAGGAATGACCTATATAGACAGTTATAGGTCTAGGATTACCTTGAATAACTTTTAGGATTCGCAGATCCAGTATATTTATAGGTAAGTACCTTTATATAATAATGTATCCTTACAAAAGATATTTTATAGTTATAAATACAATTTTACATACAATATAATATTATCAACAAAGTTACTTGTTTTTATGGTTGGAGGATGTAACAGGAGTCGGATGCTGCTGATGTCTTGGTATGGGCGAGCTGAACCCTGATGCCTGAAGTGCTATAGAAGAATTTGTTGGTGGGTGTAGCTAAACCCTGATGCCTGTAGTGCTAGCTAACTGGAAGTAATGGTAGATCCATTTGTAGATTATTGATGGACTTTATGGGCGTAGCTAAACCCTGATGCCTGTAGTGATAGCTAACTGGAGGTAATAGTAGATCCAGTTGTAGACTGTTGATGGACTTTATGGGCGTAGCTAAACCCTGATGCCTGTAGTGCTAGCTCACAAATAGTAGTGGTGAAGTAGTAAATCCGGTTTGTAGTTCAAGAGTCCATATTAGCGTAAAAATGTCCATGATTTCATAATAGGCACAGTCATTATGTTATAGCACGGTACAATTATGATGTTTGCAGCATTCGTACTCCTCCTCCAGAGTGACTTGTTTTTCTCCTTCTGTTCAGTTTCCGGATTAGGGTACAGTTTGGTACCCGAATCAATACGGGTTGGATAAAAAATGGTGTCTTATCCAACAATACATAGGTAATAGCACCTCGGGACACACAATTATGTCCAATCTTCATGCAACAGTTTTCACTGTTCCATGTTCTCCTCGGGTGGCTGGTTTGGACCCGGTTGTTGAGCCTGTGGCTGAACGGGAGAGTCCACAACAGCTCCATCCGTAGGTGCCAATGCGGGGACAGCAGGTGTTAGTTTCACCTTTTGGCGTGCTTCGAACAGGCTCAAAGCATGCCCAGGTGTGCCGTCCCAGTTATCCATGATAACTCCAAAAACCTTGAAGAACTTTTGCTGGTTCTTCATGTTCGTTGCTCGTTCTAGGTCGAGCATCTGAGAAGCTGTTTCCTTCTCGGATAAGGCTTCCTGCCGCAGATTAGCAGCTTCCTGCTTATCTTTGGCAACATCCGCCTTTATCTGAGTAGAGATCCGGTTGATCTCTGACTTCTGGATCGCGTCAATGCACTGGAGAGTGCTCGACACGGTCCGACGGTACATCCAGATGTAGGTTTTCCAAATGGTGCTGTAACGTCTCAAATTGCTTGCTCTGAATATTGCAAGACAATTTGTCCTCCTTCTTGAAGAAGGTCTCCACTGTCTGGATCACCCGCAAGAAGCAACCGCAGTAGTAGCCACACTAGCGGTGGTCGTAGTCGTAGGAGGGCCTTGATTTGGTAGTCCCTGAGCCAGGGGCAACCGCGACAATTCCCTTCTAAGGTCTGTGACAGTCAACAATGGCGCGGGTGGACGTTGTCTCACCACAGCACTCATTGTTGGTCGGGGAGCTTGACCTCCTACGTTGAAAGGGACAATCCTTATGATCCTCCCCGTAGTACTCATCTAGAGCAAACTTTAGCTTGCCCTTCTGGTCGTAATTGTACAGGCCATTGGGTGAATTCTTAACGAATTCCCAATAGATCCAGTACATGTTTGCCGGTTTTCTATTGGAGAGCTTCTTGCGAAGCCACTCCTCCATGTCCTCACGCCTCTCACAGGTGATCCAAGGGGGCAGTCTCCATACGGATTTACTCCCCTTCAGGTGTCCCCTGTGTAGAGGAATGAAGTCAGCAAAGTTGCTATTGGCGTTTGCCCAGATAGCAGCCTCTTGCTCGTCAGTCGGAGTGGCATCCACAACTGGGTCAACCGGCTCCTCTCCCTCCGGGTCGGATGGTACATCCACAGGTTGCACAACGGGTTGTTGACCCGCGAGAACCTGGGCTGCGGCATCTTGAGCGTCTCCACTCAAATCGGCCATTACGTCGTGTAGCTTGACGATTGGCACACCGAGCTCAACTTTTACGGTTGGGACAGCCGGTTCAGCTTCTGGAGTTTCAGCTTGAACGTCTACCTCGATAGGTTCAGGTTTGCGTTGGTTAACCTTCTTCTTATTCCGCCTGCGGGATCTGCCGTTAGTAGAAGTGCCGGGCTCGGATGCATCCGTCTCGTTGCCGGAGACATCCGAAGCCTTAGCTCCCTTCTTATTGGCCGAGCGTGGGGACACCCGACGGGTTCGGGTACTGTCGGCCACACTCGTGCTGGTAGAGGGTTCGGTTCCTGACCGTTTTCCTTTACCCTTACCTTTGGTGGGGGTTCCTTTACCCTTTCCACCAGCTGCTTTCCCTACCACCTCAGCCTTCGTAGCAGTAGACTGAGCTGTTGTAGGGGAATCACCTGCACCAGATGGAACCTTCTCAGGTACTACTGCTGCGTCTCCCAAGGTAGGAGACATGAGACGGTCCATCCGATCGGCCATCTTGGCTGTTACCTGCACGGGTGCGGGTCCGGGTACTAGCTCCGGATGCGCCAGTGCATACTGCCTCTCCAATAGACGTACTACGAGGTCCTGAATCACCCCGAGTCTGTCTAGTGGAGACACACCAATATGGGCCTCCTCCGCCTCAATGGTTTGAGACGTAATGGGGACCCCTGGACAGTAATCCACAACAGCGTTACCTGCTGCTTCATACTCATCCGCTGTGCCTAACATTAGGATCTGGTCTCTATCTATGTATCTAGAGACCTCATCTGCCTTGACACCGGTGTAACCCGTTTTGTCAGACACGTAGGAAGGCCTATAGGAGGTATTCCTTCGGAAAGCCATTTCTGCGTCCCAGACGGCTTTACGGAACCATAAGTGGACTACCAGTCCTTTGGCCATCTGATGGTAATCCATCAACCAGGCCTCCGGAAAAGGTATTAGCCCATTGCGGATGAGCACATTCCCAGATTGCGTTGACAACACGCTCGTCAACCTCTCTGGGCGTCCCATAACAGGTGGGTATCAGCATTGCCTCAGAAATTGCTAACATCCGTCCGTCATAGGGACCGGCTACATCATGCCATTCTGGACTGTCTGGGAGGGGCAGCTCTAGGTACATTGGCCTGTCAACCGGAGAAGCAGGTCCCAAAGCACCGGATGAGGTACTCCCACCCAGACGGGGCGGCAATTGAGGGGGAGGTGGCATCAGAGCCCTGTCATGAGACTGGACTCCTGCTGGCTCTCCACTCAAACCTTCGGATGGAGGGGGTACATAAGGCTCACCTACATCAATTCGTTGTTGAACACCTCGGCGTTCTGGACTAACTTGTCTGGAGTTGTCGGACGCGTCATAGAACGATTCTACATAGCTATCGTCTACTCCAGAGAAGTACTGATCAACATTCATTTGTTGATCCATCTGATCACAATCAGCATCGTATTGCTGATCGTCGTATGTATAAGTGGGACTCTTGGGAGAACCACTTCCATACTCCGGCGGGGTGCTAGCACCGGCACCACCGCCAAGGCGGACGGCCTCTTCTGCCATCGACAGAAGTGGCTGTTCGGGGATTAAATATCCCAATCCACCGGATAACCAGTAAGGACTGCTTACCCAGTGAAAGGCGGGTGCCTTTTAACGAGGGCACACCTCGAAACACGGCTGTCATGGGCTATCAAACTCCAACAAGAGTACGACCACCCTCGGCCACGTCTTCTTCCTTCGCAGGAATAAGACAATATGGCGGGATACTCGAACTTGTATCGCTGCGCATGATCAAACCGGCGCCTCACGTGACCATTCGAAAATGGGTCAACAACTTTCCCGCGTGCCCTTAATTAGGTCACGCGCCCTTACATAAAAACAATACAATACCCGATCGGTCGTCTGTCTGTACTCAGGGTTCAACCATGACAACTCGCTAGGTATTATGGAGTTTATGGATAGCATAGGCATATCCACCGGATTATCCGTCCAAAACCATGGGTACATTGTCATAGGACCTTTTCCAGAAACTCATGACCGGCTCAAATATACATTGAACTAGGTTACAACATATAACAGTACACAGTACAGGACAACACACTCGTTGTGTTAACAGGCTAGGTTATGGCAGTCTTTAGCAACCTTGGACTGCGTCTAAGAGGTTTTGAGGCCTCTTTTATTGACCTGGTATCCATAAGAGCCTTTTCTTAGCCTTAGAAGGACCTTTCCTCTTATTTTTACCTGCGCCTGCCGAGACTTTTTGTATCTTCCCCTGTTTTCCGGATGTTACGACAGGGGGCACCACCCTCTTCGGGTCTGCAACCTTCTGTGGCCCCCCGGTCCTCGCTTTCGGGTTGGTACCACTTCGAGTTGTTTAACACGACTCTGTTCCATTACTTCCAATAGACCATCGCCGTACATTTCGGTGGAGGTATCCCTCCCTCTCCATGGGCGTAGTCTCGCTACATTTGACTTGTAACATTTACCAAGCTGTGATTTAATAATCACTGTGCAATCACTAATAACCTGAGTTATAGTGAAAGGTCCATCCCAATTGCTGGCTAATTTCAGGTTGGCCAGGGGTTGGTGTAGACGCAGTACTCTATCCCCTAGATTAAAAAATCTAGCTTTTAGACCTGTGTCATAGCCAACTTTCTGCCAACGCGCAGTTTTCTGCAACTCGCCTCTAACCCTCTCATAGGCTTGTTTGAAATTATCCCGTAGGGATTCTACAAACATCACCTGGCAAGGGGTTTCCGGATTCATTCTTATTACGCCAAACACTAAATCTGCTGGCATAATCAAATCCTCTCCAAAAACGAGGAGATTAGGAGAACAGTTTGTGCTCGAATGTACAGCGCCATTATAAGCATGTACCACGAATTCACATTGTTCATCCCAATCATCCATCTGCTCATTTACTAGAGATTTCAATACTTGGATCAAAGTCCTATTGAATCTCTCTACCTGTCCATCACTCTGTGGCCTATAGGGATTAGTTCTTGTCTTGCAGATTGCCAGACAATTACACATCTCTTGCCACAGACTAGACTCAAATTCTCTGCCCTGGTCACTATGTAACATGAGTGGGACACCTAGGTGCAACACCCACCCTTTTACAAAGGCCATAGCACAAGTAACAGCCTTATGACCCGGTAAAGGAAACACTCGGGTGTACTTGGTATAATAATCAGACACGACCATCATACACGTGTTGCCACTAGGAGTGGGGGGAATCCCACTAATAATGTCAACAGCTATTCTAGCAAACCTTACACCAAACAGTTCCTGGGATAATGGCAGTTTGCCTAACCCGGGTCCTGTTTTGTTCTTACAGCACTCGGGACAGGTCTCTACCCATCGGGTGAGATCTGTACTCATGCCGGGCCAATAGTATCATCTTTTTAGACGTTCTAGAGACCGTTTCTTTCCAAAGTGTCCACTAGTTCTATGCCCATGACAGAAATACATAATATCTCGTCGCATAGCACTAGGTATGACAACTTGCAAGGTTTTCTTCCTATTAGAATGGTTCTTCCATCGAAACAGAATACCATCCCGGACTTCCAGCTCGGCCCATTGAGCTAAGAATCATCTCATCTCTCTGTTCTCCAATGACACTTCGGGTCTTGGAGGACAGATACCCTGATTAAGGAACTTAATCAAACGTGATGTGACTGCATCAGACTCCTGGAACTGTTGGATGGTCTCCAAGGACCAATTCAAGACATGTTCCGGATGGGTTTCGAAAGGAACTCGAACCCCTGCCAACACAGCATTGTGTGCTCCACAATCAGTGCACTCAGCATTTGCACATTTCCTCACTGGGATTCTAGACAAAGCATCTGCATTCAAATGCTTTGCCCCGGCTCGGTGTTCAATCTGGCTGTGATTTAGACTGAATTCGGATAGGTGCGCTAACCAGCGACCTATCATCCCCTCTGCATCTTTGAAGTTCAATAACCATCTGAGGGAAGAGTGATCAGTCCGTAGAGTGAAATCACTCCCCCACAAAAAGTGCTTGAACTTCTTCGTATAGACCACCACAGCCAACAACTCACGTTTAGTGGTACAATAGTTTCTTTGAGATTTACTCAACGTGTTACTAGCGAAGGCTATAGGAACTTCAACCCCATCCTGGACCTGAGAAAGGGCGGCTCCTATGCTTTCATTACTAGCATCAGTATCTAGAATGAAATGATCATTCTCCATAGGGTACTTCAACACAGGTGTACTTGCAAACAAATCCTTTATTTTCATAAAGGCCTCGTCTTGCTCGGATCCCCAAGGGAATCGTTCCTTTCTCACTCCGGGTGTCCAGTGGGACAAACTCTGGATAGGAAAGGCAACCCTTGAGTATCCTGGGATAAAGTCCCGGTAGTAGGAACAGAATCCGAGGAAGGATCTAACTTCTTTCGCATTCGTGGGTGCTTGCCAATTTGACATGGCATCCAGTTTCTCCGGATCGGCTTTAATCCCTTCATTCGAGATTATTCGTCCCAAGTAGTTAATAGATCTTTTGAAAAGATCGCATTTCTTGGGCTTCAGCTTCAAGCCATTAGTTATGATCCTTCCCAGAACCATACCTAAATTTTTCAAGCATTCCTCGTATGTCTTCCCAAAGACAATCACATCGTCTAGATAGACGAGACATTTCTTCCATAATAGGTCACTTAATAAAGTTTCCATCATAGCTTCAAATGTCGCCGGTGCATTGCACAATCCAAACGGCATCACATTATATTGGAATAATCCAATATAACTGGAAAAGGCCGTCTTCTCCATGTCTTTCGGATGCATACCCACTTGCCAGTACCCGGATTGTAAGTCTAGAGAGCAATACCATTGCTTACCTCCAAGGGAGTCTATAGTCTCATCAATCCATGGTAAGGGATATGAATTCTTCTTGGTCATACCATTCAATTTCCGGTAATCTATGCAGAAACGGATGGTACCATCTTTCTTAGTCACCTTGCACACAGGGCTAGACCAAGGACTGGTTGATGGAATTATTACATCCTGTTCAAGCATTTTAGCTATCTCCTCCTCAGCTACCTTTTTTTTTGGCTAGTGGGAGTCTTCTATAAGGAATCTTAAAAGGTTCATTCTCACCAGTGTCAATCAATTGCAGTACCTTATCGGTACGCCCCAATTTTTCACTTGGTGCTGCAAAAGCTTTATGATACTTGTATAACAAGTCAGTTAGAGCTTCACGTTGTTCATCATTGGCTTTCGGCTACTAGAGTATCTAGTTCCAGACTCCTTTCGGGTGAGGAAGGGACTCCGGGTGCCGAAACATGTTTACAGTCTTCTACCAATTCAGACAGGACAACCGACCCGAGGATCGTATCCTTCTGTACGTAGACAGTCATTACCGGTATTGGATATAGGAACCACCGTCCAAGCAGCGTTAGCTACTAGAACGTCGGCGGATTCCAATCCGATACTTGACAACATTGCCATGTCTGGCTCTACAACTCCAGTTTTTCCTGAAAACTGTCTGTCCGCTCGACATAAGACATCACAGGCTGTGCCTGGTGGTATCTTAACAGTCTGGGCTACACTGGCTACACTGCTCACTTGCCTAAGTACACATTGTACTTCGAGATGATACGGGTCTCTCACTTCCAATATTCCCCTCTGGAAATCTAACCTTGCTCCATATAATGCAGCAAAATCCAGACCAAGTATACCATCATCCGCGATGTTCGCCACAGTAGGAGTAAGGATGAAGTCCTTATCTTCCTGTAGACTGAACCTCATACATGTTCTACCGAACGTTTGTATCATGCTACCGTCGGCCGTAAGAGCATTTCCTTCCGTTGTGAAAGTTTCATGATTCGTAGGCAAAAGATCGTAGAATCTCTTAGCAATACAGGAGTGGCTAGCACCCGTATCGACAAGAAACTCAGCGGATCTACCACTCACAGATACAACTGCATACCACCTCCTACCTTTCAAGTAGGTAGGACTACTTGCGTACTTAGCAAGTTCCGTCTTAGCGCCGAGGTCAAATCCACATCCCTTCAAGAATTCGAGACAAGGATGACCCGGGGGGAACTGAGCACACCCCACCCTGGCCAACTCATTGGCCGCTCCCTCTGGACTGATATCGGGTTTCCCCTCTGTGTTCTTCTGCCGGTTCTTGACACCTGGTGTACTATCAGTCTCCCCAGCCTCATGAGCAAGGAACTGATCAGGTTCCTTAGCTTCACTGCTGGGCGAAATCGCTAGAGGATTCTCACCAGTACCACAAGCGGCGATAGGCTGGCAGTCATGGCAATCACTCATTTGGGGGGTAATCCGGTTGCCTTCATGGACACCCCCTATCAGTTTTCCTTCTTCACTGAGTCCTCCTTACTCGGATTGTTCCGGTAACGAGCGTTTCTGTAAACTGGCTTATCTGCCTCACACTCGGCAGCATAATGTCCAGTTTCCTGACATCGGAAGCACGTCACTACACTCCTATCGGGCTTAGGCCTTCTAAGATTTTCAGTGATCTTCTTTACCAAATTTTTAACCAGGTCCTCTGATAAAGACAGACCGGTAGTAGGTTTGGTATCGGGTTGAGTCACAGGAGGTTTGGAGGTAATCACTTTCTCCTTGGCGTAACATGGTTTCTTTCCCCAGTTCCGGTTGTACCGGGGGTTCCCTTGGCCAACGGCCCCAACGTTTTCATCTTCGTCAGGTTCCCCTGATTCGGATGAATCGGTTTCGGGTATTCCTTCCGGGATTATCATTGCTGACATCCGTTGAGGTACCTTCCCGGCAAAGATACGGGCTTTACGATCATAATGATCTAGGGACTGGAACAAATCTGTCAAAGAGGCATCATTCTTCCAAGCTTCACAGGCCACTGTCCTGTGTTCCTGATTCCGCAATCCTTCAATGAATTGTTTAAACATTTCATCTAGGAAGCATTCATCATCTAGTCTCCATTGAGGTCTGGCTTTGTGCAACAGTCGTTGACATTCTAAGCTGAACACCTTGGCAGATTCCTTAGGTTTCTGCGTTCTTTTAGTGAACGTCAGCCAAGGATCTTCTCCAACTATATTCCCATATAAATATGAAGCAATCTCTATGAGTTCATCATATTTCATATGGGCTGAGAGTCCTACAATTTGAGAATCTCTCCATTGTTCCACGGCTCCTTTTCCGTCGCCTTCCTACAACCAGCATACTAGATAAGGGAGAGCTTCCGCCTTGCCCCATCCATTGCAGTCAAAGACATCTGCGCAGCCTTGATACTCCTACTTCCAAGGGTTCTTGGCATTAAAGGGGGTAGGTATCTTAGCTACTCTACGAGCCGGATTCGTGGATCCAGTAAGGGTTAAACCCCTACTCCATTCCATGATCTCCGTATCGTCCAGACCTTGATTGTAACAATCAACACCTAAGTTAGCAATCGCTGCATTAGAGTCATGCAGTGCTTGTAACCCTGGAGAAAGAGATACTCGGCGACTGAGTCTCTTTTTCCTTGGAGGATTCGTACCATAAGTACCTCCAAAGCCTCCTGGTGGTGGTCCTCCACCACCCCCTGATCCCCTGCTCCGTATGGAGGCACCTGTGAGAAGGTGTATCTGCCGGTTTGAGGAGTTGGCCCTGGATTATTAGTGGGTTGTGTATTTCCACCAAAGCTAAAGAAACCACTATTGGGATTAGTGTTTCCTCCTGTTCCATACGACTGATTTCCATTATTGAAACCAGTCCCACCGGCAGAGGGTCTGCTTCTGGAACCATCTCCTGAGGGTCCGGATCCTTGATCACATCCGGATTGCCCCCCAGCTGTACTGGAATTCCCGGATGTTCGTCCGGTTGTTCCTCCGGACATGTTCCGGGTGGTACTATTGGACGGATTTGTTCCTGATTGACTGTTTCCATCCAAACTGGGCATACGGGCCATTTGGTCCCCCTAAAGGTGACTGTTGTGGCCATCCGCCGTCAAAGGTGGAGGTTTTTGCCGAGTGGTTTTGTTTAGTTCCACTCGCAGAGTCATCCCCACTATTTCCCGTACCTAAACCAAGAGGTTTCGAGGTATTATCCGTGAATCTAACCTGATGGCTCTTTACTCCTTCGTAACGAGGTACAGTTGTCTCTGTTACCCCGTCATCGCCCCTCAAAGACTTCATCTGGTTACTCGTCGTGTTTAGGGCAATTCCTGAGACGATGAAGTCTGATTCAAGACTGCCTACTGCACGACCAGTATCTTCTAGATACTTTGACATCTGGATAGCTTTGGCTTCCAGTTCGGAATAATCATCCATCATTTTTGTCTGTTTGGCAGCCAAATCTGTGGATTCACGTATCCATTGACTTTTGAGTTTTTCATGCTCGTCGGTTTGTTTTTGATACGTTTTCCGAGCATCCTTGAAGGCTGATTCAATTTTCATCAGCTCTTCTTGATACTTGCCATAGTTGAATTTAACTCCTGTTTAGTTCTATTCAACTCATCACACGAGGCTCTGTATTCCAGATCCGCCGTGTATAGTGCATCACGATACTGTTCGTGCTGGAGTTGGAAATCTTGTTTTTCCTTCTCCATTTGATCCAATAACAATCGTTGTTGGCGTCTACAACTTTGATCGTAATCAAGACGTTCTGATATCAACTGTTTGTTTTCAGTCAGAATTTTGTCTCGAGTTCCGGTCAGTGTAATAAGATCCTTTTGGATCTTCTCGTATTCAGCTCTCATGTCTTCAAGCTCGTCCATTTTGTTCTGTACGAATCCACATTTTTGATGTTTAATTCGAGAACTATATGGAGTTTCAAACATACCTGCACTAGGTTTTGGTACTTCAAATGGTAGTTTACCAAATTGAGCAGTACTTTTATGCATAGGTGCAGTTTTCGAAGTACCTCCTGGCATGAATAAGGAGTCCCCAAATTCATCCAGTTCATCATGTAAGTTTTTTCTTACATTCTCTAACCCATCAGGGTAGTGTTCTAGTGGATTTCTCCACTCTGTTCCTTGGGGTGGTGACTTGATTTCACCATCCTCCATCGGGGAGTTTAGCTCGTGGTTTAGGCCATTTCCCCTAACTGGGCTCAGCTCAGTCATTTCTGACTGCGCTTACCGGGAGACCAACTGGTCACGGCACCAGTGTAGTGGTTCGTCTCGTTAAGTTAGATTAAATCATAACAAAGAGAGAGAAAAGTTTCCGGGTAGGCAACCGAGCTTTTATTTCATAGCTTATGTTACATACGATCACAGCCTCAGAGGACTACATGCTACTAGGGCATTCGGTTACCCTTTCGGGTAACGACCTGGTTGAGCAGTGGGTAAAACCACTACTGAAGAACATGGGGGTAGAACCAGCCTTATATAGGGGAAAAGCCCGCGAAACTCAGACCGGCCACGTGATGTGTGGTGGAGGGATCCGGATGGCAGGTGGCAGCACCTGCCTCTGGGTTCGTATCCATTACACCAGGGGGCCTACCCCTTGTCCGTCACATGTCATGTGTCATGATCTGATTTCCACGGGCTTTCTCCCCTATATAAGGGCAGTTCCTCCAGTACTTTACCAGTAATGGTCCTACCTACTGCTCAATACACTTGGTTGTTACCTTTGGGTAATCGAATGCCATAGGAGGCATGTAGTCTCTATCGGCTGTGATCATATGTAACTAAGATTAATAAAAGCTTGGTTGCCTACTCGGGATTACTCGGAAGATCTTCTCTTTTCGTTATGATTTAGTATAACTACAAGTCAAACCACTACACCAGGAATTCTTCATAAACCCAGGGGGAGAGCTAACCGTTACCTGCCACCAGATGTCAAATTAAAGAACTACCCTATCTATCCAGAGTTAGCCAGTGTGTACCTGGTAAAAGTACAGCACAGTGAAGACATGGTGGGAGTAGTGTGGGAACTAGTTAATATTCAGCTCTAAGGAGATTAAATTCACAGACTCTAAAATAGAAGTTCTTTTAAGAATATTTCTCATCCATGGATATGACCCCAGCTGTTGAAATGACGTAAGACAATCGCTTACCTAACTCATCCACTAGGAGTGGGTCTCACATACTGATATAGATCTTACCAACGGTCTTTACGTTCATTTATTTTACAAATTTGGTCAACTCAAAGTAAGCCAGAAGGGACAAATTTCTTCCTTCTTACTCGTTGGCAAGCCCATAAAATGCAGCCAATACGATGCCCAGTGTTTTTGAGGTAGATGTATCATTGAACGATTGTCACATTTGGTTTGAAGTTTCAAAAGTTTATTGGCCATAAAGCTTATAACATAGATATTTTTCAGTCTACAGCCACAATATATACATATAACAAGTACAGTTTGTGGGTGATATGTAGGAGAGAAGAAAGACAATATTGGATATCAAGACTGATTTCAGTGGTTTTCATGAGCTGTAGTTGTACATTATCCTTAATCTCATTTATAGCACTTATAGTACAGATATGTGATAGTTACATACATTGCAACATATCAACATTACATTACACAATCATTTTCTTTATAAGCCGCTTAAAAGTTTGTAGATCTTTGGCTTTTTGAACTTGTTCCTGTAGTAAATCCCACAGTAATATACCCCTGTATAATGGGCTTTGTCTTTACAATTCACAATTGGGTCTGGCGATTTTTAGCTTGAGACGACTACTGCTCCTTAGGTTTCTCACAGCAACCATAAGGTTTGTCTCAACTAAACTGGGCTTCCCTAGCCCACTTAAAAGGGTCTATTTCTCCTCTTTCCTATCCCCTCGGGATGTGTGTGGTGCACATATGCACGGGCACTGACACATTCCCCTGTGAAATTGTGTAATGTAGTTCTTGCCATGAATATGACCTTAGCTGTCGAAATGGTGTTAAACATCTATTACTCACTCACTCAACTAAACTAACCCTGTAGATTAAATTCAAGAGAGCTTGTTTACGTCTCACATTTAGGTAATCAAATTCACAGGTATCATGTAGATATGGAACATGTACATCCGGGGGGAATCTGATTCTAAGACTCAGCCTGAGGAAGTTGTTTTGATGGGTCTGTAGGTAGTTGACAATTGTAACTGGACCACTGTCCAAGATGAAGTGACAGTATTCCAGTATGGGAAGTACCTTTTGTCTATATATCTTTAGTGTTACATCCTTGCTTATGTATTTTCGGATCTTGCACAACTGAAAATATTTTACATGCGCCGTATGGTCCACTTTTTTACAATGCTCTTTGAGATTCAAATGTTTATCAATGTCTACACAAAAAGACCTCCAGCTCACTGGTGGCGCTGCTAATTCACAGCTGGGTAGTTCTAACTCTGTAGGGGGAGGGGGCGGGGTTTACCCCCACCTGTTACTGTGGCAGTCACATACACGCCTAAAATTACTACAAGCACTACAGTCACACAAAACTTATTGAACCTAGAAGGATACCCTACGGCCAGCAGTACTCCATTACAGTCAACAGTCCTTCCCACTGCGACACAGCCCACTGACGGTGCGGCACCAATTCCAGCACAGCCTGACAATGTGGCCACCTCTTAGGCAAGTTAACACTAAATATAACTTACCTGTCTTTTTAATAAAGGCAACTTTCTTTGATGTGCCCCCCCTTGCATCAAAAGAATACTGCTGTCTTTAGGGATTCTCGCAGTAGAGGCATGGCTGCAGATATACATAGTATCTACCCTAACCTGCTGACCTGCAGAACCTTTCCAGGTGCTGGTATATTAGAGGTAGGAACGGAAGTGTTAAGCTACTTGCACACACACCCTTGGGCAGATAGTGTATACCTTATATGTGGGATATGTGACATCACATTACGACAAAGTGATGGACAAATCACGCTGAAAACTGCATCCTATAATGTCGAGGACACAGTCAGCTATTTGAATGCTTGCTATCACTATGTAATTGACAGCATTAAGTACTCTTATCCTAATACACAAGTGGTGTTGTCCTCATTGTACGCTATTGACCTGAGCCGGAAATGGTATGGAAACAACTATCATTATGAGCAGTCTCTCTTAGAGCAGATAGTGCAGAAGGTTAATAAAGACATTATATGGCTGAATTTGAGGTACTGTAACATTACACCGCGATCAGATCACTATGTCCATGCATATAGATCCAGGAGGAAGGAAGTAGTAAACAAGTACAGGCGCCTGAAAGATGGGTGTCACCCGGATACTGCCACACGTATGTCGATAGCACATAACATTGCAAACATGATGGTCAAAAATGACTACCGGCCTACCATCCCTGGTTCTGAGAGAGGACTACTAAGCCCGCCTTAATAGGTCAGTTGTTGAATTACTCCTAGAACTATATGTTGAATACTGTTAATGCTCATTATTAAACACTTAGTAATCTCTTCCTATGATTTACTATTGGGTACTCCTATACACTCACTTAGAACTTGTTCACATTACCCTATCTACACAGTTCTTATATTGAATGCAGTAAGATGTGGTACTCATCTGGATATGGTGTGCTACCAAACTTGCTACCAGGCTGGCTCACAAGTACCCACACATTCAAGCATCACGTATGACTCGTAGTAAAACATGCTGATGGGAAGATAAGGTCAGCGTCCCTAATCGATGTCACACCCACAAACCATCATAAGTATCACATGCCCCACGCTGAAGGTAGGACCGATCCCTACTAAATTACACCGATGAACTTTATTATTACTGCTACGCCACCTCCAGGGAATGAACTGAACAGACATAAAGTCACCGCTGAATGTAGCATACCATGTCTGATGCTACTTGACAGACATTAGCTACATGAGTAAATCTGCATCATTTTATACCCCAAGCTATGAGGGCTATTATGTTTGATTTGCAGAATAAGGTATTTATTTTATGTGAATAACTTCTTCCCGTAGAGATAGCATTGCGCGGTCGATCGCCACACCCCCAGTGGCGTAACGTGTGTCGATCCACCACAGCGGCAGATCCACCACTGCAGCCTTGTTCTGGGTGCATGTAAACATTCAAAATGGTGGACCGCCGCTCGTACGGGGGACTACGGTAACGGATTTTGCTAATTTTCAGTTAATTAGACACTCTAAAAACATAAAATAAATATAGAACTAAACTCCCCTGGTGCCCTCGGTGGCTGATCCACCCCTCGGGGGGGGGGGGGGGTCTCCCCCTCATGGTGGATCGGCCACCTCGTACACCACAGTCGTTTAGTTCTATCTATTTATGTTGCCCATCATGCACCACCTTTTCAGGGTATGGGTCAGGCGGAGTGATCCATTCCCTCTTTAGTTGATTTAATCTCAGGTTTATAAGCCAGGTTGAGATTAGTCCCCCTTGGTTATATTTAAGAATCTCCCCCAGTGCCACAACTCGGGGAAGCTTCACCTTAGGTATATTGTACATCTATAAGAGTTAATTGACAAGGATTCCTGCTATGATTGAATTTCATTACTTATTATGGCTGGACGTGAATTGTTATCAAACACAACCAAGTATTTTGAGAGCTTAAAGGGCATGCTGTATGTGTCTGTCAATGCGCGAAGTGTTGAGCCAAAATTCATTGATATAAAGCTTAGCTTACACAATTGTGACGTGCTTTGTATATGTGAGAGCTGGCTGGATCCGTGCCTAGATAATTCCTTGATTTACTGGGAAGAGAAATATATTTATAGGCTGGACTGACCTACTGATAAGGCTGGCGGGTTGTTAACATACTTCAGCACTTCACTAAGCCCCTACTGTTCAGTTTTGCATGAACTCCAATACATGGAGGCAGATATTGAATTGCAGTTATTGTACATTAATAGACCAAAGCTCAAGTCAATGTATGTTCTAAACTTGTATAGGCCCCCCAATGGCAATGCTGAAGTCTTCTTTGAGAAATTAATTAAATCACTTGATGAATTAGACAATAGTATTGAGATATGGATCCTTGGGGAATTTAATATAAATAAGAGGGATAGGAATGAATTTAAAACCAAGGCACTTTTTGATTTCTGTCGAACTAAGGGACTTAAAAGGCAAGTAGAAGGTATTACACGCCCCAAGAATGATAGTGGTAGCTGTATTGATAACATACTTACCAATTGTGATATTGATACCCACACTGGAGTGGCTGAAGTGCTAATATCTGATCACTACCCGGTATATGCCATTCACGGTTAGATCACGGGTTAGACATACAGCTTAAGGATAGCTACATTGGGGCCATGATAGTTCCTACTGAGGTGGCTGACTATATTGATACATATTTCTCAGAAATCGGGGAAAGATTATATAATAATTTGATTAGGGGTATTATGCCGGTACCCACTTTGGATTTACCCGTTCTTGATATGCCTGATCATCTAGAACCTCTCAATATTGCTGAGGTTATTACTATTGAAAATGTCAAAAAGCATATTAATGCTATTAGTATAAATAAATCCAGTGGGCTTGAGGGCATAAATTCAAGAGTGCTGAAGGATGGCTTTTACTCTCTTGCCTAATCACCTCATTTTTATGTTTCGTAACTCGGTTGAATCTGGCTCTTTTCCAAGAGCCTGGTCAAATGGCCTATTGGTGCCTATACCAAAGCAAGGTGATTTGCTTGATATAAAAAATTGGAGACCTATTACCCTACTCCCATTGCCCGGTAAACTGCTTGAGAAAATTATACATAGTGTGATCTCATCACATCTAGAAGACAATAATATCCTGAATAAAAATCAATTAAGTTTCCGTCAGAATCATAGCACAGCTGATCCAGTATTCACTGTGCTCAAGGACCTTTGTGATGACAGGGATGAAGGTCACTTGACTGCGGCCTGTTTCATTGACTATTCCAAAGCATTTGACTGTGTCCACCATCCTATGCTGATTAGAAAAATAGATGCCCTAACTATCCATCTGACCATCAAAAAATGGATTAGAGGATACTTGGGTAATAGGTACCATTCTACTTTCGCTAATTGAGTAAAATCAACTCAACGAACTGTAAAATTTGGGGTTCCACAGGGGTCCACCTTGGGCCCCCTCCTTTTTGTAATTTGTGTAATTTACGACCTTCCCGATGTTGTTCAAAATTCAAAATGTGTGATGTATGCCGACGATCTTGTTGTATACGCATCACATTCCGATCCTGTGACTGCAGTAAGACTGTTGCAGGAGGATGTAGACAGAATACACCATTGGTACATGACTAACTATATGACTATTAATGCAAGTAAGAGTACTGGCATGTTTTTTTTATCCAAAAATAAGTTGGCCCCCCCTTGTGGGCCCGTTATTGCAGCTAGGCAATGCAGAGCTCCCTCATTGTGATAGTTATACTTACCTTGGTGTAGAACTGGATAGGTGCCTTACTGTAAACGGTCATATTGCCAAAGTAAAAAAGAATCTTGGCAATAAGTTATATAAACTTAATAAATTACGTAATTTTCTAAGCGATGAACACTGTATTACTGTTCATAGAAACATGATTACTCCTACTTTGGAATACTGTTCATTTTATACAGGTGGAGGTTTGATTTCTGACCTAACTAAATTACAGAGAATGCAGAATCAGGGCTTAAGAATATCTCTACATAAAACCTGTAAAATATGCCCTCTATTAGAGAGAAGAAATACTCAATTAGTAACCCTAATGTGGAAGAAATACATCCAAGGAGAAGGTATAGAGCAAGTTAATATTAGGACCTGCGGTGATCGTAAAATCAAATTTGCTCGTAGAAGAGCCAGGAAGTGCCATTATCAAAAAAGTCCCTATTTGCGCAGTATAATCTTATGGGATCAATTGAGTTCAGTGCAGCAAAGAACCTGGTCAAAATCATCATTTAAAAGCATCATTGATAAATTTATATTTCATTAATGTGCACTTTAATGTAATATGCTCATCTATTTGTCTGCACTTGGACATATAATTTGCATTCCCATGCACAGCAACTTTTTTTCTATCCCTACAGTATTACAAGGCCTGTAAGATGATGTAGGGCGAGCAAAAAAACGACCCCTTTCATGGGGATGAAAACGCCAATAAACTACAATTACAATTACTACACCAAGACAGTTGAAAGATGTGACATTTTTAAGTACAGACCCATTCAGTGTTAAATTACATCCATCCATGTTAAGTCTAGAGTTGATTGGATAACACCACAAAGTTTGTGTCTTTTTAACATTCACTGTCAACTTGTCCTTGCGACACCAGTCACCAATGGTATTAATGTCAACCTGGAGTTGTCTTGCCATTATATTTACTGTTTGACCATGGAATAATATTGCAAGATCATCTGCATAGAGATAGTAACTGCAGTGTTTGATATTCAAGCATATATCATTGAAATACACAATAAATAGCAGTGGTCGAAGAACAGACCCTTCTGGCACTCCACAGGTAATGCTTTTAATGTTAGACAGTTTTCCATTAGCTCTCGTTCGTTGTTTTCTATCTTTTAAGTAACTATTGAACCAGCGCAGACTTCTGTCACTACAGCCTAATTTTGTTTATTTATCAAAAAGAATTGAATGGTCACAAGTGTCAAAAACTTTTTTAAGATCTAAAAAAAGGATGGCTGAGAAATTTCCTTTATTTCTACTTTCTAATAGTTCCTGTATCAGATAATATACAGCATCAACCCTAGAGTGCCCAGGTAAGAACCCAAATTGATTCTTCACAATAATGTCATATCCTAGTAAATATGATATAAGTTGTCTGTGTACAACCTTCTAAAGTAGTTTTGAGAAGATGTTCAGTAAGGTTATGGGTCTCCAGTTAGACACATCACGTAAAGATCCACTTTTTGGAAAGGGTGCAATAGTTCCAACCTTTAATATATCAGGTACAGTACCAGTAGTGAAACTGCTGTTAATTAGTTTAACAAGTACAGACTGATGAGCATGAAGCGCATCTTTAATGACCAATTGTTTTCCCTATATCGATAGTGTTGATTATTACCGATAAACTATCTGCTTCACACGGTACTAAGTCAAAAGTCTTGGGGCACTGTAATACACCAAGGATATCAGGGTTGCCACATGGAGTAATATTTCTTGATAGTATAGGTCCTACATTGGCATAGTACTTGTTGATATAATCAGCAGTATGACTATGATCCACCTCAATACCCTGGTTGTCACACAAATTAATCAAGGGAATAGCACTGCAACACTTCCACAGGCAGTTAACCTCCTTCCAGAATTGTCTTGGGTCATTTTTATACTTGGCAAGTCTAGAGCACACAAATTTTCTTCTTTTCTCACTAAGTTTATATTTAATCTCACCCATAATACCCTTAGACATTGCCAAGTAGGGATTGGGTATACCCCTAGGTATATGTAGTGACCGATGCACCTTAATACAACCTTGTATACAGTATTGGGATCCTCGATATCAGTTAGTTGCTCAACGCAGTTGGACAAATCATTTTTTAAAATAGTTGAGTCATAATTTTTGTAATTCCTAGCATTAACGACGCAAGAAGTAGTAGATACCAGATTGTTTTGCTTTTTTACAGCATATACTGGGACATGGTCACCAACAATTGTATTAATCAGTCCTGAGGTACTAAAATGCATACAATTTGTATAGATATGATCAAGTGTACTTTTACCATATGTATGATAATATGGTCCAGTATTCAGATATCTCAATGAGTGTTTACGAAGAAAAGCAGTCATATGCTTAAATTTAGTAGAGTTCCTACTTCTCGAATTTACGTTTACATCTCCAATAATCCAAATCTCTTTTCCAGAAAAACGTTCATCATCATGGCATTTAGTAATCTCCTCATAACATAGTTTAGTATTCCCTTTAGGTGGTCTATAAACAATATACACAACTCTATGTTTGTGTCCAGGGAATCTAGTATACAAGCATAATGACTCTATCTTACCATTTGACACGCTGTACTCTGAGACTGAGACTGCCCACCACCCAAAAACACAGCATCACATATATTAAACTGTAGCAGTACATGGTGTTAACAGTCATCAGCACAAAAATCAACAGGGCTGTGACAAAGAGTAACAAAGCGGTTGATACTCTATCAACAGGGTGAGCAGTGTAACTGAGCCACTCAAGTCCCTATTGTGTGAAAACAAAAAATGTCAAAACACCAAAACCAAACACAAAAGTACATTATTAATTCTTAGTACACAACACTGTTTGCATGACACAGTATACAAACTAAACCAAATATTACAAGTGTTGTTCAAAACTTGGAAACAAGTCTCCTGAAGACTCACTTGTTTGAGCTCCCACTTTTCCAGAAACTTGTTACATTAGGCGAGGTCGTTTAAATCATTATACTACAATTATTATGGAGTTTCCCTGTCATGCAGAGCTGGACCCAGACATGCTGGTAGTTTTTGAATTTGCCACCAGATGTCCTCTATATTACTCCTCCCCCTTATTGTAAACCAGGAAAAGATTCATGGAGTTCCTATGAGGTCATGGGGAACTAAATATTATGGCCTTATGTTTTAATGTATCATGACAAGCCATATCTGGTGTTCATAACCTTCGTTGACATAAAAATCTACCATGATACAATTATACAATCCTTCAAACATAAAAATATCTGTATTTGATATGGGCAAAGCCCTGAAAATCTCAAATGCCAGTCATTTTTATTTACTTACTGCCATCCTGGCTGGGTTCTGTGCAGTGAATACAGCTACCAGACCCATCTCCCTTAGAATGACACCTACCGGTAAATTTCTTAAACTCCTACACTATGTCTGTTTTTACATGCCAGTCAACTCACAAATGCCTGAGGAACATCTGTGATTTTTTTTCTTCAGAAATTTCCAATTTAGTTTATTATAATTATGCATTATGGGCCAATCACAGCCACCCTAGTCTGGACCAGGCCTGAAAACCATGACTCTTTAGGTTGCAGAACACCAATTGACGGGAGGTGGCAGCAGGAGACACTTTGTAGCTCCGCACTGAAGGGTGTTGTTCAATGATTATTGGTCTCAATTCTGACAGTGGGTAGGCAAACCAGGTATCAAATTAATCCTTAGGGTGTATATTAATCGATTTGAGTGTTATTTAGGCTGATATTTGATGGTAAGTTGAGGGGGGTGCACTCTATTTAATTAGAGAATTTATTGAAATCATTCACTGCAAAACCCCCAAATCTGGGTATGTCCGCACTCTAAGGCCTATAGCACAAAAGTTAATCACATTGTACCACATGCCATGGCCCTAAATTATTGGGAAAAATGTATATCTACAAGAAAATAATAGTGGCTAAGCCCAGATACATGCACAAGTATTTTATTTTCGCCCAAAAGCTATATAGGCCAACAGTGGAAAAATAACTAGTGTTCTGCAGCCTCCAGATGTCGCCACCATATTTACTTCCACATGACCATGAGCACTTATGGGCACTGAGTGAGTAATAGAGGTTTAACGCCATTTCGACAGCTAAGGTCATATTCATGGTAGGCACTTCAACTAAAAATTTAAACTGTTTGCAAAAAAAAATATTGGTCACATTCGATTGAGCTCATTGTGAATTTTTTAAATTCTTTTGGAATTATCTTTCTATCTTGTGTAGAACCAGAGATAAAAGACAAATAGTGTCCGAAATATTGCAGCAAGTAGCACTATAGAAGTGGTAGAAATAGGTGTCTGTTTTTGTGATGTTAGTCACTGAGTGCAGCCATGCACTGACCACTCAGTGGTCCACTGCCAGTGGCCACCTGCTTGGCTGTCACTATATCAGTGATATGAATAGCCAACACTTCCCAAATGTTTCATTTTTTGGTCCTCTGAAATGTATCAGTGGGCAAAGGGATAGAAACATGAAAATTCATATTCTGGCAGAGTATTATGCCCTAAATCTGTGTCTGGTGTTAGTTTTCTGGTGTCTCTAGTGGTTGATATGGATAACTATTTAAATACAAGTAACATACCCTAATAGAACCCTACATCGGCGATATTGGCAAGGTCACGATTATCGGCCACACTCCCACCAGGCAGAAAGTGTCAACCCAGTGTGCCAGCTTTTCTCACCGTCCACAGTGGCTTTATCAAAGTGCCTATTCATGGCGAGACTTACGGGCACTATAAGTTTGCATTCGATCAGAACTAAATTGGGCCTTACAGAATCCCCTCCCCCCCACCCCACCACAACAAAAGGGGTGTTATAGGATTGAACAAGTCATTGAGCTTTAAAATACACATCTTCCTTTATTGATAGAAATAACTGTTGACATTCACACACAAGCACAACGTGCAGCACACAACTGGCGTCCAATGGGTGGTTAACGATAGGGTCTACAAACCAGTGACACTCATACTCTATCTCATGGTTCAGCGCGTCATAATCGTCCAATTCTGGTTTCCAATCGAACTCTTGATTACCATATCTAACATAGATCAAATAGTTGCTACTGACCCTGTGTACTTGTTTAACATGTTCAATGCGGTCATGTCTTGACACCCAATGTATAAAGGGAGTGGTCATTATTTATCAACAGGGGGGGGGCGTTGGGTTTTCGTGCGGACGTGCAGAAATTTTTTACGCCCCCCCTCGACGGCAGTCAAAATCTTTTGCGCCCCCCCCCGCACGGAGAGTTTTTGTGCCGTTCCTTGATCTTTAGTAGCGCGCAGGCTTTTTTTGCTAAAAAGAGGGTGAATATTTTTAGCCCCCCCTCAAGAGGGGTCAATTTTTTTAGCCCCCCCCCTCGGGAAGGGTCTGAAAATTTTACGCCCCCCCCTCAAACCCACCACCCCCCCTCCCGAAATGTTGATAAATAATGACCACTCCCTAACGTGTGTGTACCTGCCAACTGGAACAATGAGCCCATCTTGTTTTACACCATCTCAACAACATTCACTTCAATACCATATCTACCTCCCACGGCCACTTTCTATATCGTAATTAACCAGTTCTCTGCGAATATACAAAGCAGTCTGTGCGCCGACATACAATATCACTCATCTAAAGCAGAGCCAGGAAGTGAGTGAGTAATAGATGTTTAACGCCACTTCGACAGCGAAGGTCATATTCATGGCGAGAACTACATTACAATTTTACAGGGGAATGTGTCAGTGCCCACGCATATGTGCACTACACACATCCTGAGGGGATAGGAAAGAGGAGAAATAGACCCTTTTAAGTGGGCTAGGGAAGCCCGGAGCCAGGAAGTACACCATTAAAGGAGTCCCAGCAAACAGTTAAACATTATATTGAAGAGAAATTCATGAATCAGACACCGGCTGACTAATTTCACTGATGCTTTAAAACCCTGTCTCGCAGGTGTCACCAAACATTAATTTAGCCTTTCAGGAAATATCATGTTGTGGCCAGACTATCTCATTAGCCACTGTGTTGAGGGTTCCCTTTCAGGTATTATTAAAGATTTAACTATTGTATAACCGGTATTCCTAAACTATATTGACCATCTGTATGGCACCTAAATACATAGAGGAAACATTTCGTAGTTGATATGTTCCATATAATGTTAGTTATAGGAGAGGTCTGCAGTTATTAGAATATCTTCGGCGGCAGGTAGTGAGAAATCTTCAGTCCATTAAAAAGGACAGTATCACAAGACAATAAGATACTCAAAGTCAATCTCCTATTTGCCTTCAACAGCCGTTATTAGATTATTCAAGTATGATTCCTAAAGACGTCAAGCATGTTTTGAGGTTTTAATCTGCGGTAGGTAGAATCCATGTGTAATATCTTAATTTAAAAAACTACTCCGCTACATTTCAACATTTTTTAAGGGTCGGATAAGAGTGATATGAGCAAGCAACAAGCATTGTGATTCAAGTTTTTTTGAGGTCATATGAATCTGACTGCGCAGTAAACAACAAGTGCTACATCTAGCTGGGCATTAAACCAATAATAACTGTCCAATATATCTGGAACTGCCAAAGAACGTAGATTCCAAATAATTTGTTTTATTAATGTTATTAGCGTCTCGACATTGCAACACCCAACGTCTGCCTCAATCCTGTTAAATCAGACAAAACTGTTTCATGGGTTGATGTTTTTTTTTTTTCATAAACGCAGGCAGGATATTATGCAGTGACTTTCTGGGTCCAAAACTTGATAATTTTACATAAATCTCATATATCTTATCCTTGTTTTTTTTTCTAAAGCACACAACATTTAGCACCAAAACCGTAACCGCACAAAGCATCTAACACCTACTGTCAATATTCCAGTATACTAATATAACCAGTCTTACAAACACACGCACACAAATATAAACGTACCATGTTAAGTCTGAGATTATACTTGAACCAACTGCTCACGGGCCTCATTAGATGGATGCCATGTTAAATCATGTAGGTAGAAAGGTAGAGCAGGATAACTACCTGTACAGAATAGAGGTACATATGGGTTACAGCAGCACATAGCTGTAGCCACACCAGGCTGCCGTAGATGTAACACAGGGTACCCTTCCCTGGTTACCAGGCGTGACTAAAGGTAGACAAACAACATCTCCAATTGTAAATCGTATTGCTAACAAACAGGCCGCCATTGTAAAGTATCGACTTAGGTATACAAAAGGTGTTTGACAATTGCCTGTAAAGTTCAGCTCACAATGGCCCCAAGGCCAACGGCCGTTGTCATCTTCATAATCATATTAAAACAAGTGCATTTCTTCTGGATGCAGACCTTAGCATAATGGACGAACTCTTAATAAGTTGTAACATTGAGATTTTTGGGCGGTAACAATCTTTACAAAACTGTCTCTAATGACTACTTGATAACCATCCTCATTCTAAATTCTACACTACTATAATAACAAGGTTTATGAAATGATGTGAACAGGTATAAAAGAACTGGAGGGTGGAAAATATCCCCAGCACCTCTTTTCGATTCCATTCTGTATAAATCTGTAACAAACCTAGCTGGTATCTTTACTAGCATACCCTACACACTAATCCCTTCAGGAGGACATAATGTCTCAATGCCCCATGTTCACTTGTCGTTATGGTGTACCAAGGTAGCACTAGCGGGTAACTTAGCAGTCAGTGCTAATCAGTGCATAATACTGGCCCCTGACCAGTGTATCACACCCGTAGGGTTGTCGTGATGTATCAGTGCAGCACCAGGCAGTGACCTGGCCCCTGACCAGTGTATCACACCCGTAGGGTTGTCGTGATGTATCAGTGCAGCACCAGGCAGTGACCTGGCCCCTGACCAGTGTATCACACCCGTAGGGTTGTCGTGATGTATCAGTGTAGCACCAGGCAGTGACCTGGCCCCTGACCAGTGTATCACACCCGTAGGGTTGTTGTGATGTATCAGTGCAGCACCAGGCAGTGACCTGGCCCCTGACCAGTGTATCACACCCGTAGGGTTGTCGTGATGTATCAGTGCAGCACCAGGCAGTGACCTGGCCCATGACCAGTGTATCACACCCGTAGGGTTGTCGTGATGTATCAGTGCAGCACCAGGCAGTGACCTGGCCCCTGACCAGTGTATCACACCCGTAGGGTTGTCGTGATGTATCAGTGCAGCACCAGGCAGTGACCTGGCCCCTGACCAGTGTATCACACCCGTAGGGTTGTCATGATGTATCAGTGCAGCACCAGGCAGTGACTTACTGGTGCTGGTTTAATGTATTGTAATGACAAATGGACACCATGCGTTGAGCCACTACGCCGCCTGCATTCACACATTAGGTTGACCAATGTACATGTTGCGTTGAACCACTATGCTACCTGGAGAGGCTTAACAGATCAACAGTTTTTTTTTCATAATACTGAGTGTTGATGCACAGTGCGGGTCTTCCTGCTTCATATAGACAGGCTAACTACGGCTCACCTTCTGATATTATCTGTGTTGTGAGCTTATGGAAAGCTGATAACTTTAACTGCGTAGGTAAAGATTTGTACTCTGTCTACTGAGTAAAGATTTGCACGCTCTTTGTCTACTGGAGACTCGAGCCAATGCGGCTCTAGCAATACTGCTCTAGACACTATGGGGGAGAAAGATTAACAATGAAAATATTCGATTTGATTTTTGGGAGAATCATGAAGACTGCCAGACATAGGGCAGGGTGAAAATATAGCGGAAGATGTTTGTATAGAATAAGAGTATAAGGTGGAGATACTCTGAGACTGACGGTGTACCATGACTTCAACAGTTACACTGGACAAGTCAGTGGTACAAGTGTACACCAGGTTAATACAGCCTCTTAATATCAACACTACAACACCAGGGCTCTAACATTACCAACTTAATTGACCTGCAAGGGGACACTGAATCGCATGGAAAGACCGTATTTTCTAGCGTAATTAATGTAGGATATAACTTGTGTAAACTTTCATCTTTTGGTCTTAGTAAAGTGAATGTCAAATAAGGTCGATTTAATAATGTACGCGAACCCATTACTACATGTACATCTAGAGATTTCAATCTTAATATAAAATTAATCGATACTTACATGTAAGTTGATGATTAATTGTTGTTCCAGGAGCAACGATAGATCGTTGCGGGGTACATAGGAGATGCGCATGCGCAGATCCATAGATGTCAGTTGTCAGTGAATCAATCGCTGAAAGAAATTTCATTTTAGGTACATAGGAAATTAATTTAAATATCTATTTTCTTCAATAGTCATATGTATATAGATGAATTCGTATCTTCGAATAAAATCTATATATAGATATTATATTCAAGAAAGCTTGAATATTGTAGATCAATGATTATGCTTGACAGTCACATCCTCCTAGGAAGGATGGGTGTACCTATGTACCCCGCAACGATCTATCGTTGCTCCTGGAACAACAATTAATCATCAACTTACATGTAAGTATGGATTAATTTCATATTCCAGATCGCAATGATAGATGTCGTTGCGGTCTCATAGGAGACTTTAAAGTTCAGCTGATTCACTGCCCATTTGCATAGTCCTATCTTATCTAATGTTACTAGTTCTCACAAACTGGTAGGAACTGTAACACAGGACTTTTTAGGAAAAGAAGTGAATAACTTTATTCATCCTGACTAAAGAAGCAGTCAGGTTTCAAGAAAAAGGCTGTTTGGTTAAACCAAAAGAAAGCTTACTTTCATTTACCCTTCTTTTAGATTCAAAGAAGCCAAACAACACCCTTCTTTTAGATTCAAAGAAGCCAAACAACAAATCCCAATCGATTTTAGTTGTAAATAGCACATTAGTCATGTGCTAGAAGAAGGAATTTTCCATTTGGGAAATTCATTAATTAAATTACCTCAGGTTTGAGTTTCTCAAAGGTTAACAGCTGCTTGACAGTATAGTACCTCATGATGTTGTACAATCTATGTAGTTCTTAATACTACATAATTTGAGATATATAAGCATGTTAAAATTCTTTAGCAGACATAACATGCAGAAAGTGTACAATCTTGCTGGTATGTATGTAACAGTCATATTTTGTGCAAATTAAGCAGGTAAGACTGCTGCACAATTTTTGTACAGACAAGTAGTTATGACTGTTTTTACTAAAATAGTAGGCACACAAACAGCTATCAGTTGTACAACCTATTGGCATGCATATGACATATGCAACATAGATGGATGTATGTATGTATGTATATATATATATATATATATATATATATATATATATATATATATATATATATATATATATATATATAAGCAGTTAAGGCTTGCTTGGTCAGTTATGGTATGATACATATCATTCTTGCGTAAGCAGATACTGCTTAAATGAAAATGGTATGTACAACTTGTTGTACCATTTAAACAACTAAATCTGTTAACACCCACATTCACAAAGTAGAAAAAGGGTTTCTACATTTATAATGTAGATTTAAACAGCTCACCATAAAAGTATGTTGTATATCATAAGCAGCTGGTACATACATATATAGGTGCAAAATATGGTACCTACACATGTTGTACAGCATAAGCAGCTATGACTGCTGGACAAGTATATTAATCCATATGTTGTACAACTTAGAACACTTGTAATGTATATAAACCATCTACATATATAATGTGAGCTTCAGCTGGTGCAGGAAAACAGCGACCACATTTACTATGTAGAGAGTGGTTTCTACATTCATAGTGTAAAGTAAAACAACTTACAGTCTTTACATGATGTACAACATAATCACTAATACTAAATACCAGTATGGTATAGTATATTGACCTTTTGTAGCACACAAAAAACAGTCTGTTTGTCTAGTGTCATGATAGCTTCAAGTGAAGCTATTACCTATACTGTACAAATAAGCAACTATGACTTATTGTACAAGCCAGAACCACTAGACATGGTAAAAATGAAAGTACTTGGCTAGCTACTGCTGCAACAGTATAGTGTAAACAGTGAATGTTGCTAATACTGTAAAGTGTACACATGTTTTACTGCATAGATAGGTTCAGCTGATATGGTAAACATATAAGCTGCCCAAATAAATAGCTAAGAAGCTACTTTATTGGAACCACAAGTTTGTACAATTTGACCTAGAATCTGGACATATTGTACCTTATCAGCAGCTTGACATATTTACTTATCGTAAATAGGCTACCTATGTTATCTATCATAATCAGCAACAATAGCTAGTACAACACAAGTATTATGTATGTTGTACAAAAATAAACCGTTATACTGTTCATACAAGCACAAGCAGTAACACTGATACTACTTAGTCTTATACACCATGTACACCAGACATGTCCTAAATGCTGATTGGAAGATCAGCTTGCCAGTGTTGTGCCAGGGAGCCACATCTCTGGTGGTGCCGAGTTCATCTTACCCACAAACTCTAGTAACAAGTCCTACCACAGGTCTGGACAGTTACAAAAAGGAGATTGAGAATTATACCAAACTTCTTAATTTGGTATAAATGATTAGCCTGACACATCTTCAATAAACTCAGAGATATTGCAGTGGGTCTGCTTTATTGGTGACTCAGGTAAGAAAATATAATGCAGCAATGTAAATTGCTGATAACTCAAAAAGTGAAAAGCCTGTGATTGGCTCTCATCCTGTTGCATCAGCACTCCCCTATGCATCTGGGGGTCTTCTGGGGATTTCGACCTGGCCAGAAGTAGGATGATGTCACACTTGAGACAAACATTCACCCCGCCTCAGTTCCTCAGGGACGTGGTGGGACCATGCTGTCACACACTTCCTTGATAAATCCTTGATCGGGGGGCTCTGCCCCCAAACCACCGTTTGCCCGGCACCCCAGGAACCGTGGCGGCATCAACATTTGTCTCCAAGGAGGGCCAGGTCGATTCTCCAATATGCACCCTTTTGCCTCCCTTACACAGGTTATTTGCACCACCAAGCCACTATTCGCATAACTCCCGCCAAAACTGCGCTATTCGCACCACATTGCCAAAAGAGGCGGGAAAGTTGATTCATGGATCAACATCATATACCTTCACCATTGGAGGCAAAAAGTGTCTTATGGCTGCCAACCAACTGAGTCTGTACAATATTGAAAATTTCTCAAAATTTACAAAACTTTGTAATGAAATACCTTTTCCTCCAAGACCCCTACATCTCCTCCTTTAATGGCACTACAAATGAAAGTGCAGGGCCCCAGGGTGTCTCCTTATAACTCGCTTTTCGAGTTAATTAATTAGTTAAAATACCAAAATTTATGTCCACCACCTTTGAAATAGTACGGTGGATCAACTGATAGTCTCAATTATGAAACTACATCAGTGACAAACTCAGTATTCAAATTTAATTTCATTAACAAGTTCAACCAAGACTATAAACAAGAGTCTTAGCTCTTACATTAAAACAAATTTCACCAGGGTTGTGAAATTCTTTGGCCATAAGGTAAGGATGTTTTGATTTTGCAAAACACTACCTATAACCTTGAATCTAGACACCGTTTCTTAAGACTTCTGCCCTCATTAGAGGAGCAAGTCGATTCAACTAGCCATCTGATATCTACTATCAGTGAAATTGCTGGGTTTCAGCAATGACTACCTCAATACTCTTGTTAGGTGAGATTTTTTCCTTCTGTCCTCTTCTGAGTAAACAGAAAAGATTTTGTTGGTGTAACCTGATACATAACTCATTTTTATCACCAATCTTTAGGTGAATTAGGATGAGCACACTACCTCAGTTAACCACCTTACCATTTTGGCCACCGGTAAGACCTTAGTGTATCAATGTAAACTGAACAACAAGAAGGACATCCTAACCTATGATGAATAAATTCAGAAAATTTATGACATGAGGTATAGGTTATTAGTAACTTGACCACTCAAATAACCTAACACAAGCTAGATACTTGTGGCTGCACATTGACCTTATGATATTTCTGAAGAAATATTCTAATGTAAAACATTAGGTCTCAGTGATTTATCATATCACTACCAAGCAGCTTTGTGGTTATTGGTGAGTCACCTGCAATTCTCATAGAATTCTATGACATTAAGTATGGCTCTAAGCTGTTAAATACAGGCTTAAAGATTTAACCATACTTGTGAATTTATTGGGTATAAATTATAGGTATATTTGAATTCTCAATTCACAACCTATACAATAAAATTATGCCAGAAATTAGACACCATTCTGCACTTCCAAGGGAGGCAGATCAAATTCTCTATCTTTCTCACCATTAATGATAGAACAGAGAAAATCAGAATACTGAGTAAATCAGCTAGTCAGTGTTGTGCCAGTGGGCCACAACTGTGGTGGTGTCATTGTCATTTTACACCTAACTCTATTAACAAGTCCCACCGCAGGTCCGGACAGTTACTCAGGAGTTACTGTTAAGAATTTTACCTAAATTCTAAACAGTGGCCTAAAGGTAGGGCAAAATACAGAAATCTCTGTACTCTTTAAAGGTGTAAATAACCTGCCTGTTACACAGTTCTCAATTAAAAGAATTATTTGTGTAACTGGCTACCTGATACTCAACTCATTTGGTAACCAGTCTAGGTGATTACTAAATAAGTACACTAGGGTGCCGCTATGGCTCTAGGTAATACTTTAGTGTATCAGTATATAGTTTCAACACCGGGTTGGACAACCTAAACCTGTGCTAGAATAATTTCAGAGAAATTTCATGGGTAAAGGTCTCAGTGAAATTTCAAAATCACTAAAAGGCAGCTTATGGGTTATTGGCAACGTGCCCTGCAAAAAAGTAACGCCGCCCTCCCAGGTGAGGCAGGTCATAAATTTCTCCACAGAATATTTTTTTTTTTTTTGGCATAAGTATAGGTAAATTAATTTTTTTTTTAAATCACAACCTATACCGCTTGATTTAGACACCTTATTAAGAATTCTGCCCTCACCAGGGGGACAGGTCAATTTTTTTCTCTCATTCTAACCACAAACGTAGCATAGAGAAACAGTAACAAGTCCCACCGCAGGTCTGGACAGTTACACTGGAGTCACTGTTTAGATTTTTACCCAAATTCTAGAAACCGTGGTCTATCTGTAGAGCAAGCACAGACTTAGCTGTATTATTTGGTGTAGATAACCTGCTCAACTTTACTTAACTTTGGTGACATGATAAGGCCATAGACCCTTTCTTAAAACCTATCTTAAAATGTCTGGAAATTTTCTCACCACAGTGAAAAAGTTTTTGCTGTAACGAATCTTTAGCAGATTCTAAAGCAGAAGTTAGTCTAAGCTAAAAGCTCCCAAGACATTTATTGGTGTCAACCGAAAACAGAACTCATTTTTATCACCAATTTTAGATGAAACACATGAGTAGGAAGTTCAGCAGATTAAAAACAACTTTATCTGCACTTATAGTGTATCAGTTTGAAGTCAACCAACAAGGGGTGATCAACCTAGCCTGTGCCTCTGTTCATTCAGAGAAATTAAGGCAAAGGTAAAGGAAATTGTGATTTCACTATCTCAATCAACCCCAAGTAAGCTTGTAAGGCTTGTGACTGTAAGCTGACCTCTGGAATTTCTTTTGATATTTTTTGGCATAAGGTAAGGGTCTCAAGTGATTCTCTGAATCACTGTAATTAAGAATTAACAGGCTTGTTAATCTTTTTGGCATAATGTATAGGCAAAGTGATTTTCTAAATCACCACCTTATAAGCCCTGGCAAAGGCAGTCACAATCTATAGCCCTGAAAAGCCATGCTTATGCCCTCCCCGGGGAGGCAGGTCATAAATTTCTCCAACTGAGAAATTTTTTCGGCATACTGTTTTCTATTTTCTATCATAATCAGCGAAAATGGTAGAAAATCAAACCGCTGAATTAAAGATCAGCTAACCAGTATTGTGTAAGGGGGCCACAACTCTGGTGGTGTCAAGGTCATCTTACACCCAACTCCAGTAACAAGTCCCACCGCAGGTCCAGACAGTTATGAAGGGAGTCACTTGTTTAAGAATTGTACCCAAATTCTATAACAGTGGCCTATCTGTACAGGGAGCACAGAGTCCAGCTTCTTATTGGTGTAGATAACCTCCCTGATACACAGCCATTTCATTCACAAGTCAGTCTGTGAGTACCGGATGGCTAATGGCACTTCATTTCATCAGAAATTAATGTGGAGACCTGCAGCGGTCCGACTTTGAGTGTATCAGGCACAAAATAATTTTTTAATATACCATAGGTTTAAGTCCACCAGCTCAGAACATAACCAGGTGGGTCAACAGACTGAACTCCATCAAGAGACATATCTGTGACAATCTAACCAGTGCAATGGTCTACTAAAATTATTTTGTTTGATGATGTCAACTGAGGTTCCAGATCATGAACCTATGGGTAAATTGACAAACATCAAGTGTCAATCAAAGCTTCAGAACACAAGCCTAAAATTGACAACTTTAGTTAGTTTTGGGGATAAAAAGGTAAACTGACAGGTAAAAGGAAGCATAAGTCCTCCTACGTTACCCTAAGCAGGGATGTGGAGGTAGAAAACCTCAACCACTATCCCAAACAGGCAGACTGACACTAGAGTGACAGTACAGGCCTGAGTCAATGGAAACTACCTCCATTATCACCCAAAACAACCAAACATCACACACAATACATGTAAAAAGGACATTAACCAACATGTAAAAACGGTTAAAAGGGATATAATCTCACAGGTATTGATTGAAGATAATCCGTCTCAATTAGGACCAAAAACCAACAAAAATAACCGAAAACGGCGAGCCGAGACAAAGTTAGCGTTTGGCGCCCAACCGGAAACGGCCGAGATTTTTTTACCGCAAATCGGTTCTAACATTGTTGATTTTGTAAAGTGAGACAAAATTATTTTTCTGTCAAAATAAGATGGGAAAACAAACAAAAACATTGAGAAATAACAAGAAATTAAAGAATTACTTGTTTAAAAATTGTTTTAAGGTGAGAAAACTCACCAAAGAACAACAATCAGGATTGAAATCCAACTGCTTCTCCGTAAACGGCGGGAAAGCAGAGATCGGTACAAATTAGAGAAATTTGAGCCTAAAGAGGCCTAATTTTACTTTTAAGGCGAGTTAACCCCCTAAAAACAAATATTATCAGATATGAAAAATGGAAGTATAGTAAAATTGCTAAAACTCACTCGGAAATGTAAGCCAAATTGCCGAGCATCCTCTTGCTAGGGAAATACTCAGCAGTCTGACATCTATGGATCTGCGCATGCGCATCTCCTATGAGACCGCAACGACATCTATCGTTGCGATCTGGAATCTGCATTTGTACAGATTTAGCATCTGAATTGGTAGCCTTACAGCGCGCAGACTATGTTGTTAAATTGTGTCGACAATACCACAACACACAACAAGAGTATAAAGCACATAGTGCCAGGATCTCTCTGCCCAGAGAGAAGTAACATGAATACCATAGTCGGGTCACACTAACCCAGCATTAACAGCCACACACTACATGGTATACAATCTCTCTGCCCAGAGAGAAGTAACATGAATACCATAGCCGAGTCACACTAACCCGGCATTAACAGCCACACTACATGGTATAAATAGTACATGCATTATTAGTCACTATATAATGTACATAGGTACAATAACGTAAAGACTATGATGATAAATCGACATGCATTATCATTGAAATATCATCAGTTCTTCAGCACTTGATAACCAGGGGTTCGCTCATCAGGCAGGGGCTACTATTGACGAATAGGGCTAATTTCCCCCATTAAGCAGAAAATATACAGAGCGTGGACGTTCCCACATAAATCAATTCATTAGCTCATCAAGAATATGTGATTTTCAGGCTGAAATACAATGTATACAATGCCCTAGTAACTGCCTTCTGAGCATACCTTCCACACTCCATTTTCTACTTAACTGTTCCACAGCTCATGAATCTGTGTATGGTATAACGCATGTGTGTGTGTGTGTGGGGGGGGGGGGGGTGGACTCTATTTAGATCCCTTTACCTCTACCTGGCCGTTCTGTCATTGACAGAATCCACCCCTTAGTCAGTCTGCTGTAATAGCACATTGTGCACCAGACTCATTCAGCTCCACGCTACGTCAATCTCACTGCACCCAGGCATCGTGTCATCCATATACAACTCCACATTATATCAATGGTGGTATATTATATCACTAAATAAGTCAGTCATTTCAACAATCGTCCTATATAGTGGGTATTAGCAGCAGTGTGACGCGGTCTACATATGTGTTAGAGTTTACTGTTGTCAGTGAAGACCTGGACCTTGGCCTTTAGCTATGGTGTAGTGGGCAGGGCTACCTATGTACAAGATCACTATTATGAATATTGTCATGGGTATTTTAGTCTATATCAGCTGTTTGCTTTTAAGCGAAGCCAAAGTGCTCAGTTTTGTTGTAATTTTGTCTGCCTCCGATTGAGCATACATATAAGAATACATATAATACCGTAGATAAAATTCCATTCAATAAACAGACAATATCAGCGAATATTCTCAATGTGGAAAGAAATCACAGGAGAAAGCAAATGGCATTTTCTTCTTCCTCTTCTAACACATTTAGATCAGTGTAACTTTGTGTTACTTTTTTTCACGTATTTTGCAGTAGATTTCTTCACTTGGGGCATTTCTTTGTTTCCGTTGTTCATTTTACAAATATATATATATATATATATATACATATATATATATATACATATATATATATATATATATATATATATATACATATATATACATATATATATATATATACATATATATATATACATATATACATATACATATATACATATATATATATATATACATATATACATATATATATATATATATATATATATATATATATATATATATAATTCACCTTTAGTTCACTGCTATATACTCATGATACAGAGGTTGACTTCTGAATCTCTTACACTCAGCAGCAATAGAAATGTGTCAGTATAAGGCCAACATTTGTATAGCAGTAGTTATAAAAGCCTTCACCTGCGCCAGTGTACAAAATAAATTACAAACTTTCACTCGGCTTCCAAACTTATCTCAGGGTAGAGACATTAAAGTGTAGAGACATTCTAAAATGATTAGGCCAACATGCACACAGCCCGAATCACACATGCACAAGCGCAAGTGAGCACTTCGCTGCCAGTCTTTTGACCGATTGTCAAATACATCCCTCACTTTCGAAACAATTTTTAAAACAATAACTTCAACAATCAGTCGTGTGTCCATCAAATCACCTGCGGTGGTATACAGTCTGTGTTCACCCAGCCTCTAACTACCATAAAACCGCACATATAAGCTACATCTCACATATAAGCCAGCTGCAGGTTACACGTGAGGTTTTACATTATTAGGAGCACAGTATGAATCACCAACAAGAGACATCTTTATATGCTATAAGCACAGTTGAGTTATACCCCTCCTCTCAGCTTGTATAACGTATGGGACAAAATATAACCAGAATTGAACTGTACTATGAAAAGACGATAAATCAAGTAGTTGCTCTCGGTAGGGCTATTTTGTCCTGCAAATAACCCTAGTGCCCACCACATTGACCGTAATACCTCGGTACAAGGTTAAGTCACGTTTAAGCGGCGCAATGATTTCGACAGAAACCTACAGGACTCACCTGGGAGTGATACTTTTCATATTCTAGTACTGTTTTAATTAAATGAAACCTCGCCTATCAGGCGCATCCTGATTTTGGGTTAATTGTAAGGGTATTAACCATTGCTAATCTCTTCTTGTCATTGATTCAGGAACCTCAGTGTGTAAAATAGGGAGATCCTGCAAAGGAGGCCTCACCGAGCAGTAAACACTGCATGTGTCTGATAATCCCAGACTGCCTTTGTTTCATGAGAACCATATTGAAAAATTTTATACCAAATAACGAGCGTTCAATGCATGGAAGAACATATTGAACAGAAGGGTCAAAAAATGATCAGAAAAAATATTGAATAGAAGGATCAAAGACTGCAAACACTGTCAACCTTTATAAAGTAAGATAAACTGCAGCAATATGGAAAGTAAAAGTATGATCAGATCAAAAGAAAACAAAGAAGAAAAATATGCCCTGTAAAAATGGACCTACTGCTAGTGTCAATAGTTCCATATAACAGTTATTCATAACTGATTGCAGGACATATATGCAGTGAGGTTGTGACATTAGATACATGGTTGGTAGTCTTATCCAAGCAGTGATTATCGAGCGTCAACCCAGTCATGATTATTGATGGTAGTGTGTTAGCTGTACAGTGATAGGACCAGTAAGTCGAACCAGGAAACACCCCCAGAACGGCCCAAAATCAAATAACGTTCAGGAAGAACATGACCTAGCATTTAAGATTACGGTAAGATCACCCTTGACTTGTGTTTTCCTAACTTAGATAGGAACCCTGCCCACAATTCTGCGTATTACTGGTACTTTTTGTTATATATTTATCATATATATAATTATATAGAGGACCAATGACCAGTGGGTTGTAGAGGGGGCTATGTGTACATGTGTCTGGGGGTGCAGGCGGTGTCCCTATCTGTTCTAGAAATGCCCTAAATGCCTATATTCTACAGTTATCTATGATAAATTGGTATATAGTGCCAGTCCGCCTTCACATCGTCTGGTCCGCTCGGTAGCTAGCCAAGAAGTCATTGACGTTTATTTGGTCGATATCTTCAGGGTTGTAATCCATGGCTGAGAAGTCGAGATTCATGTCGGCGCCATCTCTGTCCATAGGGGCGTCCATACCACTGTAACAAGGATAAACGACATACAGACGGGCGTACAGAGAGGCATCTATTTACACCGACACATCACAAATGTTCTTGAGACCCCCCCCCCCAAAAAAAAAACAACGGCGTGTAAAGCTTATCATCTATAAGTTATTAAGATAAGATGTGAGGCTAGTAGAAGTAAATGACTCCGCTGATGCGAGAAAAAAAAACAAAAGAAAACAACAACTGTGTCATGTTTAAGTTATAATATAACATGCGATAGGCCCTTACCCTGTAGCCATACTGCTACCGCCAAAGTTGGAGGCCGGGGACTGAGGGTTCATGGCTTGTGGGGACCGCGGGTCATCGTAGTTAAGGGGTGCTGCAGGCTGGTTCATCATTCTGTCACAGACAATCATTCATCAATATCAAGTACAGGCTATGCCTCATTCATATTTAACCAATTTACTCTCTCGTTTATATTCTTGCAAACATACAAGGAAATGTCGAACTGTTCCAAATAGTCAAACTTTAGTTTATATGCCTCTCAGCATTAATGTTGCCTTGAAATATAAAAATCGTCTGAATTATCTCGTATAGTGGGGCCAGTTGGCCACTGAACGCATTGCCTATGTTTTATTGCTTCATTTGATAAGTTGACATACCTAAACAATAAAGTTCAAAATCTATGTACCGGTAGTTCTAAAATAATTTTTATCCGGGGCAGAAATTCCAGCAATGCTTTCACTGTAATCTTTGTGTATATTCTATTCAAGGAGATACCCTAACATCTACACACATTTATCATCTAATAAGGTGGTAGATTCATGGAGAAATGAAACATTATAAATTTATCACATAGTTCACTACTAATCCCCATGGTGGCAGGACTGCCTCAAGTTAGAACCATGAAGAAGCTTCTGCCAAGATATATAATCCTTCATCTTTGATTTCCTTAATGATCACATGTCAACAGATGTGAATTAGGTATAAAGACAAAGTACTTCTGTCCTACACTCACAAATTAACATAGATCTAGGATACCAAATATAGCGCTGACAGCCACCTTTAAGTGTTTCAGGAGATGGAATCCAAACAGAAATGCTTACTTACCCAGGAATAACTGTGTTGAGATCAGGTTTGACATAGCCAGGGTTTGTTCCGAGGGACGGGTCTGGAACTTGGGTCCAGAATTTCTCGAAGGCAGTCCGCTTTTGGATGTCGGGGAAGAGCATAGTGAGGTTTGTGAGGTCTTTCATACGGTCTCCGAGACCACGGATCTTGAAGTCTTTGTCCGTGAAAGGGGCCAGATTCCAAGTCTGCAGCGGGCCTACTGTAATTCCACAAGTAAACGTGAACAGCTTATCATGTATGAATAGTTGCTGTCTTTACGGGCCAAGTATCATAGCCAGACACCTTTTTGACACATATTAGGTCCTCCCAATCCAAGAGAATAGACTATATATGATGGATTTGATCTAATAGTCTCGGTACAGTCTCTGCTAATATTTCCATATTTGCAACCACGAGACTTGAAGTGCATCATAAAAAAACAAATTCTTTATTGAATATTTCTAAAGCCTGGCACGTCAGGGGCTTACACACAACGTGCTGATAACATGAAATTCTATGTCAAATCCTGGATCCTACTGGTATTATGTAAACCTGAATTCTACATCACAGAGTTTTGACTTACGAGGGTCTTTGGGGTCAGCCGCCACCCAGGCAATGGTGATGCCGCCGATCTCAGAGTCAGAGAACCGAAGGAGGAAGGTGCCGGGCGCACACTGCATCAACATGTCCTGAGCATCCTGCTTACTGACAAACCCTAGAATCAGCCTGAATAGGACAAAATACACTAGTATCAGTCTAAGGTATGTCAAGAACGATGGAGTTTCCTTTGGTTGAAAATAAATCACGGTAATTATTCTAAAGAGCGCATATGCACTGACAAGCGCACACCCCCTTTCTTCGCAACCTCAGCACACACCACCTGTTGTCAAATTATATGTAATTCAAGTCTTACTGGTCATACCATAAACAGTTTTTGGGGTTGGGTATGTGCGTTTATTAGAACTAATTTTTGTTTTAGATTTTGAGCATCAAAAATATTTTTCTCCACACATGTGCACTCTCAAGAAGAAATACGATAATCCCAGGTTCACTTTGGTATTTTTGTTTACTTGGAGCTCAACTTCTTTATTTGAATGGACAAAACAACGTATTAAACTGGATATTACTTTGTTTGATTAAGTTCAACTCAACTTCGACTTTTGTCTAACATTACCAGACAATTGATGACTTTACAATAATATAAGACAAAAAAGTGATCATATTTACTCACCGTTGCTTCCAGGGGCCGGCCAACCAGTCTTTGGTGAGTTTGACTATGGAATAGAACCACTCCCAGAAGGTGAAGTTCCTGTTCTGAAGCGGCTCGCGGTTAAACTGGGACCAACTCACAGGGTGGTTAGAGAAGTCCTCACCAAGCCCTACAAACAGTAATTAGCGGTATAACTAGACTGGACATACAGACAGCAATAGCAGCCATGTGCAGTGAATATAGTTAAAGCAAATAAACCCAAAGAAAAAAGTTTGAGCCCCGGGGGTTTGAATAGCAATCTACTAAGTTTTTAATTTGGTGTGGACAAAAGTGTAAATGAGTTATGAAAGTCATACCAAAGAGTTTGGTGGCAAGGTACTCTAGGCTCTTGTCGGTGAGTCCCAGGCCGCAAGATGAAGCAAACTTTGTGTTGAGGGCAGATGCCAGCTGACTCCATACCACCCGGTCAGGCACCACAAACGGAATCCTTCCCTGCAAACACATATACATCTGTTATAGTGGCTGTCGATATCACCAAGAAGCTTAGATACTATAAGAGAGGTCACTGAGAGCATAATCTATGGGTAGAGTGTGACAGGCCCCCTCTACCCCCCCCCCCCATGAAACTAGGTGCCCCTGTGTCTTCATTGTTGATTTCTGTGGAGGATTAGGTGGTTTATGGAGCTGTGGTATTCCTTTATCAGGGTGATACTAAAGGGGAAGAAGGAACCACCTAGACCAGAAAATCCTGATGAATTGAATAAAAGTACCGTAATCTCTCGCATATAAGGCGCAGCCCGCGTATAAGGCGCACCTAGAGTTTTGGAAAATTCTCAACAAAATGAAAAATTCATAACTTTGGTTCTAATGAATGAATTTTCAAAATTCAAAAACCTATGGGTACCTTGGGCCACCTTTGGCCCTCCTGGGTCCCATTTTGTCCTATTATGACCAAGGGGGCATGTAAGATATCAAAAGAAAGATCTTGGTGTCCCCCTTGTGGATCCAATGAGAACTAAAACCCCCCGTATAAGGCGCGCCTTATACGCGGGAGATTACGGTACCCAAAATGAGGTTTGATGAAGAAAATATTTTAAAGATGTAAAAAAATAATATTCAAAATGATGAGAAGTCATTATAGACACAACATGTAAACCAGAGTTAGTACCTCAATGCACATATCCAAATGTCTGCCTATCTCCCAATTTGACAAGTATTCTAACTGTGCACTACTCTGCCTATCTCACATACTGCCAGATGAGTGATAGGTACACAATTGATATGCTGTATGTGGGATAGGCAGAATAATGCACAGGCCAAGAACTTGCCAGACTGAGAGATAGGCAGACATTTGGGTATGTGGATTGAAGTATTAACTCTGATTTATGTGCTCTATATTTAAAGATTTGCAATAATTTTCAATATCATTTTTGTACATTTTCAAAATATTTTCCTCATCAAACATCATTTTTGGGTACTTTTGGTCAAATTCTGATAATAAAGACGAACATTTTTGGATTCAGCAGGACTTTTTGGTTTAGATAGTCTCCTCATTTCATTTGGTATCCCTTTCATGAAGATACATGATAGCTCCATAAACCCCCTTATCCTACATAGGGCCCAATACTGAACACACAAGGTCACCTAGTTTCATGGGGGGGGGGGGAGGAGAGGGGGGTTGGCCTTCACTATATGACTGTATGGACTGACCTATCCTATACTGTACAATCCTTGATATCACCGGGTACTTGTTGGTAAAACATGGACACCATAACCTGCTGTCAATGAGGCGGACTGCTTTCACTATTACCTAGCGATGTCAGCCAAACAATCGCTAAATACTCCCTGTATCTGTCACAGTGCTAAACACCTGGTGCTGGTAATTTGATTCTGAGGATTCTATTGGATAGATTTGCATCAAATCAACACCAAATTGAAGGGAAAATATTATTCTATCCTGCTGGAATGTTTTCTTGATCCATGTATCTAGTTTAATGCCAACTGAGAAAGAGGGAAGTTGGGTCTAACAATCTTCAAAACTTGTACAACATAGACCCAAATTCACTGAAATATATTATTTTTTGCCAAGCAGGACGAATATACAGAGCAATTGTCCTTGGACTTTTGATTAAGAATGATTTGGTGTTATAAAGATTTATATTAGCGATTTTTGGCGATTTTTACACATGTAAAGGTACTATTCAACAGAAAGATATTCAATTTTTCATTTTTAGCTTGCCATAAAAATGTCTCTAATAGGAATATCAACTTAATTCAAAAAGCATCTGAATACAAATATTAAGACCTTTCATTTGATATATAGATTGTGGAGTTCCGTTCAGGTCCTGATTTTTGGCTGTCATCGCTATATTACCTTTCTGAATGGAATATCTAGCATCCATACGTTTAATTTGGTAAAATTAATCTACATAAAACTTGTCAATTAGAGCTTGGAACATCACAGGATACAGCGTCCAGTTTTATATCTTTTGTCAGCATGATGGAGCATTGTAGTGCTGGGCAGTATTGGCAAGACTACATACCAGCACATGATGGAGCATTGTAGTGCTGGGCAGTATTGGCAAGACTACATACCAGCACATGATGGAGCATTGTAGTGCTGGGCAGTATTGGCAAGACTACATACCAGCACATGATGGAGCATTGTAGTGCTGGGCAGTATTGGCAAGACTACATACCAGCACATGATGGAGCATTGTAGTGCTGGGCAGTATTGGCAAGACTACATACCAGCACATGATGGAGCATTGTAGTGCTGGGCAGTATTGGCAAGACTACATACCAGCACATGATGGAGCATTGTAGTGCTGGGCAGTATTGGCAAGACTACATACCAGCACATGATGGGGCATTGTAATGCTGGGGAGTATTGGCAAGACTACATACCAGCACTTGCAGAGTCTAGGCTAATTTGACTGCGTATAAGATAAGATACTGACTGGTTCTGAGAAGGCATTGTCCCATAGGACGGTGGCCAGTGCATTACACTCTTGGTTCCCATGCACGGTGACTACGACTGGTAGAGACAGCGTCTGTGGGAAAAACATAATATACAGGCATGTCAACAATTTAAGCTACCTGGTAGTCTGGTTATGATAAACCTAGCATTAAAGCTACGAATTTAATCCAAAATCTCATCAACTGATCTCAAATAAACTAGCAATGATAACCAATATTGTATCATACTTACCCACACTTCGAAGACAAGTTCACCACTCCCCACCGTAAAACGGCTTTGGAACAGTATTGAAAACTTTTCCTCAGTTACAACCTAAAAGAGATAAACATACATTTAAGATACATACATTTAAAATATCAATATAGATTTTGCGAAAAATAGTGTGATAGTTTCTATGCGATAAGTAAAGTCATACTGCACTATTTTCAATAAACAAAGGAATCTTAATGGGTAAATGGCTCCATACAATTCATGTTTTCATGATATGACTTGTGAGAGATATAACAATTTCTTTTGTTCCTCAATGCAGTAAGGCTGCCATTTTAACACATAATAAAAAGACACACACCTCATTGCCCTTTTTCTCAGCGCGGCGGATGCGCTTGAGCTGCATGTTTCTGAAGGTGACCCCGAGCTGGCCGCTAGCCTGGTGGTACTCCATGGTACCTGTGTTGTTCAGGATGTCCCCGCTAGACTCATTTTTCATGTCCTTCACATTCTTCATCAGGTTACGCGCCTGCTCCTCACTGAAGACACAATGTTATCTATCAGTAATGTGAGTCTGTTTAGTCTGAGGGAGCAGACCCAATCCTTTTATCGCTAATAGCCTGTTTAAGCACCCACGCACTTATCTATTTCAATACCCCTGTACCACCGACCATTATTTGAGACCAGCCCTTATTTCAATACCGTTTTTAGTGCATAAGATCCACGTCAATAGCCCTGGCACTTATGTTAGACCAGCGCTTAATCAAGACCCCAGCGCTCACATGAGGCAATAGAGTATTATATCTATTAAAGGCACACCTCCAACATTAAAGTGATGTGTGGGGAGCATCAGTCTTTAAGTAAGGGAAGGGGTGCTCTACTTATAGGCTGATTTACCTAAGGTGATAGTTTTGACACAGGCGATCTGAGGTTCTTATAGTACCGTTGATTAACTTAAGGATGATGGCCTTGGGGCCGATCCATAAATTATGTCACACCGGAGGGGGTGGGGAGGGGTGTCCATGGCTCCTATACATTTCTATAGTAAAAGCCTGACATCGAGGTGGGGGAGTGTTCAAAAGGCCTAAAAAAGCGTGACATAATTTACGGATCAGCCCTTGACATTGGAGGTGAGGTGGGGGGGGGGGGGTCATGTGGTACATTTACCTGAGGATGGTGACATTGACAATGGGGGGGGGCGGGGATTGATGTGGTACATTTACCCGAGGATGGTGTCCTTGACATTGGGGGGGGGCGGGCATTCATGTGGTACATTTACCTGAGGAGGGTGACCTTGACAATGGGGGGGGGGGCGGGTATTCATGTGGTACATTTACCCGAGGATGGTGTCCTTGACATCGGGGGGGGGGGGCGGGCATTCATGTGGTACATTTACCTGAGGACGGTGGCCTTGACATTAGGGTGGGGGATTCATGTACTGCATTTACCTGAGGATGGTGGCCTTGACATTAGGGGGGTTCATGTGGACATTGAGCTTTCCGCCCACTAGGAGCCGTACGGTGGCTGTGAATCGCGAGTCCTTCTTCAAAACCTGTGGAGGCTGCTTCTCTATAATAAAGGTGCTGCAAAATAGAAATTGAATCATAAAAAAAAATATGTTATCGATTTAATCCTCCGTTTGCATCTAATGTGTGATACTTCCATCAGATGAGAAATAGAGGGTCTATATCTCATCTTTCCTATCCCCTCGGATGTGTGTGGTGCACATATGTGCGGGCACTGACACATTCCTCTTGTGAAATTGTGTAATGTAGTTCTCGCCATGAATATGACCTTAGCTGTCGAAATGGCGTTAAACATCTATTACTCACTCACCCTTTTATGGAGAGAATCTTTATGTGGGGTATAAGCTGTGTAAATTCTATTATGTGTTGGGGATGCACCCCCCTCCCCGCCCCGTGGCACCACATATTATGATATGTACCCTTGTACATGTACAATACTGACCTGGTGACGATGGATGACAGCAGGTTGGTGATGGTGGTCTGCAGGCGGTGCAGCATGTCCTGCCGTCCTAGCGGCATGTCTATCGGTAGCTGGTCATACAATGGCTGTAACTTGGCTATTTGCTGCCGGTTCTGCCAGATTAACTCTGCCAACGTCTCACACCTGAGATACACACAATACACACATCCTTCATTTTTCTTTTTATCAACAACCAGTAGCCTTTTGACATTCTTGAAGGTAATAGCTTTATAATATGGCCAGGGCTCCTACTATTTATCAGTCAGTGTAAGACAACCAGCGATATATGCACAGGGAAAAGGAGGTCACAGGACAACGGGGGGGGGGGGGCGGTTACAGGACACAAAAGGACAGGTGGTTACAGGACACACAAGGAGGGGGACAGGACACACAAGGAAGGGTGGTTACAGGACAAATAAGGAGGGGAACAGGACACACAACGAAGGGTGGTTACAGGACACACAAGGAAAGGTGGTTATAGGACACACAAGGAGGGGAACAGGACACACAAGGAAGGGTGGTTACAGGACACACAAGGAGGGGTGGTTACAGGACACACAAGGAGGGGAACAGGACACACAAGGAAGGGTGGTTACAGGACAAACAAGGAGGGAAACAGGACACGCAAGGACGGGTGGTTACAGGACACACAAGGACGGGTGGTTACAGGACACCCCTGCCTCAGGTTGTCCTGTGACCACCCTATTCCCTGTGCAGTCCTGTGACCACCCTTTCCTCCTTTTGTCCTGTGACCACCTATTCCTTCTGTTGTCCTGTGACCATCCATTCGCCATGCAGTCCTGTGACCACCGCTGCCTCAGGTTGTCCTGTGACATCCTTTTCCAGGGGGGATAAGATTAAGAGTACGTTCGTATATCATCAGCCGAGAAAGACTGACTTTTACCAGGCCTTTATCAATAGTAGACTCCTATAAAATAGCTTAAACAGCCTAAAACGTGAAAGGAGGTTGAGTATTAACATTGTATGCCAGCATTACTCACCACTGTTGCAGCATTTCCAAGCTGGCCTCAAAGGGTGCCCCATTACCAGCCAGCTGCTGCTGCCGCTTCCACCCGATGAGCTGTTCATCCAGAATGAGGCGACGGATCTGGTCCAGCTTCCTGAACGTCTCATTGTGCTTGTCCTGAAGGTTCTGTAAAAGAAATGGTTATCATAAGTTTTAGACTGGAAATTGATAATTCTACGCACCAGCACTGTATTGGTGCATCTTGCAAACCCTCCTGGAGTATATCAACCTTGTAGGGTTGGCAGGATAAATTAAAAATAGAGCAATTTATATCTATAGCATAGCTTTAGTAACATCTTGTATACTAATAGAGCGTGTTTTGTCGCTTTAATGTTCTGCCACTCCATTTGTCCATGTGTCTGCCTATGTGTCAATCCATGTGCCCATGTGTCTACCTAGGCTATGTATCAGTGTCAACCCAGGTGTTCATGTGTCTGCCAATATACTTACAGAGGCACATGAGTACTTACAAATTGGCTAAAAATGTTACATATATACCGTAAAACCCCAGCTATACATCAATTTTTTATCTTTATTTATTTTCCATATAAGTTGATTTTTTCCACAAAGAGGGGGTTCAACTTATAGGAGGGGTTTTTATATAATAGATTATAGTGTTAATATTTCTCAAGCATTTTTTCTATGGGTCGAATATGATTCTCAAAGAGGGGGGGGGGGTCGACTTATAGTTGGGATGGACTTACAGCCAGGGTTTTACAGTAGGTACTTACATAGGCAATGGCATAGGTACTTATATAGGTACCTACATAAGTACTTACATAGGTACTTACATGAGTACTTACTTGGGTACATTACATTACATGGGTGCAGCATTGCAGCATACATGTTGCAATATTATGGCATCCGTTTTGCATTGTTGCATCATGCTTTATCATTGCTGCACCAATGCTGCTGTAGGGGTTCGTTCCCCCGTCGGGTGAGCAGAGCCTTCAGAGGGACTGTTCACTTGATTATGTATACCATACCAATCCAGGGTAGTTGGAAGGTAGAGAATGTCAGGCCAGGGGAAGTAGCTCAGGGGTAGAGCTTCCACTTCAATGTTGGAGGGTCCATGCTGCGCCATTGCTGCATCCATGCTGTGCCATGGCTGCATCCATGTCCCATCATTGCTACATCCATGCTGTGCCATTTCTGCATCCATGTTGCACCATTGCTACATCCATGTCCCTCATTGCTGCATCCATGTTGCACCATTGCTACATCCATGTCCCTCATTGCTGCATCCATGTTGCACCATTGCTACATCCATGTCCCTCATTGCTGCATCCATGTTGCACAATTGCTGCATCCATGTCCCATCATTGCTGCACCATTGCTGCATCCATATCCCTTCATTGCTGCATCCCTGCTATGTCATTGCTGCATCCATGTTGCAGCATTACTACATCTATGCTGCATCCATGTCCCATCATTGCTGCATCCATGTCCTACCATTGCTGCGCCATTGCTGCATCTATGTTGCGCCATTGCCACATCTATGCTGCATCCATGTCCCATCATTGCTGCATCCATGTCCCACCATTGCTGCATCCATGTCCCATCATTGTTGCATCCATGTTGCACCATTGCCACATCTATGCTGCATCCATGTTGCACCATTGCCACATCTATGCTGCATCCATGCTGTCTATGTAAGTACTTGTGTAAATATCAACTAAGTACCTAAGTGTCTATGTAAGTACCTGTGTAAGCCCAATGTAAGTACTTATTAAGTACCATGGAGAGTTTGCAATTATGGTACCAATTTGAATATCGTGAGAAGTTCCAATATCAGAACCATCATGGCTGTGCACACACATTAACAAGAAAGGTCGCTATAGCCCTATGCCCCCTATACAGTTACCTGTAAGTCTCCTATACTCATGTTTCTATGTACACTAACCTGATATTACCCTAAACTAGTAACCTGATAGTCAGGCCCTTTAACAAATGAAATCAACAAGTCCAATTACGAGGACGCCCATGACTCTCATTATCATGACTCTTTAATCTAGATTTATGTATTTATGATCATTTTATATATATCCATATAGAAATACAGCATTGCTGTAATAGCTGCTCGGTCGTATCATCTAGATTTATATACTTATGATCAGATATTATATTTCGATATAGACATACAGCATTGCTGTAATAGCTGCTCAGTCTTATCATCTAGATTTATGTACTTATGATCGGATTAGTAATTGCTCACTATTTGTCAGCAATTAGTCAATATATGTTAGTACTTAGTCACTATATAACAGCAATTAGTCAATATATGTCAGTAATTACTCACTTTGTCAGCAATTAGTGAGTAAGTGAGTAATAGATGTTTAAAGCCATTTCGACAGCTTAGGTCATATTCATGGCGAGAGCTACATAACCATTTCACAGAGGAATGTGTCAGTGACTGCGCATGTGCACCACACATCCTGAGGGGATAGAAAAGAGGAGAAATAGACCCTTTTAATTGGGCTAGGGACGCCTGTCAGCAATTAGTAAATATATGTCAGTAATTACTCACTATTTATCAGAAATTAGACAATATGTCAGTAATTATTCACTATTTGTCAGCAATTAGTCAATACATGGTAGTAGTTACTTACATTTTATCAGTATTTAGTCAATATATGTTAGTAATTGCTCACTATTTGTCAGCAATTATTCAATATATATTAGTAATTACTCACTAATTGTCAGCAAATAGTCAATATATGTCAGTACTTAGTCACTCTATGACAGCAATTATCAATACATGTCAGTATTTACTTACAATCTGTCAGCAATTATTCAATATATAACTGTGTCAGGTGCAGGTTATTTATTTTGCTGACCAATAATGAGCAATTACTAACATGTATTGACTAATTGCTGACAAATAGTGCATTATTACTGATATATTTTGACAAATAGTGAGTAATAACTAACAAAATATATTGACTAATTGCTGACAATAGTGCATTATTACTGACATATTTGGACTAATTACTGACAAAAAGTGAGTAATTACTGACAAAAAGTAAGTAATTACTAACATAAATTGACTAATTGCTGACAAATAGTGCATTATTACTGACATATTTGGACTAATTACCGACGAAAAGTGAATAATTACTAACATAAATTGACTAATTGCTGACAAATAGTGCATTATTACTGACATATTTGGACTAATTACTGACAAAAATTGAGCAATTACTAACATAAATTGACTAATTGCTGACAAATAGTGCATTATTACTGACATATTTGCTGACAATGCATCATGACATCTATAAAAGGGTTAACTGCACATCAATGCCTTGTCTATCAATAAAGGGTTGACTGTGCATCAATGCATCATGCTATCCCTAAGGGGTTAACTGTGTATCAATTCATCATGCATTCCATAAAGGGTTAAGTGCATTAATGCATCATGCCGTTCATAAAGGGTTAAATGTGCATCAATGCATCATGCCATTCATAAGGCTTAAAATGAATCAATGCATCATGCCATTCATAAAGGGTTAAAGTGAATCAATGCATCATGCCATTCATAAAGGGTTAAATGTGCATCAATGCATCATGCTATCCATAAAGGGTTAATGTGCATCAATGCATCATGCTATCCATAAAGGGTTAATTGTGCATCAATGCATCATGCTATCCATAAAGGGTTAACTGTGCATCAATGCTACATGCCATTCATAAAGGCTTAAAGTGAATCAATGCATCATGCCATTCATAAAGGGTAAAATGTGCATCAATGCATCATGCCATTCATAAAGGGTTAACTGGGCATCAATGCATCATGCTATCCAAGAAGGGTTAAAGTACATCAATGCATCATGCCATTCATGAAGGGTTAACTGTGCATCAATGCTACATGCTATCCATAAGGGGGTTAACTGTGCATCAATGCATCATGCTATCCATAAAGGGTTAACTGTGCATCAATGCTACATGCCATTCATAAAGGCTTAAAGTGAATCAATGCATCATGCCATCCATAAAGGGTTAAATGTGCATCAATGCATCATGCTATCCATAAAGGGTTAAATGTGCATCAATGCATCATGCCATTCATAAAGGGTTAACTGTGTATCAATGCATCATACCATTCATAAAGGGTTAAATGTGCATCAATGCACAATGCCATTCATAAAGGGTTAAATGTGCATCATGCTATCCATAAAGGGTTAACTGTGCATCAATGCATCATGCTATCCATAAAGGGTTAACTGTGCATCAATGCATCATGCTATCCATAAAGGGTTAACTGTGCATCAATGCTACATGCATGTCTAAGACCATAGAATAATAAAAACACACATTAAAACACAATTTAAAACACAGAATGACGTCAACATTTTCAATTAAACACCATAGAACGGAGAGGTGAAAAGGCCTTGATATATTCAGTCCTGAGTTATTTGGGTACAAGTGCTCTCTGATAGCTATCAGTGTAGCATGCTGGAAATCAGCTCAAGAAATGGCTGCACACATTCTACATCCTGCAATATCGGTATATAGAGGACCTATATGTACCCCCTCCCCCTCTCACACACACAGAGACCGGCTGGACACTGTGTGAAGGTATATACATTATATATGTAGGTGGCCTTTAGTGGGTTAATTACAGTCAGGCAGACGACCAGACACTCCCTAGGCACGTGTGTGGACGCCTATTCATCCTAAAGGGCCACAGAGGGATTTAGGTAATTGGACGCAATAACTCCTCCAAATATAATAATGCTACGTGATTGGGGCTCCCAATATGGGAATGGCACGCATTTTTACGGTCCCAAGACTCCAAATAAACCAATCCCACGCCACTTAGAACTCCTAATATAATAGGGGTATTATACTTATGTGTACATGTATATATATACATATATGTAGGTGGCCTTTAGTGGGTTAATGGAAGGCTTTTACGGCTTCATGAAATCAACAAGAAAAGCTATCAGGCAGCCCCAAGACGACCAGGTGGCCCAGAACGACCTGTGACAAACATAGACTTGCATAGGTCTTATATAAATCCGTTTTGTTATTGCCTATTTAGTCTGAGGCCATGTCTTAAATATTATACCTTTGCAGGGACAGAAAAAAAAAGAATAACTGAAAGGACCTTAGCAAGGCCTAAGCAGTCTAGGTCATGCACTGATTATTTCAGTAGCTGAGCTATTGTATCCGTTTTTGGTCGACAAATGGACGACGATTTCTCCCTGTTCTGGAACCCTGTACTATAGCTGGGAGTCTGTGGCTCCCAGCTAATAATTGCCGTAATCTCCCGCGTATAAGGCGCGTCATATACGTGAATCAAAGCCCTACTGCACCTTATAGAAGCTCTCCAAGGAGCGGGTGGGTCTTATAGGCGGGGTAATTTTAATATAGAAAAGTACTAAACCTCAAAAATCAAGCCCCAGGTGCGCCTTAAAGCTTTCTCCTCAACTCAGGGTGCGCCTTATACGCGAGGTGCGCCTTATACACGGGAGATTACGGTGGTGACAGTCTCTGTCCAGTTGACCTGATTGGAAAGCAGACAGATACCTGAGTGGTATTCATTAGCCGCACGCCAGCCATGCGGCGGGCGCCACAGGCGCACCTCCTCTCTAGCTGGAGTGCAAGCACGTTCAGGTCCGGGCGCGCGCTGATGGCTGGGCGTGCCGCCTATTGAATACCCCTCTGTTGCAGCCCGGCAGCACCAGCATATCTCGGTTCAGCGCCCACCTGATCATGCCATCTGCTATGTGGTGCATGACTTGCACAATATGCCATTTTGGCCTATGCCTCAATGATTTATTTCGATATTTTACCCCCTCCTTTCCATAGTTTATATCAGGTTGACAAGGCAATGAAAACAGGACAGGATTTGGTTTTTTGTTTTACATCACCAGGCGAAGTGCCTAAGCCATGTCACAAATGCAACCTACCCAAAACGGCCAACATCTGCTGTAGTATAGAGCAATGTATTTTCAAATATCCTACTGGCCAAATGGCCAATTTCAATAGAAATTTAGAAATAATCACTGGCCCATAACCAAAACTACTGGCCATTGGCCACCGGGCCAGTGTTAATGTCTACCCAAGAAAGCTGTATTATTATAGTACCCAGTGTATGATATGTCATTGCAATTTTATTGATTGCTAGAGAGGAATTTCAGCCTAATGAACCCAACCCCTTCCAAAATCCAATCCAGACCCTCCAATCCAGACTACAATAGAGCATGTTTTTGCTTAACATCTATTTATAGCAACAAAACATGCTCTAAATACATCCCTACACATTATAACAATACCAGGGTACATCTCCTTTCAGTCTTGGACTCGAAGCCACTTCTCCCAGCCTCCTATACTATGCAACAGTAGCCATTAGCCACCACATAGATTGGTAATATGAACCAGGTATATACCAACTTAGCGGGATTAATAATCAGGCAATGAAATGATCCAACTTCTCTGGGGGGGGGGGGGAGATGGTACCCATATTACAACTGTCGTCAGTGATAACCACTAGTAACCAGCTTCAGCAGTTGATGCCCCCTTAAGACATCCCGCAACCTCGGTTAGACAACATGTCCTGACGTTTGAGTATTTATGGATCATTACAATATCACTGAGAGTATTTTGGATATTATGTTTCAAAACACTTACAAAACTTTTCTCAACATTCTATTTATTGAGGAATGTACTGAGTGCATGTGAAATGTATTATAGAAATTGACTGCTAATGCGTTTTGATTACACTGATAATGACTGATACAAAGTACACCATCCAAACTATTAAGATACTGGAAATTGACCAGAAATTGTTCATATTTGGAAGGCAGATTTTTAATAAACTTACAATCCTGAGCTGCAGCAGCTCCTGTGCCTTGGTGGCGAGCTGCGCCTCCACAACCTGCTTCTGGTTCTTGAGCTGCTCGATGCGCGTCTGGGTCTCTACACGCGTCTGGCCGTTAGGCTGGTTCTGTAGGTGTGTTAACTCAGCTGTAACAAACATGGACACCTTACACACCACTTACTGGGACGTGCTGCTCTAGGGTTAACTGTGGGACGGTTAGACTGTGGAGGGACTGAATATGTGATAAAACGACGATTAACCATCAGAAATTATAACATACACTATTTTGACTACCGTAATACCTCGCCTAAGGCACACTCTGCATTAGAAGAAATGCTACAAGGTGCATCTCGGGTTTGATTTTGAAGGTTAAGTATTGTCCGGTATTTCGACTAAGGTCCTTGAAGGTGGTGTAGTAGTAAGAAGGGTTGTATATATAATGAACTTACAGTTAATTTTGAGGTTCTCCTGGTACTGGATGATGAACGACTCCTGTTTCTGCTGCAGCTGACGCAGATCTACCTCCGCTTCCTGTATAAAACAAAATATGTAAGATGACTTGTCTTTACTTGTCATCTATTTTATACTGTGAGGAAACCTTTTACCCAGTGATTAGCTGTAAATGTGGCGCCCTGAAAAATGTGTTGCCTTGATTGAAAGCTTCAATAATACACTTTCTTTAGGCTTTGACTTCCTGAATAGATAAAGCCATAACAGATATAGCGTTACACCTTTTTGGAATGCTGATTTAAGCTGAATAATCACACTAGGGTTAAGAGGTAAATAAGTACCTGTGTCACTTGTTGGAGATACTCGAAGGTTGATGATATTTGCCGGTGCAGATTGGCCTGACCATTGTCACCCATTGCCTGAAACACAGTAATCATACAAAATAAAAACGTCTGTCGACATGAACGAGTAATCAGCATACCAGTATAGGCAAGGTTTCATGGGATACTCTACCATCGGAGGGGGAGGGGGGGGGGTAATATTAAGAGCAGTTGCGGACTAAGAAGCATGTTGGTGGGGGGGGGAACCCCTCGTTTTTGTCTCTTCTCAGCATCTTATTTGCTTGTTTGGGCCTGAAATTCTGCTTCTTTCGCATTGTAGCCACTCCTTTTCCATATGTTCACTACTGGTTCTTATAGCTGATGCATTTATTATAAATAACAGCACTAAACCTTGAACAATCAAATCCCAGGCTGTAAGATGGCTGCATCTTTTACCCAGGTCACCTTATGATATCGCAATTTGTTTGGGTCCTTCCACAATAAGTACAGGGTAAAAAGTTGAACAGCCCAGTCAGTAGCAGTGAACAACTCAATACCGTCTCGAGTCTAACCACCTTTGCCAGGCTTTGGCAGGAATAATAGCAGCTAACTTTAGACCCAATAAGAGAATTAGGCTGGTGGTGCCCCTTACAGTAGCTGCGTAATAACAAGTCGCCTATCAGTGCCATGACAATAGCTGCCAGCGACTTCCGGCAGCTTCAAAAGCTAATTTCCCTGGCGCGACTCAAGTTACTCTTTGTCGTTGATTAAACCATGTCCCGAGTGCAACTAGAACAGAGGAAATTGAATGAACGAGCATAATTCTGGGATTCCAGAGATAGCAGGGGAAGGAGGGTAATGTTCCAAAGTTAAAAAACAATGTCCTTTATAATAGATATATGTATATGTGCTAATAAAACAGCATGCTTCATTATTCAGTCCTATTTGATAGCTATATGTATATGTTTCAAACTATTTAGTGGCCAACTTGTACAAAAAAAAATGAATGTATAAAAGTAAATGTGGTATCTAGCAGAAGGCTTCATCATTAGTCCTATCTAACAAATATATGTATACATACATACGTGATAACATAGCATTAGGCTTCATGCAGCTAACACTCATCTACAATTCAAATAGATAATATCTCAGGGACAGTCCTCAGACTGAGTCATAAGGTGATAAAACACCCCCCTGTAGAATTTACTACGGTGGTTGGGCTGAGATAGAATGAGACTGTAATTCGCGAAGAGTTGTGATCAAAATGAAGAAGGTAAATTCAATATATTTGATTTCACTTCTGGTTGTCAATATTTTTTGAGCGTTTACCTAGTTTCAGGGATGTAAGTCAGGCATGGGCAAAAATCAGGAAGCCATACATTTACTTGATATAAAAGCCTTCTATTTTACCAAACATCCCTCCTTACCACTCATATAAGGAAAGTACATGGAATTCAAAATTTTCAGAAATCAGGAAATCCTGATAAATCCTGAAGACTTACATCCCTGTAGTTTTGGTTTTATTAAGTCAATTATATCACCGTATATTGAAATGACCATGCCTTAAAGTTTTTACATTTGTATGCTTTTTACATAATATTTGTGTGAAAAATGATGCAAATTATCGACCACTATTTTTGAACTGGTCCTTTTTCATAGTTATTTTTTTTCTAAGGCAATGAAATATATACATGGTCACAGTTAATAGTCTATACCATACCCTACTTTCCAATGTACCACATTTGACCTACTAAGCACCTTCTCCCTAACAAGCCCCCCCCCTTTTTTTTTGAGCCTTTATTTCCATAATTTTGGGGGCAGTTCAAGTACTAAGTAAGTAAAAGTAATACTTTTTAAACACCCTGAGGGCTTCTTACGTCGAATACGGTATTTCTCGTTTATACTTGATAGACACTACAGGCATTTTCTCTATGTAATTGGTTTGGGTTTGCAGGAGTAAGTTTGACAGGTGTCCACTGTCCTATCACATGATCGCATACTGAATAAAACCATAGTGTTGTAGATTTTAATACAATAGTAGAGAATAGTCCTGTGAGACATGGCGCGGCGACTTGAAATCTTGTGTCTAGTTTCAGTTGGTGAGACAGATAGGGCATACTATCATCTGGGCTTTTGGTAATATATAGCACAAATTCAACCTGAACTACCCACTGCAGCTAAGTACTAATAGTCTGTAGACTGTCCATTCTGCATGCACCTCACTCAGCTGCCACAGGGACCTGTCTTATTCAATGTTCAATGCCATAGTCAACAGGTGTGTCATTATGAGTGTACACTCTCTCATATTGCCAGAAGCCTGCTCTGCCTCCCCGCCCCCCCCCCCACCCACACACACACCCAACTGCCAATCACTTGTAATAGTCTGTACCTCATCACGGGCCAGTGGTCAGCAAACCGGCCAGATCACTGCACCTCTCTGTAGAGGGGGAGCACAGTGTAAGTACCTCGGTGTACATACATGTTTTCAGTGTTCCACAAAATCGTTTATATTATGAAAGGAGTAATCAAATTAATCTTTCATCACCAATAGTAGATACATATTCTGAGAAAGCATTATTTCAATGTAAACTAAAAATTTTACACAGAAAAGAATGTAGCAGTTCCACAAGGTGGCCTTACACTTCAACCTCCTCTGATTTACAAAAATGCACATATGGCAACACACACTTTAGCACTGATTTCTCCATAGAGATCTTTGACAGTGAATACTTTGTTCAAATACAGAAAATATGATCCAATTGTACCATAACCCACTGAGATAAAACCTGTACTACATATATATAGTAGTTTCAAAACGAACAATTCTAAAACAAAGGCTACAGGGATGCATTTCTGAATCTTAAAATGCTCTAATGCTAATCTGCCATAGGGCTCCAAATGATGAAATGTCTTATCTGCGAATAAAATCAAAAGTGTGAGATATATTCTGAAAATTCCTTCACTGATAAGTAAAGTACACACACTGTTGTTATTACATTAGAATAGTGAGCAGGAATAGTCCATAGCAGAGGAGCCACAAACAAAAATAGATTGCAAGGCCTCCCTATCCCTTACACCGTGGCGACTGTGAACCATACACTAGTCTACTCATCTCACGAGTAGTACTCACTAGTCGCCGCGCTAACAAGGATTGCTGATATCATGAGACTATTGTCGTGAGTGACTGAATAAGCACCAGGGGGCTATAGATTTGGAGGGGTAACTACGAGGGGATACAGCAATATTAAAAGTAGATTTAGATGCATCAATACAGAATTTTATTCATAGAACCACAAATAAGGAGTTTTATGTTTAACCTTTGAATTAGCTTGAAAGTATGGTGTATACTCACAGTTTCAGCTTGCTGCACCAGCCGCTGTTCTGTGTCTATACAGTTACGCACCACGCGCACAAAATTCATGGGGTTGTTGCTGTACATTTCCTGCAGAATAAAATATATTGCCATCACTTTGAATCATACTATTCACACATTTTACACCCAAATACATTTTCATAATCAAGATATGAGGTTTTTTTTAGGTAACAAGAAGTAGAACTATTATAAATGCTGCTCCCTCACCCTGAACTGCTGTGACGTCTCCTGTAGCTTCATTTTGATGAGGAACATCTCCTCTGAGTTCAGCTCGGCTGCCTTCTCATCCAACATGCGCAGCAGTGTGTCCCGCAGCTGGGACGCAAAGTGTTCATGTTCCTGGTTGTCCAAGTCGATGTCACGCCTGGAAGAAACAGACCATGTTTATGTTGGAATCTATATATCGTCTATATGCTATGCCATCCATGGCCTACATTCTGGGGAGGAGCAGTGACGCTTATCTCCTCACTCATATGAACCCTCCACAAGGGTTAGATATAATAGGATATGTACTAAAAAAATGTGTTAAAACCTTTATCAGATAAGATCTAGATCCCCTACAGCAAAATGAATTACAAAATCTGAAAGATATTCAAAACTTCCTGTTATATTGCCTATGTAATTTGACCCTTTGCAATGTCCCTAGTTCTGATCCTGAGAATTATGCGCCCTTATATCTTAACATAGGGATAAATTATCTCTCTATTCGTGCATAAGCTGGGGCTCATATAGTCTTTGTGAGTAAGCTGTCGTTTATGTACAGCGCTTCACCTAATGATAACACCCCTCCTTGGGGTTTGAAACTTTCTTTTTTTAAGAGTTAAGATGATTTCCGTGATTTTGGAGACCCTTCAATCTTAGCTAGAGAGCTGCACCATTAGTAGGCAATGCTACATGTCAAATGTATATATACCGACTTAGCTGGTTTGTATATCAGCCAATAGAATAATCCACACTCTTCACTGCGGTCCTCTGGGGGGGGGGGGGGGCAGTTGGTACCCATCTGTTAGCTGTTATCAGTGGTAACCACTGGTAATCACCTTCAGCAATGGCCAGCAATGGCCGCGCCCACACAACATTCCACTACCTCGGTATAGGAGTTCATTATGCTACTGTATTCAGCATATTTTGAGTCTTACACTGATTTCTGTGCTGCCCCCAGGGCCTCTACATATATAGGGCTGACCCGGGATACATTATCAACCAATCAAATAGTTCCCTCCATTCACTGTAAACCTTTTTGGGTACATTATGTAACACCTGGTACCCATCATGCAGCTGTTATCAGTGCTTATTACACGATTTCTTGGATTTTGGGTGCTTTTTCTGGATATCCCCATGCTGATACCTGTCGATATTGCACACCATGATGCATGCATCATGACATTTGTAAGGTGTGCCTGATATCCATGGATAACAGGCACTAGTGCCTGATATCCATGGATATCAGCACACCTTACATGTCATATGTCACATGTTAAAACCCACGAAATATTCCAGGCCAGGGTAGGGATCGAACCTGCAGTCTCACATCCCAAATCCAACTCCATATGCAGTGCGCCACAGGGACTGACGAGATACGCTCTGTTCGAACCACGTCTGGATATGATACAAAGCCGTGTGCGCTGTCGCTGTCCTCTGCCGGGCGACGAGGTGTATTCTACACAAACATAACAGCGAGACGCACCTTTTTTTCGCCATGTGCGCTGTCGCTGTCCGCTGCCGGGCGCTGAAGGAGGAGACGCCGTGGCCTAGCGGTTAGCACATCGCGCTCAGCCGTGGGAGGTACATGGATCGAGCCCCGGTCCGGGCGCATCTTTTTTCGCCGTGTGCGCTGTCGGCTGTCCGCTGCCGGGCGACGAGGTGTTATACACAAACATAACAGCGAGACGCATTGAAATCTTTTTTTCGCCGTGTGCCCTGTCGCTGTCCGCTGCCGGGCGACGAGGTGTATTCTACACAAACATAACAGCGAGACGCATTCAAATCTTTAGCCGTGTGCCGCTGCCTGTCCGAGCCGAGACGGGCGCTCTCGCTGTCCGCTGCCAGGGGAGGAGGTGTATGTACCTGTACACACACTACGGCTGGCTTCGAGTCCCGGGGAAGGATTTTTGTTTTCAACTTGTTTTTATTGATATTCTATTGATTATTTATTGATTTTTTATTGATTAATTGTGTAATAAAGACAGTAAGGAATGGGCTATCGGGCACCGAGTTCAGTGTATCGTAGGATATCGTAACGAGTGGCCTACGGCCTACGGCCACTCGTTACGATATCCTACGATACACTGAACTCGGTGCCCGATAGCCCATTCATTACTCTCTTATTATCACGCCAAGTGCCAGAGCAAGCATGGCGGACACACGGGACCTCAATACTAAGCCATATAAAAGAATATATTCACTGTGTTGGAGCACAGGCAGCCCGGGTGTCGGGTTGCTGCTCATAACTGCAGACCTCACAGTCTCCCTGCCATAACACTGCTACAACCTTTACACACCCATCCACTGATAACCTAACAGTCTCCCTGCCACACCACAACACTGCTACAACCTTTACACACTCATCCACTGATAACCTAACAGTATCCCTGTCACACCACAACACTGCTACAACCTTTACACACCCATCCACTGATAACCTAACAGTATCCCTGTCACACCACAACACTGCTACAACCTTTACACACCCATCCACTGATAACCTAACAGTATCCCTGTGACACCACAACACTGCTACAACCTTTACAGAACCACTGATAACCTCTGAGTCTACCTGCACCATCACAAACTCAGGGCTTGGCAAATCCCAGTATTTGGCAGAATTAATGTAAATACAGTATATACTATAATAAAACCTTGTGACAAAAAGCTACATGACTACCGTAAACTCCCGCGTATAAGACGCGTCTTATACACCAAACAAAAGGCTGGTGCGTCTTATAGCTTAGTCTCAAGTTGGGGGTGTGTCTTATACGAGGGGTAATTTTACTATAGAACAGTACTGAATTTACAAAATTAAGCCCTAAGAAAATGCCTTTGCTAAGTTTGGGGTGCGTCTTATATGCGCACCGTGTCTTATACGCGGGAGATTACGGTACATCCTGTCAGGTAATAATTCTCTAGACCTATCTGCACTGGTGCCATCAGAACCACCCGACACCAATAGAGCTGTGCTTGTTGGACATGACAGATAGTATTTTGGTGATATGGCGTCTGCTGCCATGGCATAATGAGTACATGCAATCATGCTATCTCCCCTAGTGGTGTAAGACCCCCCCCCCCCCCCATTCCTGCATGTTCATTTTACAACTACCATACAGTTTGTTATGTTGTATGAGGCAGCAGTTAATCTGTCACTGATACAGTTTGTTATGTTGTGTGAGGCAGCAGGTAATCTGTCACAGATACAGTTTTGTTATTTTGTATGAGGCAGTAGGTAATCTGTCACAGACACAGTTTGTTATGTTGTATGAGGCAGCAGGTAATCTGTTACAGATACAGTTTGTTATGTTGTATGAGGCAGCAGTTAATCTGTTACAGATACAGTTTGTTATGTTGTATGAGGCAGCAGTTAATCTGTTACAGATACAGTTAGTTATGTTGTGTGAGGCAGCAGGTAATCTGTCACAGATACAGTTTGTATCTGCATTATGAGGAACCAGGTGATCTGTCACAGATAGAGTTTGTTATGTTGTATGAGGCAGCAGGTGATCTGTCACATATACAGTTTGTTATGTTGTATCAGGCAGTAGGTAATCTGTCACAGATACAGTTTGTTATGTTGTATGAGGCAGCAGGTAATCTGTCACAGATACAGTTAGTGTCTGCATTATGAGGCAGCAGGACACTCGGCGTCTGCATTATGAGGCAGCAGGACATGGGACATGATCAGATAATCTGTTACAGATACACCTTATAACCAACACCTTATATGCCTGGGGGGTGCACACCACACAGAATGTGTTTTTGTACCACAGCCTGAGGTACCTCCCATTTTCTTTACTGTTTGACAACAGACATACAAGATCACTCCCAACAGTGACTTTTACTTTCAGCCTGTTGATGTTTTTCTACTCCATCTATGGCTGCCCATGGTATCCTCCTGGGCATACTACCATAAATTCCTTCGTAAAAGCCGCAGCTTGTACCAGAACCCAACCCAGCAGGTTGGAGGATGGGTGGGGGGTACAGGTCAGATCTGACATATAGCCAATATTTTCGTAACTGTTCCAGCATCACGGGGGGGGGGGGGGGGTCGGGGTCCGGGGCCCCTAGGACACCATCGATTTTTGAATTTTGAATATCCAATCATGATAAAAATATGTTATATCAGTTTGAAAATATTTTAATTTTCCACATTTTCATATGAGGGTGCGGCTTATACGAGGAAATTTACCTATGTCCATTTGATTCTCACATGATGATGGAACTATATACAGCCTGTATATAATTATAATTAATATGTGATGTGGCTGGAACTATTCACCTACATTGTATGTAATTCTACCTGTGATGTCACAGTAAACATCCCTCCAGTATAAAAGGGCTGTAGTTCAAGCTAACCGTTAATTGGTCGGGACAGCTCATACGGGACACTCCACGCTGGGAGGTCCCAGAATTTTAAACTTCTCTGGCCATTTTTCTACTACCGTAATCTCCCGCGTAGAAGACGCGGTGCGCGTAGAAGACGCTCCCCAAACTCAGGGTATGCTGGTTCGCGTAGAAGACGCATCCAACCCCTCTGAATCGATTTGTAAAAAAAAAACGTACAAGACGCCCCCCCAACTCAGCAGGGGGGGGGGTTCGCGTATAAGACACACCCCCCACCCCTATGTGAGTTCAAGCTGTCATCGGCACACGGTCAGCGTCAAACCCGCCGAGCAAATCTACAGCGACCGGTCTGCCGCGGCGCTGGCGCTATGAGTCGATGCTGTCATCGGCACACGGTCGGCGTCAAACCCGCCGAGCAAATCTACAGCGACCGGGCTGCCGGCTGTCATTGGCACACGGTCGGCTTGAACCCGCCAAGCGCGTTGACACCTCCCGGTCTGCCGCGGTGCTGGCGCTATGAGTTCAAGCTGTCATCGGTACACGGTCGGCGTATTGTCCGCTGAGCGCCTGTACACCGACCGGGCTGCCACGCTGCTGGCTATATGAGTTCAAGCTGTCATCGGCGCATGGTGGGCCTTATCCCCGGCGAGCGCGTCGACACCTCCCGGTCTGCCGCGGTGCTGGCGCTATGAGTTCAAGCTGTCATCGGCGCATTTTCCCAAATGAGATGTTGGAAAACCCAGCGTATAAGACGCACCCCCAACTTGAGGAAATCCTATAAGACGCACAAGGCATTTGTTTGGCGTAGGGGACGCGTCTTGTACGCGGGAGATTACGGTAGTTGTAATGCTGTAACTCTTACAAAATGGGTAAAAACCCATTTCTACATCTAAGGCGAAGCCTAAATCTAAAAACCAGAAAAAATCGTGAAGAAATCAGACCAGATCGACCAATTTAAGGAGCTTGAGCAGTGTTGAATCTCTACAGCTCATTGCCGTATATTGGGGACCAAAAACTTAGTTTTTCCTATTTTTGCACCTTCAAAATGGTGCTGTGTCTCTCATAGTTGGCCGATCTACACAATTCTTCACCATGTAAAAGTACACAATTAGGGCATTATTTCTAGATACCTCATTAAGTTTTTGGTGAAAATTAAAAATATTTTATCTTGTATCAAAGTGTGAGTTTCAGAAGCGAAAACCATGAAAAAACACCTACTTCTCCATCTTTAGGCTAAAATTACTATGAAAAAGTGAGTGATGACCCCCTATTTTCATTAATTCATCTCTTAGAGTGAGAAACAAGCTTTTTAAATATGTTTTTACATTTTATATGCCTCTAATAGTTCAAATTCTACCAAAAGATATGTATTTTTTTGAAAACTAACTAAAATCGCCATTTTGACCCGTCCTTTGATACAATTTTTCCCTATAGCATTTAACATGATCCCTATATATGAGAAAAAATGGAGCAAGAAAAAGAAAAAACATGGATTTTGTATCACATTTATGAGTTCTTTCAATATACTGGATAGCTTAGATATTCATGCATTTGTTGGGATTATCCATTGCGGTACTTCATGGTGACCTAATTCAACCTTGACCCCAATAACTGTGATTCAAGGTCAGACAGTGACCTACTTATACAAATGTAAGATATATGGTAACTAATATGATTTATATACTTCTGAAAAGTGTCAATGATATCTCTGACTTGGATTTGATGTCCCTGGTCCATTAAATCAAGATTTTGTTGTTTTATTAAGAGAGAAATCCATAATTTGCACCCAACCACCTGCTATTAATGCAGCTATTTTGCCCCAAATGGGCAGCAATTGGGCAGTATTTGCCCTGTTGTAATAATATGGCAGCTGAAAAAATTATCAAATATCTTCCAATTTCCAATAATTTTCAGTATAGATATTCAAAACACCCTATACAAGACTAGGGTTGTGAAAAAAACTAGGATATTTTATCATTAATTAGAAAAAAATAAGGCCGTCATGCTGCAAATGCACCAGTCCCCAATATAGAGGAACGGACTATAGTAGGTGAGTTGGATGGCTCATCTCAGCCTATAGCTATGGGGCTTGAGGGATTTAATTCTGTTGACCAGACGTTGATGGGGCTAGAGGAACGAACTTCCTTCATTGAGAAGCAGTTGGCAAACATTAAGTGAGTGAGTGAGTAATAGAAGGCTGAGAAACGTGCCAATGTTCAGGTCATATTCATGGCGAGAACAACATTACACAATTTCACAGAGGAATGTGTCAGTGCCCACGCATTTGTGCACCACACACATCCGAGGGGATAGGAAAGAGGAGATACAGACCCTTTTAAGTGGGCTAGGGAAGCCCAGCAAACATTAAGGGGTTGCTCGGAGCTGGCATAGCGGTGAAGAATGGAAAGGAAACTAACCCAAAGGACGGAGGGGCAGGTCAGGCTGAGAAACGTGCCAATGTTTACGAGTCTGACCATACGTCATCAAAGCGCTCAGTATCCATAAGATGGGGACGCGGTCGTCAACGTTCACCTAGCTACCCTGGTCTCCATGGCAGCAGTGCGTCACATCGCCATTTTGGATTGGGTCAGGCAGGACGCAGGAGGAGGGGTACATCTAGTTCTACTAATTCTTCATCTTCAACTGATTCTATGACCTCTAGATCATCTCACCATCGTAGGCACAGAAGTAGAGGTACATTTGATCAGAAAAACTTTTTGAAATGAGGTGAAAAGATCGATTCTATTGAGAAGTTGTTATTGGTGAACGTTTGCATGATCAAACAATTGTTGGAGGAGGGAGAAGACATTTTCAACGTTGTGAAGCACATGGAGGTGCTGGTTGAGAAATCTTGTACTAGAATTTATACAGTCAAAGCCTTGTCAGCATATGATAGTTCAGTAAAAACCAGAGCTAACCATGAGGGTGTCATGGCATTTAGTGATGTAAATACAGCAGATATCTTTGTATGATGGTACTATCCAAGCTCAGAAGTCACAAAATATTAAATCTAAGAATGGCCATAAGCCGTACTTTGCTTTCAATACGGCTGAGGGGTGCAGGAACAATCCTTGCCGCTATCGACACACTTGTTCTGTGTGTAATGCGGCTGGACATCCAGCAGATAAGTGTGCAAAATCTATTAAAGATTAGGAGTTTTCACTTAGGCTAGGTCCTATATGTAGTTCTGATAGTGTGATACCTTTACAAGATATAGTAAATATGGTAGACCTACCTAAGCCCCCGATTAATATCATTCCGAGTGATAATAAGAATAATGGTATTGTTAGAGTTGAGAATTCTTGTAATAATAACAAGAATTTATTCATCACTCATAGTGGTCCAGTACAGGGCGAAGTAGCTCTACTTTTTACGGTGGAATGTGTCAATAAACCTAGCAGCAGGGTTTATGATATTTGTGTGAATGGCGTATGTAAGTGTGAGCATTTTATTTTTGGTAAAAAATCACAAATATTGCCATGCAGAGTTGCAAGTTTTCTGAGGCAATCAGATCTTATTAATATTAATCAGATAGAATCTGATTTTTTTATGGTGTGGTTTCACTGAGGGGTTCAAAATAGTTGATCCCAATTGTGATACTAGTTATGATTGTAAAAATTACAAGTGCATTTTAGAAGGTAAATTCTATGATGAGATGTGTGGTATTATTCGAGAGGAAGTGGCTCAAGGCTTAGTCTCTCAGACAGAAGTAAAATCAACCTGTATCCATTCTTTAGGTGGAGTTGAAAAAATGGTAAACTTAGATCCATCACTGATTGTAGTATGCCAAAGGATATTTCCATAAATAATTTCATGAATACTACTTCGAAATGTTTCTCATATAACTCTATTAATACTGTAACATGTCAACTTGACAGAAATGATTTATGAGTGTGGTGGATTTAAAATCTGCTAATCGTAGTATTAATGTTGTTGGTCCACATGTAGGGTACCAAGGTTTCAGGTGGGATCTTGGCGATGGTGAAAAATTTTATGAGAGCAATCGTCTGACTTTCGGTTTGAAGTGTGCTCCTTATATATTTAATAGAATCTCTGATTTTATTACTGTAGTAGCCAAATTATACGGAGTAGAAAGAATAGTAAATTATTTAGATGATTTTATCATCATTGCGGCTACTGAGGATGAGTGCTTGAGAAAGAGAAATATTCTCATTGAGTGTATGGAGTTTATGGGATTTATTGTCTCAAAAGAAAAGGTAACCGAACCGAGTCAAATATGTGTTTTCTTGGGTGTTACTATAGATTCCACAAAAATGGAATTGTCTTTACCACAGAAAAAATTAGACAAAATGGAATTAGCTTTGAATGATTGTATGGGTAAAAGGTTTGTCTCCAAAAAGTTGGTGGGCTAATGTCTTTCTGCTCACAAGTAGTACGTGGGGGTAGGACTTTTAGCAGGAGAATATTTGATCTTTGTGCCAAAGCTAAGAATAAAGGTGTTATTAGATTGGATGAGGAAACTCAGAAAGATTTAAAGTGGTGGAAAGATTTTTGTGGGGTATTTAATTGTCGTAATATTATCTTAAACGACAATGAGGAAACACTAATGTATTCTGACTCCTCGATACAGGGTTTCGATGCTTGGTTTGGTAAGGATTACCTTTATGGTACATGGTTGGACTTGGATCCTTTGGATGATAAATGTGGTCATTTTACATCTTCTCCAAAGTTAGACAAATTAGAGGTCCATCACAGAAATATTAATGCTGTAATCTCCCGCGTAGAAGGCGCAGCTCGCGTAGAAGGCGCACCCCCAATTCAGAGAAGGCCTTTTCACGTAGAAGGCGCACCCATAATGGTTGAATTTTGTAAGATTAGTACTTTTCTATAATAAAAGAAACCCACGTATAAGGCGCACCCCCAACTCAAGGCAATGTCCCTCCCACGTATAAGACCCAGCAGCATTTTGTTTGGCGTAGAAGACGTGCCTTCTACACGAGAGATTACGGTGTATACGAATTATATCCGGTTATGATATGTATCAAATCCTGGATAAAGGATTATAGTAATACTAGAGTTCATTGCATCACTAATAATATGCAAGTATTAGCCATGTTAAATACTGGTAGGTCAAAAAACAAACTATGTATGGAATGGCTGCGGGAAATTTTCTGGTTTTGTTTTATTCATAACATTATCTAGGCTAAATTATAGAGGTGTCCCAAGGAAATGTACCAGAACTTTGAGTGATTATAACATGTTTTGTTGTATTTCCAGAACTGAGAGACCTGAGAGCGAAGAGAAGGAGGTTAGTGTATAGGGGTGTGGCTGATTCCACTAGGAAAACTCGAAGGCAACAATTCAGGAGGAAGACAAAATGAAACCAGTATCGGTTAGGAATTATTTGTCTGCTGTTTGGTACTATCAGAAGTTAAAAGGTTACACTGTTTACAGCAGCAATTTTATTGTTAAACAGGCACTCGATGGTATAGAAAGAAGTTGTAAGAACTTCTAAAACTGACCAGTATGGTAGAAATCCATATGTTGTATATTTGAAGAGGAATGATGTGTGGTGTGGTTTCACTGAGGGGTTCAAAATAGTTGATCCCAATTGTGATACTAGTTATGATTGTAAAAATTACAAGTGCATTTTAGAAGGTAAATTCTATGATGAGATGTGTGGTATTATTCGAGAGGAAGTGGCTCAAGGCTTAGTCTCTCAGACAGAAGTAAAATCAACCTGTATCCATTCTTTAGGTGGAGTTGAAAAAATGGTAAACTTAGATCCATCACTGATTGTAGTATGCCAAAGGATATTTCTATAAATAATTTCATGAATACTACTTCGAAATTTCCAGTGATTGTATTGAGGTCAATGTAAGAACTTCTAAAACTGACCAGTATGGTAGAAATCCATATGTTGTATATTTGAAGAGGAATGATAATGACTCACCTCTTTGTCCAGCTAAATACTTATTGAAATGTTTGAAAAGCTGCAAGTACAGCAGATTCTTATTCTCATTGAATTGTTCCCCGATACAGTACTATTATATCAATACCAGGTTAAAGTCTTTATCCATGTTATGTGGCATTGATGAAAAGGTGTCCACACACTCTCTACGACATGGAGGTGCAACCCTGTTAAAAAATTCAGGATTGGGTGTTAATGGTATTATGAGGCGTGCTAACTAGAAATCTAATGCAGTCTATAGGTACTTGCATGAGTCAAAAGATTCTCTTTTGGCTCTAGATGTAATGATTTAATGAGAATGGAGTATCCAATGTGTTTGGCGGTGTGTGTGTTTTGGCATGTATGGTTTTGATATGGACAACATCAATACCCACCAAACCCATTGTCTCCTTTATGATTCCACATGTAAATATTAATATATTTTATTACCGGTATGTAGATATTATTTATTACTCTACCAGTACCAAGCGAACATCATTAACTTATATATATGAACAAGTGTCAAGTAAGGCATTATATTTCAGTTCTGTTGCACTACCTCGGTGTCCTTTATATTCACACCTGCAAATTCAAGACGAGAAAAGGGAGCTTTTCATTACAAAACATAATGCTGCGGAAACATGCAACGTCAGGAAAGTTTGCAAAGCATTACTGGGCCATCCTATAGGAGTGGCAGGATGTGAATTTCTGGGTCAGACATAACTTTTCCTGTTGTTTGAATTTTATCACTGGACTGAAATAAAAGGGTGGTGTAAATTTTGCCTCATTTTTTTCACTGTCAGCCCACCCAATGCTACAGCGTCAGAAATGGATGTGCCTACGTAGATCTGTGAGACCTTCTTATCTCTAATTTTCTTTAAAAGACAGTCACACATATTACTTGATACATATACAAGTAGATTTCCCTATGATCATATCCTCCTGTGGGCCTGCACCTTTAGGAAAACAATTCTTGAGGAAACCGTGGAACCAAGACCCAACCTGTCATGGGACCATGGACCAAAGTTGGTGTCTGTCCCTGGACTTCCATAGGGAATTTGGTGCAGAATGGTGCTGGCACTGCCCACTGCGTGTTTACCCTAGCGGTGACGCCTGGTGTGAATGTGCAATGACGTACATGTAACACCCATAGGTGCTACGACCTACATACGCCAATATATGTGAACTGACTTGGGCAACAACAGATATCTGTACAAAAATAGCAGGTCAAATACACTGCTGTAGGAAGGGGAGGCAAGGGGAGTCCCCCCCCCCCCACTCCACTCACCAATGGCAAAGTGCCCATATAAGCATGTATGAAATCCTAGAACACCCCCATTCAATCATTTGCTTCCCCGAAATGGTTTTGTTACCTGTCTGATTCTGTGTATGCGGGTGTAAGTGGCATGGAATACCGTGTTGGACGAACAGTTGCATTGTTTGGCTATCAAAACCTTAATGCAAATTTGTGTGGGTGTGGCATTTCTCTACTTTCATCACGTTTATTCTGCTAATTACGAGACTTTCTTTATCTAGCTTTTTTCACCTTTTTATCTTCGGATGTTAGTTTAAAGCAAGCAAGCTTCGTTAAGTTCATATGTGTGACGTTTTCTTCAATACATACTCGTCTAGTATCAGTAGAACTAAGTCTAGGCACAAACTTTCGAAGAAGCAAGTCTTTTTAAAGTACTTAAGAATAATTAAACTTGCAGTATACATGCCTACCGTAAATCCTTGCAGAACCAGATGGAGAGAGGGAGTTGCAAGAAAGAATTCGTCTAAAATCCCTATGGCCATATACTACAGGGTGTTGGAAGGGCTCGGTGGGCACTTAGATTTTTTTTAAAAGTCTGTTTATTTATACTGGCACAACATGGTGGATCCAGAACGTCCCCTATTCGCAGCGGGCCGATGTTCAGCTTTCACTGCATCCAGGATGGACTCCTGCTCGCCCATTAGTAGTCCATCCTAGATGTACTCTGCCTAGCCAATCAGCGGCGGCCTGCTGCCCCGCACTCTGCGGCCGCCTCACCGCCCATCTTCTACACCTTAGATGTACAATCACTGCTTTGTACATCTGGGATGTAGAACATCAGTTTTCTACACCCTAGATGTACAATGACCACTTTGTACATCTCGGATGTAGAAGGAACATGTTCTACACCCTGGATGTACAATGGCGCCTTTGTGCATCTGGGATGTGGAAGGAACATGTTCTACACCCTGGATGTACAATCCAGGCAATGTCACATGTCATTAAATTTCTATTTTCCCATGTCTTTGTCACTAAGCCTCATGTCACATGTTCAAAATAAGACCATGGCTCATATCACTAACTTTTTACTCCTCCATGTCCATGTCACTATTAAGGGAGTGATCATTTTTTAACAACAGGGGGGGGCTGGTGGGTTTGCGCACGGACACCCGAAAAAAGAAATTTCGACTTCCCCTCTCGAGGGGATAAAATTTTTTCGCCCCCCCCCCCATAAGGGACAAAAATCGCGCGCGAACGTCCCCTTTTAGCCTATAGTAACGTGCGGGGTTTTCCACTGAAAACAAGTGAAATTATTTTGACCCCCCCCCATCGGAGCAATTAAATAAAAATCCTGACCCCCCCCGGGCAAGGGGTTGAAAAAATTCTGACTCTCCCCTCAAACCCACCAGCCCCCCCCCCTGTTGTTAAAAAATGATCACTCCCTTAGGGGGGCATGGGGAGACAAATAAATGTTGCCCCTTTTTTTGCTAAAAAGGGGTGAAACTTTTAAACCCCCCTGCAAGAGCGCCATCCTCCCCTTTTATTAAAAATGACCATTCCCCAAAAACTTCAACATTTTTTAACCCCCCACCCCCGTGGTCATTTGAAATTTCTGGCCCCCCCCCTTCCAGATCACACCTCCTCGAGGTGTGAATAAATTTGCAAACCACACCTCCAGGAGGTGTGAATAAGGGCATACCTCCTCGAGGCGAGATGAGGTACACCTCCTCGAGGTGAAAATAAGAATCCTTATTCTCACCTCAATGAGGTACACCTCCTCGAGGTGAAAATAAGAATCCTTATTCTCACCTCGATGTGGTACACCTCCTCGAGGTGAGAATAAGGCCACTGCTCGCACCTGCGGCCGCAGGCGCAAGAGCAGGGCAGCAGGCCGCCGCTGATTGGCTAGGCAGAGTACAGCTAGGATGGACTACTAATGGGGGGCAGGAGTCCATCCTGGATGCAGTGAAAGCTGAACATCGGCCCCGCTGCCCCCTATTCACATGGCGCCATTGGCATTTGAATTTGACTTAAGTACAATGTTTGAAGAGAGATTGGCAGTGTTCTTTGATCCAAAAACAAAACATATATCAGTGGGACTTTAGATCCATTAAGAGTCAGTTAATTTTATAAATCTGACCCAAATCCAGAATGTCAGGGTGCATCTTATACGCGATAATTTTCGGTAATTAAGCAGAGAAAAAAATTGTTTAAAATTGAAGGGTTGGGTTACAAGTATGACATAAGACTACCCTGACCTAACCCTCGAAATGGTGTTGGGCTTTCAGGTGGGGTTCTATCTATATGTAGCAAATTATCGGAGATATTTCTTGAATTAACCTTAAGCAATAGAACTCTGTATCTCTCATTTTCATTATATGAAATAATAATATGACACATAAAGATGTGACTTACCAGGGCTGGCTCTCTATCCACTGGGCAAAGAAGTGGCGTACTTCTAGCGGGAAGTGCACACCATACACAGAGCGCACCTGGCGCAGTGGCTCCCCCTGCAACTGTTGGGCCTTGGACCACAGGGACATCCTGAAACAGACAAGGTTGGCACACATTTACTACAGCTTGGACCACAGGGACATCATGAAACAGACAGGGGTAGCACATAGTAAGTGCAGGCCGGACCACAGGGACATCCAGAAACAGACAAGGGTAGCACATACCGTATTCTCCCGCGTAGAAGACGCGCCGCGCGTATAGGACGCACCCCAAACTCAGCAGAGGCATTTTCGCGTATAAGACGCACCTCTTAGGTACCAATTTTGTAAATCCAGTACTGTTCTATAGTAAAATTACCCCTCGTATAAGACGCACCCCCAACTTGAGAGTATGCTATAAGACGCACCAGCATTTTGTTTGGCGTAGAGGATGCGTCTTATACTCGAGAGATTACGGTAGTAATTGAAACAGACAAGGTTGGCACACATTTACTACAGCTTGGACCACAGGGGCATCCTGAAACAGACAAGGTTGGCAAACAGTTTTTGCAGCTTGGACCACAGGGACATCCTGAAACAGACAAGGTTGGCACACATTTACTACAGCTTTGAGTGACCACAGAGACATCCTGAAACAGACAAGGTTGGCACACGTTTACTACAGGTTGGACTACATGGACATCCTGAAACAGACAAGGTTAGCACACGTTTACTATAGCTTGGACCACAGGGTCATCCTGAAACAGACAAGGTTGGCACACGTTTACTACAGCTTGGACCACAGGGTCATCCTGAAACAGACAAGGTTGACACACTTTTACTACAGCTTGGACTACAGGGACATCATTAAGTAGACAAGGTTGGCACATATTTATTCAAGTCGGACCACAGGGACATCCTGAAACAGACAAGGTTGGCACACATTTATTTGTGTCCTGGGAGGTTGTAACTGGGCCTCAGAAAGAGAAAGAGAGGCCAGGTTCCCCTTTCAAGAGAATTCCGATCCCTGAAGCACATTAAAAAGAACCTAGCAAATTAAGGAAGGTTTTGTGGCTTTTAAGGTAAAACGTCAGTATTTGGCAGAGGTTTTTCACCATGCACAAATACGTGTCAATGTCAATGTATAACTTTACTTTGTTCACCAGTTTCCTATAAGGAGACACTAGAACTCGAGGCTGACCATACTATCCCACACACAGATAGTCTCGTGTTGCCAGCTGTCAGGTGTCTGACAAAAGTTCAGGCCCAGCTTGTCTGACACCAGAGCACATCGTGTCCTCTACATGGACGTCGACTTCTGACACCGACTTACAAGGGACAGACCAGAGGTCTTGTTGGACATCTTAAAGAGCCAGTGACAAGAAGTTTATGTATTTCACTGTCCTATCCACCATAAAGAATATGTATATTACATCCAGTTAGTGTATCTAACACTGGACAGAGCTTCACCATTACAACCATTCCGAACTGCCTCAACACACACCATCCAGCTATCTCCTTCATCTAGCCATATTGTGACGTCACCGCGGGCAATGGAAGGCCTAGTGGGAAAGGGGGAGGGTATAGCATATATACCGTAATCTCTCGCGTAGAATGCGCAGCCCGCGTAGAAGGCGCACCCCCAACTCAGGGAAGGCTGGTTCACGTAGAAGGCTCACCTATCTCCCCTGAATTGGTACTGTGAAAAACCCGCGTATAAGGCGCACCCCTAACTCAGGAGGCCTGGTCCACGTACAAGGCACACCTTGTTCACGGACCACTTACAAGGGGCTCCTTGTAGTTGGGGAGAGCCTTAAATAGGTATCAAGTTTCGTTGTCTATGATGCTGATCATATAATATTTTTAATGCCACAAATGAGGTGTGACCAGAAGTAGATCTTAACTGTAACATTGTATCATCATTTATTTTTTGTTTCTTTTCTTTATTTAAGCATTCCATCAATTTTAAGGCATGTTAGGGAATGAATTTAAATCATCACATTATCTAAACATGGTTTGTACATCTGTTCTTGAATCAAATATATAGCAAGTATATAGGAATGGGATAGTGGCTTCACCTGGTGGCAATTCTTGGAATCATCCATGCCTATACACTTGCTATATATGATAAAGTGATGATTTAAATCATTCCCTAACATGCCTTAACATTGATGGAATGATTCCTAGAATTGCCACCAGGTAAAGCCACTATCCCATTCCTATACACTTGCTATATCTTTGACTCAAGAACAGATGTTCAAAACTATGTTTAGATAATGGGATGATTTAAATTCATTCCCTAACATGCCTTAACATTGATGGAATGCACAAATAAAGAAAAGAAACACAATAAAATCTGATGATACAATGTTAGAGTTAAGATCTACTTCCGGTCACACCTCATTTGTGGCATTAAAAAAATTTATATGATCAGCATCATAACCATTTGAATAATGAAGAAACCCCTCGTATAAGGTGCACCCCCAACTCAAGGCAATTACCCTCTTGCATACAAGACCCACCCACGACCTGACTCATGTATAAGACGCGCCTTAGACGCGGGAGATTACAGTAGTATCAACTAACCTGATCCCCCAGGCTGTAGCGCTAAATGACTACTCACCCAGGTATCATTCCAGACTGAAATGACCTTCACACTAGACCTACCGTAGTTGTGTATATCAGCTAATTACTTAATTGCTTTACTGCCCACTTTGATATAGATAAGAATCTGATTGGACTTGGATGTGTATTGATACCCTTCAAACTTCTCCCACCCCATTATTAGTATAATACACATAGCATGGACGTGCATCTCCTGACTGACACCATTGACTGATGAGAAAGGCCCGACCAAACTACTAAGGGCTCGGTCATATATGGAGGATTATACAGTAGGTGATATCTGTCTGTAGTGTAGGTACAGGCCATGGGCGTGGAAAGCAGGGGGGACATGTCCCCCCCCCCCACTTTTGGCCAACTCCTCAAAAGGTCAACACTAAAAGGTCAAGTAAAGTTGTTTTTTTTTTAACAATTTAAACTTTTATTTGACCAAACAATTAATTTGACATTGGACAATCACAGAATAACTCACCCATGTTTGGGGATATATAGGGTTATACTGGTCAATAAAGTTAATGATAGCATCATCAGTAAACTGTTTTATGTATGCTATCATGAAATAATATAATCAAAAAATATCGATGAAACAAGTAGGCCAAGAATAACATATTAACGTCGAGAGAAGGCAAAGCAACCATCATTTTACAATTATATCAGCATGACTCCCTTTAAAAAGAAAAATATTAACAAAACTGATAGTAATAAGATAATACAACTGGTCATTTAAGAAATATTAGGTAGGAATCGATGCTATCATATCCAATTTGGCCCTGTTTTTAAACATGTCATAAGTATCTATATTTCTTACTTCAGTGCTAAGACTATTCCAAATGAAAGCAGTGAGTACCATAGGAGATTTTTCAAATGCTGTGCACCTGGGGGTTGGGTAGTTCAATAAAGGTGCTTGGTTTAGCCTGGTTTGTCTTACTACTGGTTTGACATATTGTCCTAGTTTAGATCTTTTGTAGGCAAATGACTTAATATGAAATAATCTCCTGTTTTCAAGTGTAGGTAGACTGGCCTCTTTATGTATCTGTACAGTTGGAGTCAAAATATGGAGAGACAAACAGGTCTTAATACACTTGTTCTGCATTCTTTGCAGCTCCTCCAGGTTCATAACACTGGATCCCATATATAGAATATCGCAGTAGTCGATTATAGGTAACATATAGCTTTTGTAAATTTTTAACCTGACTCCTGTTGACATATATTTCCTGGTTTTATATAAAAGAAAAGACTTATGGCGCAGCCTGTTTATAATATTTCTAACATACATGTTGAGATTTAGCTCTTGGTCCAGGAGTACACCCAAGTATTTATAAGAGACCACATATTTTAGAACCTTACCATTCAATTTGATTTTGGGCTTCCGGAGAAGTGAGGTCAAAAATTGCAGAAAACCCCCCTGGGCCCGCAGTTTTCTCAATATTTGCCTTCCTATGGGCCCGGGTGGTCCACAGAAAAGGCTGAGGGCAATTTACCAGATTGATATTTTAGTCAATATAATCATGTTATATATCGTTGGAAAGGGAAAAAAATTTAACGTGTGATATACATCACATATGGCCCAGGTTTTGACACATATGAGTTTAAGTACAATGTATAGGAAGAAAAGATAAAAAATTCTGACTAGTTGGAGAGTCCAAGACCTACCGTAGGTGACTGGTACTATAGTGACAGTCTGACAGTTGTCAATGATTAAGCCTATGGAGAATGCATCCATTATCGCTCATATGTGTTCATTGGCAAATAACTCCTCTCCTGGCGAGTTAAGCATTGCACAATACCAGCAGGTCTTGAATAATGATCCATATTAACCATGAAAATGCATGAGACAGTGTAATTCTCCTCCATTTTTTTATAATCCAGCAGTTTCGATGGCGCCGTGAGTTGATCGTCTCGCTGTCCGCCATTTTGGATTTTGATGTTCTGTGTGCATGCGCGACCCCTCCTTGCCGGAAGTCGCATTTTCGACGGAGAAATGATAGATTATATCGATTTAACTTAAAATTAATGGCTTTTTGAATATAATCCATGCATGTTAGACAATATCAATCGAATTAAATCGAATACATAGCCTGTTTTTACATTTATATGAAAATTAAACCTTACGACGCACCACTCTGTGCACATGTGCGAACTCGCATGAGGATGTTCTACTGTGAGGGAGAGTGTAAAGACTAGTGCATATGGTACATATATAGTATGTCAGAGGGCGCACGTAGTAGCCAGTGTAAAGGCTAAGAGATAGAAATCATAACAGCCTGCGTCCTCTGACTATATTACTACGTACATAGAGTCCTACACTCGCCTTGCCGGAAATGCGATAGCCATATCAAACTTATCGCGATCTGATTTACAGGATCCGTGTATAAACGGTCTTAAACGAAAATTTTCCAACTTTTCCTGCATCTATCGCATTACATAAACGGTCTTCTGGCCTTACATACTGAAAAAAGGCGTCTTAATTGGACAATTCCCATAGGAGCCCATGTGTTATGTCTTTCGCGAAAATCTATCGCACAATGCTATCCTATGGAGCCTAGTTTTCGTCAGAAATTTAGTCAAACATGCCAAGTTTTTCCTTCAGCTTTTTTTTTCATAGCCCGGACCAAAATGCAGTAGAAAATCTGTATTTAAACAGTAGAAAAACAGTGTGGTGTGACAGTAGTGATTCAGTGTGAAAGCAGCATTAGAAACAGTACCATATCAGCATCTACTGGCATTCTACTGCTCAGCACACAGAACATGGCAGCAGTGATTCAGTAGCAGAACAGTAGTATTAGCAGCATGCAAGCAGTATTGAATCAGTTGTCCCAATTATGTAAATGAGATGGCAGCATTTAAACAGTATCTACTTATTTAATGCTGCATGACCATATATGGGGTTGGGGCAGTGTTCAATCAGCACTACTGCATGACTGCTGCTATAGCAGTAGATCATACTGAAAACTACTGCTGGGGGCAGGTAGAAGCATAAAAGGAGCAGCCGCTGCTTTAGTACTGGCACTACCAATGCCTTTCTAGGTGGTCCTTGCTGGGTTTGAACTTGGGATCTTCTGATTACCGTACCAACGCATTAGCCCCCTGAGCCACCATCCCATCAGATATGTGGAGCTGTCATTACTCCCTAGTAGTGCATGCAACTCATATAGGAGGGGGCAGTATTGATTCAGTAGTACTGGGTAACTTCTATCATAGAAGAAGGTAAGAGTAGGCATGTCTGATAAAGTACTGCTATAGTAGAATGCCTTGCATTTTATTGGTGTTAAGGTGATAAGACAGCAGCTTTGTAATTATCAATGATACATGTATATTATGTAGGGAAAAAAAGTGGCATGATGGTGACCAAAATAATACTTGATGATTCAGTACATTTATGCCCTACATAAAGTTAGTGACTAATTCCTCGCTTTCACACACCCCAACATCATGTGTATCCATTACTGGCACTCAATAACATAATCATATGCAAAGGTATAATTATGCTTTTCTTAACAAACACTGGATAGTTTCAGAATTTCATAACTGAATCTTTTGTTCACAATCATACTGACATTCACACTATGGACTGTCTCAGAAGCATCAGATCAGTAGTCCGGGAGGTAAACAATTTTTTTTCCAGGAATTGTTACCATCTACAGAAAGACTAAGATCTAAAGAAAATTTATCAACTTTCCATTAATTTATAGACCCCTTCTTTGTATAAGAAATTTCCACTTAAAGTTGGCCATTTTGATCGACCAAAAATGTTGAAAACCTGCCTCTAATGACCCAGCAGGAGCTGGGCCAATAACCTGGAATTCAGTCATTCTAGTTAAACTTGATATACAGGTAACTTAATTACAAACTGTCAGGGTTCGCTTTTAATACAGAGTGAAAACATGTTCTGGGCCCGCAGATTTAGATGTGGGCTCGTGGATTTCTAAATCTGTGGGCCAAGGTGGCCCATGGCTCAAAAAGTTAGTGTCTACCCCTGACCATTAGTTCTTGGCATGTTCAATTATTCTGGCTTTATTTTAGAGAATCATATTTCCCCTCCATGTCGCCTGAATGTCTGAGTGCTTTTAATAAATCTCAATACAGTATATGAGATAACGTCCAGGATAGTGTGTAACAAATGACCTGTCATATATATTCTCCTAGAATCTGAGTGCCTTTTAGTTAATCCCACCTCTCCGTACCAGCTAAGCAGAGTGTTTTGCAGAATAAAGATAATATAGAGCCATCACAATGTACATGGACAGGTAAATGTAGCTGGTGATCCTGCACATGCAGATTTACACTAAGTCAATTAGACAATAAGTGCTGAGAGGTGCATTAGTTAAGTACTGCTAGAGGTGTAGGACATTCATTATGACAGCTGTACGTGCAGCTCACCCCTGTCTGTCACCCCTATACCTCACACAGCACCATCGGCACACCTATCTCCTCACTGCTATCTCTGTCTCAATACTACATTGTCTTAAAAATCTCATATGCATTGAATTATAATTTCTGGGGGATATGGTATTTTGCATGGAGCAAAGCTACACCGTGCTCCACACTCGTTGTTCCTCCTGTGTCGGGAGACTGAGCTTGGTGCAGGGGTGGATGTGATGGTAATGGTGGATCAGGAGACTGAGCTTGGTGCAGGGGTGGATGTGATGGTAATGGTGGACCGGGAGACTGAGCTTGGTGCAGGGGTGGATGTGATGGTAATGGTGGAAAGAATAACCTTGGTGCAGGGGTGGATGTGATGGTAATGGTGGACCGGGAGACTGAGCTTGGTGCATGGGTGGATGTGATGGTAATGGTAGACCGGGAGACTGAGCTTGGTGCAGGGGTGGATGTGATGGTAATGGTAGACCGGGAGACTGAGCTTGGTGCAGGGGTGGATGTGATGGTAATGGTGGATCAGGAGACTGAGCTTGGTGCATGGGTGGATGTGATGGTAATGGTGGATCAGGAGACTGAGCTTGGTGCATGGGTGGATGTGATGGTAATGGTAGACCGGGAGACTGAGCTTGGTGCAGGGGTGGATGTGATGGTAATGGTAGACCGGGAGACTGAGCTTGGTGCAGGGGTGGATGTGATGGTAATGGTGGATCAGGAGACTGAGCTTGGTGCAGGGGTGGATGTGATGGTAATGGTAGACCGGGAGACTGAGCTTGGTGCAGGGGTGGATGTGATGGTAATGGTAGACCGGGAGACTGAGCTTGGTGCAGGGGTGGATGTGATGGTAATGGTGGATCAGGAGACTGAGCTTGGTGCAGGGGTGGATGTGATGGTAATGGTGGATCAGGAGACTGAGCTTGGTGCAGGGGTGGATGTGATGGTACCGTAATCTCCAGTGTATAAGATGCGTCTTATACGCCAATCAGAGGTCTACTGCACCCTATAGAGCCTCCCAAAAGAGGGGGTGCGTCTTATAGGCGGGGTACTTTTACTACAGAACAGTATTAAACCTTAAAAAATCAAGCCCCAGATACATCTCATAGGATCCGCTTCAACTCAGGGTGAGTCTTTTATGTGGGATGCGTTTTATATGCGGGAGTTTACGGTAATGGTGGATTAGGTAGATGGCGCAGGAGGTGATAGGATAACTTGTACCTTTAATTACACCCAGCCTCCTCACTGACAACCAGGCACATCCTACAACATCCTCAGGCAACTACATAAACTTAGCATAAAAAAAGACATATTAAAAACAGTCCTTCTACTCCGATGAGACACACAGCCATCTTTCCAACCAAAAAATAAAGACATGTCTCAACAAACTGAAACCACACGAGATGTGAACTAATCTGGTTGAACATATCATGTTCCAAAAAATAGAAAACACGTGATGGCTTTATGACAATGTTACTAATGGTAAGGTGTATCATGATATATTATAAGGGTACAATATGCATTACTCTAGGTGGGGCCTTATGACCAGGGAATATAATAACTCTGCATCTCTAATCCCTGTTCATTTTATATGGTAACCTAAAGGTGGATACAAGGGACTATTTTACAGTGTGAAATATCTTTTGAAGGAGGAATACCGTAGAAGGTTTTATGAAGCGTCTCATGATAGAGCAACATAGTGGTCAGGTTTATGAAGGAAATATCCAGTGAAGGAAGGATAGCATATATTGTGTAATGAGAGCAAGATATCTTTTGGTGTGGGTATAAGAGGTGCCTGTCTCTGATTGGTTACACTCATCCACCGAGCAGCCTATTTCATCTTGATCAAATTTGATTACGGAGCTCTCTAGAAGTTAATTACCCAGAATCTGTTACATCTCCAGTTGCTTGTCTTCCTATCAGGTTTTCTTACTAACTTGTGGATGTAATCTTGTAACAGAACAAGGTCTCTGTGGACCACTGGTGGTGGAAGGTCTCGGTTATACTTATGAGTATTGAGCGACTTGAATTCATTAGAATGTAAGGGAGCGATCATTTTTTAACAACACGGGGGGGGGGGGGGCTGGTGGGTTTGCACGTGGATGTGCGAAAAAAAATTTGACCCCCCCCCCCCTCTAGAGGGGGTAAAATTTTTTTGACCCCCCATAAGGGACAAAAATCGTGTGCGAATGTCCCCTTTTAGCCTATAGTAATGCGGGGTTTTCCACTGAAAACAGATGAAATTAGAGGTGTTGAAAAAATTCTGACCCCCCCCCCAGTCAAGGGGTTGAAAAAATTCTGACCCCCCTCAAACCCACCAGCCCCCCCCCCTGTTGTTAAAAAATGATCACTCCCTAACTTGACCTAGTTTTATCAAAGATGAAATTATGTTCGGCTCTGAACTTGAATGCCATTAAATTTACCTGCGCAAATGGAAAAGTGTAAGGCACAGAAAGTAAAGTATGAAAGTAGAGAGGAAGGCAATGTCTGTGTGTGGAGGGTGCAGAGAGTAATGTATGAGGACAGCAATGTCTGTGTGTGTTGGGTGCATGGAGTGATGTATGAGGACAGAGCAGGAGGCAATGTCTGTGTGTGGAGGGTGCAGAGAGTAATGTATGAGGACAGAGAGGGAGGCAATGTCTGTGTGTGGAGGGTGCAGGGAGTAATGTATGAGGACAGCAATGCCTGTGTGTCTGGGTGCAAAGAGTGATATATGAGGACAGAGAGAAGGCAATGTTTGTGTGTGTGGGGGGGGGTGCAGGGAGTAATGTATGAGGACAGAGAGGGAGGCAATGTCTGTGTGTGGAGGGTGCAGGGAGTAATGTATGAGGACAGAGAGGGGACAATGTCAGTTGTCAGTGTGTGTGTGTGGGGGGGGGGTGCAGGGAGTAATGTATGAGGACAGAGAGGGAGGCAATGTCTCTGTGTGGGGGGTGCAGGGAGTAATGTATGAGGACAGAGAGGGGACAATGTCAGTTGTCAGTGTGTGTGTGGGGGGGGGGGGTGCAGGGAGTAATGTATGAGGACAGAGAGGGAGGCAATGTCTGTGTGTGGGGGGTGCAGGGAGTAATGTATGAGGAGAGAGAGGGGACAATGTCAGTATGTGGGGGGGGGGAGGTGCAGGGAGTAATGTATGAGGACAGAGAGGGGGCAATGTCTGTGTGTGAGGGGTGCACGGAATGATGTATGAGGACAGAGAGGGGGCAATGTCAGTGTGTGGGGGTGCACGGAGTGATAGAAACAGGTATCTAACAATGAGGACAGAGAGGGGGCAATGTCAGTGTGTGGGGGATGCACAGAGTGATGTATGAGGACAGAGAGGGGGCAATGTCAGTGTGTGGGGGGTGCAGGGAGTAATGTATGAGGACAGCAATGTCAGTGTGTGGGGGATGCACAGAGTGATGTATGAGGACAGATTGATTTGATTGATTTGTGGGCAATGTCAGTGTGTGGGGGGTGCATGGAGTGATAGAAACAGGTATCTAACAATGAGGACAGAGAGGGGGCAATGTCAGTGTGTGGGGGATGCACAGAGTGATGTATGAGGACAGAGAGGGGGCAATGTCAGTGTGTGGGGGGTGCAGGGAGTAATGTATGAGGACAGCAATGTCAGTGTGTGGGGGATGCACAGAGTGATGTATGAGGACAGATTGATTTGATTGATTTGTGTTTTACAGCACTTTAGCGGCACTAAGTGGCTATCCTGTGCTTCACAGGTTGATAGGCACTATCAGCGGAAATGGTGGTATGATTTGTCTATGTGGGGGAAGTAATCATCAGGTTTCAACTAGATGTTATTGTACAGCCCAAGGGCTTTCATATATCCCAATATTTCCTCTGGTTTGTGTTTCTCGAATAGTTCTTTCAAGCTTGTACAAGCGTGGTATTGTGCCCTGTAGGGACACTGTTGGCAATCGATGAGGATGTGCTCCACTGTCAGGGGGTTCTGATAGCGGGCACACTTGGGAGGGTTTTCTCTCCCTATTCTGTAACCATGGGTCAGTCTTGTGTGACCTATTCTGAGGCAGCTCATAGTTTTCTCTTCATTTCTAGACTTGCACTTGTAGGGTTTGGTCATGTTGACCTTTGTTTGGATCTTTTGGAGTTGGTTTCCCACCTCTGCGTCCCATGATGTTTGCCATTTGTTATATATGTACTTGTTGATCTTGCGCTTCAGGTCGCTTGATGGAAGTGGCATTTCTACTACTGCCTGGCCCAAGGCATCCTTGGGAGCTGAGTCTGCTTGTTCATTTCCTTGAATCCCTACATGGCCAGGGACCCAATCATATTTTATGTTCTTTCCCTCCTCTGTTAACTGGTGGTGTCTTTCCAGCACTTTGTTTACTAGAGGGTGGTTCCATGCACCTGTTTGCATGGCTTTAAGTGATGACTGGGAGTCTGAGAGGATCAGATGGTCTTTTGCCTCTGAGGTTTCTACATGGTCTTGTGCAAGGTACAGGGCATGCAACTCTGCCGAGTAGATAGATGCTTCATCTGGAAGGCGTTCTTTGTAAGAGTCTAGGCCTTTTACAGCTGCTGAGGCTGTCTTGTTTGCCATATGAGATCCATCAGTGAAGATGGTCTCATAGTCCTTATACTCGTCGCGCAGTTCGTTGAAAGCTGCCTGGTAAGCAGTGCTTGATGTGTTTCCTTTTCTGTGTGGGACTAAGCTGAGGATGATTTCTGGTTGGGACAGTGTCCATGGTGGTCTCTCTGCAATGGTCAGTTCCATGACTTTGTTCAGATCAATGCCTGCTTCTTCCAGTGATTTTGTGACTCTCACTCCAAATGGAGCAAGGAACCACTTTCTCTTGCGGTCATATTCCTCCTGATATGCGGGTGTTTTGAGGAGTGTTGTTGCAGGATTGTTAGAGTTTGCTGCAATTCGAATTGCATATTGGAGAGATAGTTTTTCTTGCCTCAAGAGGAGTGGCAGTTCGTTGGCCTCTACTTCAAGGCTTTTGATGCGAGATGTCCTGAAGGCTCCCAGGCAGATTTGTAAACCTTGGTTTTGAATAGACTCAGCCATTTTAAAGTATGAGGGACTGGCTGCTCCGTAGATGGATAGGCCATAGTCTATCTGTGAGCGAACTAGGGCCCTGTAGAGCTTTAGCAGTGTGGCTTGTTCTCCTCCCCAGGATGGGTGTGCCACTACTCTTAGCAGATTGAGGGCTTTCTTGCATTTCTTGCGCAGGTATTCTATATGCTCTTTGAAGCACAACTTCCGGTCTAGGACCAAGCCAAGAAACTTGGTTCTTTGAACGACTGGAATGCGCTGAGAATTGTCTTTGTCCATGTATATGTCTGGTTCTCGTTCTGAGGTGGAATGGTAGTGGAAGTGCATGATGGAGGTTTTGTTCTTGGAGAACTTGAAGCCATTTTTGTCAGCCCACTCCATCAGTTTTGTTACACATAGTTGTAGCTTCCTCTCGATATGAGGACAGAGAGGGGGCAAAGTCAGTGTGTGGGGGGTGCAGGGAGTAATGTATGAGGACAGCAATGTCTGTGTGTGTGGGGTGCACGGAGTGATGTATGAGGCCAGAGCGGACAGCACTTCCAGTTTGTGGACAGTGCTTGGAATCCAGGGGCATTAGTGCTAGTTTCAAAGTGGGTGACGTTTTTTTTTACCTCTTTCAGCTTCACTTTTACATTTGACCTTTCAGGAGGTTGATCAAAACTTGGGAGGGGGTTCATGACTTGAGAGTAAGATGGTTGTAACTGGCATTTTGGCAAATTTGAGTTTTCTCCTGTTTTAACATCTATTGCCCCATTTATACCTACTTTGAAAGTAATGAACTTTGATATGTATGCCTACGGGCCCCAGTGCAACATTGCCTCTCCTGTAAACCTTGAAAAATGCAGTTACAACCTTCTTGCACCAAGGTGATGATGTGAGGACAGACAAGAGGATGGAAGCTGTTAGGGTAAGGAGGGTGGGTGTGGGACCTTAAAGGAAAAAACAGAAGCCACAAGGGAGTAAAACAGATTTTGCCAGGCAGCAGAAGGCAGTGTGTGTCGGGGGGGGGGCAGTGAATCTGTGTTAATGCCCCAAAATCTAGTGGCAGTTAAGATTAAAATCTGACGAATATCATGAAAATGACCTGAGGATTTATAATGAATTTTCAAGAAATAAATACCTCCATATAAGCCGCACCCTGATTTTGACCATTCTGTACCTCACATTCTGTAAGCCTCACCTTGGCTTTAGTTCTAGTATAAGCTGTGGCTTATATAAGAGAATTTACGGTAGTCTGTATATATATCCATCCTAGACCAAATTTGGTCACAGATGGTTTTCACAAATTGACGCACAGCGAAGGAAGACTCTGTATGTGGAATCTGGTTAGACACCCCAATGTGACTCTTAATCCATTTCCCCCTTTTACCCGCCATGCAAAATATATAGGCTAACCTTAACTCCTTCTCACACCACCAGAGGGTGCCTGGGGGTAGGTGATGCCATAAGGAAATACCTGTCACCAGGGCTGTCACCATGGACACCTGTAACCGTGGTTACCACATTGGTGTGAATTATTTAATGAGGTAGATATTGCCCCTCGGGCGACTTTCTTGCAGACACCTTCAACAGAGAGTAAGCAATACACTTTTCTGGTTACTACTTTGAGTTGACTCCAGTTAGTCTTATCCATATCATTTTTTTAGGAAATGAGCATGGGTAGAGGCCGAGTTGGGTGATGAGGTGGTGGGCAGATGTTACAAGTAAAATATTATTCCCCAAAAGAGCATCACATTTACAATAACAATCGAACTATTTGGCATCTGAGGCAAGGTGTGGAAACAAGAGAAAAGAGTCTTCAGCAGTGCCCCCTTTAGAAGCCATACCCTGCCCCTCCCCTCCACACACCACTACCACCTCTACCATTGGCTTCTTCACCTGTTGGAGCGCCCACCTGTCTGCCTTGTATCATTGTGATGGGTTCTACCTGGCTGCCCACCCTTCTCATCTTACCACGCCTCCAGGCTCCACTCACACCCAGCCATTACAAGCACACACTATTTCTACTAGCCTTTTTCACCTTCCTACTCAGCTCTGTCACTAACAGGAATTGCCTACAAGGGGGTGGGTATCCTATAATTTACAAGTCAGAAATCTAACACTTCAAATGTATGCTTCTCCAAAATAGCTGGTAGGATAATATGTGGTTCATATTCCGTCCAAGACAAGTTCACAAATGTTTTGTCTGAGACACATCCACATACTGACCAGCCTTACATAGGTTTGCATGTTTACAGAGAGAGAAGTGTCTGTAAGGCCTAAATCATTGTAGGATACAGATAGGTCAGGATTGGGAAGCTGTTTCCCCAAAGAAGCGTCGTTGAACGGATGGGTAAGTGTCTCCATGTCCCCTTTCCACCATCTTAAGGGGACATAATAGGGAGGGTTGACCAGAACACTAAAGCCTGTACGATCTAGGATAGGGGGCCTAAATGTTTTATACCAATGCCCATCATACACCATCATGACCGTATATAATATGTTTATAGATGTTTTCCCATATTGAGGTGTTTCCTTGGTTACCAAGGAGTTAGGCAGAATGGAATAAAGCATTCCTCTTTGGCTTGTTTTGCTTTGAACAGCACTATTTAGGCCCTATGTATATATTATGATATATGAGAAATTGAAAAAGGCGTCATTTCTGAGCTTTTTTTTTTCTTTTAGTTCCTATCCCAGGGGCGTAGGAAGGAAATTTTTATTGGGGGGGGCAGGGGTCTCGGTTGGGGGGGGCGGCTATATTTTTATATAGGGAATCACTTCATTATTGGGGGGCCCAGGCCCCCCTGCCCCCCCCCCCCTTTTCCTACGCCCCTGTATCCGTACTCCAATATTAAGGTATACAGAAACATTTAAACTTCCATAGTTGCCAAAAAACTGGTTTCTTTTCCAATTTTTCGATTTTTTTTTTTTTTTGTAACTATATTAAAATTCTTATGGCTACCTTTCTCAGTAAATACTACACGCTATTGTCAATATGGTGAAAAAGTGTTCACTGACCTGCAAACATCATCCTCCATGATGTATATGTCTACCATTAAAACTCACTGTAGCAAACACACGCACACAAGTGCCTGCATGCCTTGTTCTGGACTTTCAGCACATTTATTTCCCTAAAAATTGCACCCTAACTTAAGGGTTCCTATAAGGCGCTCCTGAGACTTGATATGGGCCGGTTTAGTACTTACGGGTATTCGATGTAGAATATCCTCGCCCAACCTTTGTCAACCCAATGAGATGCACAAGTGGCATGAGCTGTGGCTTATATAACACTTTACTGGGAACATTAATTATCACCTGTGGAGGTTAGATTTAGTTCATTCAACAAAACTATGGCAACAGCCACACAACAAACGGGGAAGGTGTTGATTGAAAATATCGAAATGGACTGAAGGCACTACCTGATGGGGATGGAGTCGGAATCGGCTCTGCATCTAATAGCAATCTATACCCCCCCCCCCCTAAATGAACGCAAATGACGCCATATAGTAAAATCTCAAATGTTTCAATGTCTAGGCCACCCTTCCAAATATACATTCGTTTCCTGTCCTTTCGTTGAGGGTGGAAATTTTATTTATTCCTATCTTTTTCTATAGTCTATATTTTTTTTCGGTCTACTCAGGCCTATCTTAGAACATGATACCAGATCATTCTGCCCTGCTTACCATGTCCTCTTGAAAAAAAATTCCTCTCTCCCTCATAGGGCTGAAAAATGCCCCCTCCCCTGGACAGCAAACAGGTATTTCTAAGGGTGGCAATTCATGTCGATGCTGGAAAATATACATGTATATAAGTGTGCTTCATGGAGGAGGGTTTGGGGAATGTGGTTAGAGCTTTGTTGTATATATACATGTATATAACGTGTTTGTGAGGTGTGCTTCATGGAGGAGGGTTTGAGGGGTGTGGTAAGAGCTGTGTTGTATATACATGTACAAAACGTGTTTGTGGGGTGTGCTTCATGGAGGAGAGTTTCAGGAGTGTGATTAGAGCTGTGTTGTATATACATGTACAAAACGTGTTTGTGAGATGTGCTTCATGGAGGAGGGTTTCGGGAGTGTGATTAGAGCTGTGTTGTATATATACATGTATATAATGTGTTTGTGAGATGTGCTTCATGGAGGAGGGTTTGGGGAGTGTGATTAGAGCTGTGTTGTATATATACATGTATATAATGTGTTTGTGAGGTGTGCTTCATGGAGGAGGGTTTGGGGAGTGTGATTTGAGCTGTGTTGTATATACATATACATGTATATAACGTGTTTGTGAGATGTGCTTCATGGAGGAGGGTTTGGGGGTGTGGTAAGAGCTGTGTTGTATATATACATGTATATAACGTGTTTGTGAGATGTGCTTCATGGAGGAGGGTTTGGGGGTGTGATTAGAGCTGTGTTGTATATACATGTATATAACGTGTTTGTGAGATGTGCTTCATGGAGGAGGGTTTGGGGGTGTGGTAAGAGCTGTGTTGTATATACATGTATATAACGTGTTTGTGAGATGTGCTTCATGGAGGAGGGTTTGGGGAGTGTGGTTAGAACTGTGTTGTATACGAGGACATGCATGTTCAGAATATCAAAAGAGAGAAATCTTAAGTATCATTTAAGGATTGAGATATTGATGATTTTAAGAAATAAATCTATTTTCTTTTTTAGATTGAAGGATATAGTAAAAAGAAAAGTCCTTTTTTATTTCACGCTAGGTCGAGACAGATGCAGCAATGCTGCAGTGAATTCCTTACTAAGCTATGATGAATATGATCGTAACACATTTTGATATAAAGATCAGAATTGAACAGATTTGGGCTAGATCCCTATGGCCATGCATAGTGAAAAAAAAATCATATCGATTTCGTTACTGGTGCCTTGTGAAGAACTATGACGATGTGGAGGGGCTATATACGTAATATGAAGAATGAAATAGAGTTTTAATTGTATGGTCAAAGTAGTATGTCAAAGGGGATTGCAGGTGGGGGGGGGGGGGTGGTATAAGGGTCAACTTGCTACATATAATCATACATCTAATAGCATTGGACTAGCTGAATCTATGTATGCACTGTGTATGCACCAAGAAAGCTTTGAGTGTGAGTTTTGAGTGTGATAAACTAAAATCTTAGTGTCAGAACCCTGGACACGTGTTACTTGTGCATAGGCTGTTCAGAGATGCCACTCACTGGCCGACAAAAACCAGGAAAACCGGACTTTTGGACACATTTTCCAGGAATTTAACATAATTTAATACAGGAATATTGGAATGAAAACCAGGAATTCCTGGTAAACCATGAAAAGTGGCATCGCTGGTTGTTAAACCTTTAAAGGCAGCAATTATTTTGAAATACTTTGCCCCTTCGTCATGATGATGCATGAATGCAGCACCGGTGAGTAAGGCGTTGTAGGAGTGTATTAAAGTTATGTATAGGAACACATGGTATTGGTGGTGGAGGGGTGGGGGGAGTAGCAATCATGGCATTCAGGCCAGTGTTACATGAGGTTGGTAAACAGCATATTTTAGGTGAAGAGCTGCAAGGTGAGTGTCCAGCCAGGGTACCAAGCTGTTATGACGTCTAGTGCTTTTGTTTTGGTGGTGGAGGACTGGGGTGTGTAGTAAAAGGCAATCAGGTCGTTAGGGCAGTGTTATAGGTAAGGTGTTCTATTTATATGAAGTCGGAGACAATATTGAGCCAGGGACAGCTTTCACTGGTGGAATACGAGGTGATTGGGAGGTGGGGGGGGGAGGGGTAATGTAGGACAGGTGCATGTATACAGACTATGGCTAAGACTCTTGTTTGTAAAAGGCGAGAATCTAAAATCACACCAATGGCAAACATGTTGAATAATAGGTCGGACTAACTGGGTCAGTAGGTTCACATTTATACTGTTTACGAGCTGGGCAAGAGTATCGATAACTTGAGTGTGAAATATATGGGTCTTAGTGTCAGAGCCCGGACTGAGTTTAAGGATTTTGTCAGGCTGCATATGTACTTTGAGTATGACGCTGTGGCTTTAGTATTTTTACCAGGGGTCAGGTACGATGAGAATAGTCTAGGTACTTCTGGTCAAAACCAATTAAGGGTGTAGGGAATGGCGTATTGAGGATTCTTTCCCAAGAGAAAGAATCCAATAACATGTTTGTGAGGTGTGCTTCATGGAGGAGGGTTTGTGGGGTGTGGTAATTAAGAGCTTTGTTGTATATACATGTATATAACGTGTTTGTGAGATGTGCTTCATGGAGGAGGGTTTGGGGATTGTGGTTAGAACTGTGTTGTATATAACATGTTTGTGAGGTGTGCTTCGTGGAGGAGGGTTTGTGATTAGAGCTGTATTGTATATACATGTTTATAACGTGTTTGTGAGATGTGCTTCATGGAGGAGGGTTTGGGGGGTGTGGTAAGAGCTGTGTTGTATACACATGTTTATAACGTGTTTGTGAGATGTGCTTCATGGGGGAGGGTTTGGGGAGTGTGATTAGAGCTGTGTTGCAAAGTTGCCTCCGGCCATGCCTGTGCCACACATTGAGAGTGTCAGTGAGGCAAATAGACATGGATATTTCAGGCACCATTACAGATATACACTTACGTGGGAAGACATATATACATTAATTACCTGCACACAGTGGCGCTGCCTAATGCCAGCAGACAGAACTAGTTGACTATGTCCTCCCCTCTCCCACCAGATTCACCACCTCAAGGGCACTACCACATTCTGTTATGGAACCTGCCATCTTGCTTTCTGAGCAGTGCATTCTGGGTAGGCCCCGACTCCAGAGTAAATTCCTCCCCCCCCCCTGAACAAGAGGTATTGATAACATTGATAAGGGTGAGTTAATCCAGTCCCATATCTCTTCCTTGACAATAAGCTATGCTCTTTGCCTCTGAAATTTATGTACCTTCCATATGTCCTAGATGATTGATAGGATTGGCATTGGCAGATTGATCTCAATTAAAATGAGTTTTACATGCGAGATAGTTATCAACATAAAACAATGCTAAAACTTCAGCAAATAACCACCATATCGTCGAATTAGTGTGAGGAGGTAAACAGTCCCTCTGTGGGGCCTCTCATGGAGGTACCTTTTACCTGGTTGACCTAGACGTAGTTACAACCTACATGCACTAAGCCGGCGTAAATAGTTGGGATTATTTCATTGGCTGATATTTAATCCCGCTAATCAAGTATACACCAGAATGGGTATGGACCACTAAATTCGACATGGTGACATGGCCATTTCTTAAAATCGACATGTGACGTGGACCTTAGTGACATGAGACAAAACAATTAGTGACATGACATAGGTGCTTTCTTAAATTCGACATGGGACATGATAGGCTCTTAGAGGTGACATGGGACATGGGGATTTAAGTGACCACCATATCGTCATGACCATGACCATTTTTTAAAATCGACATGTGACATAGAGGACCCCCCATCCACACCCCCACCAGATCATAACTCACACCAGATCATAACTCACACTAGGCTTCATTCGTATTTTGATCAGAACAAGAGGACCAGAACAGGACTGACAACACGTGAGCAGACACCCCGGGGCAGACACCCTATACTTATTCCTAATAGTTGGAGACTTTGTGAAGTAAACCAGTACCCATCTCACCAGAGGATGGTGACTCCCTGTGGAGAACCCCTGTCTCTATGAGTTTACTTGTATTCATGGCTGCCGTCTTCCACCACTGCCCCCATTAGGCTAATTCCTACCCCCCCCCCTCCATACACTCAGTGAGCTGCTCCCCACAGTCAGTGTATGGCGCTACATGGACCTTCACAACATCAGCTAGGTAAGTAGTTGCTGCTGCTTAGGGACTGCTTAATGCCACACCATGTCGCCTTCCCACATGCTACCAAGCACGTTCATGGTGGTCTGAGTATATCAAACCCCTGTGTGAAGGGGTGGGTTGCACCACCAGGACCCTGTGTGTAGGGGTGGGTGCACCACCAGGAACCTGTGTGTAGGGATGGGTGCACCACCAGGAACCTGTGTGTAGGGGTGGGTGCACCACCAGGAACCTGTGTGTAGGGGTGAGTGGCACCATCAGGAACCTGTGTGTAGGGGTGGGTGGCACCAACAGGACCCTGTGTGTAGGGGTGGGTGCACCACAAGGACCCTGTGTGTAGGGATGGGTGCACCACCAGGACCCTGTGTGTAGGGATGGGTGCACCACCAGGAACCTGTGTGTAGGGGTGGGTTGCACCACCAGGACCCTGTGTGTAGGGGTGGGTGCACCACGAGGACCCTGTGTGTAGGGATAGGTGCACCACCAGGAACCTGTGTGTAGGGGTGGGTGGCACCACCAGGAACCTGTGTGTAGGGGTGGGTGCACCACGAGGACCCTGTGTGTAGGGATGGTTGGCACCATCAGGAACCTGTGTGTAGGGGTGGGTGGCACCACAAGGAACCTGTGTGTAGGGGTGGGTGGCACCAACAGGACCCTGTGTGTAGGGATGGGTGCACAACCAGGAACCTGTGTGTAGGGGTGGGTGGCACCAACAGGACCCTGTGTGTAGGGATGGTTGGCACCATCAGGAACCTGTGTGTAGGGGTGGGTGGCACCACCAGGAACCTGTGTGTAGGGGTGAGTGGCACCAACAGGACCCTGTGTGTAGGGATGGTTGGCACCATCAGAAACCTGTGTGTAGGGGTGGGTGGCACCATCAGGAACCTGTGTGTAGGGATGGTTGGCACCATCAGGAACCTGTGTGTAGGGGTGAGTGGCACCACCAGGACCCTGTGTGTAGGGGTGGGTGGCACCACCAGGACCCTGTGTGTAGGGGTGAGTGGCACCACCAGGACCCTGTGTGTAGGGGTGGGTGGCACCACCAGGACCCTGTGTGTAGGGGTGGGTGGCACCACCAGGACCCTGTGTGTAGAGGTGGGTGGCACCAACAGGACCCTGTGTGTAGGGGTGAGTGGCACCACCAGGACCCTGTGTGTAGGGGTGGGTGGCACCACCAGGACCCTGTGTGTAGAGGTGGGTGGGTTAGACTGCTCCATGAGCTTCTCCCTATCACTCCTATTTCCCCCAAGGTGATAAGTAACGAGTGCAAGTAAAGCAAACTCATGACAACTTCCGTTTCACACCTGGGGAAAACCTCAGGCTCCGCCACACATTGTAAAATGAAACACGTCCTCACCATAACACAGCCAGGATTTCAAAGGAGGTATCCCTTTTTAAAAATAAGTATTAAGAAAGAAAAAGTAAAGTTTTTTTTTCTAAATTGGATGGAGTTGGACATGGTGACTGCAATTAAAAGGGGCATCTCATATTTTAAAAACCTCTTTCGTTGGTTTTGTGTCCTTTCAGGGTTTGTGGACTCCTCAAGTTAAGGGTTGCAAACAAAAATGGTCGGATATAAAATCTACTAAACTCTCAAGGTACAGACTACCAGGCTTGGTCCGACTGAACATAGATGTGTCCATGGTGAGAATTTTGTCAGGTGGAGGCAGCCGAGTTGTACTGCATCCTGATGACTGCCATCCCAACCCGTCCTCTTGTACTGATGGAGTTACTGATGCTGATGGTGGCGGTGTTAGTCCAGGGAGCTGTGAACTGTGAAGGCAGCTCCTCACGCCGCATGTGACACGACTAATGTGGGGGAAAAGAAAGGCGGCCTGGAGAACCCCTCAAGTACTTAACCTACATTAATCCACTTAATTTTATGAAAGATGCTCCATGTACAGGCCAACATTGAGCAATATACATGTATTTTTCCGTGTATGTACCCAGGTAAGAGCATTAACATTCGCAGAAGTGTCTTGTAGGACTTCAGCTGTAAACAGGAGGCATACCTGTCACCTGGTAGGTAGATGGGGGCTCATCAGTTTGTGCCATACTGACAGGTGCGCCACAAACAGAGAGTGCCCTCATACAACCACCCCTCTCTCAAAGAGGAGCTAGTCAGTCCTACATGAGCAATGGGGCTGATATAGTTTGAAGTGAATCCAAACTCCAGTAGTGGTTTAACGCCGACGGCTGTTAAGGGACGTTTTTAGCATGCCGGTGTAATAGCAGCGTGATGGAAGCGCTGGAAAAGGGAAATGCCAAACTACATAGGGCCTTGGACGGCCTTAGTATCCCTAGTATGCAGAGCACGTTTCATCAAATTATTTCACACCTGTGCAGCCTCACGACCTAAAGCACCTCACTACAAAACCAGGGGCTGCACTTATTGTCACCTCTCCCACACAGCTGTGCTGCATCATACAATCTACCTGCAAACTCTAAGCAGCAAAGAAGGACCTATAAATAAAGATGTTTTATATGCGCTGCAGCTCCCTTTCGGACTGGACATGGTCGAACCCCTCCCCGCCCCCCCCCCCATGAAAATGGTCAAATACTTTCTCATCTACCATTATAGTGTTCTCGAAGAATTACGGGTGAGAGAAAACATCAGTCAGCTCCTCTCTTCGTGTCAGAATAGAGAGTTGTTGCTACAGCTCTGGCCTAAATCAATTGGGACTTTTGTTATAAAATGCAGCGAGCACACCTGGCCGAGGTGTACACCTTCCCCAGGAAACATTTTGTGTAATCAAGAAGCACTGTCAAGTTGAGTTGGTCATATGATCACATGACTACAGCCAACAGGACATGTAGGGCATCACATGACTGACAAACGACACGGATGCTCTCTTTCCGCCCCCATAATAGCTCAGGTGCCCACTACGAGCAGCAAGCGAGGGAGGGGGTGGGTGAGTGAGTGAGTGAGTGAGTGAGTGAGTGAGTGAGTGAGTGAGTGAGTGAGTGAGTGAGTGAGTGAGTGAGTGAGTGAGTGAGTATAGGCCTACCACATGTGGGGCATGTCCCCCCTCTGAGGATACTATTTCCACACATAATGCTAGCAGTAGGCAAAGAGAAATGACACTGGACTTAATACAATGGCCCGAGCCACTCCACAGGCTGAATTGGTAATCGAGCAGGTGAGCGAAGGTAGGAGGGTATACAAGGGTGTAGACAAGGAGGGATTGCATGCAGGTAAAATGGGTTCCTTATTCTACCAAACTTCCGAAAATGACATCCATGAATGTGCCTTACGCTGCTGGTGTCAGTGAAACAGAGAACTAGCCACTGTTCTTCTGTTGCCCTCTTGTGACACTGGGAAGTGAAGTACATTATATTTCAAACCCCGTGCATGAGCCCCTTTCTGCGAGTAGCGTGGTGGTTAGAAGTATACACAAATGGGGACTTGGAGAGGGCGTGCCGCTTATACTCATGGTCCTGTTTATATGTGGATGTATGTGACACAGCTTTTCTTTTTAAGACAAAGTCTAGTGGCAGGACCAAAAATATGAAAATTGGGGGGTGGGGCACCATTGGAGAATTCCTTCTCCTGCGCTCCTCACTAAATTTTCCACTGAAGTCCAAGGGTCTTCATTACTGGTGGTCATTATTCCACTCTACACCAGCAAACCACATCAGTGTAAATCCACAAGGAAAAGGAAATCTTGGCCAAACTTCATGTCTGAACTCTGATGTATGGCTAGCGGGTATTAGATGTACACATGTATATAGAATATCCCGATATTTATATATTTATACTTATACAAGGTATCAATGTTTGAGGAAGCTGAGCGGACCTCACCCACCACACCAAGTCACCGTGCGGACAGATACTAGGGTAACTGCAGTTACCCGATCCAACATGGCAGATCTGGTCTGTTCCATGGAGAAATTAAAGGGCAAATTACACTGCATTCCTGCGGATCTGAATGATGCAGAGTTGTATAGGTGTTGTTCAGAAAATTCCCAATAGTCTGAACTAATACTAATAGCCATAGGCTGACATGGTCTAGAACAGCAGTAATTAGGGTTTTAGGATTTGGGTGTACTAGGGTAACTGAATAAGTCAACAATAACAAGTACTAAGGTAACTAAAACAGGGGTACTAGGGTAACTGTACTCTGATAAAAGTGATGTAAAGAACTCAGATCACTGAAAATAAGGTAGCTAGACTAAATGTTTGACATGAAATAATGATGTTGATGTTATCTGGATAGTACCTGGTGATAAGAACTGCAGGATCCCACCAGGATGACCGAAAATGATAAAAGTAGCTCATCACATGGACCATGTTGTCAGGTACTAGGGTAACTACAAATTTCTGGAATGATGTTCCCTATATTAGGGTAAATACAACCCTCTGATATATATAACTGTCGCCTAGAAAGTACAAGTAATTGTAATACGAGGATGCGCTTGCTTGAGGATCTAAGATTTTTAATATATTTTAATTTTAAGGATTTTGTACGATTAGTTGAGAATCTAATTATTGAGAACTTTTGAGATAGGTACAGCAGTGCTGTAGTGAATTCTTTATTAGTATTTTAAGACTAATTGCTGACAAATTGTGAGTAAATACTGATATATATTGACTAATTGCTTACAAATAGTGAGTAATTACTAACATATATTGATTAACCACTGACAAAAAGTGAGTAATTACTATCATATCATAGCACGAACACTAACCTGTTATAGCCGTAAACTCAATACAATTTCATGTACCGTAAAACACAGATTAAAACACAAATTAAAACACAGAATGACGCCAACATTTTCAATCAAACACCAGAGAATGGAGAAATGGAAAGACCTCCATTATTGAAAGACCTTATATATATTGACTAATTGCTGACAAATTGTGAGCAATTACTGCCATCTATTGACTAATTGCTGACAAATAGTGAATAATTACTAAGATATATTAACTAATTGCTGACAAATAGTCAATAGATACTGACATATTTTGACAAATACCAGTCAAGACAGGATGCACAATTGAATCAATGGCTATTTCTCTGTTATATATTGACTAATTGCTGACAGATTATGAGTAAATACTGACAAATATATATATATATATATATATATATATATATATATATATATATATATATATATATATATATATATATTGAATAATTGCTGACAAATAGTGAGCAATTACTAACATATATACTAATTGCTGACAAATAGTGAGCAATTACTACCATCTATTAACTAATTGCTGACAAATAGTCCATAGATACTGACATATCTTGACAAATACCAGTCAAGGCAGGATGCACAATTGAATCAATGGCTATTTCTCTGTTATATATTGACTATTTGCTGACAGATTGTGAGTAAATACTGACATGCATTGATAATTGCTGATATAGAGTGACTAAGTACTCACTACTGACATATATTGACTAATTGCTGACAAGGTGTGAGTAAATACTGATATATATTGACTAATTGCTGACAAATTGTGAGTAATTACTAATATATATTGAATGATTGCTGACAAATAGTGAGCAATTACTAACATATAGACTAATTGCTGATAAATAGTGAGCAATTACTAACATATATTGACTAAATGCTGATAAAATGTAAGTAACTACTACCATGTATTGACTAATTGCTGAAAATAGTGAATAATTACTAACATATATTAACTAATTGCTGACAAATAGTCCATAGATACTGACATATTTTGACAAATACCAGTCAAGGCAGGATGCACAATTGAATCAATGGCTATTTCTCTGTTATATATTGACTATTTGCTGACAGATTGTGAGTAAATACTGACATGCATTGATAATTGCTGATATAGAGTGACTAAGTACTGACATATATTGACTAATTGCTGACAAGGTGTGAGTAAATACTGACATATATTGACTAATTGCTGACAAATTGTGAGTAAATACTGATATATATTGACTAATTGCTAACAAATGGTGATTAATTACTAACATATATTGATTAACCGCTGACAAATAGTGAGTACCGTAAACTCCTGCGTATAAGACACGTCCTCTACGCCAAACAAATGCCATGTACGTCTTATAGGATGTACTGAAATTGGGGGTGCGTCTTATACGAGGGGTAATTTTACTATAGAAATGTACTAATCTTACAGATTCCATCCTTAAAATGTGCGTCTTATACGCGAAAATGCCTTTGCTGAGTTTGGGGTGCGTCTTATCGGGCAATGCGTCTTCTACGCGGGAGATTACGGTAATTACTATCATACCATAGCACTAATATTAACCTGTTATAGCCTTAAACTCAATACATGTACCGTAAAAACACAGATTAAAACATAAATTAAAACACAGAATGGCGTCAACATTTTCAATCAAACTTCAGAGAATGGAGAAATGGAAAGACATCCATTCAGCAATGACACACATCTATATATATGGAAAAGTACCAAGATACTGGATAATTATGCTAATTATGCAAATAATATGCACGGATATGGAATGTTTGGTATCAATCTGGGGTGTTTCGTCCCCCTAAAGAACATGCCCCCTTAAAAAATTTGTTTCCGAAAAATATAAGCGAAATAATTTTTTTAACTAGCGGCCTTTTCGGCCTGAGCCGGTCCACCTGTCACCAGCGAAAAAAGGCAGGTTTGAGGAAGGAATGGATCGAAATATAGGCTTTTTTGGGACGCGGGGCAGACGCCAGTCCAGGCACTGGCAGAGAGGTCCAAGAACTGGCAGTTTTACAAAATAAATCGTATCTCCCTTAATAATAGGAGTTTCCCATAGTGTGACCTATAGATAAAGGGTAGCTCGAGCTCATGGCGGTCTTTATTTTCAAATCTGCACAATGGGAACAAAGTTATCACCAACTTAGCGATCTTTTAAGGACAAATAAATGCATTGGTGCATCACGCTGACTTTATGGAATAAAATGACAGGTGGTCTAAGGGTCTCTCAGCTAATAAAAATGTGTAGAGTCTATTATACCAACCTAGCGATATTTTAGGCCTATTTAGCGATCTTTTAAGGACAAATAATTTATTTCATGGCCAAATACAATGCTGTACCTCTATCTGGAGTGACTATAACGATGTTTAGAGTCAATTATACAATTATGGCAATGTAGAGGCTAATGTAGCGATCATTCTAATCAGTTAAATTGACCATGTATTAGGCATCAGTTTATAAATGTGAGGCATTGTGAGGGTGTGTAGGGGAGGGAGGGGGGTTGGACTATGACCTTGGGGGTTATGGGCCGTGTTTTTGCGGCTGAGGACACCACTGCAGGTAATGTGGGCTATGGGGGTGATTGGATAGCAATCAGACGTCTTAGGGCCGCATTTTCGCGGCTTTGGACGCCTCTGCAGGTAATGTGGGCTCTGGGAGTTATATAATAGCAATGGGACATGTAAGGGCCGCGTTTTTGCGGCTTTGGACGCCTGTACAGGTAATGTGGGCTCTGGGAGGTGTGAAAAACACAATTAAAACACGCCCTAGGGGGGGGGGTATTGGTTGTCTCTACTGGTGCTGAAGGGGCTAGTGGAGACAGGTGGGAACTGTAGGCAGGAAGAGCAAGCTGTAGCGTCTCTGTAGGCGAGATCTGAGTGGGTAGTTTTCAAACTTGTTATAGACAGCTGTAGAAGCTATTAGCCCGCCCCAGAACGACCTGAGACAATAACAATTCACTATAGGTACTTGGAGGTGCCTAGAACTGGTGTAGAAGCTATCAGCCCGCCCCAGAACGTCTTCAAGGGCCACAGAGTGATTTAGTTTATTGGACGCAACATATCCTCCAAATAAACCAATGCCACGCCACTTAGAACTCCTCATATGAGGGTCACCATACTTATGTGTACATGTATATATATATATATATATATATATATATATATATATATATATATATATATATATATGTAGGTGGCCTTTACTGGGTTAATGGAAGGCTTTCTCAGCTTTTAGAACTTAGAACCAAGGGCACCGGATTTTGCATGGCTACAGTGGCACAGTCATTGAGGCCCTATAGTACCAGAGGTACCTGAAGCCGTTCTGAAGCCCCAAACGGCTTCAGGTACTTTGATCAAAAAGCAATTAAGACACTGTAGATAGATGTATCCAGGATTCGTTCCCTAAAGGGAAAGAATCCAATAATTGCCCTTGACCCCTAAATTCAACATGGTAGGTGACATGGCCAATTCCTAAATTCAACATGGGACACAGGCATACAAATGACATGTGACACTTTCTCTAGGGCACACAACCCAACCCACACCTACTGGTATCCCAGCATGCCTTGTCTCTAGAAGATGGGGCTAGCTACCTGTTATAACAGTACGAGTCTAGAAAGACAACAGGATTAGTTAGATTCAGCCCTAACTTCAGCCTAGAATTTGCAACAAAAAAAATCTAATAAATTACTATAGAAAAGTGGGGCTAATTTAAAATTTGGGCCACTTTCGGCAAGGGGAGGCCACACTCATGCAAAAATCCATGACACTCCCACCCACCCCTCCCTCTTTATAGATAATGACCACTCCCTTACCATGACCCCTAGTTTAAGGGCAATGCTTTTCCACTGGTAGAAAATGTGTGAATGAGCTTGAATCTGTAGGAATTCTAACCCATCAAGGAGGCATTCAAACATATCCCTCTGCCCTTAGCAAAATAAATCTGCAACTGAAAAGCATACATGATTACTCTACATCAGGAAGGGATGTGAACATGTGCACCTTCCAGCCCCTAAGGGAAAGGGGGCAAAAAACCTTTCCATGCCAACTGAATAGGATCAGTTACCCTAGTACATTTTCAACCAGTTACCCTAGTACTTTTCACATCACAGGAAATCAGTTACCCTAATACTACACGATCAGTAACCCTAGTACCAAATATTAGATGTTTTCTATGTAATGCCAGTGCTTGAATAGCTCCAGGGCTTGTCTCCATGGGCATCCATGCCTTAACTACCATCATGCAATCTATCATTAAATACCACAGGAAAATAACAGTGTAAAATAAGAAAAATTGTATATACACTGGTGTATATACAATCTGCCATGTTGGATCGAGTAACTGCAGTTACCCTAGTACCTGTCCGCACGGTGCAAGTGGGTATTACCACTAATGTAGTAGCCCTGTCATTATGAGTGGTGTGAGAGAGGTGTCACCCTATCTGTACATGTACGTAGTGGATGTGATGTAACTCATGTCTTACCACACTCACCTGGCCTGATGCTACATCAGCAGGACACACTGACCCAGATCACACTCATTAAGGTGTCAAGTTCTGTTATAAAATACATCCATTATATCGTACTGTGGTCGTCGCCAGGTACAATACATAAACCTAGCATGTCTTAATCACACCCTGTGTGTGCAAGCTTCTACAAGACTGACCAATGTGATGTGTAGGCAAAGGTTCACCAGTGGAAGTCTGTGGACTGGTTAATTATCTCACTCGCAGGAGTGGTGTCGAAGGGAGGAGTACAGTTTCCAGGTGAAACCTAAATATTTTGTTAATGGTCTCTGGGTGATATCTAAATGTATAGTTAAGCCTAAGGGGAGTAATTCACGGTCTCTAAGCAGCGTTTGAATGGGTCATTTAAAGGGAGTGGTTAGCAGTCTCTGGGTGGTCTACACATATCAAAAGTAACATTAATTAAAGGGAGGATTCCCTAAACAATCTCTAAGTATGCCATGGGGGGGGGGGCAGTTCACAGTCTCCAAGTGGTTTGTGTCACATGTATCTATTTTGATATCAAGGGAGGAGTCCGCGGTTTCTGAGTGATGTACACCTACATTTGTCAGTAGAGCTAGGAGTCTCGGTCATCGGCTATTAATACACCAGTTCAAAGAAGAGTGGGAACAGTATCAGGGTGGGTTAGCAAGTCTGGTAGGACCAAGTGTTGGCAGTCTCTGGGTGATGTCTAAATGTGTTAGTAGGGCCAGCTGTTGTTTCTCGGTGATGTCTAAATGTGTTAGTAGGGCCAGCTGTTGTCTCTGGGTAACGTCTAAATGTGTCAGTAGGGCCAGCTGTTGTCTCTGGGTAATGTCTAAATGTGTCAGTAGGGCCAGCTGTTGTCTCTGGGTGATGTCTAAATGTGTCAGTAGGGCCAGCTGTTGTCTCTGGGTAACGTCTAAATGTGTCAGTAGGGCCAGGTGTTGACAGTCTCTGGGTGATGTCTAATGTGCCAGTAGAAGGGGGAAATAACAGGATGTCTAACAATAGTAGGCCTGGTTTATGACCTGATGGCTACTGTATACATTTATATCCAATCGATTATGAAGGATCCTTCCTCTCACCTCATTGTCCATGGGCCCATATGTTTTTCAGTGCCAATCATCATCACTGACAAGGTCCTCATTTTCTTCTCTCATATTGTCACAATTGATAAAGCATGCCTCTGCGCAGGGCATGCGATTCTGCAAGCAGACACATCAAAGGAGCTTACAAGTCTTTTTCATATGTGCAGGACATAAACTCCAAAATGGATTCTGGGGAAGGTTTTCCCATCATCCAGTCAATAGACAGTTGGCCATCTTGATCAAGGGTCCAACCATGACCAGCTGGTGAGGGTAAAGCAGGCTTTGCGCATAAGCTGTGTTTCCAAATACCAGCCTGGTAATTTGCCCTTCCTGGATGCTTGTAAAGACAATCCTCACATGGTGGCAGCTGTCCTGATTCTACTTTATGTCATTTTGCTCTGAACAGCTGGTACCTCAGCTCATTTGTTCTCTTGATTGGTGAACGACAAGCATAGAATCAGCATGTAGCTTCCTCTAGTTTAAATATAGGATAGCATTTTGCAATGCAAGTAACCCGAAAGGGCACTTAATCTCTTCTTTTAGGCCTCTTCTGATACTAACCTCATGTATTCTTTAAGCGTTATCACTGTCAATGGTTAAGCCTATGGAGAATGCATCCATTATCGCTTGTATATTTCATTGGCGAATAACTCCTTTCTTGGCGAGTTAAGCATTGCAAAACAGCAGCAGGTCTTGAATAAGGATCCATGAGACACTGTAATTCTCCTCCATTTTGTTATAATCCAGTAGTTATAGCCCCACAACTCGATCGCATGCGCGACCCAATTTCCATGGGTATTTGGGTCAATATGCACCACCATGGGCTTTGGGATGCGAATTAACGACAGGGCAAACACATAACTTTTTATCTTTCTAATAATACACATCAATTCAAATGATATCCTCTTGCCATACTTTATCATATTTCTATATTATAACACTGAATAATTTAAAAAAAAACAATAATAACAACCATTTTTACGACAACGGAGACGCGCAGGCGGATTGAATTACGGCAAATTCATCAACATTAATCAATTATTTGCACCACTCCGCTCCAAAAACGTGGGAATGATGAACCAATTCGCACCTCCAATAGGATTTAACATAGACCGGAAAAGCATCTTAGTTTTTCTCACTGTTAGTAGTCTCTTAAAAGTTGCATTTTCAACCCAGCTCTTATAACCCCTTTCGGGTGAACAAAGAGTTCTGGACTGACATGCCACTGTTCCCCTAGTCTGCTGAATGCACTATGCAGTGAGATGTTGTTCAAAAAGGAGCTTACCGTGTCACACCCTGTAAAGGCATGTAACCCACCCACTTGGCAAACTTTGGAACCAAATTAAAATGTTTTTTTTAACGTTAAAAAAACACGTTTTTCTGCCAAGTGGGCAATCATGGCTTCACAAATTGGACTCCAAAGAGCACTGCCAAGCTCCGTCATGTTAATGTACCTAAGCTGGGTCTGTGTTCCACATCATATTATATATAGAGATAACAAGGTAGGTCTTTGTAGTGGGCAAGACAGAGAACGAAAACATCTGTATCCTCAGCTACAATGACGACTGCGGTGTGGTCAGATGCATGTTTGGCATGCAGAAGGAGACTTGTGTCTGCATCCCCCTGTGTTGATTCAAGCTCTTTAATCAGTGTGCATCCATTTCCTTTGATCATTTTACATTCTTTGTTACAGGTTACATACAGGTCTTTGCCTTGTAGGTTTTTTTCTTCTGTACAGTGGTTCCTAGTCTGTAGTTCGGGAGTGGAAGTAAAAAAGAAAATGTTTAGCTGTGTATAGCCCACTCTGGTCTCATTCTTATGTATGCGTTCCCTATGAACACTTTGCCTTACTGCTGCTAGTGACGACACTCTGACAATGTGCCTGGAGGCAGTGTGTGGGGATCATGTGACCAATCCTCCTATTAGAGTTAGGAGTTCATCCTAAATCTTTTAAGTTAAAAACTATTATCACTACCACTGGCTGCTGATGGGTGGCCACCATCGCTGCAAACGGTGTCATGACCTCATTCATCCATATATGAAGGTTACATGACCTACGCTGCAGTGGACTGCAGTCCGCTGCCTTAACCCTATGGTGCCCAACCGCACCTGTGCGGTTTTGGACCTTGAAACACCTACCTGGGCATATATAATTACTCAGGCACGTCTGCTTGGTCAATTTCCAAAGTTAAACCACCAATAGAAAGGATATATCACCTCACAAGTTCAGTGACACTGCCAGTACCTCTAAGCAAGCATTATTAGAGGTCTTTTGGGTGCCAAATTGAAATATTGAGGATGAAAAATTACCATTATCACCAACATTACCATTTTAGGGTGAAAGGAGGGGTTGATGCTGCCAAGACCAGGATTCCTAATAATATAGCAAGGCTAAGGATAACAAAACTATTTGCAAAGATAGGCAAGATAATGGTTTACCATCTCAACCTAACTTTTGCAGGAGATCCTGAATATGTTTTTGATATCATGCTATAACTATAACAAAAAGCTCACACATTGATATCAAAAGAAATCATTATAATTTTATTCCCAAATTACAAGACTTTGCTTAAGAATAGATGACTCAGCCCTATGAACATCTGAGCAATCTACTAACATCATCAGATAGAATGTATATATATGTTGTCATAGTTCCCAAAAAATATATTTTGATGTTTATGATTATAAGAAATGTCCTCCCAGAGAACATTCAAATAAGTAATCTGAACTGTCCTTTTGAAAAGAAATATGCAAACAATATTATTACTATCAGATTTGAAGCAGTCGTATAGGAAATAGCTAGAAATAGCCTAATAATCCTGGGCACAAAAATGTTAATGCAGTCCACTGATGATCATCACTGGCATGAAGGCCACAACTGACGAAAAATCCCATAGCCATAAACAAAAGAGCTCATGAGGTTTGAGGCCAACCAGCCAGTGACAACTGTTCAAAGGGGTGTGTATTATGGTTGAACCAGCATTGTACATACACAAAACATCTAATTTGTCGGTACTTTACCAAGTCAGCCTCTACTCCCCAGGGTGGGTTATACCCTTTCAATCACAACAAGATGGCTTGTAAAGGTCTCTGTAGGTTCCAGAAGAATATTTCTGACCACTTTCATAACCTTATGATAGGGTTCCGTCAAGATTCTGAAAGTCTCAATCTAGTCTGTATTTTCACTATAATATAATTATGGGTAGACTTATACTATAGATCTTCCCACTAAGTATGGGCCTGACCTATAACATGTGTTTCCTGAAGGGAATTTTCAGTTTAAATGCTGTTTTGCCATTCATTTCTGTTTTGATCATAGAGTAGAAGCATTGCACATCATGTCTAAGTAGAATAGATGAGAAACGAGGACAAAATTTCATTTTTAGAGCAAAACAGTTGATAGGAATAGCCAATAATAGGATTAACTTGGCCTAAACAGACCCATATACTGACACATTTCCAACTTTGTGAAGCATCATAAGCCTATGTATCACAGAGAGGGTGTTTATAACCTTTGCATTGAACACAGATTTTGTAGTTTTTAAATACAAACCTCTTTGAAATTAAATATAGACTCAGTGAAACAACCAAAAAGGGTCCTTTGGCTGCCAATATAAGCCCACTCCTTCCCCCCAGGAAGCCCCATCCCCAACCCCCAACCCCACCATCTCCCATTGGGGTTGTAAGCCCTCGCTACTAGCTCAAATTTGCACCTATTTAATGGTCCCCTTGTATAACACTGTAAGAGATTTGAACATTTCCGGCAAATCAATGCCATACCGCATATTGGCATTATTTGACAAATCGTCCAGTGTCTGGGCAATTAATTGAGCAAGGATTTGAGGCATTTGAAAAGGAAGAATGTCTACAGTCTGATTGGATCTCTGGGCAGGTTCTGGTGAAAAATGTCAATTTCCATCAATCTGGCAGCCTGTTTGGAGACTGATATCTTTCAAAGTAAAGGTGCTTCAGTTATCAGAATAGTCTCAGAAGAAGTGGAATTTTGTTTTACAACTTCTGTGGGCTTCCCATGTGCACACAAAAATAAGTTTCTCTTCAATGGCTGTGAGAGTGTTGAAAGGTAGAGAAAAATTGAAGATTTCAGAAAACTTTTGCCATGGTTTCCATGGCAACCAGTGACATGATTTTCAAAATATTGCAGTCATGATCCTACATTCAGATTGCCATCTAAACACCCCCTCTAAATTACATGTATAAACTGCACCCACAAGTAAGTGAGTGAGTGGCAGAAATTGATCATTTGTATATTATGGACATATATCTATGCTTGAATGTACCAAACAGAAGAGTGATATGATATACAGTCTGTCATTGGATTGGTTATGACGCAAAGCCTTTTGTGTATATATATTTTTCAAAACTTTGGATATTGGAGATGCCCATATAAGACAGATTTTACATAGATAGTTATAAATATAGCATATGAACTATGTTCACGAAACGCGGCGCAAAAGAGAACGCCTGCAGCGGACTGCTCAGCGGAACCTCCCTTCACACGTCCCGTAAACATTTCGTCGCCATACCGGTCTTCCGCCCCGGGGACTGATTGACTCCCTGTACACTTGCCATTTTGGTATTTTCTCGCCATGGCTGGGGAAAATGATATCTGTAGGCCTTGAAGAGGTGCCTATACTATCACTGTATCAACTGGGACAGCCCAAATAACTTTTACTAACCTCTTATGAAGCCATTTTGATGCTACGTGTACTCCTCTAACCCCGCCATTTTGTACTGTCTTGGCCTCTTTGTGAACAATTTTTTTCAAAGTTTCAATCTCTAAAGCATAGACCTATGGTATGGGCATTTGGGGCCAGCTTGCACCAACTCTTGTAAGTTCTCGCAATATGCACAAGGTATTGTGATACTTGAACCGGTCTTAATCCTACCGTCTTATCAGGAAAATGTGTCACTTATTTACCTTTTTTCTATAATAATACACTGTTTTGCAAAGAAATATAGGGTTGAAGATGTGCGCTAACATGTTCCCCTTCATTTCTGCATCATTAGAATAACTGATGGTTTAAATTTCATACTTTTAAGGCAGATTGTACAATCAATACATCCAGCATCCCTATATGGTGTCATGGCTTTTTGGGCGATACCAGCAACGCCGCTGCGCCGCGTTAATCATGATAGACACCTTATAAACTAAATTTGACTTTAGTTGTGTGTTTCTATTTTCCACATAAAGGTGAATAAAGATGATTTTGTGGTTACTTCCGAAGAAAACATTTTATATGATTCAATGCTGCAATAGCCATTATTCACACAATAACAATCTGTAAGTTGTAACAAATGCTATTGTCTCCTTCTTAGAACATATTAGGGAACTAATTGGATGTAAACAAATTATGGGAAAGATAGTATTACATATGATTTATTGAATGCGTAAGGAACAATTTTTCAAATATTTCATAAAAATGTGAATATATTAACAATTATTCAAGATATTAAAAAAAAATTAGACAATTGTTTATCAATGATTTCCTGGTGATGCTCTAAACAAGAGCTTTAATTCAGTTCTGGTTTTGGCCCACTAAACCAATTATTAAGCATACCATTACTGATTCAGTGTTTGCGGAGAGAAGTTGGGAAAAGGGTGATGTTACCAAAGAACTCATGGAATTCTCTGTGAAAGCTGGCCACCCCAGATGTCTAGCAAAGTTTTTTGGGTTCCCTAAACATGTGCCAACCCAAAAATTGTTACCAGGTTTGCTGCGCATTAATGGCACTCAACCCTATTATTTTTCAAATGGGCACATGGACTATCATGCCTCTGCTGTCATAGCCATGTCTTGTGTCAATCTCTAAAGCACAGGCCTATGGATATGGGAGGTTGGTGCCAGCTTGCACCACCCCTCCAGACTGAATGTAGGCGTCGAAATCCAATAAGATGTGAATTCAATGAAGGATTATGGCTTACCTATCTATCCTTAACTAAAAATAACCATGGTAGGTTCATGCCTAACATTTTCCCCTCAAATTCATTCATGTTTTATGGCCGTATGGCTGCTGTATACAAGCGATTACAAAGGGAACCCTCCTCTCACTTCACTGTCAGAATACAGGGGCTTTTTGTGCGATACCAAAAACGCAGCTCCACCACGTAACTACAAGAAATTCACTTAGCTCACCCACTATCATGATAAAGAACCTTGTTTTAGTTTAAAGTGAAGTTTCCTTTAATATCGTCTGAAAAAGTGCAATAAACCTGACTGAAAGTTCGGTACAAATACAATTGCCCTCCAACATCTACCCCAATAAAGTTCAAATATGGAATTTGCTTACAACGCTTTGTCATTTACCATGAAGGTATGAATGTATCTGAATTAAAGAATGTGGGATCAAGTACAGCCTGCGTAAGAAGCCGTCAGTCACTGGGGAGGAGGTCTGCAGACATAAAGTCTAATTTAATATCTACGCTACATTTAGAGACAAAGGCATTGCGACTTTTCATTTACCTTCCAGTCCATATCTTATATCATACTTGATGAGACATCAAATACGTGTGAATGACTATAGAAAACTGAGCCCGAAAGTCATGGGCATAGAGCCATACAATTAGGGGTTACACTTACAGTGCAGAACGTGCGTGCACTGATGTATCAGCATAATTATTTGGACTCAAGTACCGATTGTGACGAATATATGCCGTTCGGAAAATAGGAATATTATTGTTTAAATACACCACAACTGCTGAAATACTTGCTGCTGACATACAAATGTATCCTGCAGACTTAGGGTAAATTAACCTAAAGACGACCGTTCCTGTGCAGGCCTTCAATGAGGGATTTGTAGTGGGTAATATCTCTGAGAATTTTAGGTCCTCAGACTTCCAAAAGGCACTGGATGAAAGATAATTGTTTGTTTTTTTTTACCTGCCATATCTTGAAAATCCATGTGTATAATATATATCTAGTTTATCACCCTTACTTAGAACATTCCATTTAGTTCATTTTCACCTTGAGATGACCATTTTGCACCTTGAGACAACCACTTGATACACAGTCTTTTAATGGGGCCATTTTCATTAAGCCATAATTTCAAAAAAGAATAAGTGTCTTACATAAATATACAATATAATGTTACTGTTGATGGTGCTGTATTGTAATGAAAATGTATGTTTTGCAGCAGCTAAATTGGAAGGGATATTTCAGTAAAGATTATGTTCATAATAATTGCCATTCCCATCCAATAAGAGGTAATAATCCTAGCCCTGCATTAAAAAAGCTTTGTTTTATGATTATCTATCAATATCCACTACAGTAACATTTTGCTTGACTTGGCATTTATGTTCTTGATGTCATATGGTTCCTTTGCATACTACTCATAATAGGAAAACAGCAAAGTTTGAAACCCATGCATAGAGATATCATCTAGAGAATGCAATGTCCCAAGATATTATGGATATGAATCTTTTAATGTAATCCTACATAATTAGTGGTTTCTACTCAATTAAAGGCATAACTCTCTCTGTGTGTGGTGGTCGACTCAATGTGAAATGGTGGTCAAATTAAGGTAAAATTGGCATGCCTGGGAAAACGAGTCCTAAACTGAAAGTATTTAACATTTCTGAACATTTGTTTATGTCATTATTTACTTATGATATATACATGTATCTATGTCTAGAATCAATATTTGGTACATGTGAACAATCTCAATGTTCAGAATCTGCAACCAAAGTTAAAGATTTCTGGAGAAATGGCCAGTTGGCCATAATAAAAACCAGTCAAACATAGGTATTTTGGTGTATTGTTTTACAAAGATAACTACTCAACATATCATAAGTGGCCAGTCCATGGGATACTACAAGGGGTCCATGGTTAGGAGATTATGTTAAGGATTCAATTGAAAATTTAGAATCTAAGATCTATGATCAAGAGGCCCGTGTTAAGGATGCAATTGAGAGGATTCAATTTAGGATCTGTCATCTATGATCAAGATATTAGGGTTTCATATTTAAATTTGACGATCAATTCTGAGTTTAATATCAATTCTAAAAGCAGTTAAATTGCAGTGCGTTTCCCGGATTAGAAATTTATCCCATATTTTCGGCAAAGTAAACACAGCAAAGCTGTAATGCCGTGCATATTCATATCATGTTCTAAGAAGTATAGAATTGATTTACAACATTTTTAATATGATAGTAGATCAAAATTTTCAGAACAAATATTATTTTAATACGGAATCTAAAAGCCCTTCATATGTTGTGTGTTTTGCAATTTATTAATCTATAACATACTTTCAGGAAAGTAAACACAGCAATGCTGTAATGCCTTGCATATTCCTATGATGATCCAAGGAAAAAAGATCATTATATATGAACTCTATGGCCTTTGGAATGGACCTATACTTAAATATATGCTCTGATTGTGGTGCTTCCTCGCTCTCCATGTAAAATCCTGCCCCACTGCTATAGTATGGAGTAAACGTATGCCAGGATTAAAATATGCAAATAAGGAATGTGTGTGAGGGTTGGGAGTAGTGTGGTGGTGGTATTCGTGGTGGTGGTGTCCCAATGGTCACTAACATCCATCTGATAACTTTTGAAGATCAAAATTGACCATATATGGCCTGGATCCCTGTGATTCCTTAAACCAAGATGGCCAACACACAAGGAAAACAAAAGTATTAGGTAGTTGAGGTGTCCCAATGGTCACTAACATCCATCTGATAACTTTTGAAGATCAAAATTGACCATATATGGCCTGGATCCCTGTGATTCCTGAAACCAAGATGGCCGACACACAAGGAAAACAAAAGAATTAGGTAGTTGAGGTGTCCCAATGGTCACTAACATCTATCTGATAACTTTTGAAGATCAAAATTGACCACATATGACCTGGATCCCTGTGTTTCCTAAAACCAAGATGGGCGACACACATGGAAAACAATAAAATTGGGTAGTTGAGGTGTCCAAATGGTCACTAACCATAACTTTTGAAGATCAAAATTGACCATATATGACCTGGATCCCTGTGTTTCCTAAAACAAAGATGGCCGACACACATGGAAAACAACAAAATTGGGTAGTTGAGGTCCCCCAATGGTCACTAACATCCATCTGATAACTTTTGAAGATCGAAGTTGACCATATACGGCACATGGCTATTGTATTATTGACCAATGGGAGGCATCCCTGGCATATACTGCGGAGTCGGGGGCTGAAGGTGTTAGTCATAGTGCCATCGGGGTCTAATGGCAGCCCCCAGCTGATAATGGCTATGTGAGCTATATGGCCTGGATCCCTGTGTTTCCTAAAACAAAGATGGACGACATATATGGAGAACAATAAAATTAGCTAGTTGAGGTGTCCCAATGGTCACTAACATCCATCTGATAACTTTTGAAGATCAAAATTGACCACATATGACCTGGATCCCTGTGTTTCTGAAAACCAAGATGGCCGACACACATGGAAAACAATAAAATTAGGTACTTGAGGTGTCCCAATGGTCACTAACATCCTTTTGATAACTTTTGAAGATCGAAGTTGACCATATATGGCCTGGATCCCTGTGTTTCCTAAAACAAAGATGGCCGACACACATGGAAAACAATAAAATAGGCTAGTTTAGGTCTCCCAATGGTCACTAACATCCATCTGATAATTTTTGAAGATCAAAGTTGACCATATATGGCCTGGATCCCTATGTTTTCTAAAACAAAGATGGCCGACACATATTGAAAAAAATAGAATTAGGTAGTTGAGGTCTTTCAATGGTCACTAACATCCATCTTATAACTTTTGAAGATCAAAATTGACCATATATGACCTGGATCCCTGTGATTCCTAAAACCAAGATGGCCGACACATATTAAAAAAAAAAAGAATTAGCTAGTTGAGGTCTTTCAATAGTCACTAACACCCATCTCATAACTTTTGAAAATCAAAATTGACCATATATGACCTGGATCCCTGTGATTCTTGAAATCAAGATGGCCGACACACATGGAAAACAACAAAATTGGGTAGTTGAGGTCCCCCAATGGTCACTAACATCCATCTGATAACTTTTGAAGATTAAAATTGACAATATATGAACTGGATCCCTGTGTTTCCTAAAACAAAGATGGCCGACACACATGGATACAATAAAATAGGCTAGTTGAGGTCTCCCAATAGTCACTAACACCCATCTGATAATTTTTGAAGATCAAAATTGACAATATATGAGCTGGATCCCTGTGTTTCCTAAAACAAAGATGGCCGACACACATGGAAAACAATAAAATAGGCTAGTTGAGGTCTCCCAATGGTCACTAACATCCATCTGATAATTTTTGAAAATCAAAGTTGACCATTTATGGCCTGGATCCCTGTGTTTTCTAAAACAAAGATGGCCGACACATATTGAAAAAAATAGAATTAGGTAGTTGAGGTCTTTCAATGGTCACTAACATCCATCTCATAACTTTTGAAGATCAAAATTGACCATATATGAGCTGGATCCCTGTGTTTCCTAAAACCAAGATGGCCGACACACATGGAAAACAACAAAATTGGGTAGTTGAGGTCCCCCAATGGTCACTAACATCCATCTGATAACTTTTGAAGATCGAAGTTGACCATATATGGCCTGGACCCCTGTGTTTCCTAAAACAAAGATGGCCGACATATATGGAGAACAATAAAATTAGCTAATAGAGGTGTCCAAATGGTCACTAACATCCATCTGATAACTTTTGAAGATTAAAATTGACAATATATGAGCTGGATCCCTGTGTTTCCTAAAACAAAGATGGCCGACACACATGGAAAACAATAAAATAGGCTAGTTGAGGTCTCCCAATAGTCACTAACACCCATCTGATAATTTTTGAAGATCAAAATTGACCATGTATGGCCTGGATCCCTGTGTATCCTAAAACAAAGATGGCCGACACATATGGAAAACAATAGAATTAGGTAGTTGAGGTCTTTCAATGGTCACTAATATCCATCTGATAACATGTGAAGATCAAAATTGACCACAAATGACCTGGATCCCTGTGTTTCCTAAAACCAAGATGGCTGACACACATGGCAAACAATAAAATTGGGTAGTTGAGGTGTCCCAATGGTCACTAACATCCATCTGATAACTTTTTAAGATCAAAATTGACCATATATGGCCTGGATCCCTGTGTTTCTGAAAACCAAGATGGCCGACACACATGGAAAACGGTCCCAAGACTCCAAATAATCCAATGCCACGCCACTTAAAACTCCTAGAAAAGTGCATCATACTTATGTGTACATGTATACATAAATATACATGTAGGTGACCCTTAGTGGGTTAATAGTCAGTGGTGCTGAGAAATGCACCACCAGCAGAAGAGAACCACATGGTGTTGGGGGAGGTGGTGCCAGGCAGGTATGGGGCCACCACAGGAACACAGCCACCACCACTATTCAGAGGTGGGTTGGGGGGGGGGGTATATATACTATATACCATGGCTCTGCCTGAGGTGTCCAGGGCTACCACCACTCTGTCCCCAGGGTCTACAATAACAGGTCCACCAACACCACCACTGCCACCACTTCTATGCTTGACTGATTTGCAGATTTTAATCCAGGTATAGGCATACTCAATACTGTACCTATGACAGGATTATACATGGAGAGCGAGGAAGCACCACTATGAGAGCTTGTATTTAAGAATGGGTCCCCTCCTATAGCCGTTCATTCCTAAGAATGAACGGCAATAACACCTCTATTTCAGGAATATTAGAGGTACAGCCCCATACAGTAGATGTAAAAGTGAGAAAAACAAGGTGGCAGGTAGTCAACTCAAGGTATGTGGTCGTCTTTAGGTTAACCTACCCTATTCCTGACAAAGAGTAGTATTCATAGTGCTTCGGACGGGGTAATAGCAATATATATATATTGCTAAAAAGTTATTTATTTTAGTTAAGTAGAGATGGGGGTTGCACTTTACCACTGACTTTGATACCACTGTTTTGCATTTGTCCTGGTTGAGACTTCCAAATAAGGCATTGGTTCGACGCAGTTAAACGTATTGTCTGTCTATCCCTACTTTAATGGAATGGACTATAGTCCTTTTGCACCCTATACAACCAGGACGACATCGTCCTGTATTACATGACCAGAATAGTACTGTTTCATCAATTTTGGCCAGGAAACTTGCCCAAGTTTCACTCTCCCATATGGTCGGCATTGTTACCATTTAGCTTCTTAATCCATTTTGAAAAGTGAAACTGTTAGAATTCAAAAAATACTAAATGTCCTACAGGTTCCTGAGATATAGAGCTAACAATATGTACCATTATTTTTTACCAGGAAGGCGATTCTTTATGCCGGTACTTTATTTTCGGTGAAAACTGTGAGGAATGGGAAATTTTTGGTGAGTTAATTATACATAAATGTCGAACCTCCAAAAAGAGGTGGGGGGGGGGCGTCTTACAGGTCGGGTATAAGTAGGGCCAGACTAACAGATAAACCTTCAACTTCAACGTGTTACACATTTTGAAGGAAACCCACGGCATTATTTCCCCCTTTAACAAGAAATAAGAAACTTCTCCAAATCAATTATCTCTAGAAACAGGGCACTTACTCCTCTTCCTGTTTACAGATGACGCCACCAGGTAGCCTTCCGTACTGTGACGTTGTCATGGGTGGCCATGACGTGTTACTATGGTAACCGCTGTACATGGCTTGGTTTCCATGGTTACCCATGTCACTTCTGTCAGTGTGTTGCGGGGTGCGGTGCGGGGTGGTTGCGGTATGTGGGGTAGAACAGCAGTCCACGGGGTACTTGAAGTCCTCCCCGGTGCCGTCAGCACCCATCCCCTTGTGGTAGTAGTTCCTGTCCGCCTCCCGACTGCTGGAGTTAGAACAACTCGGGTACAGGCCAGGGTGGTTGCCATGTACGTGTCCTCCAGGGTACTGCCCTGTACCTGGCCCCCCTCCATGCTGCACCTGTCCCTCCATGGTGCCCCCAGCCCTCGGGTAACCCCTCTCCATGCCCACTGGGGGTGGTTTGCTGCCGTCACCATAGTAACTAGCGTCCGTCTCCATGACTACGTGACGCCCAGTGGCGCCTCTACTCTAGGTGAGGGGAGAAGGGGCCAGGATGAAGCTTTCGTTCCACTGGAGTACCAACTCCCAAACACCAAGAGCAGCCCTCCTGTCCTGGTGTAGGGTCTTATCTAGTGAACTTATCGTCTTATGCTGTGGTGGTGATAACAAGCTGACTATGATATGAAATTCGTGGTGGGGCCCTGTGGCTGCAGCCAGGGAGGTGTGTGTGGCGCTACCTCACTCTAAGGTGACGCCTTTCCAGCAGACGACATTCGTCATATGCCTCTATCCTCCAAGCACAACCCCCACTCTACTGTTAAAGCAAAAGCATCAGAGCAAATCTGTGCTGTATGAGTGGGCGTGCGCCGCCTGTAGCGACACCTGTGTGGCGGCGGCTGAATTAAAGAGCTGGTTGGAGTGTTGGCCTTAGGGCTGGTGCCTCGTAAGGTGCAGGTGAGTTATGGCTGATCACATAATGACGCTCCTCTCTCTGCCACTCGTGCCACAACTGGAGCTGTGCAACAGGCAGCCCGTCCTTAGATACACGGCATGTGTGGGGCCTGAGGCATGGGCATGGCTACAGCATGGGAAACTGGGAGCATGTCTATCGGTACTATGCTCTAGTATAATATGCTGGTCAACTCTTATAGACTGGGCACGATGTTGTTATGGTATAGTACTAACGCCAGCCTCAATACGCATGGCCCTGGGTTAGAAGTGAGGCAGGTGATGAATAAGTTACATGTCTGTCCTCAGTAGACAAGTCTAGATAACTTGGAGGTACACACCACAGCCTGTTAAATATCCATCACATATCGACTACCCTAGTGGCCTCTGTTTGCAGCGTAGTGCCTTTGATATTGATTTCAACAGATGTCACCTATGGCATTTATTAGACCAGCGCCTCTGTTATCACAAATATGTTTGGATGTACCCTATTTGAATATCGAAGATTCAGAATTTAATTTCTAAGATTTACTTGAAAAGGCACTCTCCAAGGAAATTTGTCGCCAAGGAGGCTAGTTCCAAAGTCAGCTATTTATCAGGTGGCCATCAATGGACAATTATATACAGCCAATAACGGGATGGTAGCTTATATATGAGGCTGATATCAGCAGCACATATTGGGAGTGGTCCTTGAATCTACATGTGTACAGTTCCGCGTGTACAGTGTAGAGTGAACACTGCAGGACCTGACTCTCAAAATGTAACATCCACAATTCACTCACTCCCTGAGTCTAAAGGCACCTCCGTGTGTAAGGGCTGTTCCACTGTGAAATGTGGGCTCCAATGTCCACCTAAAATGACCCTCACTGTCCACGGTCCACTGTCCTACCTCCTTTATAAGGGATCCTGTAGCCTGCAGGTGCGATGAGGTAAGAGCAACACGTTGAATAGGTATGAAACATTTTAAGACACATTGTCTTAGTTGAGGCTATTGTAGTGAGAATGAGACAGTAAACTTGTGTGGACTGGTGTGAGGCTGTGATTTCCGTGTTGGGTGAACGCCTTTACTTTAGGTTACCGCCTAAAACAGACAGTCGTCCTCTTCCTGCTGCTGCTGACAGACCCCCTCCCAGGTCCTCAATCCTCCAGTGTTATTAACCATGTCCAACACCACACGGGGACAGGCCCAGGTCATGCAGCTGCTGCTGATGGCCTATATGAGGGACTGGGGAGCAGCAGTGCCATTTAGCTGGACGTCTCCTATAGTCTGGCAGAATTTTAGCTTGACCCGGACTCGTTGGTTATAGTTTTTTTCTCTCTTGATTATTCATCTACAGGGTCTCTATAATCATTCCCAGGTGGGTGTGAAAATGTCACCCTAGGGCAGTTTGAGTTATTCAAGATGGCTGCCAAAATGTCTGAATTTCTTAAAAACCATCTATTCTAATCAACATAGGAGGATGGTTTCAAGTTCAAAATATACATTTTCGGGGTCAAGGGATTCATAATATCATATTTCTCATCAATGGGAAGGTAAGAGGCAGCCATTTTGGTTTTGTAATGAGATTTTAGCAATATCGGCAGAATTTCTTAAAAATCCCCTCATTTCTTGATTTGATAAAGGTAGAAATTCTATCTAAGGCACCAAATTGATTGTCTATGATGTCAGGGGACTCAAATTCAACTATTCTGGGTAAGGTAGGTGGCAGCCATTTTGAATATTTAATGAGATATTCATAATGAATGCTAATTTTCTTGTACGATTGAAGGTAATATGCCATTAAAAACTACTAATTATAGATAAATTTATGACAATAGGAGCTTGAATAGGGAAGGTGGCAGCCATTTTAAATACGCTTTTTACTCTTTTGTACTGTTAGACAAATTATGCATCGTCCATTTTGAATACCTAATGAGATCACCATTAATAACTTGCTAAAGTAAAGGTGAAATTATAATCTAACCATCCTTAGATAATTTACCTATGGAGGGAGATCCTACACACAACTTCAGTGGTAACCAGTGGACATGTTTACATGAGATACCCCTACTGTTCAGCTTGTCCAAAAGTTTTTGGCGAGACCCTGGGTCACAGCAGGTTTAAGACGCCTAAAAATGACCAAAATTTTTCATTTCTCAAAGTTTGCACCGAAAATAAAGTATGAATCAGACATTCCCTGGTAAAAATAATGGTATGTTTAGGTAGCTGTGATTCTCAAGAACCTGGAGGACATAAGAATTTTTTATAAAATAATAATTAAATAAATATTTGGTAATTACTTACAGGTTAGATTTTTAAAAATGTTTAAGACGCTAAATGGTAACAATGCTTTTCCTATGGAGATGAGATTCCCCGCCCTTTTTTGTGCTACCACCTGCTGTTCAAGTATGACTGATGCAATATCTACGTTTCTCAATCTCCACAGCAGTAGGTTAGTGATAGAGGTGGGGCCAGCTTAGACTTTTAGAGTTACCAGCAATGTCTCTTGCACTTACCTCGTTAGATAACTGTATAATGAAAATTAAGTTATGATCTAAAAACAAATGTATAAATTCTCAAGGCCTGGACTTTCAGATCAACTTTTCTGAAAGGTGGGGGACAACCATTTGAAATACTGAAGAACATTGCCCCTTCGAATCTCAAGGCTTCTTAGCATTTCCAAAAAACACTTATAAGGACCTTTGAAACCAAGATGGATAGTAATAAGTATCTCAAACAAATAACCTGCTCCAATATGGGTCTGATATTCAGTTCTAATACATCACATATCACCAAAAAGCATTACCCATGCGTCATAGCCTCACAGCTCCCTCTCTGAGAAAGACTAAAGCTCTTTGATAGTAATCTGAGAATGTTTTTATAAAATCTCAACTGGAGTGCATCACATTCTACATCACAAAAGTTTTATTTCAGTGGGCATAGAAGTTTTTATCCCAATAAACAAAGGATTTATATGCTGCACCTAACCTGGTTTTCTTGTGTTTTCCTACTTCTGTGAAGACTGTTGTGTTCACTGGTATATGTGTAACTGGTATGACAGACACACATATCACAATATTACATTGCTTGCATTATTGGGTTAACACTTAAATGCTCCCCACATACACCACAGTTAAAAAAGCATGTTGGTTATATTCTGTACTTTCCCATAACACCACAGTCATGATTAACTGACTAATTATAATATAAACTACAGTGCACAGATTTGTAGAATGGCTCTATGTGTTTCCTTAACCAAGTCTGCATTTCTTTACTAAGCTGTGGGCGTTTCATCATGTAAACTCTTTCACTGACACTGAGGGGACATTGGCCAGACAGCATAGAAGCAGCATGCAGCTGGACCATTGTAAATCACATTAACCTGTACATGAACTAATGTGTACTTCAGACATCTCATTGAAAGTATGGGTGGGTAGACAAATTTGTGCCTTTAGTGCCTCCATGGTGCACTATTATAATTCATTGTAACATTTTTACTTTTAAAGAGAGACATGTATTCCTTATGTGGCTTTAAGAGAAATATGGATCAACCTGAACGTTTTCCATGCTAGGTTGCTAATTTGATCCTCTGCTTCCAACATTACCCTAAATTGTCCTTTAAGCTATGGTGAAATTTTCCTGTAAATCAATGATTTTCGTTGGTTTCCAATACTCTTCAAGTAAATATGTCTTAATCACAATACATTAGAGTCTATATTTTGTAATGGATTGGTATATTTCCTCAGCAATCTCATAAATTCAAAATTGCAGATATATACCTTCTCTCAGAAATAAAATAAAACAGAAATTCTTAAGCTTGGAATATTTAGATTTTGGAATTTAATCCTTTCATTATATGAGGCTATTTTGATTAGGAGAAAAGATTTCTGAGGTTCTAATTTCTATTAACTTTTCCATACCTGAAATTATAAAAAGGGAGTATTGGAGTTTCTGTTGGGGTCTATGTAGGGTTTCTCATAATACACACTTGCCCTAGAACCAGTTTGTACTATGGTAAATGCACACTCACCTGCACACTGTGTGTCATTACGTACACTCTCTCCCACAAAGGAAAAAATTATTTAAAATGACTGCCACCTACCCTATTCAAGCTCATATTGTCATAAAGCTATACTTACAAGTTTTTTGAATGGTATTTTACCTTCAATCATACAAGACAATCAGCATTAATGATGAATATCTCATTAAATATTTAAAATGGCTGCCACCTACCTTACCCAGAATGGTTGAATTTGAGTCCCCTGACACTATAGATAGAGAATGGTGCCTTAGATAGAATTCCTACCTTTATCAAATCAAGAAATGAGGAGATTTTTAGGAAATTCTGTGGATATTGCTATAATTTCATTACAAAATCAAAATGGCAGCCTCCTACCTTCCCAGTGATGAGAAATATGAATTCCTTTACCACAAAAATGTTGATTTTGAACTTGACACCATCTTCCTATGTTGATTAGAAGCTGACATGGTTAAGAAATTCAGACATTTTTGCAGCCATCTTGAATAACTCAAACTGCCCAAGGATGACATCTTCCCACCCACCTGGGAATGATTATAGAGACCCTGTAGATGAATAATCAAGAGAGAAAAAACTATAACCGATGAGTCCGGGTTAGGCTAAAAATTGCATGAATTCTGCCAGATTACTACTGATTGACTGGCGCATACTAGTGTAGTCATACTGATTGACTGGTATCTACTGATTGACCGGTGCCTACTGATTGACTGGTACCTCCTGAGTGACTGGTATTTACTGATTTGACTGGTATCTACTGATTGACTGATACCTACTGATTGATTGGTACCTACTGATTAATTGGTACCTACTGATGGACTGATACCTACTGTCTGACTGGTACCTACTGACTGACTGGTATCTACTGATTGACTGGTATCTATTGATTGACTGGTACCTACTGTCTGACTGGTTACTACTGATTGACTGGTATCTACTGATTGACTGATACCTACCGATTGACTGGTACCTACTAATTGACTGGTACCTACTGATTCCGTACTGATTGGCTGATATCTACTGATTGACTGGTAACTAGTGATTGACTGGTACCTACTGATTGGCTGATATCTACTGATTGACTGGTAACTAGTGATTGATTGGTTTAGATCTACTGTTTGACTGATAAATACCGATTGACTGGTACCTACTGATCGACTGGTACTTACTGATCGACTGGTACTTACTGATTGACTGGTACCTACTTAATTCCCCAGCGCTCTTACAAGACAGGCACTTATTCAGAATCTAATTTTAGTGCTTAAGAAATATTTCATGACCCCTCTAACCCCCCCCACACACACACACACACACACACTTTTTTGGGACTGGTGCTCATTCATATCCCGGCACTTAAAGTTGACGACATGGTGTACTATGAAGACCTTGACTCCTTGTGGAGGTGACCATAGACTGGACTGTGTCAGACCTCCCCCCCCCCCCAACATCCTGCCCACCGCCCACAACCAGGCCAGCCCCAGGCCGCGTCCTGAACACTGCCGCCACTTCCGCCTCCTCTAAAGGCATACACATGAATACATTTCTATTAAAAAAAGACTGCCAAAATAAATTTACAAACAAAAAAGTTTTTTTTGGGAGCTAGATTTCTCCGGTATTGAGTAGTGTGGTGAGCAACTTAAGAGAGTATGGAAGGTTGGTGAGACATACTGCCACTCACCATTTGCCATTTATGAATCATAGGTTGCCATCTGCCAGTCATAGGTTGCCAATTGCCAGTCATAGTAATGCCACTTGCAATTTACCATTGTCATGGTGTGAGGTTGCCAGTTGTGGGTTGCCAATTGCCAGCCAATCTGCTGCTGTCAGTTGCTACATGTATTGCTGATTGAGGACTGATTCAAAGTTACCAGCTTACAGAAGGCCGGTGCAACATGTAACCATTTACCAATTACACGTAGCTTGCCAATTGCCATTCATAGCTTGCCATTTGCTAATTGTGGGTTGCCAACTGTCAGTTATAGGGATAATAAGTTGACACTTGCCATTTGCCATTTGATGGTTGCCAATTACCACTTGTTTTAGGTTATTTTGTCAAAATGAAGTTAGCAATGCGGTACAGCACTCGAAAGATGGTACTCATCATGAGAAACAAGAATCTGACCTTCGTTTTGATTTTGTAAACTCTAACCCCCCATACATACCCTCCGAAGATAAAAAGTTGAAAAATATTTAATTAATTCAATTTTAATTATATATTCTTATTCTACAGGGTCAGAATCATATGAAACACATAAAAACACCCAGGCTTGGGATATAAAATTACCCTGCTCTAGAATGAGCCATCTTGAGTGTTCTGAAAAATCCAAGATGGCCACCATTGGCCAAAAATACCATATTTAGGCCTCTTACATAACTTAAAACATAATTACCAAACGAGGACGCCCATGACTCTATACTCATTATAATGACTCAAGGATCATTATCATGACTCTTTAATCTAGATTTATGTATTTATGATTGGATATTATATTTCAATATAGAAATACAGCATTGCTGTAATAGCTGCTCGGTCGTATCATCTAGATTTATGTACTTATGATCGGATTAGTAATTGCTCACTATTTGTCAGCAATTAGTCAATATATGTTAGTACTCAGTCACTATATAACAGCAATTAGTCAATATACGTCAGTAATTACTCACTTTGTCAGCAATTAGTCAATATATGTAAGTAATTACTCACTATTTATCAGAAATTGGTCAATATATGTCAGTAATTACTGACTCTTTGTAAGCAATTAGTCAATATGTGTCAGTAATTACTCACTATTTGTCAGCAATCAGTCAATATATGCCAGTACTTAGTCATTATAAAACAACACTTAGTCCATATATGTTAGTAATTACTCACAATTTGTCAGATATTAGTCAATAGTGAGCAATTACTAACATATATTGACTAAATGCTGATAAAATGTAAGTAACTACTACCATGTATTGACTAATTGCTGACAAATAGTGAATAATTACTAACATATTTTAACTAATTGCTGACAAATAGTCCATAGATACTGACATATCTTGACAAATACCAGTCAAGGCAGGATGCACAATTGAATCAATGGCTATTTCTCTGTTATATATTCACTATTGGCTGACAGATTGTGAGTAAATAATGACATGCATTGATAATTGCTGACATTCAGTGACTAAGTACTGATGTATATTGACTAATTGCTGACAAATAGTGAGTAATTACTAACATATATTGACTAATTGCTGATATTTAGTCACTAAGTACTGACATATATGCCAGTACTTAGTCATTATAAAACAACACTTAGTCCATATATGTCAGTAATTACTCACAATTTGTCAGATATTAGTCAATAGTGAGCAATTACTAACATATATTGACTAAATACTGATAAAATATAAGTAACTACTACCATGTATTGACTAATTGCTGACAAATAGTGAATAATTACTTACATATATTAACTAATTGCTGACAAATAGTCCATAGATACTGACATATTTTGACAAATACCAGTCAAGGCAAGATGCACAATTGAATCATTGGCTATTTCTCTGTTATATATGGACTATTTGCTGACAGATTGTGAGTAAATAATGACATGTTTTGATAATTGCTGATATTCAGTGACTAAGTACTGACATATATTGACTAATTTCTGACAAATAGTGAGTAATTACTGACATATAATGACTAATTGCTGACAAATCGTGCATTATTTCTGACATATTTTGACTAATTACTGACAAAATGTGAGTGCGTCATGTCAATCGATGCATGATGCACAAATGATTAAAATGCCATTAATCTTTTTAATGTCAATACTTAGTCACTAGGTGTATACTGACAAATTGCTGACAAATTGTGAGTAAATACTGACATAATATTATTTTGACTAATTGCTAACAAATAGTGAGTAATTACTAACATAAAAATCATATTGATTAACCGCTGACAAATAGTGAGTAATTACTATTATACCATAGCACTAACACTAACCTGTTATAGCCCTAAACTCAATACATGTACCATAAAAACACAGATTAAAACACAAATTAAAACACAGAATGACGTCAACATTTTCAATCAAACACCAGAGAATGGAGAAATGGAAAGATATCCATTCAGTGCAAACAGAGCTTGCGCAGGTATTGATGTGTAAAGCTTATCCACAGTGATAATGCACTGGTAACTAGCATTTGGATCTAAAAGGTTTAAGCATGTGATCAAGCAATGGCTGCCTCCATTGAACAACTTGTTTGATGCTATAGGAAGGTAGGGGAGGGGTATTTCTTTTCTATTGTTCAGATTCCACTAGTCACTAGGTGCAGTCAGTAGTTTATACTTGCAAGCATATGAATTCTATAAGGGAGAAATGGCACATATCTATATATATTGAAAAGTACCAGGACACTGCATAATTATGCTAATTATGCAAATAATATGCACGGATATGGAGTGTTTGGTATCAATCTGGGGTGTTTCATCCCCCTAAAAAACATGCCCCCCTAAAAAATCGGTTTTGAAAAAGAATAAGCGAAATAATTTTTTTGACTAGGTGCCTTTTCAGCCCCAGCCAGTCCACTTGTGCCCTTACCATGGTGTGGACGCGTACTACCTTCTGCCAAAAGATACCTGTTTTGCGCTCAACTGGCGAAAAAAAGGCTATGTTTAAGGCAGGAAGAGGTCGAAAAAGGGTTTTTTGAGGGGGGGTACATGCCAGTGCAGGACTGGCAAAAGGGGGTGCAGGGGGTAGTCAAAAACTTTATATAGGAGTTTTCCCATAGTGTGACCTATGATTTAAGGGTATTTCGAGCTGGCGATCATCATGGTGATGTTTATTTTCACCTATGGTCAAGCATAAGAAAATTAGCGTCCAAAATGCAGCCATGAAGGGAATTTAGTCTATTTAGTGTTTAAGGCTATTAGCGATGTTTTGAGGGTATTAATGATACCATAGGCTTAGATATTGATGTTTTAAAGCTATGACATCACAAAAATGGCCATAACTTTGCCCATACTATACTAATTGAATGAGCCAAAAACTCATTACTACAGTAATGCTTTGCCGATACACACTATACTACCGATTAGATTGGTGCATGTTGACTGGACAGTGTACAGGCTATCATCACATAGCTCTAGGCGAGTGAGTTCTGAGTGGGGAGGGCGGGTTGAATTGATGCATGTTGACTGGACAGTGTACAGGCTATCATCACGTAGCTCTAGGCGAGTTCTGAGTGAAGAGAGCGGGTTGGATTGGTGCATGTTGACTGGGCAGTGTACAGGCTATCATTACTCAGCTCTAGGCGAGTTCTGAGTGGGGAGGGCGGGTTGAATTGATGCATGTTGAATGGACAGTGTACAGGCTATCATTACGTAGCTCTAGGCGAGTTCTGAGTGGGGAGGGCGGGTTGGATTGGTGTATGTTGACTTGGAGGCCCCCAGAACGTCTTCAAGGGCCACAGAGTGATTTAGTTTATTGGACGCAACATATTCTCCAAATATGATAATGCCACGCTATTGGGGCTCCTAATATGGGAATGGCACGCATGTTTACGGTCTCAAGACTCCAAATAAACCAATGCCACGCCACTTAGAACTCCTAATATAATAAGGGCCTCATACTTATGTGTACATATATATATATATATATATATATATATATATATATATATATATATATATATGTAGGTGGCCTTTAGTGGGTTAATGGAAGGCTTTTTCGGCTTCATGAAATCAACAAGAAAAGCTATCAGGCGGCCCCAAGACGACCAGGTGGCCCAGAAGGACCTGTGACAAACATAGACTTGCATAGGTCTTATATAAATCCGTTTTCTTATTGGCCATTTAGTCTGAGGCGATGTCTAAAATACTATACCTATGCAGGCCCTTTGCAGGGACAGAAAAAAAATGAATAACTGAAAGGACATTAGCAAGTATTTCAGTAGCTGAGCTATTGTATCTGTTTTTGGTCGACAAATGGACGACGATTTCTCCCTGTTCTGGAACGCTGTACTATAGCTGGGAGGTGTAGACCTCCCAGCTAATAAATACACACAGGTAACATTTTAGAGTGGTAGATTGAATTCATTGGCACCAAGGAAAGGTATTTTGAGGACTTGTGAAATATCCAAGATGGCTGCCATACGCCAAAAATATCATGTTTAATGTATGTTACATAGATTAAAACCTGTTTCCTAATCTCATACTGATAGAAAACACTCTGGAGGGGAATATAAATTCATTGTGTACTCATTAAGATATTTTCAGTGTTTTTGAAATCCAAGATGGCTACCATCAGTGGAAAAATAACGTAAAATGACTGTCATTAGCCAATTTCATTTTAAGGTGAATTATATACGACAGTATCACAATCAACTGGAGAAATACATGACCTGACCTATGAGTGGTATATAAGATTTGTGTACTCAATGCAGTTTAATCCTCTATGTTTCCAAAAATGACTGCCATTAAAGCACTGGTTCCACAGGCATACAATCGGTTGGAATAGTCCTCATCCGATTATTTATAATATATCAAAAGTATAGAACAAAATTGGTCAGATTAGTGGTAATCCGGCCTGTGGAACCAGCACTTAACAAAAGATGACAATGTTTCTCTGGGAATAAATTACATCAATAAGCCCCCTTGGCAAATCATACTTATACCCAATCAGCAATGGAGCATTGGGCCATGCTTGTCCATGCTTGGCCCAATATAAGCTGACATTGGCCCAATATAAGCCGACATTGGCCCAATATATCCTTGCTTCCTAGGTAGTCAGTGGGACGCAAAGGGTTCCCATGTGCCATCACTGATAATAAATCTTATTAATAAGCCTTGTCCCCTCTGAAACCATCTTTGTTGAAACGTACAAACATATGAATCAGTATCAGTTCATAGTAATATGAAGAGTTATTATGCTGGAACTGGCTTTGAAACATAGGGACAGGTACCTCATAGGGGGATGAGATGTGAAGGTCCTGGGTTAAACAACTTGGGGTTGCCATACTATCATGAAATATATAGGTTTTTTTCAAGTACCCTTGAGTGGATTATGGGAGTGCAGTGCATGCCTGAGCAAGGTCAGGGTAGCTGTAAGCAAGTTGAGGGCAAAAACGGTTCTAGACAACTTGGATGGGTAATTAATTGTTTGGAAGGTAATGTCCAAACATTTGTTATATTCAAAATCATGAAGACTGTGTAGCTAGGGTCCTCAGACCACCTATCCTGCTAGAGTTAGAGGAGAGTGTAACAAATCAAATCACAGGTACCTGCTTCAGATCCAGGGACAACAATAATCATCACATATAAGCCATATCTTATACAGGATATTACCAGTATATCATATGTGGTCATGATGATTTCTTTTATACAATAAGCTTGTACATGAAAATGCCCATTTTGGATGCTTCAAAGCTTTTATAGCAAATCAGTTTGCTGAAGACTAACTTAAGTTACTACTCAACACATTTTCTATGCAGATTCGACTGCATCTTCCATTTTTCAAAAGTGCTAAAAATACCCTTACTTGGTACAAACTAACTTCATATGCCCCCTCAAAGTGTAACCTGTGTGTATTCAATAAGGGTTCTGCGGGGTTCTATATAAAGTAAATTGCCTGAGCTGGGGGAGAGCACTTATATGTGTGAACAACAAACCAGCTAGTCAGAACCCCACCTCTCATGAACAAGATCCCTAGTATATTGGGGGAGCACTTCAGATTTACGTGACAGGTCTATTGGGGATAATGATTTATCCAATGTAGTATGCCTAATTTGTTTGTTTGTTTAGTTTTACGTCCGGGGCCATTGAGGAACTCAGACATTCAAAAATTTTATTTCCACCCTATGGCAGACATCTTGGATTTTTCAAAAGCCCTCAAAATTTCTTTCCTTGGTGCCAATTAATGCTGTATGCCAGTTTAAGATGTTACCTGTGTGCACTTATTTGCTAATGATGTTTTATACTATCTAATAGGCCTACATATGGCATCTCCGGCCTCTGGCAGCCATTTTGGATTTTTTATTTGGTAGTGATATTTTATACTAAGTAATAGGCCTAAATATGCAATTTTTGGCCAATGGCGACCATCTTGGATTTTTTGGAACACTCAAAATGGCTCAGTGTTGAGCAGAGTAATTTTGTATCTCACTCCTGGGTGTTTTCATGTGTGTTTCACATGATTCTGACCCTGTAGAACGAGAATATATAATTAGAATTGAATTAATTAAATATTTTCCAACTTTTTATCTTCGGAGGGTACATACGGGGTTAGAGTTTTCAAAATAAAAAATGAAGGTCAAATTCTTGTTTCTCATGATGAGTACCATCTTTTAGGTGCTGTGCCACAAAATTTTTGCGCTAACCTCCCCCCCTAATTAAGACTAGCATCTGGCTAATTGGCAAGTGACAATTTGCAATTTCTTAGTGGAAAATGGCATTTGGCATATCATAATTGGCAAATGGCAACAAGGCATTGAGATCCTACAACTGGCAAATAGCAGCCTGTAAGTGGCAATCTGCAACATGTTGCACTGGCTTTCCATACAGGCTGCCTATGTTCCGATATTTGTTTGGATATTCACAAAGTGCTGAATGTCAAATGGCAACTGGACTATAATGGCATTAAAGATTGTAAATGGCAAACTATCAAATGGCATCTACCATAATCTCCCGCGTATAAGGCGCAGCTCACGTATAAGGCGCACCCCCAACTAAGAGAATGCAATTCCACGTATAAGGCGCACCTCTAAGGGCAGATTTTTGTTTAATTTAGTACTGTTCTATAGTAAAATTACCCCCCTATAAGGCGCACCCCAAACTCAAGGCAATGTCCCTCCCACGTATAACAGGGATGAAAGTCAACGATGACAAAAAACCTTGAAAAAGGAAACAACTTTAAATGCACTGTATATGCCCTCCAGTGTGTTACAGGGTTTGTGTGGTTGGGGGGGGGGAGGAGGCAGTAGGTGTTGTATAAGGGTGTGGTTTCTCCTCAAATAACAGGAAAAGCTTTTTTTCAAGATGTTGTTCGGATACTATACCCAAAATGTGCACATTATGGCCCTTTTGCAGAGTATGTCCTAGGATCCCTTCAGAATGTTACTGTATAGCTGTTTTCCAAGGTCTTGTTCGGATAGCATACCCAAAATATGCACCACCTGATCTACTGGTAGTGGTGCCTTTGCGCAACACGACCTAGGGACCAATTACAATGTTATGTATAGAGATAGGTCAAAGGGTGCAGGGAATAAATGACCAATATAGTTACATGATGAAATCATAACGCGCAGAAAAGGGGTATACTATCCGACACTCTTCTAGCATAGGAACTATAGCTTGCTGCTAAGACTACACTGAAGAGTGGAACAAACACCAATAAAGAGGGGAAAGTTTTCAAGGAAAAACTTGAGAATCCTTGAAAACCTTGAACTAAAAACAGGCATGCTGCCACTGTATGCAGTGTTGTGGGACCTGACTGTGTGCATGTATGCAACCTCTGGAGGTAAATTGTGACTCTTTTATCCTGTTTTCAGAGGATTTTCAAGAAAACTTATTTTTCTTAAGTGAGTGAAAAAACCTTGAAATCAAGGAAAACCTTGAACTCTTTCATCCCTGGTATAAGACTCAGCAGCATTTTGTTTGGTGTATAAGACGCGCCTTATATGCGGGAGATTACGGTAGGTCATGATTTAACAATTGGTATCTGGCAAAGCCACCATTGACAAAAGGCAATTAGCAACCTGCTGGTGGCAAATGGTATCTAAATCTTATGAGTGCAAATTGCAGGGATGAAAGTCAACAATGACAAAAAACCTTGAAAAAAGGAAACAACTTTAAATACACTGTATATGCCCTCCAATCCCATCCATAAGTGTGTTACAGGGTTCGTGTGGTTGGGGGGGGGGTGCAGTAGGGGTTGTATAAGGGTTTATTTGTTTAACGTCCTAAGGCCGTAGGCCTCATGGGACTGAGATGTAGTTTGTTCTCAAATAACAGGAAAAGCTGTTTTTCAAGATGTTGTTCAGATACTATACCTAAAATGTGCACATTATGGCCCTTTTGCAGAGTATGACCTAGGATCCCTTTAGAATGCTACTGTATAGCTGTTTTCTAAGGTCTTGTTCGGATAGCATACCCAAAATATGCACCACCTGGTAGTGGTGCTTTTGCACAACACGACCTATGGTCCAAGTACAATGTTAAATGTATGGAGATGGGTCAAATGGTGCAGGGAATATATGACCAATATAGTTACATGGTGAAAGCATAACGCGCAGAAAAGGGGTATACTATCCGACACTCTTCTAGCATAGGAACTATAGCTTGCTGCTAAGACTACACTGAAGAGTGGAACAAACACTAATATAGAGGGGGAAATTTTCAAGGAAAAGCTTGAGAATCCTTGAAAACCTTGAACTAAATACTAGCATGCTGGCACTGTATGCAGTGTTGTGGGACCTGACTGTGTGCATATATGCAACCTCTGGAGGTAATTTGTGACTCCTTTATCCTGTTTTCAGAGGATTTTCAAGAAAACTTATTTTTCAAGTGAGTGAAAAAAAACCTTGAAATCAAGGAAAACCTTAAACTCTTTCATCCCTGAAATTGGCAAAGATAGTGAGGGCATAGCTCTTGTAAACTGCTGTCCACGATGTTCAATAGATTATACCATATTTACGATGAGGACAGCAAGCTTCAGGTGCCTAACTGTGTGTTTGGCGCAAGTGACGGGGTCAATGCGTCTGCCTAACTGTGCATTGCCGCAGAGAAATCCGGGTCACGCCACCACAGCCAATCAAAGACAGGGACCACGGGAGCGTTCTGGGGCAGACCAGACGAAGGGGGTATAACCCTCCCATACATTTATGGTCTAAATCCTAGTCACCAGTCAAAATGAGCAGTCAGGACCCAACTATAGCTGTCTGGGCGGGCAAGAAGGGTGGGAGGGGAGGGAGAGACCAGTCAGATTCTATACTCAATTTCCAGATACCCCTATACAAATTCTTTATGGTTGCTGAGATAGTGCATCATGCCAATGAGGGCATTATTTTCACGTGTGAAAAATGTACCAAAGGTTATCAAGAAAACAGGGTAAATCGAATGAGCCAAATGCAATGAGACATACCACAAGTCCGAATTATGAACCCCGGCCGAAAAAAAAAATTGTTTTGAATCTTTACGTGATGCCTCTTTTAAGGTCGACCTTAGCGGGTTCCTTTGATCGCATCTGGATGCAAGAACTGAAAACAGGGTAAACCGAAAGTGCCAAACACAATGAGACCTACTACAAGTCCGAATTATGAACCCCTGACGAAAAAAAAAAATTATTCGAATCTTGACGTGATGCCTACTTTAAGGTCGACTTTAGCGGGTTCCTTTGATCGCAACGGGATGCACAAACTCTGAAAAAAGGGTAAATCGAATGTGCCATACGCAATGAGACATACTACAAGTCCGAAATATGAATCCCCACAGAAAAAAAATTGTTTTGAATCTTGATGTGATGCCCACTTTAAGGTCGACTTTAGCGGGTTCCTTTGGTCGCAACGGGATGCACAAACTCTGAAAATAGGGTAAATTGAATGTGCCATACGCAATGAGACATACTACAAGTCCGAAATATAAACCCCGCCGAAAAAAAAATGTTTCGAATCTTGATGTGATGCCCACTTTAAGGTCGACTTTAGCGGGTTCCTTTGATCGCATCAGGATGCACAAACTCTGGAAACAGGGTAAATCGAACGTGCCGAACGTAATGAGACATACTACAAGTCCAAATTATGAACCCTCTGACGAAAAAAAAAATTTATTCGAATCTTGATATGATGCCTACTTTAAGGTCGACTTTAGCGGGTTCCTTTGATCGAATCAGGGTTGCACAAACTCTGAAAATAGGGTAAATCGAATATGCCGAACGCAATGAGACATACTTCAAGTCTGAATTATGAACCCCCGACAAAAAAAGAATTGTTTCGAATCTTGACATGGCAGGCAAAGCATGATGCACCAATGAATCAATGCCTATTTCTCAGCTGTTTATTGACAGATATCAAAGTGTATTATATCTAAGTACTGACATACATTGACTAACTAATGACAAATATTGAGTAAGTACTGACATATATTGACTAATTGCTGACAAATAGTGAGTAATTACTGACATAATAATGACTAATTGCTGACAAAGAGTGAGTAATTACTGACGTATATTGACTAATTTCTGACAAATTGTGAGCAATTACTGACATATCGAGAGTGAGTTAGTAATAGGTGTGTAACGCCATTTCGACAGCTGAGGTCATATTCATGGCGAGAACTACATTACACAATTTCACAGAGGAATGTGTCAGTGCCCGCACATATGTGCACCACACACATCCGAGGGGAAAGGAAAGAGGAGAAATAGACCCTTTTAAGTGAGCTAGGGAAGCCAACTGACATATTGACTAATTGCTGACAAATAAAGCATAGGTACTTAAATATTTTAATTAATTGCTGACAAATTGTGCATAATTACTGACTAATTGCTGACAAATAGCGACAAAGTACTGGCATTCATTGACTTATTGCTGACAAAATGTGAGTAAATACTGACATATATTGACTATGATCTGACAAATTGTGAGTAATTACTGACATAAATGGACTGATTGTTGTTATATAATGACTAAGTACTGGCATATATTGATTGATTGCTGACAAAAAGTGAGCAAATACTGACATGATTATATTATGTAACTAGCATTTGGATCTAAAAGGTTTAAGCATGTGATCAAGCATTGGCTGCCTCCATTGAACAACTTGTTTCATGCGATAGGAAGGTAGGGGAGGGGTATTTCTTCTACTAGTCACTAGGTGCAGTCAGTAGCTTATACTTGAAAGCATATGAATTCTATAAGGGACCAATGGAACATATCTATATTATATTGAACAGTACCAAGATACTGCATAATTATGCAAAAAAAATGGCAACAATGCATTGTAGGATATGGATCCGTGGTAGTTTTTCCCTCAGATCGACCTCGCACTATCGAAAATTTGTTTCGGCTGAAAGTAAGCAAAATAAAATTTTGGACTGGGACAAATTTGTGTCGAAACCCCAACTAGGTATCAGTAGTTTTTAAACTGGGGAATTCATTTAAATGACGTCTGACTAGACTTGCAGCACATAGGGGAGATCCGGGGGCTTGTGTACTCTCTGGCCATGCTGAATAGTCTTAGAACTAGACACGGCCAGCTCCATGCCCCAGTCTGTGAAACTAACCGCTCCGCGCCTGAGATAATGAACTCCAACAGCTGCGATAGAATCTGGGACTATATTACATTTCCTGAGTAGTCCTCTAAAGCTTAGTGCCAGGCAAGTCCAAAGGACTCTGTCACGAGTTTGACTCATGTCGACAAATTTATACATATTGAGTATGTCTTTCAAAGTGAACGATGGGCGAACTGGTTCCGGATCACCTATGACCCTGCGCACCCCGGCTAGAGTCATAATGAATTCAAAAGAAGAGCGGATAAACTTGACATCATAACCATAGTACATATTCAAAGAGATCACTCCGCTGATGTAATTTTGGATAGTCGAGTACTTAAGACTTCTCGCCATGTCTACGACATAACGGCACATATGTTGAGCATCTGTGGGCAGCGCTGGTCTGAGGATCGAATTACTGAAGCTTATGTAACGCTTCCACTGGGAAGCCTTTGTCCTCCACGTACTGGGGGCCCATGCCTTGGACCTATACTCGGCTGCTTCCAAGTCTAATTGGCGAACTCGCTGACTAGTGTCTACAACAAAGAAATACAGGCAAGTCTTTAGAGCATGTGGCCCTTGAAATCGCGTTTGCTAGAACATTCTGTGCACCAGGGATATGAATACTCACTAAGTGACAGTTAAATATAACATATAACCAAAAAATTTTTCTCAACAAAATCATTGAGGCATCATTGTCACTTCTACCCTTGTTGATGGCATGCATAACTTGTGTATTGTCAGTAACACAATATATTTTGTGATCTCTCCAATATGGACCCCAGCATTCTAAAGCCTCGTATATGGGATAGAGTTCCCTGACATTAATATTGGCTGGTATCTCTGTTGTCGGTATGTCCCGGCAATGACCGTGAATGTCACTATCCATTACTAGCTTGTCACACCAGTGGCCGCATAACCAATCATTACCATGAACGGCACCATAACCTATACCAGAAGCGTCAGTGTATACAAGTGAGGTGAATTCAAGCGGAGTGATAATCTTCGCTGAGCCATTGAACCATGACGCGAAGTCGCCCCACCATTTCAAGTCCTCGTGGAACGAATCTGATAATGTAATATAACGCTTCTTTGCAGAAAACACATGTAACATCGTTATGACCCTATGGGAGAATGTTCTTCCTCCCCGTACCAAAGTTGAGCAGTGACAAAGGTGTTGCAACTGGCGCTTTGTCGCCCTATGGCGACCAGCAAAAAAGCGCAGCTCTAAGTGAAGCTTGTCCAACTTGTCTTGTGGTAAGCTGAGCGTCATATCAAGCGAGTTCAAGATCACCCCCAAATAACACTGCACCTGCGAGGGGGATCGAACTTTAGCATAAGCTATATGGAAGCCTAGCGAGCGTATTGTAGCGTGGAGAAACAGTTGAGTGTTCCTGCATTCCTCATAATCGCTACCAAGCACAATGAAGTCATCTAAATAATTCCGGCATAAAAAGCCATTGGCGTTGACATAGCGAGCTATAGCATCAGATATACTGTTAAATATATAGGGGGCAGCTCTCGTGCCGAAGCTCATGAAATTATCTTGCAAAAAAACAATTTTTTCCGTCAACGTTCCAACATAACCCCTGATGGCTGCAGTCCGCTGGCCTAATTAACACAGTGCGATAAGCACTTTGTAAATCTGTCACCGCCATGAAACAATTTGGTTCCATAAGTTCAGAAATGTCATCGATAGAGTGGTAACTAAATGAATGGAAAGTGTCTTTGGTGTAATTATTAATGCTGTTGTGCAATGGGCGGCTAGCATCGGTAATCGGTCTATAACCACCGCTGGGCTTTTCCACTGCTCCCATAGCATGGACACACTTAGGCTGGGTATCTACTAATGATAACTTGTCCATACTGAGTTCTTTCAGGATTAGATCGTTGATATAATCATAAGCGTCTACCTCTGCTGACGGATAATTTTTACAAAAGTAACCATCGGATGGGCCCAGAGTACCAACTAATTTGAAACCATGACAACCCCATCTAAAAGGTAGTGAGCATTGCAGTCCCAACCACCTTCACCATAAACCTGTGCGGGACCTCCTGAAAGCATCTTTCTCCAGCCACAAATATTAAATTGTGTCCTAATGCCCGCAACATAATGCGGGAGTGATGCATCTCAGAGCGGAGCATAACCAGTATAGCGAGACAACAATTCTGTTATATCAGCTGAGCAGTTTAACAAATCGTAAGTGTTGGGCCACAGGTCTGACAAACAATCTGCATATGTGGAACTTATGCCTAAACCTGTATAAGCATGGTTGCCCAGTCACTGATTTTTCTGGTTGCCGTGCTGATGAGCGTTTTTATCTGATTGCACCTCGTCACTATTACAGAATTTCTTCTTGTGTGAGCCTCTACAAGTGGCGCAGACATGCTTCTTGTAACAAGGATCATAATCGCAGACATAAGAGTTCCATTTCCAACATATGTCTGCGGGCCAATCCGATCCAGGCTGATTACTCCCCCGCTGATGGTTGCGGCGACGTTTGTTGTTACCGCGATTGGAACTCTGATCTTGTCTTGACATCAAGTTCTCTACTACGGCCATGTGTTCCGCACTCAAATAAGCCTCTACGGCTGGGATATAACCGGAGACAAAATTCACTAATTTACCCTCAATAACATCATCAACCACTTTATGATCTTATTTTGCCAGAGCTTTCGCTGGGAAGGCTCCACCTTGAGCTTTGAGGGAAACAAACCTCATGTGTGCCCGATAGCCATCCAAAGTAACACGGGGCAAACCAGCAGTGTTAATGAATTCAGCTACACAGTTCATACCATTGATCAACTCTTGAAGGCTCATGTCTTCAAACTTTTGTCTGCATCTATGTGACAATCAGGCCTCAATTTATTGGTTGAGCGTTTACGTTTTGAGGTGTCGGAAAACATTTTAAAATTGTTAAGCCAGTCTAAGTCCGGCATACCTGTGGGAGTAGGATTGGAGAGTAGACTGCTCGCGTTGTCCCCCAGAATCCCAAGTGATGCTGATGACAAGCCGGCACTAGCTAGACCAGCTTGAAGTGTGTGCTGAGTTGATAGCAACTGTTGATTGGGTTGCTGGTTAGGAACCACCTCATACACAATACCTTTATGTAAAATACGGTGAGGCAGGTTACGTGGATGCAGACTGTGAAGGATTTCTACCCTCCCCCAGGGGTGTGGGTCCTTCATTCCCACCAAGCGGACGTAAGCCCTGGGGCGCAGCAGAATTACCCTTATTTACATCAGTATCAGTGCTTACACCAGACCTACTTTTCCTCCAGGCAAGGTACTCTTGATATGAGGGGTCTCCGTTGAGCGTGCGGCCACCGGAGCCTTTGTTGACACCCAAACCTCCGATGAGCGATAGATCTTCTGAGCTTTTTTGTACATTATTGGGGATGTTTGGGTTGGAAATCTCATGGAACTTACCAAATGAGTCCTTGCAGTACAATTTGTCGACGATTGGGGCCTGCAGAAGGCCTGTTTGGCCTGTAATAGCTGTGCCAAATGCCTGAACACTGTCAACAGGAAGGACCGGTCGGCCATCTTGGCCTCCGCAGCAAATATTTAGTTTCGCTTGTGCTTGGCTTGCCAATGCGTGGTCGCCAGGTACCAGCGAAGCTCCGAGGACACATGGGCCCTTTTGGACCGTTTGGCCATTCTGGGGTGAGTAGTCCCTGTCATTAAGACCATCGGGTGGACGACTCGTGGTTATATCCAAAGGAATTACATTGGGGTCAACTGTACCGGACAGACCTTTAGCCCCCTCACTGTAAATTGACATGGCACCTTGCCATGCCCGAACGCCCTCATTGAGATCTCTTATCGTCCTTTTATTTTCGGCCCTAATCGATGCCAATTCTAATTGTAGCTCCTGTCTTCTGGACAGCTTCTTGATTTCCACCCTGCGTGATTCTTCTGCCCGGATTTCTGCTAATAAATCTTCATCTGGGTCTTGTGTATCATCTATCGGGGCCGAGCTATGCTGCCCGGGCGCTGTGCCTTGTTGTCGGGGATCGTGGTGTTTGTACCGGTCACTCCGTCGCTCCAGTCCCCTGTCCCGTCCTCGTCATGGTTGAATGACGATGTGTCCTTTGGTGTGTCATGACTTACCATGTCATGTCCCGACTTCCATCTAGGGTTCGGGCAAGTACAATTTGGACAAGCCCTCGAGTTCCCATGGTAGTCTTGCACACACGCGTCACATTTTACAGCTATTATGGCCCAATAATGGCCAGCAAAAAAGAATTTTCCAGCTGTGACCAAGCACCAGACCCTCCAGCTTGAGGGTTGGTAGCAGCAATGTAGGTCCGCACCTGACAGGTAACACACCTGTAGTGGAAGCAGTGGCTCCACCTGAGTATCAATACCGGTAACAATATAATTGTTCCCTTACATACTTGCAAGCATATGAATTCTATAAGGGAGCAATGACACACATCTATATATATGGAAAAGTATCAAGATACTGCATAATTATGCTAATTATGCAAATAATATGCACGGATATGGAATGTTTGGTATCAATCTGGGGTGTTCCCTCCCCCTAAAGAACATGCCCCCCTAAAAAATTTGTTTCGGAAAAGAATAAGTGAAATAATTTTTTTACTAGCGGCCTTTTCGGCCTACCTCCAGCCAAAACCTATCTGTTTTAAGTGTCACCGGCGAAAAAGGGCAGGATCGAAATAGAGAGCTTTTTGGGACGTGGGGGCAGACGCCAGTCCAGGCACTGGCAGAGAGGTCCAAGAACTGGCAGTTTTACAAAAAAAATCATATCTCCCTTAATAATAGGAGTTTCCCATAGTGTGACCTATAGATTAAGGGTAGCTTGAGCTGGCGAACATCATGGCGGTCTTTATTCTCAAATCTGCACAATGGGAATAAAGTTATCGATAATTTTAGCAATTTTAGCAATGTTTTGAGGTTATTAGTGATAGCATAGGCTTAGATATTGATGTTTAAAGCTATGACATCAAAAAAATGGCCATAACTTTCCACCAAATCGTCGTAGGCAAAAAATTCAAACAGTTATGGACTCCTCTGGAAAATGGGCTTTCTCTCCGAACCATATTATCGCCCAACGATGTCTCTAAGTCTTCAGGCCATTTTGGCCTTTCCCCAGCATTTTTGGCATCTACAGCTTTGAGGGTATTGATGAAAGAATGATACAGACCTGTTCTCTGACCACCAATCTCAGACAACCAACTGGGCTGCACAGCACGCTGTGTCATGCTTTGTTCAAATCTAAAATTTTCCTTCAATTTCCCGATACCATGTGACAAACAAAGACGAGTTGTGACAATAATCCATGTGTACTGCGACAATAAAGCAAGATTTCTTTCAAATAAGAAGATATTTGGGCTAATACTAGCAATGGCGCCGACATCAGCAACAACATTTTCGCTGGTACCGTGGTGCTGCAGCGGTATCAGTGAAGTGGCTTCTAGCTGTGTTCGTAAACAACTGAAAGGCTGGCAGTCTACAACTCGACAAATATGCCACAAAATACTGCAGAATTGTCACAGATATAATGTTTTATTGTCACAACTCATCAGTTTTTATCGCAGGGTACTAGGAAATTGAATTACTCGCCCATATGAGATGGCTAACGTGCTGTCCATACAGAAGGGTTTACGAATGCACCCAGGTGACAGATCATGCCACTCCGTCAGCCAATCAAAGAAAGGGATGCGGGGTCAATGCGTCCATGTACGTCCGCCTAACTGTGCATTGGCACCAAGAAATGCGGGTCACGCCACCACAGCCAATCAAAGACGGGGACCATGGGGTTTCAGCCAATCACGGGAAACAGGGAGGGGGGAGTCAGATTCTATACTCGATTTCTGACGATCCGGATTCCAGGTAAACAGTGCTTTCCAGTATGGATATAAATAAACTGCTGTCTTGAGACAGCAGTTTAAAAAGCAATTGGGATGAGTCCAGTACTATAGGAGGCTGATGCTATGGAAGGCCAGTGCGACATCAGTGTTGCCGAAAAATTTTTTTCGACATCTTGGCATCTTACACAGGCCATTTCCCTTTCATGCAGGCCATATCTATATTCATATTTTAAGGGGCCTTTATAAAATTCATTATAACCTGTTTTAAGCTATGTAAAAACCTCAAAATATCTATTATAAACTAATTTTACAAACATGGCACTATCTTTGCTTCTAATTGGCGGATTTGAAAAATTCTTTCACCATCATGGAGCTAAGGTCATGGCAGGCCATACACCGGCCATTAAGATTCTACACCGGCAAAACCCTGCGTGCCGGCATTATTCCGGCAACACTGCGACATGTTTCCAGTTGCCAATTGCCATTTGCAAATTGCCACTCATAGGTTGCAATTTGCCAGTTGTAGGTTCACAATGTTTAGTTGCTTTGCCATTTGCCAACTATAATGTAATGCCATTTACCACTTAGAATATGCCATTTGCCGAATAGCCAGGTACTAGATATAGGGCCTAATCCTGTTGCCATTTGCCACTTAATTGGAATAATAACCTACCGGTACTAAGGAATGGAAGCTGAGAACTTTGAATTGGCAAACAGCAACTGTCAGCCAATAATTGGAAACGGGAAAACCCACAATTGGTGAATGGTAACCTATGACTTTATGAGTGGTAGTTGGCAAACCACAATTGGCAAATGGCAAATAATAACATACTATATCCACGACTGGCAATTGCCAACTCTCAATTGGCAAATAGCAAGCTATGAATGACAGTTGGCAAGTTATGAGTGGCAGTGGGCAAATTGGCAATTGACAACATATGGTGAAACATGTTACCAATTGCCATTCATAGCTTGCTAACTTCAATTCACAGCTTGCTATTTGGCAATTGTGGGTTGCCAATTGCTAGTCATGGGCATAGTAAGTTAAGCAGTTATGGAAAGCTGGTGCAACATGTTGCCAATCGCCATTTGCCAACTGTCACTTGCCAGTTGTAGGTTGCCAATGCCTAGTTGCCATTTGCTAATTGAAATTACAAGCCAATTGCGATTTGCCACTGTGAAATTGCTGTTTGCCTTTTATCGATTGGCCAGATACTAGCTATAATGGGTGGCCCAGTTGCCATTTCCACTTAATTGACATGATAAATGGTGACTGAAAACTTTTATTCAGCAAACAAAAACAGGCAATACTGACAATTGGCAAACCCACAATTGGCAAAATATGAATGGCAATTGGCAAGCTGCAAGTGGCAATTGGCAAGTGGTAATTGGCAAATTGCCGTACTGTTTACAGCGCCACCCTCTCCTGGAGTGCATCACTGTCTTAGTGCCGGTTATTACACGACCTCTGTGATTTTGGGTGCTTTTTCTGGATATTCCCATTCTGATACCTGTCCATATTGCACGTCCTAGGAGTGCTGATATCCTGGATATCGGCACTCCTAGGAGTGCCGATATCCAGGATATCGGCACTCCTAACATGTCACATGTCACAACATGTCACATTTTACATGTTAAAACCCACGAAATTTTCATGGCCAGGGTAGGGGTCGAACTTGCAGTCTCAGATCCCAAATCCAACTCCCTATGCATTGCGCCACAGGGACTGACGAGAAGTGGCTGGCTAGAACCAGGTCTCGATATGATACAAAGCCCGGGGAGGGTACTCACATATAACTATTATACATTCAAAGTATGAAAATCCCGGCAGTCTGGGTTGTGCCCCCCCAGCTTTGTCGCTACTGCACGCATAACGGCGACGACTGCGGGCTGACCGCTGCCATAACCACGGGACGCGTTCAAAGCAACCCAAGCTGAGATGGGCGCCGAAGGGTGAGACGCGGTGGTCTAGTGGTTAGCGCATTGCGCTCAGCCGTTAGAGGTAGGCGGGATGAGTCCCGGTCCGGGCGCATCTTTTTTTCGCCGATTGTCCGCTGCCATAACCGCGGGATGCGTTCAAAGCAAGCGAAGCCGAGACCGGTGCCGAACGGTGAGACGCCGTGGTCTAGTGGTTAGCGCATTGCGCTCAGCCGTTAGAGGTAGGCGGGACGAGTCCCGGTCCGGGCGCATCTTTTTCTTTTTGCCGTTTGTCCGCTGCCATAACCGCGAGACGCATTCAAAGCAATCCAAGCCAAGACGGGCGCTGTAGCTGTCTGCTGCCGGGCGACGAGGTGTGTGTACCGATCGTGTACAAACACTATGGCAGGCTTCGCGTCCCAGGGAAGGATTTTTGTTTTCAACTTGTTTTTATTGATATTCTATCGATTATTTATTGATTCTTCATTGATTAATAAAGACAGTAAGGAATGGGCTAACAGGTACCTCATTCAGTGTACCGTAGGCCACGAGTTACGATATGCTACTATACACTGAATTCGGTGCCCGGTAGCCCATTCATTACTCTCTTACCATTGCGTACAGCTTTACGCAGATCATTATGCAAGTGCTAAGGCTGGGTTGTTAGGCTGGTATCCTGCTGCAAAACATAGTTCTCTTCATTTCCCCGCTTAAAACTCATTTAAACTTTCAAATGTGGCACATATTTAGTGTGTATCTGTACCATAGATTAATTTGACCAGAATTTTTGTGTTTGATTACCAATATTTGAGAGAAAGTACACATTTTGGTTTGGCCTTTTCCAGAGTGAGTGAGTAATAGATGTTTAACGTCATTTCGACAGCTAAGGTCATATTCATGGCGAGAACTATATTACACAATTTCACAGAGGAATATGTCGGTGCCCGCGCATATGTGCACCACACATTCTGAGAGATAGAAAAGAGGAGAAATAGACCCTTTTAAGTGGGCTAGGGAAGCCCTGCCTTTTCCAGAAGGTTTGAGAACAAATGAGTTCTACGAGGGTAAAAATATAGCCCTTCTCTAGCCATTTGCAAAGTATTACAACATAGTTTTGCATAGATTATCCAATATTAAGCCTGAAACTTTAATGTAGTGCAAGGGGTATGGCCATTTGCCACTGAAAAGTTGCATTTGCTGAGGATCCAGAGGGGAGGATTCAATACCCAACCTCTTGTTAAAAAGACATGCCAGGGAACTCCCTGGCCTTAATGCACATGTATGCGCAAATGCCTGTAATCTGATTTGATCCATTTTGGCATGGCGGCAGGTATAGCCTTCCATCAGCAGCCTCCCTATCAAATATGAAAGCTTTAAAATGCAGACATTGGGCTTTGTCCGTCTTTTACAGCATGGCGTGAGGTGGATTTAGTGTGCATGGCCTGCACCATTCTCACAGGTCCACCTGAATGCTACTGACCCACCTGGTATGTTGACGCTGGTAACACTATGGTAAATGTATTGGGGGATTTCATCAATTTACTGTATTGAATATATTAGACTGTTTTATTCAAAAGTGGTAGATACAATCTGATTAACTTAAAAATTGACCAACATTTTCACATAGTGACTTCTAGGGATGTTAGTTTGATCCTTTATAGGTAACATGTATAAAAGATACAGTGCTCGTTTGGTCACTGGAGGGCATTGGAGTATGGTGGTCTTAACTATAGCCGCCAATGAGAAATACCCGGTAGTATTTTTCTACATTGAATTCCAAAGAAAAAGAAAGGTTTCTTAATCAAACTCCAGGTATGCATATCTATGACCATCAGAAACAGTACTAGTAGGTAACAGCTAAAATGAAAACATCCTATCTACTATTTTGTCTTAAAATAGTTCTTTAGTATAAAAAGAAATATATTCCTGTACTGTGTGTTTACTCTATTAATTTGGTGTTATTTTGACCTTGCTTTCTAATCGATGTATATAGATGTAGTAAAGTGCATTTTGGGGTTTGAGCTAGCTCCTTATAAATGGTAGAGTGTGCCACTACCTCAGCCCAGTACACATATCAAGCTGTGCAGTGATCCTACTCAAATAAAACCAGTGAGAGATACCTCCTGACTGAAGACTTTATTGATTCTTCTCCTCGGCTACTAACACGTCAAGCACAACAAGAGTACAATAGTTCATCAAATACTCCGGCACTCTTTGATGATCAACACTCTGTCATATCCTCTAGTTCATACAGTAGTAACACAATAACCTTTATCTCCTCTTCATATCAAGTCTCATCAGGGTTAACTCCCACTTACTAAGATCGCATATTATCATACAGTAGGCAAGGCAGCAGGCAAGTTTGGCCCAATTCAACTCCTAATTAAGCAATGCAGTGTACTCACATGGAAAGTCTCAATTGTTGTTATGATAATCCAACTTTAATGTGGATCCTAAGTCCACACAGGGAGGATCCCTGCATGGAGAGGGAGAGGCCCTTCCCAGGCCTGGAGTCCGTCGATGTTAATTACTGCTATTAATTTCTATCTCCATTTTGTCTTAAGTTCATAAGTTGAAACACTATCATTCCCAGGCAGTGTTGTTATAAGTCCCAACTGCTTATGTCTGAGTAACCTCTAGATCTACTCAGCTTGTGAAAGGTGAGGATGTTACCACTAGCAAGTGCATGTTGAATCTCCACTACTATAATGCTCCTTTCCTTAACATGTGTAGGCTACTCCCTGTTGTGATCTAATGGTATCTAGCTGCTAACAGTTAGCTTAGATATGAGTGCCTAACTTTCAATGCTGTCTCCATGCTCCCTCTGAACGAACTCCCCGTCTCCTACTCTGAATTCTACAAATATGTTATTCGAGTATTATTGTTATCCCGGCGCGCCTGCGCAGAGACATGTATTTGTCTCATGACATCACCATCTCATTTATTTCCCTTTTTATTAATCAACTTTGTGAAGTAGTTATGTCCCAATCTAATATTCTTCTTCCCATTATTCATCATTAATCCCTCCAGTTCTACTGGTCCTAAACTAACTATCTCTTTCATTTTCAGATGGGATTTCAGAAGTTTATCTCCTTCATCTCTCGACTGGAGCCATCAAGCCTTCCGCCTCAAATCTTATTATGGACCTGAACATCACAATTTATACCTTAATTCCTGTAGAACACGCCATCAACTTATTTTGTTTGTTAATAAACATTAATCACTTTGTCTTGCCTTACTGCCTTTTTCTTCGCCTCTCTATTAAATTACTTTACATATCCCATCATTGTCAGCACTGCTGGTCACACATTATTATCCATTATGGATTTCTCTTACACCATCGTACATTCCTACCGGAGTACCTACCCTAACTAGGCCTAAAAAAAAATTCTTGTGTTCAGGTAACATAGCCCAAAAAAATAGGGTAGGTAGGTCGGATTTTCTTTTTTTTTTAAGTTTGTGGATGCCGAAAACTGCCAAAATGAACATGGATCAAAAGATTAACCAACTTAAAAAAATATAAAAAAAATGTTGGTTATTTCAAGCTTGTAGCATTCGTGAGACCGTGGGCTTTAATTTGATACCAAACATGCCTATTGATCCTAGTGAGGGAGAAGACAGGGACAAGATAGCCACTTGGGCCTGCGTGAATATGCCGGCCTATTTATTAAACCAACTTAAACAAAACAAAAAGAAAGAAAAAGAAAAAATACAGAACTGAACTGAACTGTCTCTGCACCAGTGAGCTAACTGAATGACTGTGTGGGCCTGCCTGTGCAGGTGAGTGGAGAGTGAGGTGAGAGGTAGAACTGGGTCACCCTGGTTGGGCGGCCCTACAGGACCAATACCCCTGAACAGTGAGTATGACTACTGTTCGATACCATTGTTCCTAGTGAGGGAGAAGACAGGGACAAGATAGCCACTTGGGCCTGCGCGAATACGCCGGCAACTCCCAACTAGGAATTAATTGTTCATATTTGTAGATTGGTTTTGAGGCACTTAGACACAATGAGGTCCATGTCCACACGGAGATGGTAAGGTTTTGTCAGATAAATTAGGGCAGCCTTGCTGTTCCAGTTTCCTACTTGACGGATGTCCTCCAGGATGAGACCAAGACTCCCGTCTTAGGGAGTGCATGCCTGTCTTTTGCGGGTTCATGCCTGCCGAGGTCATAAGTTTTTTGAGGTACCCCAACAGCATAGGGTAGGTCACTGGGACGAGGCGATTTCCTTTCGGTACTACAAAAGCTGGGGACATGGGATCAGAGGACAGGAATTCCTCCAGGTGATCCTGTACCAAGGAGGCCGCACAAAGGGGTGAACCCCGACTAAAAGTTATTGGCATCTTGTGAACTGTCTGACCATATTGTACTGTTTAAGACGAGTTCTATGCCCCAATGTGTGAGACCTATTGCCCCGCGCCGAAGATAGTGACCCCCTGGGTTTGATGCCGAATCAGGGACGATGTTTGATTTCCGTAGCAGGCCCCGAAATGAGACGGCTATACAAGTCCAAAAGACTCTATCCTCCACCCGATCCCAGTTAACACAGTCTGATAGCAACAACAAGTCCCGAAGGGTAAAGGAAGGACGAGTCGGTTCCGGGTCCTCAAGTTTACTAACTCGAACTCTGATCTAACATATTTAATGTCGTAACCGGAATAACTGTTCAGAGATACCACTGCACTGATATAGTTTTGAATTGATCTTTATTTCAGATCCGGAACCAAACTGACTGCATAGCGACACATGAGAGACGTGTCTGTGGGTACTGCTGGGCATCGAATCGATGCACAGAACTTGACATATTTGCGCCACTGAGACGCTTAAGTCTTCCAGGTACTCGGCGCCCACGCTTGGCTGCGAAGCTCCACTGCAATGTAGTGCTATTCCCAAATCTGCTGACGGGCCTCTGCAACACAAAAATACCGGTAACTCGTTGATGAGGGTAGCTCGGAAGAGAGTATCTGCTACCAGGTTGTCCTTGCCTGGTAGATACACTCCCACCAGGTGGCAGTTTAACATCACTGTCAGCCAGAATATTGAGCGGAGGAGATGCATTGAAGCTGAGTTTCCACTCCTACCGGTGTTTATAGCCGCCACCACTTGCGTATTGTCTGTAACGCATTCTACCCGGTGGTCCACCCACATGTGGCCCCATCTGGTGAGGGCCTCAAGAATCGGGTACAGTTCTCTAACATTAATATTACAGGGTACATCCTGGACCGGTTGGGGGACACAGTGGTTGTGGTGGTCCTTTCATCTCAAAGTCCTCCTGCCACCTACTGCACAACCAATCCATGCCAGAGTATGCCACGAATCCAGTACCAGATGCATCCGTGCACACCATAGACATATTAACAGGAGGCTGAATTATTTTCGCTGTGCCGTTAAACCAGGCAGCGAAGTCCCCCCACCAGGCTAGATCTAGGTGAAAGGACTGAACTGAACTGAACTGTCTCTGCACCATTGAGCTGACTGAATGACTGTGTGGGCCTGCCTGTGCAGGTGAGTGGAGAGTGAGGTGACAGATAGAACTGGGTCACCCTGGTTGGGACACAGGTGGGCGGCCCTACATGACCAATACCCCCGAACAGTGAGTATGACTACTGTTCGATACCATATATTGACTTTTTTCACATTTTTCTTGAATTTTGGGTCATATTAACAAAAATTTCTAAAAAAAAATCTAAAAAAAATTAGGGTAGCCAAAAAATTAAGGTAGGTCGGGATACCTGAACACAACTTCTTTTTTTTTAGGCCTTATTTGACCTGGACGCAACAATTTATTTTAACATTCACATACATGTACTACATAAGTACATGTATGTAGATGTTAGAGATTGATGAGAAAAGTTGCAGAATGACAGTTAATGAGAGGTGTATCAATGTTTGGCTCACATTCACATTCATTTGTGTGTCATGTTTACTTACCACAGGCCAGCCTCAGGGCACTATACACGTTTTTGATTCCCCCTCTCCTCCCCTTCTCCCTCAGGTGCCCCTGGCTAATGGAAGGCAAAAACTTCCTAATCTTGTCACTGTTCTGTGTATAGCCCCGGGTGAAGCCTCCAACCAACTCCTGCCTCTGAACACCAAGATAAAACTCCAAGATATATAGAATAGAGAAAGAAAACTTGCTGAATATCTGGACAAAAAAAACATTGACAAAAACAAGGGAGAAAATATTAAGAAAGAAAAACTACACACACACAAAAAAAAAACAGGCTGAAACATCACCCCTTTTAATGTTTGTACCCGCAGCTAACTCTACAGAACATCAGTCTTCCAAATAGACATTTTTGTTTCGGCGTAGGTCTAACTCCTAAAATCATGGCTCCACCTTTTTTGACTCACCAGGGTTTATCTACGGCTTCTCTACAAAAAAAAACAGTTCATGTATATATATAAGATGTGGCTTATAAACAAGGATTACATCACCTGCGTCCTATAGGATTTAGCTCAAATCACGGTGCGTCCTATATGCGAGGATTTCACACTATAGAACAGTACTATAATGACCAAAATGATGAAAATCCTCGCGTATAAGACGCAGCTTATAGACAGAGCAGATAGGAAAGATGAGATAAAGACCCCCTCTATAGACATAGGAATGGGGTTTGAAGAAATTTCCGAGAGGGCGATTAAATTCCTCTGTATGTGGTGTTTCAGAGCGATTTTATGGGATGAAACATCCATCTCAGTTGATATGTGTAAATCACAAGAGTGACCTGTCTGACCTTCAAATTTCCACATTTCCGGAAATTTTTTGAAGAATCTTATTTCAAGATGGGTTATGGAAGCCCATACTACTGTTCTAACATGCAGACAACTTTCATGATCAAAATACAGCTAGATAGTGGAAGAAAGGACAGCAACGTAATTTGCTTGAAACTCCCAAACTCATGTTATTCATTCTAAAAAAGTGCATGATTTTAGGGTATATTCCCCTAGTACATTCAATAAGGCCAAAAGAAATAAATTGTTTAGGGAGGGTAGGTCGATTTTTTTTTTATTTTGTAAATTTTTGTTTACTACTTCAATGAATTATGACTCACCGATCAATTAACTTTAAAAAACACCCAAAAATAAATATTTAGTGGAAAATTGGAGAAAAAAAAGCTAGGGTCGGCCCTGTTTTGCTAGGTAGGGTCGGGTTACCTGAAACATTTCTTTTTTTTTGGCCTAAGGTAAATCTATGACGCAGTTTCATATGTGAAGGATATCAGCAAAAGGGCAGGAAATTTCTCTTCAGTTAGAGAAAGCATTGTTTCTCTTTGCCATTGTAATGTGTTTTCAAATGTCAAACTGTTCGGATTTTCTTTAATGATCCCCTGACCAGAGGGTGGTCAAATAATTTCAGCAAAAAAGCCGGTGCGCTATAATAGGCGTAATCGCACACGATTTTCGGCACTTCTGAGGGGACTTGGGGGGGCAGAATTTTTTATTACGCATCCAAGCGCAAACTCACCAAAAATGATCACTTCCTAATACACAGTAGTTCTCAGTGGTCCTTCGCTTTGATGGAGGATGTGACTCCCTAGGCTTCCCTGCTGCCCCCTAGATCAATTAACTTTAAAAAACACCCAAAAATAAATATTTAGTGGAAAATTGGAGAAAAAAAAGCTAGGGTCGGCCCTGTTTTGCTAGGTAGGGTCGGGTTACCTGAAACATTTCTTTTTTTTTGGCCTAAGGTAAATCTATGACGCAGTTTCATATGTGAAGGATATCAGCAAAAGGGCAGGAAATTTCTCTTCAGTTAGAGAAAGCATTGTTTCTCTTTGCCATTGTAATGTGTTTTCAAATGTCAAACTGTTCGGATTTTCTTTAATGATCCCCTGACCAGAGGGTGGTCAAATAATTTCAGCAAAAAAGCCGGTGCGCTATAATAGGCGTAATCGCACACGATTTTCGGCACTTCTGAGGGGACTTGGGGGGGCAGAATTTTTTATTACGCATCCAAGCGCAAACTCACCAAAAATGATCACTTCCTAATACACAGTAGTTCTCAGTGGTCCTTCGCTTTGATGGAGGATGTGACTCCCTAGGCTTCCCTGCTGCCCCCTAGTGTGCAAAAAATGAACCAAGGGTGGCAAATGCAGAAACATTGGTAACATTTCCCTGGGCAGTAGCGCTGGGCATAGTGTAGTGTAGGTACGAAACACAGGCGGGTCTTCAGTCTAGAACCATTGGGAGAACCAATGACTGAAGTTGTATTCATTCCCAGAATTCATTTTTACTATTACATAGTGTCACTGCCCCGCCTATAAGCCACATCCTGACTTCAGGACGACCCCATAAGCCCCACCTCACCTCATCTAATTAAAGCAGCTACACATACATGGGGTTTCATGGTAGTAGTGTTCTCACTCCTCAATACATATCCAATCTCAAAATGAATAACGAATGGACAGGTTTCAAGTCAATACGAAAACTCGCAGGACCCAGGCTTTTGCCGTCAAAATTGCTGCCGGGCCTGCGAAGAGTACCAGACTGCAGGACCAAATGTCTCACTGTAATTCTGGGACCTTGGGCTGCATTTTGGTTTTTACAGCTTGCTTATCGGACTGTTATTAAGGTTTGTTGAGTCTTAATGAGTTTAATGATTAAAATCGTGACCTAATTCTTGTTTTTCGTTCCTGATAAAAATAATCTTGAGGTATTTGGTCCCGCCAAAATGAATCCGGGCCTGCGGAATAAAAAAAAATCTGCAGGACCTAATGGCCTGCAAGGTGAAAAACCTTTTGTATAGATTGGGCCGTTTCAGATAAGACTTAATTGTCAATGCATTTGACACCAGCAGATCTCAATCACAAGTTCAAGTTGGTAATTATACTGTTAGCACCTCGAAGTATTCGACTCAGTGAATACTTCATATGTTAGTGGACCTTGGCTGAGTAGAGTCACTCCTTAACATCATGCCTCTCTATGCCAAAACACAGAGAGACTTTTAAATATGTATTAACACGGAGTCTCCTAATAAGACGCGGTTACTGCATGGACACTAAAAAATAAAGAGTTGGGACAGTGCAGGGTAGATGGGAACTCCACTGTATCTAAATAGAAATTGGAAATATTTGAATATAAAACAAAATCACAACAATTTGGGTAGTCCGTTATCAAGAGACCAACCTAGATCATGCCACTAGGGGTTAGGATATACATATACCATGTAGCCTCGATTTCATGTACATTGTGTTATGACCACTGATTTTAAGGTTATACTGCTTCATTCAGGTACAAAAGCAGTAACCTGTAAACATTGACTTTTGGATCATTTTGAGCAATCAGACATGATTTATGGTGGGTATGGTTGCATCTAGACATCATGATTATCCATAACCATATGATTAAAGTGAAGGGAATCTGAAACATGTATTTAAACCCAAAATAGGCTACAGAGTAAATGCAAGCCAAAGCTTGCCCTCAAAGCAGTTATTCTGACTGACAATGGGGGGGGGGGAGGGTAATCGATGCTTCTTTGCAGACATATACATGTGTCCAAATACATGTGTCTTCGTTTCACTGATTTCAGTGTACAAGCCGCACATTTCTGTAAGCCATGAGTTCGTGAACTAGTAAAGTAATTTTTTTTTAGCTTTTTTTTCTAATGAATGGATCTTCAAAACTAAACAAGCAACTTGGTCCTAGGGGACCCAGGACCTCCCTGTGAAGCTGGAAAAGCTGCGGAAAAAATTGATATGTGTCAGATCTAAGCCCCATATCCCTAAAAAAAGAGGGGTAAAAAGGTGCCTCTCTGTAGACACAAGTATTTGTTAGACTGTGGCACAGGAGAGCGGGAGGTGAGTGTACCAATACAGGTTGTCAGTACCTGTCAGATCTCACTTCCTTTATTTGATATGCATTTAGATTAGAACTGCAACATCAGCCGTTACCATGGTAATTTCAGTATCATATAACGAGTTACCTGCAGTCTCAGCTTCCTAACACAGCTTATTACACCCTCCTTTACTGCCATAGACTCAGCTTCCTAACACAGCTTATTACACCCTCCTTTACTGCCATAATCTCAGCTTCCTAACACAGCTTATTACACCCTCCTTTACTGCCATAATCTCAGCTTCCTACCACAGCTTATTACACCCTCCTTTACTGCCATAATCTCAGCTTCCTACCACAGCTTATTACACCCGTCTTTAATGCCAGAGAATCAGCTTCCTAACACAGCTTATTACACCCTCCTTTACTGCCATAATCTCAGCTTCCTACCACAGCTTATTACACCCTCCTTTACTGCCATAGAATCAGCTTCCTAACACAGCTTATTACACCCTCCTTTACTGCCATAGAATCAGCTTCCTAACACAGCTTATTACACCCTCCTTTACTGCCATAGACTCAGCTTCCTAACACAGCTTATTACACCCTCCTTTACTGCCATAGAATCAGCTTCCTAACACAGCTTATTACACCCTCCTTTACTGCCATAGAATCAGCTTCCTAACACAGCTTATTACACCCTCCTTTACTGCCATAGAATCAGCTTCCTACCACAGCTTATTACACCCTCCTTTACTGCCATAGACTCAGCTTCCTAACACAGCTTATTACACCCTCCTTTACTGCCATAGAATCAGCTTCCTAACACAGCTTATTACACCCTCCTTTACTGCCATAATCTCAGCCTCCTACCACAGCTTATTACACCCTCATTTACTGCCATAGAATCAGCTTCCTAACACAGCTTATTACACCCTCCTTTACTGCCATAATCTCAGCCTCCTACCACAGCTTATTACACCCTCATTTACTGCCATAGAATCAGCTTCCTACCACAGCTTATTACACCCTCATTTACTGCCATAGAATCAGCTTCCTAACACAGCTTATTACACCCTCCTTTACTGCCATAGTCGCAGCCTACTACCACAGCTTATTACACCCTCAATTACTGCCATAGTCTCAGCTTCCTACCACAGCTTATTATCCTTTACTGGCACTGACCTACCTCCAGTGTGTGTGAGTCTGTTGCAGTGGAGGTGTGAAACTGTGAAAAAGTTGAACCTGGGGAAAGTCAAACTCTCCTGATTCTGAAGCTATCTATTGAAGGATCTTTAGTTAACAAACATGGGCTCATTTTAATGGGGTTAGCTAGCCCTTTAAAATGAACATTTTTTTATATAAGAATTGAGGGAATTTGGTCTTTGATCTCATTGGAATTCAACCAAAATTTTAGAACCATTTTATGATAGGAAGATCACAGTGCACATAACTATAAATGGTTCCCACATGTTCTGTGGTTGAAAATGATTTAGAAAATGTTTAGTTTTTATTTTTCTAAGACCCTGCAAACTTTTTGGCCAAAATTAACTCTGAATACCTGATTTACCCCCAAGGATGTAATTAATGATACATCTTATCATAATCAAACAAGCCTCCCCCATGTTGGGCACTTACCTATCAATTAAGACTTTATCCTATGCATTTTATTTGATGAGAAATTGATATATGTGATAAAAATAAGTGGTTTTGCTTTTTAAATGAATTTTTTTGGCAATTTGAATGTAAGTTATCAGTGGCGAACTTTTTAAACCTAGAATTTAGCCAAAATTAGGGCCTAAATGAGGGGTGCGCCCCCCCCCCTTTTCAAAATCATGGATCCGACCCTGGTTATGATCATTCAAACATCAGGAGTCAAAGATGATATTCTGCCATGGTTCTGTTAGAGTGTGCAGTTCGGGGGAAAAGATAACATTAAAAATTTGCTTTTAGATTGTTTGATTATGATAAGATGTATCATTATTTAATTCTTGGGGTAAATCTTGCTTATATAGAGGTACATATTGTTTAACCATAGAGTTGGGTACCGTCTGGCGTGGCGGGTGAGTCGAGTCGTCGGACGTTCCTCAGGTTCCGGATAGGTGGCAGCACCGATCCGGGTCTGTGGGGACATCTGACGACGAACACCTGGGTCCTTATATAAAGCCCAGGGCTCAGCCGCTACGTCAGAGGCCCTTCTGGCCTCCGCAGAAAGTAGATCACTATTAATCATTATTAGCTGCCCCTTCTATACTATCCGGCAGCCGTGAGTGTGCATTAAGTAATAAATCTAACCGTTGGCATACACTTGAAACACTGTCTTACTCTTTCTTTCCGAATCGTAAGACCCGAACCCCCAGGTCCGTAAGGCCACAACCCCTTACACTTATATGAAAAGAAACTTGCCCAAAATGATTATTTCAGTGAGCTAGTCTCCCTTGGATTCGTTTTGCTCGATCACTAAATTGGATCAAACTCTTAACTATGGCAGAATTATTGGTCTGATTCAATACCTTTGACCGGTCATAATTCCACTTTAACTTAATCTAGAGACTTCATTTAAAAATCAATTCCACTTCTTTTCTCAAGATCTATCCACTGCTCATTAGATAAGCTTGATGGGATAGTCTTGAAAAACTATTTAAGTGCGTACTGGCAGTGAGTATTGGGCCAGATGGAAAGTAAACTAAGTGGGGTAAAAGAGGTGTGATCTCCATTGTTACACCTTAGGCAGCCATAGAAAGCTGAGGCAAGCTGGGGATGAGTCCCCCATAGGCCTACCTTAGGCCAGTACATGACGCTGTAGGAATGTGTTAATATCTCCCTCGTTTCTTGTGCAAACTTCACACACTAGTAGATTATAATGTGAGTGGAGTGAATGTTCCTGACATAAAATAATTATTTTCCTCAAGATCTTCAAGGTCGAATACGTTTATATTCACCCAGGATATCAATACTCAAACTCATATCATAAGACCACTTGCTGAAAGTTTGGCATATTTTGGTACGATATCTTAGGAGAAAATGGACATCATAAACACCCTCATGAATGATACCCATACAGTTTCAATGGGAGCAGGCTTGTATTATAAGCCCGGCTTCCGTTTGAGCAATCTCGGCGCCTGCAGTGCCCCCTGTAAACAAATGACGACTTTCCTTCCAGCCCACTAGAACGCTCGTCACAGGCTCACAGGGGGACCCAGATACTGCAGTCGTTCCATATAAACTTGTTTCAAAAAGCAATGAATTCCAATTTTCAAGCTCTTTCCTTTGAAATATGACCTGCATTTTTCTGCTCAAGTCCAAATTTTAAGCTGACTTCGCTACCTGTGTGCTTTTTTTCATGAACCCTGACTCAAGCCAACCCTTGGTCGGAGCATTAATTTCCAACTTCTCCGGCGACCTACCGTAAAACCCCGCGTATAAGCCGCACCCACATATAAGCCGCACCCTGAGCTTGTGAATTAACCTCAAAATATAAAAAGATTCATAACTTTTTTTTCTAACCAATGGATTTTCAAAATTTAAAAACCTATGTGCCCCTGAGGTGTACCCCTACCCTCCTAGACCAATGAAAAAGCTCCTCCCCCTGTGCTTGAAATGGTCTAAAAGCCGCAGCTTATACGCGAGGTTTTACGGTATGTTGGTGGGCAAACTAAGCCTTCTCCCCTAGGTTACTATTTTGACCAAAAATCGCCGTATTCATAGACCGCTGGTGTTGGACCTACTTTGACCCCAATACTGGGTGCTTGTGGGAACCAGCATTCGCTGGTATCCATCTGCCAGCTTGACTCACCAGCAACAAGCTAAGAAAAATAGTACCTCCCAGCATGCCTGTTTACCGGTGACGTAATCGTGAGACTACAAGATGGGGCCAGTGTGATTGATTTCTAGCCTTAGCACGGGAGTGATCATCTTTTAACAACATAAGGGTTGGTGGTTTTGTACGTAGACACATGAAATTTTTTTGACCCACCCCCTCTCAAGGATCAAATTTTTTTTTACCACTGTAGGGCACTAAAATCGAGAGCGATCACGCCTTTTTAACCAATAGTAGCCTGATAGGTGAAATCATTTTGACCCCCCCCCCCTCAGATGGTTGAAAAAATGATGACCCCCTGTGCCAGTCAAGGGGTTGAAAAAGTTCTGACCCCCCCCCCCCCCGCTTTAACCCACCAGCTTCCCCCTGTTGTTAAAAAATGATCACTCCCTTAGGTTCAACAATGTAGCGGCCCTGGACGGAAGCAATATTCGCACCTCTACAATGTGCGTATAACCCTCCTTATCCTCACCTCGGCGAGGTGCTTATAATCGCCCTTACACACACCTCACCGAGGTGAGAATAGCAGCACTATCCTGACCACAATGTGGTGAAGACAAGTTCCTTATTTTCACCTAACGGAATCTGAAATTTTGCTGCCCGAGTCATTTATTGCCAGCTAGGTGGGGGGGAGGGGGGTATGGGCTTGATGGAATTTTCTGGATCGGAATTTTTTTTTCAAAGGGGCCATCCAAAAATGATGTCATGCTGGAGGGGGGGAGGGGTTAGGCCCGGCATGACGGAATTTTTTGCTTAAAACAAAGAGGCTAAATTTTTCAATGCCCCCCTCAAGAGAGGTCAAAAGTTTCTCTGCCCACCCTTGGAGGGAAATTTCTGTGTCCCCCTTTCATTCTTGTGTATACTTAGGCTAGCGCGTGGGCTTTATTTTGCTCTAAAAGGGGTGAAATTTTTGGCCCCCCCATACCATGCACTAGATAAAAATTTCTTATTTCTGCCCTGTCTCCATTAATTTTAGGGAGTGATCATTTTTTAACAACGGGGGGGGGAGGCTGGTGGGTTTTAGGGGGGGGGGTCAGAATTTTGTCAACCCCTTGACCAGGGGTGGTCAAAATAATTTCACCTGTTTTTTTGGCAAAAGAAGCCAGCGCGTTACAATAGCGAGATGACTTGTTTATGCTGTGAGCGTGGCCATGGCCAGCCATCTCGTCTTTTCCCACGATAAAATGACCAGCCTTATGTATTACATAACCATATGTTAAATTCGGGAACAAGCAGCACAAGGAGACCTTAGCTCCAGGTTGGCTGGCAATGTCGATTGGCAGGTTGATTTCAACGCCAGACGGGCACCAACCTTGGCACGCTCCATCACCCAAGTCCTCGCTATAGGTTACCAGGACGTTACCTTGGACCCCGAGGGAGTTAAAAAATGTTTTGACGCTTTGAGAAAGGGGGGGGGATTATTTTTTTTGCACGTCCACACGCAAACCCACTAGCCCCCCTCCCCACAGTATGGCAGTAATACAGTTGTAAAGAAAAAACGATAAGACCTACTCATAACACTTATGGAAGTCCCCACTAGACCCTCAAAATGACTGTTGCCTCTAGGTAAGATTGGTGCCCTAAGATCTGAGTCTCCAATGAACTAATGGGTTATATTCAAGAAAAGAAGAGATTAAAAGGAACCTTTGTATAATTGAAATATCATCTCCTTATAAGTAGGCCTACACAAACCCCTCTTTTTGGTCAAAGTTTAGAAATGACAAAAACTCTTAACTGGAAATACATGTTATATATATCTTGTGGTTGTTCTCTACACTTATTATGTTGAATACAGTATAACAAACTACCAAAAAAAACACCAAGAAACAATCATACCCCATTCACTGCCATAGCATTTTGGCTGAAGTGTACATATTGGCCCATTGGTCTCCAAAATGGCGCATTGTTTTGGCCATGAATGCGCCATTGGCTCATTGGAAAAATCAAAATCCCTGCCCACATTGTTAAAAAATGATCATGTTGACTCCCTAAAAAATGCTGATCATGTGTGGACAAAAATTCCAAACTACACCTCCATGAGGTGTGAATAAGAGCACACCACCTCGAGGTGTGAATAAGGATCCTTATTTTCACCTCCATGACGTATGAATACAGATATTATTCTCACCTCCAGGAGGTGTAAATAAGGATCTTTATTTACCTCGAGGAGGTACACCACCTCGAGGTGAGAATAAGGCCACTGCTCGCACCTCGAGGAGGTGAGCACTTATTCGTACCTCGAGGATGTGTGTATATCATCGGCTGTCACTGAGTTGTCAACACTGTCGACATTTTAACAAGAAAAATGTCTGGCTCAACCACTATGCATGGTCTAAGTATGCGCTCAAGTCCCTCATAAAGAGGAGACTCAATGATTTACATAATCAAAAGTACAACCAATACATCAATGATGAAAAACATGCTGCAAGGTGCAGTGTTCTTAAGACTTGTCAGGATGATCAAAATGAACCATATGGAGAAAGTGAGTATCTGAGTCACATACACTCACCCACCATTAGAAGCTGTATCACTTAACTACACATTGATACCAACTGTACCTGTGATAGATTATCAAGAAGCTATAAAGGGAAGAAACCAATGGATTCTGTCTGTTCACAATGTAATGCAACTCGAGTCAAGATGTGAAACATATTCTATTATTTTGCTCCATACCTCCAATACAAAATGCCAGGGAAAGATTTGAAGGGGAATAACTGAAGTTTGTGGACTATTTTAAAAAACCAAAATGATAACAGAAAACTTTCTCAGATATTATCGGTAAATCCGGCCCTACTGCAAATCATCAAGCAAGCCTGCTGCGATGAATTGTATTCTGTCATATATTAAAACACTATATATAGGCACTTACCTACCCCCAGTGCATGGTTCTGCTGCAGTGGAGGTGTGAAACTGTGATGGAGCTGAAACTGGGGAGTGCTAAACTCTCCTTTCTTTGACAGCTCATTCTGTAGCTATTTATTGGAGGATCTTAACAAACATGGGCTCATTTTAAAGGGATTAATTAGGGATTTAATAAGAATCGATTTGAGAAATAATTGATTCAGATAAACATCCCATTCTCTCCAAGTGAAGTTACCCCATAATTTCGAAAGCATTTTTTGGTATAAAGGCCAAATCTTACATAAAAGAGAATAGTTTCCACACTTTCTACAGGAAAGAAAAATGTCTAGGGGTTTTCTTTTCATAGGGGAACAGGATGTCTGCCAAACCCCACAAAAATGTTAGCGTGCCATTTCACCCTTCAAACAGCTTCTCCATGTTAGGCCCTTGTCTGTTTGCCAGAATTCAATCCTATGTATATTATTTATATAGCAATGGATAGAGCTGATAAAAAGAAGTGGATTTCCTTTTTAAATGAAGTCTTTATGTCAATTTAAAGGGAAATTCTGACCAATTAAAGATTTCATATCAACTCCAAAATTATGCACCAATTCTGTCAGATCGCTAAATCGCAAATGATATTATGTCAAGATAAAATCCCTTTAAATTGTTAAAATTTGATATGATACATTGATTTTCAACCTTTTATGGGGAACTCTTCCATACATAAAAAGAAATAGTCAAAAATAATGATTTCAGAGATGTAGCCAGTCCTGTATCTGATATGCTTGATCAAATATCTGGACCCTATTTAAACTCTTAACACTGGCAGAATTTTGGGTTCGATTTGGGGTCTTCGATCAGTCATAACTTCCGTTATACTTGGCATAAAGACTTCATTTAAAGAGCAAATCCACTTCTTTTGATGAGATCTATCCATTGCTTAATAGATAAAATGCATGGGACAAAGTCTTGAAAACTAGGTAAGTGCCTATCCTATTCACAAACATGTAGTTTTCATGTACATCAGCTTAGGGAGTGGTCATTATTTATCAACAGGGGGCGGGTGGTGGGTTTTCGCGCAGATGCGCGAAAAATTTTTACGCCCCCCCTCAACGGCAGTCAAAATTTTTTGCGCCACCCCCCCGCACCGGAGGCGCGGAGAGTTTTCGCGCCCCTCTTTGATCTATAGTAGCGCGCGGGCCTTTTTGCTAAAAAGAGGGTGAATTTTTTTAGCCCCCCCCTCAAGAGGGGTCAAAATGTTTTTAGCCCCCCCTCGGGAGGGGTCTGAAAATTTTACGCCCCCCCCTCAAACCCACCACCCCCCCCTGTTGATAAATAATGACCACTCCCTTATATTGACTGAAACATGAGATATATCCAATAAATCTGACATGTTTATCTTGAGCTTAGATATCACTACCTCTTAGATATCACTACCTCAATGGCCTCCATTGTCAACATGCTGGGGTGCTACCTGGTGTTAGCCTGCTCTTGAAACATAGGGCTAACCAACCAAGAATACATGAGGTCTGAGTTACCCCTCGCGCCCACTTGTGAGCTGGTTGCTGGTCGGGCAGCAGGAGGAGGGTGGGTCTCCCTAACTAGGCCACAATGCTGTGTCAATGGGAGATAAATTTCATAGTCGACTTTTAATGGGTAATTTTAGGAATTTTGCCTTAAAAAATTATGATAGTGTGGGTATGAACACCTTGTTGGCTAGTGTGAAAAATAAACACATTATGATTTATAGAAATAGGAGATATTGGTCTGTGTATGATACACACACTGACCCACATAGCTGAGACCGTGAGTGCATGGTATGTTGTCCACTCCCCACCCCCTACCTCCCGGGTGGTCAAGGAGTCTGCCAGCCGTGGTGGGAAAGGCACCCACCATGGCTTCCCGTACACCGCCACCTAGCGGACATATCCGCGGCTTTATATCCGCGGCTTTAGGGGCGTGCTGGAGTAACTCGGACCTCATGTATAGTGTAGTCTTTTTGGCACTAGGTGGCTACACCTGGCTTCAAGATGGCCGACAATGATTTGGAGTTAGGGAGGGAGATTTGAAAATCACCTGGATTATTAATTATCACAAGTATTTCAAGTGCTTTGTGAATCTTTGGATATTCATTGAGGGAAGTGTTGGTGGAAGCATTGGACCTGACATTAAGTACTTCTGTGAGAACTGGGCACTCTGCCAATCTGGCAGAGTAGATAGACTACCAACAGACACCTAAGGATCCTGCCTGTGAGCAGGCAGGTATTTCGGCCTAAAAATTTTGTGACTGTGCCTAGCCAGGGGCTTGGCATCATGATCATCATGGATCGCACAACCGCGACGACAGGCCGTCAGTCTGAAACAAGCTTTACTTACCTTAAATCTACTGACAAGTGCCACCGGATTTTGGGATCTAGCCTTCTTTTATGCTGTGCACCCTAAATGTCGATTCAGGATAAGTAAAAAACAAGCAAACTATGCAAAATTAGATTTGATTAATCTTTTAGGTTGAGTTGTTGCAGTCCGGCCGCCTATCTAGGTCAACCTATGCGACTTCCGGCCAAAACATTGAGGGCATTTGTGAAATGGATCCCGATTGGCTACGCTGGATGTCGGACTAGTATTGCGCGCTGCAATTGGATGACACTCCTTCCGGATATGACCTCAGTGACCTCATGGCTTGCCGTGTTGTGAAAATGTCTCGTTCCACGAATTAACTCCGTCAGCATTGCACGGCGAGCAAAGAAATGTGCAGCAAGTGGCACACATGATGATGATTTCAGAGTGTCATTTAAGCCAAGGGTAGCTATGGTATATAGCAGGACCTTGCTTGCAGGTTGTCATTCTTACAGCGACCGCCGTGGGCGTGGCGTGGGGGTAGTTTGACTGAGTATCGTCTGTGTAGGCCGTGTAGCGATGACAGCCCAAAATCAAGACCTCAACAGGCTTTGATTTACGAGAGTTTATACTGCAGCTTCAAGCTCCAATTGGTGCTTCCAGTATAAGCTTCAGTTGTAGTTGGGTTTACGAAAACATAATTTTGCCTGAGTGGAGCTTAAAGCTCCAGATGATCTTTGAGGTCATCTTGGGGCCTCCTTGAACTTCAAGATCGAGAGATCCTTCCCACATATTTACAGTAGAAAGGGTGGAATATGTACCGTAAAACGGGGATACTTTGTCCCTTAAGGGGTAACTTTAGCCCAGTCACAGAAAAATGTTGTTTTGATCTCGATATTACAATCAAGGATATGTTTCATATCTAGGTTAGGGAGTGGTCATTATTTATCAACAGGGGGGGTGGTGGGTTTGAGGGGGGGCGTAAAATTTTCAGACCCCTCCCGAGGGGGGGGGGCTAAAAAAATTTTGACCCCTCTTGAGGGGGGGCTAAAAAAATTCACCCTCTTTTTAGCAAAAAAGCCCGCGCGCTACTATAGATCAAAGAGGGGCACGAAAACTCTCCGCGCCGGAGGCGCGGGGGGGCGCAGAAAATTTTGACTGCCGTCGAGGGGGGGGGCGTAAAAATTTTTCGCACGTCCGCGCGAAAACCCACCACCCCCCCTGTTGATAAATAATGACCACTCCCTTACTTTTATCAAAAAGCCTATCATCTAAGCTACAATTTTAGCCTAAATAGAATTTTGAAAGTGATAGTTCTATTTAGATATAAGGCAATGAGCAGAGGCTAAAATTTTCACTGATTTTCGGTGTGTCCGGAAATTGCGTCTAGATCAACCAATAATATTCAAGAATGAGTCTGGTGGTTTTTAACCAACAATTAATTAACCCAACGGCATCTCAAATCAAGTGCACTATATTCATTTAGCCAAAGAAGGATTTTATTATTTCACATTTTCTGTAAAATTATAATTTCTCTAAAAAAATTGGGGTTACTTTGGCCCTTGGGGGTAACTTTGGTCCACCACTACTTAATGCCTGTCATTTTAGGCAAATTGGTCGTATTTTTCACAATTTTTGTTACATGCCATATTTTAGACTGTATCCATGAGTTTTGTTCACCTTTGATGAAAAATACCTGAATTGGATCCCTTCTAAGAATGCTTTTTATATTGACAAAGTTTTTAGGGGTAACTTTGACCCAATATTTGGTTGTGAAAAAACAAGAAATCTACTACCATAGGGAATCCCTTGTGGGCCAAAGTTGCCCCGAAGTAAGGGTAACTTTGCCCCAACCTATTTTGATGTAAATCTAGTACTTGCTGGACACAAAATTTTAAAATTACACATACATCTGAAAGATACTAACTAAAACTCATACTAATTATAGTCATTTCTCCAATACTTGCACTCCTATCATGCTAATTTTTTGGAAATATCCAAAAAGTGGGCCAAAGTATCCCCGTTTTACGGTACTGAGAATGAAGTGTGGATATTTTCAGGGTTGTGGATAATACAGTTAGAGGTCCTGTATCTGTAGAAACTGCTGGAAGGCCACAAAACATGTAGTTTCAGATCTAAATCATAAGCCTACTGCTCTCTGATGCTTTTGATACCAACGTCATGACCTTGAAAATGTCAATAGTTTCAGGGCTATTTTCTTCAGCACAGGGTTATGTTACAGATTGATATATCAGTCATGAGAAATTTCTGACCCTCTACCTTAGGAACTGCAATTGCAACTTTATAAGAATTCTTTTAAAGAAAATGCATTTGGCTTGTGCAAGGAGCATCATTTCTGCCGCTTGCCCTATAATGGGTCTGAGATTTTTACCCCTCCCACAAATCCACCCCAGTCAACAAAAAACGTTGCAAAACGTTTCAGAACGTTTCCCTATGGCTCTTTAACATAGCAAAACGTTTTAAAATGTTAATAACGGTTTTTTGACATTAAATAACGTTTTTTTTTGTTGACTGGGACCACTCCTTCCCACTCCCCATTGTTAAAAAAATTATCACTATCACGATATATGTTGGATAATTTCCATCATGGGTCCATTCAAATATTATATAAAACCATACATACATACCATGGATAATTTCAACAATTTACAAGCATTTTAAGGCAATTTTAGAGATCTTCTTGTGATTCTTGTCAAATTGAGTGGAGTCAAATAAATTTAGGAATATTGATCAGAAAAACCCACACATTGTCGCTTGGAATCCAAAGATATCTGCTGGATCATTATTGGTGCATGGGGGGGGGGGGTTTGGCGAGTGTTACATAATTAGGGAGGTGGGGTTGGTCTTTTTGTTACAAAGTGTTACAAGGGGGGAGGGGGTCAAAAAGTGGCCAAATTTGTGTTATGTAATATTTGAACAGCCCCCATCATGCATAGTTGCTGTGCTGGTGTGGTTACATTTATACATTGTGCTGACCAAGATAAGAGAAGAGAAGAAAAAGAGAAAGGTCTACATACTTGGTGCAGGAATCCACCTCACCAAATAACCTTACCCCTCACTGAGTGGCTGAGGAGGAGTTAAAATGGGTTATAAAATGAGGTAACCCTAACTTTGTCCTCCAGTATGAGTGAATATTTTTGGTCGACTTTCTAATTACGGCTGTAGAGATAATAATTTAAATCCACGGATCTGGATGGGCCTATATCATGATTGTACACATGTGTTGGGGTAGGAAGTAGCTACATGATAGTCCTGTAATTGTCAATTCAGTACTGCATTTAATGTGATAATAATGCATCATGTCCAGTCGACTGTAGACTAGCCAGCACTTCCATGAATTATCATGCCCGGGGTATCATGTCAACCCTCTGAGAGTGTATCAATCCCATAGTTTTGGCATGATGTATGGATGCAGGATAGTGGAGTCTGTAGTGTATAACGTAAACCCTACAAAAGTATGAAGCTTCAACAGGAGCTTGAATAAGATCAAGCTCCACATGTTCTTGGAAACCGCACTGCAGCTTTCAAGCTTCACGATCTTACCAAAGCTCCAGATTACATCTGAAGCTTTGAAGACCTAGTTCCAGTCTCGTAAATCAAGGCCAGAACTCCACAATCTATGTATCAACTGAAAGGGCTTAATATTTGCGTTTAAAGGCTTTTGGAATTAAGTTGATATTCCCAATAGAGAGATTTTTATGACAAGCTAAAAAATCTAAATATTAATTTCTTTCTGTTAGATAATACCTCTAGATGTTTAAAAATCGCTAAAATCAATTTTTATAACACCAGATAATTCTTAATCAAAAATTCAAGAAGAATTACTCTGTATATTCATCCTGCTTGGCAAAAAAACAATATGACTTCTTCATGTGACTCAAACAGGGTTGTCTGACAGAATCACCAAAATCACTAAAATGTTCACTAAAATGTGTAATTCTGTCCAATAGAACCCTCAGAATTGAATTTGCAGTACCAGCTGTTTTGCACTGTGACAGATATAGGGAGTGTTGTGCTGTATTTGGCTGTCATCGCTAGTCTGTGTCACAGGTGGGCCTACGGGAGGGGAACGGGAGTAGAGTAGAGATACGAAAGTGGCAAGGGGGTAGTGGGTTTAGGTGATTTTTCTAAATACATCAGGGCCCTGGTAGAGCTCAGTTGTAGGAGTCCAATGCACTTGGAATCAAGTCTCTACTCCCATTATTCACTGAGATATTGACGTTTGAAGGTCTGAAATTTGGGTCCATTTCGAGACAAGCTCCCAATCATGGCCAATGCATAAGGGAGCCCAACCATGGCACACAGGTTGATTCTGGGTAATGTACAAGCAAAGGAACCATACAGAATTGTAAAATATACCCCTCTAATCTAACATATATTTCAAGATCCAATCAAGTCTCTACTCCCATTATTCACTGAGATATTGACGTTTGAAGGTCTGAAATTAGGGTCCATTTCGAGACAAGCTCCCAATCATGGCCAATGCATAAGGGAGCCCAACCATGGCACACAGGTTGATTCTGGGTAATGTACAAGCAAAGGAACCATACAGAATTGTAAAATATACCCCTCTAATCTAACATATATTTCAAGATCCATTCAAGGGATTTACTTGAAATTTTCGGAGGGTACCCGCCTATAGGTCTGCTACCTGTCCGCCAGGTGACAATGACCATGACCTTATGTCAAGGTCAAAAGGTCACCATAATTTTCTAGGTCAAATGACATAAATCCTATCCCAGTTGGCAGAAAAATGTTTTTTTGACGTAAAAAAACCGTTTTATTTTGGTTCCTAAGTTTGCAAAACGTTTTTTTTTTTTCAACGTCAAAATAACGTTTTTACATGTACTCAAAAAAACGTTATTTTGACGTTTTTATAAAAACGTTTTTATATCAGGTTAAAAAAAACGTTTTTTTTTACGTAAAAGAAACGTAAATAAAAAACGTTTTTATTTGGTTCAAAATTTTTTGAAAAAGCAAACGTTTTTATTTGGTTCAAAATTTTTTGAAAAAACGTTTAAAAACATTTTTTCAACGTCAAAATAACATTAAAAACACGTTTTTTGCCAAGTGGGATGTATTAAGGGTTACAGATCTCATCATTAACTTATTATGAAGAGCATTATGCATACAAACTTGACAGTGATCATATTTGACCTTGAAAGCATGTCAAGGTCATGATATGATCTTGTGTGAGGTCAAGGTTGCAACCCTAAACTTAAAGAAAATCCTCAAAATCGAACATCAGTGTCTGCATGTCAATCAAGAAAATAGTAATTTCACAATTAGTGTTCTAATTCAAAATGACCTAGGCCAAGGTCAAGGTCACTGTCAAGGTCACTATGTTTGTAATATTGCCACATCCCAGATCTTTGATCATCAATATCTCAGCGAATAATAGGGCTAGAGACATGATTCCAAGTGCGTTCGAACCGTTACAGCAAGCTCTTCATTGCCAAATAGACAACTTTATGTTTTCATTCAGTTGGAAAGAGTTTTTTATGTAGATATCAGCCCATTTCACAGTTTGCATATATAATGCAATAGATGTTTACTGTATAAGTGTTCACAGTTATTGTTTCATCTGGAAATAGGAATTTGAACTCATCATACAGTTGATTTTCACAGCCTTTACAACGCTGAATTTGGTAAGTGCCAATTAATGAGCAAATAACATAAATGAGTTTAAGAATAGATTTAAGAGAATGATTTGGCTTTACAGTTTTCTACCTGTCACTAACACTGTTACACAAAACAAGCATAAGCAAAAAATATCTCTGTGATCCAGTTTCAAGGTTCATTTTGCTCCTTCTTTATCATGATATATATATAGTACAGTATTGCTGGCAAAGTCATGTATAATGACACCCGATGAGTATGATGAATCATGTGTCCCTTAAAGAAAAACACTACCGTATTTTCATGGTAGTGTATTTTAATGGCCTTTAGTTCAAATAAAATGATTTTGTCATGGTTATTAGAATATGTATCAATATAGAGCAGAGAAGCAAGTGCATCTGATACATTCATGATGTTACAATTGCCAAATGCGTCACAGTTGTGCATGCAGAGCACTGTAACTGTAAGGGTGCAACCAGATGTTGTTTGAAGCAAATCCTCTGAGTCTTTGCTATCTCCATGGAGAAATATCAGTTATTGCACTCATTGGACCCAATTAATATAAAGTTCCCCTGTGCCTTTGGAAGGTTTCACATCCACCTTCCTTTGAATCTTTCTATTTGTCATTAAGTTAATCCAAATATGCTCTCATGAAAATAGGGTAGTATTTTCTTAAAAGTACTGTTGTAACAGGCTACATTACCAGATCTTATTTTCTTTTCAGGTGCCTATCATGGAAGAGCTGGGCTGAAGGGAAAAGATCCAGATTCATTGAATAAATAAAAAAATTGACTTGACTTTCTTTCTTGTCATATACTTTTTGATTTTTAAGGACCTTCATGTACATGTAATAAATAAGCTAGTGCAATCATCACTGGAAATCCTTACACTGTAACAGTAAAAATAAATTCACTCATATAAGTCGTGGCTAGTACCAGAACTCAAATAAAAGTTAGGCTCATAGAATTTGGCCAAGGTTAGGGTGTGGCTTATACAAGAGTATATAACACTATAAAATAGGACGAAAATACCAATTTCCAAGCCTTGGATGTGGCTTATAGTTTTTCCTGAATTTGGGGGTGCAGTTTATAGGTTAGTTAGTTAGTTAGTGTTTTACGGCACGTCAGCTACTGGTGATGGCTATTTGTGCCTAAAGGTTTTATGGAAGAAAGTTTCTACTGTTTAAATTTGACTGTAGTATCCCAGGTTCTTGACATATGCAAGTATTGTATCCGGTCTGCAGGTATCAAATAACTCTTTCAGTGTTGTACATTGATGGTATTGTGCCCTGATGGGGCACTGGCTACATTCCACAAGGAAATGTTCCACCGTCAGGTGTTTTTGACACCTGTTGCAAAGCGGTCTGGGTTCTCTCTTCATGAGGTGTGAATGCGTTAGTCTGGTGTGGCCTATTCTTAGTCTGTTCATGACAATTTCTTCTCTTCTGCTCTTGCATTTGGCTTTCTTGGTTGTGCCTATCTTGGGCTGTATTTTGTAGAGTTTATTGTCTCTTTCAGCGTCCCATGACTCTTGCCACTTTTGGTGGATGTATTTCCTGATTTTCCGTTTGAGGTCCTCTGATGGTAGAGGCATATCTATTGGAACTTGATTTGTTGCATCCTTGGCAGCAACGTCTGCTAGGTCATTGCCATGGATTCCTTCATGGCCTGGTACCCAAGCATACGCTATCTTCTTTCCAGCTAGAGCAAGACTATTGTGTCGTTCCAACACTCTTTTCACAAGAGGGTGTGTCCACTTGCTATGCTGCATTGCTGACAGTGATGATTTGGAGTCAGATACAATCAGGTAGTTGTTGCCTTCTGATGTCTCAATGTGATCTTGTGCTAGGTATAACGCATGTAGCTCTGCTGTGTAGATGGAGGCTTCGTCTGGCAGGCGTTCTTTGAAGGCATGGGGTCCTAGAACGGCTGCAGATGCTGTTTTGTCTGCCATATGTGATCCGTCGGTGTAGATTGGTACGTGATCTCTGTAACTATCACGCAGTTCATTGAATGCTGCTTGATATGTGGTTCTAGATGTTACCCCTTTCTTAAGCGCGGTAAGGTCCATTCTGACCTCTGGTTTGTGATATGTCCATGGGGGCATTTCCGGGTACTCTACATTAAGTACATTATCCAGAGACATTCCCGCTTCTTCTAATAGGTGGGATACCCTCACCCGGAGGGGTGCAATGTATTGGTTCTTCTTTGCTTCATATTTTGCCTTGTGCTTGGGGTTTGTCAACAATGCTGCGGCTGGGTTGTTAGGATTTGTAGGGTTGACCCGGGATACATTATCCACCAATGAAAAAACTCCTTCCATTCACAGCAGAATTTTTTTGGTACATTATGCACCACCAGGTACCCATCATATGGGCTGTTATCAGTGCTCATCTCGCCAGGTCCCAGATCAATCAATGGGGGACACTGGACCTCAATATTGAGCCTTATACAAGGGTGTGGCTTATACAGGAGAATTTACAGTACTATAGAATGTAGGCACGTCAGGTGAGGAGAGAGCCGTTTGTCCATGTTATGCATTACTGAAGTCATTAAGCCAAAAAAGAAAGTTGTGTTTCAGGTAACATGCTGAAAAAAAAAATAGGTAGGGTAGGCCGAATATTTTTTATTTTGTAATTTTTTTTAACTGTTCACTATCACAAACCCAAATGACAGGAAGGATGACTCAGTACCAGGCTCTGTGACAAGAAGTAAGAATAATTGACAAAAGCATAATGTGCAATAAAATCAAAAGATTGGGGGTCTCAAAATTTTCATACATCTGTGGTAGGAGTGTCATTGACATGCAATTTATTTCAATGATGATTATCACTATTTTTGTGTTGATATTTCAAATATATTGATATTCAGAAAAGTTTGAAAATATAGGAAAAACTGAAAGGGCTATGGGAGGGGTAAACCCTCTGCTATTCATTATTTATCAATGGGGAGGGGGGGTGGTTGTTTTTGAGGGGGCATTTAAAATTTAGCAAAAAAAGCCTGCGCTCTACAATAGATCAAAGAGGGGTATGAAAATTTTGTGCTCCTTTGGTATGGAAGGTGGTTGGGGGTGCAAAAAATTTTGACTGCTGATGAGGGGTCAGAAATGTTTTTTTTTGCATGTCTGCAGGAAAACCCGAATAAATAATGACCCTTGGGGTTAGGGGGAAATTTGCATAAAATGTATGAACGTGCTTGTTTAACCTATAGTAACGGGCAGTGATTTCCACTGAAAACAGGTGAAATTACTTTGAACCCTCTTGATCAAGGGGGTGAAAGAAATCTGCCCCCCCCTGGTCAAGGGGGAGACAAAATTCTGCCCCCCCTTAAATCCACCAGCCCCCCTCTTGTTAAAAAATGATCACCACTCCCTTATGTAAAAAAAAACAACTGTTACTATAGGTTAAAAGACTGCAGTGTTCACATACATTTTTCGGCCTTTTAGTGAAAGGGGGGGACTAAAATGTTGGACCCTCAAGGGGGGGCAAAATTCTTTCTTCCATATAACCATGAAAATCCATCACCCCTCATCCTTTGTTAGAATAGATCTATGATCACTTCTTTAGACACCAATAAGGCCTTTTATCTATTCCCACCCGATAAGCCTACAAATGGACCATTTTAGGTGCGGTACCACTTTTGCGAGCCATTTGGGCGGTTTAAAAATTTTCCGAATTTTCCATTTTCCCACCATTGGGAAGGTAAACACTTATATTTATCAAGTATCATAGTTACTTGAGTGGAAATTATGCTTTAACTATGTCAAAAGATGATTTACATAGGCAGTGCTGAACTGCCACTATGTCCGGCACACGCTAAACAGTGTTTACCTGTGTGCCCGTGGGGTGGTGGGTTTTCGCCCCCCCCCCCCTTGGCAACAGTCAAAGTTTTTTGTGCCTCCCCCATGCCAGAGGCGCGGAGAATTTTCGCGCCCCTCTTTGTTCTATAGTAGCGCGCTGGCTTTTTTGCTAAAAAAGAGGGTAAATTTTATTAGCCCCCCTCAAGAGGGGTCCAAATTTTTTAGCCCCCACCTCGGGAGGGGTCTGAATTTTTTACGCCCCCCCTCAAATCCACCCCCTGTTGATAAATAATGACCACTCCCTAACTGAGTGTAAAAAGCTAAAAGATCCTTTTCAAATCCGATTGCCTTGAAAAAATAGCCCAGATTTTGAGCGCGTACCATTTTTCGAAGCCCGACGGGCCCTTGAAAAAAATACATTACCTTTTTAAATTTGGAACCAATGAAAAGTACAATACTTCATAATTATCAGAATCAAATACACTTGAGTGGGAATTGAAATTAAATGCTGAAAAATGATGATTTTCATCAGCCCAACTGCAGTGTAAACGGACCATTTTTCACATCTGGAGCATTCCCATAGGGATAGCATTGGAAGTGTGAGTCACAAAAACTACCAGTCCTCCCGACTTCAGCACCAAATGGGCAGTACTAAAAATTGGAGTACAGAAACCATTCAAATATCAGGTGAAAGAGCATGACATGAATAATCTACATTTCAAAACACTTCAATGGACTATAAGTCTCCACTTAACAGTGTCAAGTTGTTTAAAAAGTTTACTCCAAATTACTATGGTCAACTTCAACACACCATGGAAACTGAACCGGTAACCATACCGCACCAGTTTGACAAGCAGAAAGTAGTTGTTGCCATGTCTGAACTGATTTCACTGTAACCAAGTACCCAGCATTGTTACCAACATCACTGTAACTAAGGCAACATGTGTTGTAACTGGTTCCTGGCAGTGCCTTGCAGCCCCATGCGTGTGTCATTTTCACTGGTTTGGAAAACCCCCAAAAAAGTACTACTACCTCCACTTTCCAAGATCCTGGACACTTTAATAATGGTCACAGAACATTCTAACCAGAATGAAAGGTATGGTCATAAGGATGAAGACTGGTATGTTTATATTTTCATTTGACCAAGTCTTCATGCCGTAATTTGCATTTCACTGCGAGCAAAAGTTACGCGACCGTCGGCAAAGCCATTGTCGCCTCCCGTGCGCGGCAAAGGTAAACACCCTAGTGGGGGTAGGAGCTAGGGCGGGAGCTAGGGCTAGGCCTAGAGGGCTGTGTACAAATGATGTCATGGCATGACTAATGCCTTTTTGGACCATTTTTGACCCCCCTCACCCCCTTGTCATGTTTCGTCATACAGCACTTGACCCCCCCTCAACATGACATCATGCAGAGTGATACCCCCCCCCCCAATGCATATAGCGTATAACCTCAGTATAAACAAATTTAAATGGTTCAAAGGGTGTGAATTGGCAATCAAGGATGTTATACATGCAAAGTAAAAAAGATGAGCTAGCACCAGGGGGGGGCACTCAGATTTCTTCTGATGGGGGTGTGCGGCTGGGGCTCTGACAACCCTTACCCTTTGTGAGAGGGATTTTGGGCAAAAGGTGACCCTTGCTGAGAGGGATTTTGGTCAGAAATGTGCACAATTAAGTCTTTTATCTGAAAATTTACCCTTGATGTGAGGAATTTTTGTCAAAAGTGACCACATTTGGCAGAAATTTGAAATAAAATTCTGAAAACTGACACTTATTTCCCTGAGCCTTTGGGGTGTTGAGACAAATAGCTGAATTCAGCAACAAGATAGATGTTCAGGGATTGTAGATAATATCAATGTGTTACCGGTACTGTATAAATGCTTATCACATAGGATTTCAAGTCAAATCAACCTAGAACTGTGTGACCACCTACCACAAGATCTGTTCTCCATGGCTGCCTCTGCCTGACTGTTTTGAAAACAGGAGGAGTACAAAGAAATGGGAGGGAAATTTGAAATGGAGAGTAGTATAGTATGTATCGGAACAGGACTATAGCAAATCTAAGGATATTACTCATTGGGCATGCAGCCAATCAGAGGCCTCCATTTGGTCACGTGACCTGGACCCCCGTGGTGCACCTCATTTGCATAATAGGCCACGCCCCCTTAGCCAATCAGAGCCCTCCATTTGGTCAGGTGACCCCTCATTTACATAATAGACCACACCCCTTTATGCTAATGAGACCTCATTCCTCATTTGCATAATAGGCCACGCCCCCTTAGCCAATTAGAGCCCTCCATTTGGTCCCGTGACCCCTCATTTACATAATAGGCCATGCCCCTTTATGCTAATGAGACCTCACTTGCATAATAGACCACGTGACTTAGGCCTCCTGTGGAGTGATTTCCAAATGGGGGTCTCTCATTGGCTATTGGTCTAGGTCACGATTATGTAAATGGGGGTCGCCCTACCACGTGACCTCCCTTGTTTGTAAACAACACGTGATCTAGCCGAGTGACTTAACCACATGGTTTCTATAATAGTCCATACCCCCTTGATCACGTGGTGTAGTCACGTGACCACTTGTTTGTAAACAAGGGGTGGGGTTAATTATGCATAAAAGGTCTGAGTTTTTCTCGAGAAGAAATATTTGAGCGTTGGTAAATTTTACTGTTGTATACCTTTTGTCTATGAGAGGACAAAATAAAAAAAGCTTGCCAAAAAAAACATTTGCGCCCTTTAGTTTGTTTTTAAGGCAAGCTAAAAGCTTGCCCAAAGAAAATATATCATTTCAAAAAAGGGGCGGGTTTACTGATTTTTGGGAATTCTATAAAAAATTTATATAGCAAATAAAACACACCACTGTTATGCAAATGAGAATTAACTGTTTATTCAATTAGAAACCTGACTACCACCAGCATGTAGAAAGATATTTATCGCAGTTTCTAACATCTGTGATTTTACGGAGATAAAGAACATGTGACTTATACATGGCGATTTTGTACTATAGAGTAGTACTAATCTGCTAAAAAACATTCCTGTACGTGACACTAGAGCATACAGCTAATATTAAAGACAAATGCTGGTGGATGAGCGACGTGGTGCATACCAATATGATCATGTGACCAAATTGAGACCTCTAATTATCTAAGGGTTACTAAACTACTAAAATCATATTTGTACGTGACACTAGACCATACAGCTAACATAAAGACAAATGATGGTGGATGAGCGTTGCGATACATCTCCATATATGATCATGTGAGCTCGACCTTAATTTGGAGCCCCGTTGTGAACTCCTTATTCTGAAAAATAGACCACACCCTCTTAGCCAATTAGATGTTTCCATTTGGTCACATGACCTGAACCTTTTTACATGAGGTAGTCGTATATTGGATAGGAATATAATAGAACCTACTTCCTGACTGTTTTTGGTTGGAGTTTGACTATTAAAAGAGTTCTGTGGTCAACTCTGTACCCTTTAAACTGATAACACCATCCTCTACTGTATTTTACAGTGGTCCTTTTTTTTGTTGCAAATTATTTTACCGAAGAAAGAGTTTTCCATTACCTTATAGCAGTATGAGAAGTAATCACTTAAATCGTCATCATATCCGTCAGCTGTAGTTACACCAGCATGGTTTTCTCCAGCGTGAGGGTGATAATGTTCAATATCAGCAGCAGCAGCAGCAGCACTTTCATCTTCATCAGTAGGAGTAGTAGCATCTTCATCAGCAGGAGAAGCAGTAGCAGTAGCAGCAGCAGCAACAACAGCAGCAGAAGCAGCAGCAAAAGCAGCAGCAGAAACAGTAGTAGAAGCACTAGTAGCAGCAGCAGTAACACCTTCAACAGCATCGGCAGCAGCATCAGTAGCAGCAGCAGCAGCAGCAGTAGGGAAATGAGGAATTACACCACATGGGTTGAGCAGTCGGAAAAGATTCTGAATTGTTGCTTCTTTTCGTATTCCTAAAAAACTGTATCTTAGTAGGTTTTTTACTCATAGTGAGGGTTGAAGAGAGAGTGTGAGCAAATGAAATTTTCTTTCTCCCTTATATACTCCTCTGGAGATATACCTCTTACTGTAGTTTAAATAGATGAAAAGGTGGCTTTTGTTTTAATCCACCTACTAACAAAGAGAGGGGTAAAACTTAAGGAATCTAATAATACCTTAACGAGCGAACCTTTCTTACACCTGTAAACCGTATTAAGATAATTATCACAGCATGAGTTATAGGGAATTGAGAAGAGCGACAAGTTGATCGCTATTGTTTGGGGAGTTTAGAGTGAAGCTTAGAGTGGGCGCGGTGTGTTATGGCTCTATAGGATGCCAGGAGTGGCTGTGAAGGCTGAGTCATTGTTTTGGACTTTGCCCATGTAGGTCCTGGGGGTCCCGGTGGCAGCAGTGGAGATTATGTCCTTATGAGTGGATGGGTGTGTCCTCTATAAATGATCTGTTAGAGCACCACCAGGCTTAAAGTCCAAAGGGTGTCGGATGGCAAAAGACCAGAACAACCGGCAGTCTGGGAGTATATAAGGTTGGAACTGAAGGGGCTGGGTGCAGGCTGTGCTCAGGAGTAAGGGATTCACGGTCTGCCCTGGAATTATAGGGGAAGAGATTTATATTCGGCAGCTCACAAGTAGGAATCGATTGAAATTCTGAATAGTATTTACTGGAGCTTTGGTCACTGTCTAGAGTGAGTTCTGAAGTCTTAACTTCATTCAATTGGAGATCTAAACACACACTCTAAGGGATCTGCTTGTTACATAGAGGAACCACACATCAGAAGGACTTAGATTTGGTTAGCTTTCATTTGGTCTCACTACCCATTACTATAATCTCAATGCTCACTTGAACATCTCACTATGGAGTTATTGATTTAACTTGGAGTTATGTCATGATGGAATTTGAAGACACCAACAGTTTGTGATTGTGTATTGTGAAAGCCATTTGTGATAATTGATGTAACCTGGAGTTATGCCATGATGGAATTCAAAAGCACCCACAGTTTGTGATTGAGTACTGTGATAGCCACTTATGATTATGCTTTGAAATTCGACAACATTTGTGAATTTGTATTTTGAAAATACCCTCGCATTGGAATTTTAATGAGGATGAAAATTTGTAAAGGTTTGTAATTGTGTGAAATTAAGTACATTCAACAACGATGGAAATTACTTATGCTCGAGATTGGGTATATGATGTTATTGATGAAATGTGGTGTCATTATTATTTGGGATTTATGGATATTGACACCATTGACTTTGAAAATTGATTGGACCTAAATTATTGAAATTCTTCCTGCTTAAGGCGTGTGTTTAGGAATTCTAAATTGAAATGTGAAATCGATGCTGGAGTCCTTGGATTGGCATATATATCTTTTCAATAAAAACCCCTGGAGATGGAGTACCCAATTGTGTTTTCTTTCCAAATGGGCTATGGGATTTAAACACAGCTCTACTACTTGATGCTAGCTTGAGAACATTCCCCAAATACATAATTAAACTGCGAGTGGAGATAGGATTGAGGTGAAACATAACTGGTGGAAACCCGAGCTTGATTGCATTATAGCTAACCCCAAAAGAAGCTACCCCCTCATAGAAGCAACCCCCTTCGAAAACAACAATCCCCCCCCCCACTTTATTAGTTAACCCCCTCTCATCCCCTCCGCCTGTGATAGCCCAGGTGGTGGAAAACAATGCCTGTGTCTTGTTATGAATCAGACACCGTTCCCGGAGCCTCAGGGTACTACACCTCTGGGGGGGATGCCTGCAGGAAGTGATATATTATCAAATGGTTCTAGTGGTGCCAATGCGAGTGATCAGGACAATCACAGCAAGGAGGAGGAACAAAATTCCGCTATAGACCTTCACCGGGAGAATGCTAATAGTACAATTAATAGTGTGAGCAATATTCAAGTTGAGCGAGGTGAGATAGTTGGTAGAGACCAAGGAAGACCTGAACAAGCTATAGGAGCTATAGCCTCCTTTAGGAGTGAAGGTGCCGACAATAGCACATACCAGGAAAGGAGTACCTCGGGAAATCGGGGAGCAAACTCAGACAGACCTGATCAACCTGCTCGACTGAGCACTCGATCGAGAGGACCAGCAGATCCTATACAGTTGGGACCCAGAGACACTCAGGTGGCAGTAACGGCCACAGCCTGGAGATCAGGGGGGCTGCCGAAAATAAAAGAACCCGCCCTGGAGGATGAAGGTGCTGACTCCCCCTCACGGCACCGTACGAGTCAAAGGAGTCATCATCTGGATGAGGAGTTGTTGAAAACAAGGGCTGAAGAAGGAAGACAACTCCTCACATCCACCCTGTTATCAACGGAGTTGGGCCAGCCGAACCGGCGGATTCGACCGGGACTAGTGGCGCTGCTATCCAGAAGCAAGCCTTAGATCCTAAAGAAAGTAGTAATATACCCTCTGGAGCTTTGGAGTCCCACCAAGAAACATCACTGGGAAGACTTCATATAGAAACAGAAAGTCAGGTGACGTCTCATATTGGTGTTGCTTCTGGGAATTCCAATAACAGAAAGAGAAACGAGACTGAGCTACAATTGGATGCTCAGTACTGGAGCCGTCATTTAGGGGAACAACTACAAAGTAATTTTGGCTTGCAACAAAGCTGAAAATACAACAGACTCTCATGTTAATCAGGGTAATACTCAGCTCAATACAAAGAATAGAGATCTTCAGCATCAAACAAACCAAGTGGTCGAGACTGGAGGACAAAACAATTTAAGACCAAAAGTTGGAAACCTTGGAGGGAGTTATCTGGATTCAATTCAAGGAACAACAGGTAGTATTGAACAGTATCCTGTATCTGACAGTGGTGAATCCACGTATTATTTGGGTATAGTTGATACTAATTCGACTGGAGTGAGAAGTGGACTAAATCCAAATCATGGAACTCCACACCATACTCATATTCATAGAACAGAAAACCTTTAAATATATTTAAGTTAGTAGAATTATCAAGATAGAGATTGAAGGTTAATTATATATAAAAATATGTATTATTTCTCTGTAGTGAAATTCAAAACACATGAAAATGAAGATTCATATTTTTTCACAACAACTGGACAGGGAATGTGTCATGTACATTGAGTTTATAACTTTTCTTAATAGATAGAAAGAATATGTTCCTTTTTTTTATGAAGACACATCTTCAGTAAGAACACACGACAAACCAAAGTGATGAGACCATTCAGTGTAATGAGTAGAAACAGACAGATCAGACAGAGATAAACATCGTTCTTTGATGTTAGTAAAACATACATCGATGGCAGTTTTTGCTCTTGTGGTGACATCTTTAATCAGTTGAGTACAACCTAATAAGTTCTCTATAGGTGAAAAGAAAGAAAAATTCTTTTTATTTAACACATCTAAATTTATGTCTCCGAATAGCATGAAGCTTGTGTTAGGTGGTATGTTGTTCAACATGTCAGCAAACATATTCTTTTTGTCCATGTGAGTACTGTTTGGTTTACAAAAAGCATTGATTCCACTGAAGCCAATAATTAGTCGGGCCGACAGAGGCCCGATCAGGGTCAAAAAGTGTTGTCGGGTTGTAGTCGGTCCGACAAAATTGTCTGGCAATACCACTGTCGGGTTACTCAGACCTGGCCGATTTCAGTTCTTCCACCAAGCTCTCACTCTGTCGGATACTGTGTCCGACAAGTCGTCCCCGATGTCTCAGCGAGCAGTTCCACCGGTCACGTGATCGCCGATGACCTAGTTTCTCACAATGGAGGCCGAGGAGGTGGTTCTGCTCGTGCAGGCGACAGTAGGTATTTTGGCTCTAGAACAGGAGGAAATAGAGATAATCGAGGGGACAAGAAGGAGGCACAGATATCATGCCACCCTATACCTGAAAGACAGGACGGACAAGACGCAGAGGAACACTTTCACCAAGCTCCACCGAGACCTGATATCTGTAAGCATTAACATGGGGGGGGTGGGGGGTACCTGATGCGTTTATGTAGGTCAGCTGGCAAATGTAGCTCATGTATATAATGTATCTTGTCCGATTTCCCCTCCCCCCCACTCCTATATGCATAACTTCACCGAAATTGTTCTTTGCTTCAGATGGGAGAGGATGCTGAGTTCAAACACACGCTGAGAATGGGGCCTGACTTATACCATGAACTGCTGCAAAAAGTGACCCCCCTTATATATCGTCGAGACACCAACTTTCGCCCGGCTATAAAACCAGATGAGAGGTTGGACATAACACTAGGATACCGGTACCAGGTCACTTCGACGACAAGGTTAGGGTATTAAAGAAGGGCCGTCACTTATATAAACAACGAGGGTCAGTCCCCAATGCTAGATACACACTAAAGTGAATTACATGTTAAGCAAAAATGATAATTTAATGTCAGGCTGGTATATCACTGTTCAAAACAGAAAATATATTTTATGCAATTTATGTATAAATACATGCTGATAAAATATGAAATTGAATGGAATGAGAAATCATTAAGAAACAAGGGGAGTGCGGGGTCAGATCCCCAGATTTCTATGCAGGCCGTCATGAAACATAAACTAGTTTTTAAAAAGAGAAGGGAAAAGGGGGTGCAGAAAACCCCTACTCAAACATTTTAAACTTGTTAATAGAGGAAACCTTGTAAAAATGCTACTTGCATAAGATGTAGGTTTGGGAGACCTTAATGGCTATACAAACATAGTCCAACCATCTCTAATTTTAATCCCAATTAGTAGAGTGTATATGCAAGACTTGGTCGTCGAAGTGATCCCGAACCTACGATACCTTGCTCTAGGTAAATTATGAATGTGATTTTTCAAGGCGCTACAACTTAACAATGAAATTTCCCAATGGTTCTTCTTAAAAGAGAGAATAATTTATTTTTTTTCAGTCTATATATATATATATATATGTATTTCTTTTTAACAGGGGACAGCAGCCAGACTCTCCACCATGGTCATCTAGTTGGGTCGTCCACGATTTTTCCCATCATCCGAGACACCTGTGTAGCACTGACCGCCGTCTTGAGAGACGATTATTTAAAGGTAAAATTTTTTTTTATTGTTCAATAACTTTTATATATATATATATGAGGCATGATTTTCTTAGGCCGATTTCTCCAGAAAAAAACTTTAATAAAAACTGAGGTCATTTTCTTCACACACGTAGGAATTAATATACAATTTCTATACATGTTCATCCCCGATGAGTTGTACATGACACTTTTTTTTTTAATTTATTGTTCTGTAGTTACCTAGCACCACAGAGGAGTGGTTGGCCGTTGCAGATCAGTATGCTAACGACTGGCAGCTTCCACACTGCATCGGGGCAGTGGACGGGAAACACATCAAGATCAGGAGGCCAAAGAAAAGTGGAGCCACTTTCTTCAATTACAAGAAATTCTACAGTGTTGTTCTGATAGCGGTGGTAGATGCCCGATACAGATTTCTGTACGTGGATATAGGATCGGAGGGAAAGGCAGGGGACTCCCGTATATGGAAAGAAGGACCTATGTACAGGGACATGGCAGATCCTGACAACCCACTGCAGATTCCTCCTGCTTCAGGTATCAAGGGTATGAGAGACCTTCTGCCCTACTACATTGTCGGAGAAGATGCCTTCGGCCTGGCCTCAAATCTCATGAAGCCCTTTGCAGTCAAGGATCAGGGGGCTAAGGAAGTGGCATACAACTACCGGATGTCTAGGGGGAGGAGGTGTGTGGAGAACTCGTTCGGGATATGGGTGACCCGATTTAGGCTGTTCCTCCGACAGCAGGACATGGAGCCCAAGGGGGTGAAGAAATTAGTCATGGCATCCCTAGCTCTTCACAACTTCCTCAGGACAAGGTCACCGTCGGACTACATACCCCATGGGGCTGTGGACTATGAAGACAAGGACCATGAGCTTCACCCTGGAGAGTGGAGGGAGGACGGGGAGCTGGAAGGCCTGGACAGAGCTGGAGCTGCAAGGAATATGCCACAAGATGCCAAAAGCATGAGGCAGAATCTGTGCCAGTGGTTTTCATCACGACATGGTCGGGTCCCGTGGCAGGACAAATACCTCAGAAGCCGTGGTTATGGGTACCTCTTCGACCGTGAGGCAGCAGGTGTTCCTGCCCAAGACATTATCCCCGACGAAGACAGTGAGTGAGGTACCCGAGGTCTTGGACGACAGGTGGACATGGTTTTAATTATTAACATGTTTTCCATGTCTAGGATTGCTTGTCTCTATATATAATCTACTCAGGAATAGAAAGCAGAGATGTCAGTTCAAATTTTTTTTTATTCAAGACTTCACACAACAAGAACTTATATTTTCTTCGTATCTATATATGATTAACGACATGTCAGATAACTTATAAATGTATATATTGTATCTGATAAGGCACGATTTTACCTGAGAAGTGATGCATCGGATGAGGCAAGTTTTTTACCTTGAGTATACATACCTAAATCTATATGAAAGTAAATATAAAAACACCTGATATGTGTTATGTCAGCATGTAGATATATCCTGGAGTACTTGACAGTATTGAGATCTTTACAGGTCCATGTTGATATATGAAATCATGAGATCTTTACATGTCCATGTTGATATATGAAATCATGTTACTACAATTGTGTCTGCTGCTATGGCAACACGACAGATGCACGATGTCTTGCAAATAAAATATCTTAACTTTCTTGTTTAAAAAAAATAAATTTATTTATTCTTTAATCCAACCAGAAAGTTTTTATCATATGAAAAGACAGACTAGAAAACACAAATAAATAATAATCGGCCGCGTCTCCGACAGTTTTATGATCAGAACAAGCATGAAATCTCTCTAGCACTAGGTGACTACTTTCCATCCCATTCCCCGTTTACAGCCTGCACGGCTGTCAGATAAACATGGACCTTAAATTTGTCCTTCACCTTTTGGGTCATGCGTGCCATCTCCACCTCTAACATCTTGCACCACTGTGAGTCAGGAGAAACCTCCTTCTCAGGGGGGGAGGTCGGGCCTGAGCCTGGTTTCTGTTGCCCACTAAGGTCACAAGATCGTTCAACGAATCCCCATATGACTCATAAAACTTTTCTCTAGACTGGAGTATCTCTGAGACTGTCCTTTGTTTCTTTTCTCCAGCTTTAAGGTGTTGTGGCTCTCTCTTCTCCAGGTACTCTGCCTTGGCAGCTTCAGTAACCACATATTTCTTTGGAATATTGTAATTAATAGTCTTCCGTTTTTCACCACTGGTAGAAGGAACAGCACCTTTCTTAGAAGTTTTACCAGACCCCTTGCCCTTATCAAGAGAAGTCGGAGGAGCTGCATCTGATTTTGCAGACCCACCTGCAGAAGTGTTCTTTCTGTGGGGAGAAAATCTTGTCCTAGTGGTGATGGAATCGTCTACGATCTCATCTCCAGACTCTGCTTCAGGATTGTAGTCCACGTCCTTGACAGTGTCTTCTTCCTCATCGTCGTTCACCTCAATCACCATCTCATCGGCCTCCTCGGATGGTTCCTCCAGGTGTTTGGGCCGTACAACCTCCTGCAGTGAAATAAATGGTTGAGTATCAAATAAAACAGAAAGAAATTTTCAGCCAGGTGTGTTGTTAAATATCAGGTAAAATTAGGAGCAGAATCGGTCAACTTAAAATTATAGTTATTACATACAAATCGGGATGGAATCTGGGTCAACTTTTTAGACAGACAGAAATATTTAATGATTACCTTTTTCTGTGGATAATTGGTGTCACTCTCCAATTTCTTACACCATGGATCTAAGAACCCACACAGCCGTTTTATGAGGGCTTTCATGTAGGGGAGCTTCCCTTCTTCAGCAGATGACCCCGATTTAATTTTTCCAGACACGATTTTATGGTAGTCCGATCTCAAAGACGTCATACGCATGTTTATGAAGTAAGCTGAAAGAAAAGGGTTTTTTTTAATAACAAGTTTTCAGTAACAAAAGATAAAAAGACTGTATAAAAAAAATACATTCATATAAGAGTCTGTTACTAAAAACATTAAACGATAGAATAAATATTTTAACTACTATATTATACTCAGGTAGCAAAGACAACAGAAGAAAATACTGAAATTATTTTTACCTGGAATGTTGAGTTCATCTGAGATCTTAGCTAGAGCTGTCCACTTTGCAGTGGGGTCCTTATACAAGGAGTGACTCTTGTCATAAAGGTGGGTGCACTGCTGCCACAGCTCACACAATCGCTCCAGAACTTCTGGATCCTTGAAGAACTGCCTCCCGCTGCCAGCTCCTCCGGAAGGTTTCTTCTTAAGTTCTCCTATAGTTTTTTTTGGGGTGACTACAGCCTGACTGTCGGGGATGTCTGCTTCTTCACCCTCCTCACCATCGTCTCCCTGACCTTGACCTTCTTCTTCACTGTCGTCTTGGACCTGCTCGCTCCTACCAGAAAGGGTGTATGGAGGGGATTTAATACAGGCCTTCTTTGCAGGAGGTCCTGATGAACAGGAACTGTCTTGGGTTTTTTCTTGTATGACCTTTTTCTGCTTCTTTGGAGGAGGTGGCGTCGGAGAACGAGGAGAAGGTGGAGGGCTGACTGACCCCTCCCCCTTTTCCATGTCGGGCAGCAGGTTACGCTTGGTACCCTTCTTGTTAAGGAGACGAGGCAGAGGACCTGAAGTACGGGCACAGGTGGACTCCTCCAACTTGTCACGAGACACAGGAGTGGAAGATAAAAAAGGTTCCTGTACACTTAGGTCTAGTGCAGCGTAATGTCAATTTCATCTGAATCATCGTCCACGACAGGCAGGTTTTTGGTAGTAGTATGTGTACCGGTATTTTTTTTGACATGGCCGTGCGAGCTTCTCCCAACTCATCTGGTGTCAACTCGGGCAATCGGGCCTTACCTCTTGCAGTGAAACGTTTCGCAGGAGCCTTGGTTTCTTCCTGCGTCTCTATGACTACGTCTGAACTGTCTTTTTTACTTCTAGGGGGTTTGAAACCCTTGTTTCCTCCCCTTCCCCGACGCCTCGAACCTGCTCTACCCGACATCTTGTTTGTTTACGGCCAAAGCGAAGGTCACATGACTTGCACGTGACAAGCAGCCCGACAGCGGTACCCCAAGTGAGAGAAAAGTGAACTATTTCTGTCGGCCCGACAGCGAAGTAACCCGACAGGTACCCGATTTTTTCTAATCAGTTAGAAAAAATCGGGTACTGTCGGGCACTGTCGGGGACCGTCGGAGATGCATCTCCGATGGTTCCCGATGAAAAAAAAATAGGTCTTCCACCGAAGACGATTTAAGCCCGATTCTTGCCCGACAGAAGCCCGACAGTGCCCGATAGCTGGCCGATAGTTCCCGATGCTGCCTGATGCGTCCCCGATGCAACCCGATGACAAAATCGGACAACTATCGGCTTCAGTGGAATCCATGCTATAGAAAACACCTAAAATAATATCTTCATTAAGAGAGGGAAAAGAATAAGGTATTTTCATTAATATATATTCAGTTGTTTTAGTTTGTTGTGTACAAGTATCATATGTTTTAAATTTATTACTGATATAAATAGATAACCCATGGTGAGGTTGTCTGTTGTCTGGTGTCAGTGAACAGTTATAACGGATGTGTTTTCGTTGTAATATAGCAAAATTTGCATCATGATCTTTTTCTGTTAAATGAATTTCACACAGAAGCATTATATCTGATGATAACATTAATGGTAACTTTGATAGACTTGAATGATGTAACATCAAGGATTGGACATTTAAAAATCCTATGATGAAGTTGTCATAAGAATTTCTTAAAACAGGTTGATTTAGAACAAGTTTTTTTTTGTGTTTTTCCGAACACATCATTTCCTTTATAATAGCTTCATCATAAACTATTTGTTCTTCTTCGAAATTAATTAATATCAGATCTATCAATCTCTGCACTCGACTTATAGCCACATAGAATAGATTTTGCTAATATGGTTTTTTAAGTTCCACTGTTACTGTACGATGGTGTAAGAGAAGTCCATAATGGATAATAATGTGTGACCAGCAGTGCTGACAATGATGGGACATGTAAAGTAATTTAATAGAGAGGCGAAGAAAAAGGCAGTAAGGCAAGACAAAGTGATTAAAGTTTATTGACAAACAAAATGAGTTGATGGCGTGTTCCACAGGAATTAAGGTATAAATTGTGATGTTCAGGTCCATAATGAGATTTGAGACGGAAGGCTTGATGGCTCCAGTTGAGAGATGAAGGAGATAAACTTCCGAAATCCCATCTGAAAATGAAAGAGATAATTAGTTTAGGACCAGTAGAACTGGAGGGATTAATGATGAATAATGGGAAGAAGAATATTAGATTAGGACATAACTACTTCACAAAGTTGAGTAATAAAAAGGGAAAAAAATGAGATGGTGATGTCATGAGATAAATACATGTCTCTGCGCAGGCGTGCCGGGATAAAAATGATACTCGAATAACATATTTGTAGAATTCAGATTGGGAGACGGGGAGTTCGTTCAGAGGGAGCATGGAGACAGCATTGAAAGTTAAGCACTCATATCTAAGCTAACTGTTAACAGATAGATACCATTAGATCTCAACAGAGAGTAGCCTACACATGTTAAGGAAAGGAGCATTATGGTAGTGGAGATTCAACATGCACTTGTTAGTGGTAACATCCTCACCTTTCACAAGCTGAGTAGATCTAGAAGTTACTCAGACATAAGCAGTTGGGACTTATAACAACACTGCCTGGGAGTGATAGTGTTTCAACTTATGAACTTAATACAAAATGGAGATAGAAATTAATAGCAGTAATTAACATCGATGGACGCCAGGCCTGGGAAGGGCCTCTCCCTCTCCATGCAGGGATCCTCCCTGTGTGGACTTAGGATCCACATTAGAGTTGGACTATCATAACAACAATTAAGACTCTCCATGTGAGTACACTGCATTGCTTAATTAGGAGTTGAATTGGGCCAAACTTGCCTGCTACCTTGCCTACTGTATGATAATATGTGATCTTAGTAAGTGGGAGTTATCGCTGGTGAGACTTGATATGAAGAGGAGATAAAGGTTATTGTGTTATCACTGTATGAACTAGAGGATATGACGGAGTGTTGATCATCGAAAAGTGCCGGAGTATTTGATGAACTATTGTACTCTTGTTGTGCTTGACATGTTAGTAGCCGAGGAGAGGAATCAATAAAAGTCTTCGGTCAGGAGGTATCTCTCACTGGTTTTATTTCAGTAGGATCACTGCACAGCTTGATTATGTGTACTGGGCTGAGGTAGTGGCACACTCTACCATTTATAAGGAGCTAGCTCAAACCCCAAAACGCACTTTACTACATCTATATGCAGCGATTAGAAAGCAAGGTCAAAACAACATCAAATTAATAGAGTAAACACACAGTACATTACTTGATTATATGTTGATCCTTGAGATTTATGGACTGTACATCCAAAAGATAGCCTCATTGGAAATTGCCTTCTTGTCATCTTATATTTGTTGTCTAACAAGAAATCTAGAGATTCAACAAAGAATGGTACCCAATTGTTATCAATAATAGAAGTTTTGAAGTGTTGATATTTAGTTCTTTGTTGTTTACCTATATGAACAGATGGAAATTCTAGCCAAAGAATACATGGATTTTCATATTGAGGCAAGAAAGTCATATGCTTCAGAATGCCAGTAGTTCCATTAGCTAATCCATCTTGAACATTTAAATTTGATACTAGATCATATTGTAATTCTAGGGCAAGCTCTAAATAGTATGGAATAAAAGCAGTTTTTTTCGCTATTTTCAATGTAGGAAGGATCTTTAATTTCGTTGCTGGAGACATACTTCTAGGATAGAAATCCTTGCATTCAACTATACACTTCTTTGATTTTTGTTGTATGTAACAAAATGTGTTATACATTTTTACATCCTTATTATGGAAATATAGATGTGGATGTAAAATGTTTGTCTTATCTTTTGCTTGAGATATTTCTCTTGTTTTCAAAAAAGCAATATCTGTTTTAGACCATTTGGTTGTTCTTATTCTGTTCAATAGTCTGGCAAAAACTAAATCTTCTTTTTGTCTCATAGACTTTGTTAATTCATAGAATAAGAAATTTTCTTTCCATATGTTAAGATCGGATGCTATTTGGCCTGTTACATGATCTGAATATAAAGGTGGATCAATAACTGGAGGTAATTGAAATAGATCTCCAAACAATATAACATGTAAATTACCAAATAATTCTTTGTTACCCATTATCTGGCTTAATCTGAGATCAATTTTTTTAAACATGTAGATACCAACCATTGAAATTTCATCTATCATAAGCATTTTAGCATGTTTATATTTTATTCTTTTTTCATTAAGTGCTTCAGATCCTAGTTTAGAATATGAAGTGTTTTCTTTTGATGAACCAGTTGGCATACCTAAAGCAGAATGAATTGTTTGACCCTTAATAAGATAAGCTGCTTTGCCTGTGTATGCCAAACGAATAACACAGAATTCAGATATATCTGTACAAAGAGAATTAAAGTATCGATTTAAAGCTTGATCTAAACAGTGCAAAATTTTAGACTTTCCTGTTCCTCCAGATCCAGAAATAAATAATCTTATAGGTTCTTTTGAAGATATAACATGTTTCATAATATGATCAAAGATAGCTGGCTGTTTTGTATTCAAACCATCTATTTCTTTGAGTATTTCTTTTCTAGGCCACATACTTTCAATGAGCTTGTAACAAGGACTATTCAAATTTTCATGACTTAAAGGGTCATTTACACTATCAAGATTTTCTATTTTTGAACGATGTTGTACAAAATGCCGAAAAAATTGGCTTGAATCATCTGTATCATCTTTTTCTTGCTGATTTTGTTCATTCAAGGTTGGTTTCAATAGTAATCCAATACATTCCCTTCTCTATTGTTTTTGCTTCTTTGAATCTGGATCAATTATGATATTTGACAAAATGCCTTAAATTCTTCTTTCTTAATTCTAAATTAGGTTAATAATCTTAAGTGTCACTGTTGCTGTCCTTTAATATCATTAACCCTAGCGATACCCAGTTATAAGATCTTAAGTCGCCAAGGAGTTTCCAAGTCGGGGGGGGTGGATTTTTCTCTGATTAGCCACATAGCTGACATAGGTAAGCTGGTATAATCAGTCACCCCTTCTACGAGGATAATTTGTGGAAGAGGATTTGTATATTCTGTAATTAGTCATTTATTTGTTGTTCTTTTGTTGATGCTTTTTCACATGTGTATATATTCATTGTTTAAGTATACATAAAATTAAACTTATGGTTTGTGGTGTTAGTGATTTCAGGGAGAGGAGGGGACTGGTAATTTCGTCAATAAATTGTCGTAGTTTTGAAGACAAATATAATGAAATCTATGGGATATTAGGAAGGAGTGACATAATATGTCTATGTGAAACCTGGCTGAAGCCTGCCTCACCAGATGGCCTGATTAATAGAGAGGATAGGTTACTGTATAGGAAGGATAGGAGTTGGCCTAAGTGTGAAGGCTGGCCTAGGGCAGTACATTAGAGTTGTAAATGACTTTACCATACAGACCATCGATTATGAAAGTATTGCTATTATGTTAAACCTTCCTGGTGAAAAGGATTTATTGATTGTCTCTATCTATAGAATCCCAAATACAAATGTACCAAATTTAATCAATTTCTTACGATCCATCGCTGGCTACAAATATAACAACAATCGTGGTAGGCATGAGACTTGGATCTTAGGTGACATTAATCTCAATATGTATGATGAAAATGATGCAGGGTGTGAAAGTTTCAGAAATGTGTGCAAGGATATTGGATGGAAAATACTAATTAATGAGGTGACAAGACCATTTAGTGGTACTTGTATTGATAACATAATTACAAATAGCTTAGATGTAACTAATGCAAGTACGGTCTCTGCCCTAATTTCTGATCACCTCCCAGTTTTTGGTTGTATAGGACATGAGAATATCAGTTATGTTAGCACTAAGTATAGAGGAAGAGATTATAGAAACTTTAATGAAGACAGATTTAGAGATTTTTTAGAATCATGTGACTGGAAACCCTATTATAATATTACTGATGATCCTGATATATTATGGGATATGTTATTGACTCCGTTAATTGAGTATTTGGACACTTTTCACCCTCATGTTGAACGATACATTAAAAAAAGTAGGAGATCATGGATTGATGATGAAGTTATGGATTTAGTATTTGAAAGAGAAGGATGGTTACGTCTCTATAGTGCCAATAAAAGTGTTCAGGAAAAGCAAGTCATAAAGGATTGTCGAAGAAAAATTAGGAAGAAAATTAAAGCAAATCAAATTGGTGGTGTCATGCAAGAGTTGCAAGTAAGTTATGGTAATCCCAAAAAATTCTGGAAAAACATAAATGACTTGTTTAAAAATTCGAATTCTATTGTGTATCCAGACATGAGACATCATATAACTGGTGCTGATGTAACTTCTGATGATGTTTGTGAATATGTAAATGACTATTTTTGTAATATTGGTAAGGATCTGCATATTGCTGCTGTTGGAACTGATCAATATCTTGTGGATAATAATCTAGATATAGATGGACTATTGGCAAATGAAAACTTCTTAGATCAGAATATTAAGGTTAATAAGTGGGATGTTCATTTTGCTCTAAAAGAAATTGATAAAAATAAGTCATCAGGCATAGACGGAATAAGGGGAGATATACTACATTGTGCATTATTGTTGTTGATAAATCAATTCACTCATCTGATACAAATTAGTTTGGACAGGGGTATTTTTCCAAAATGTTGGGCAATGGCAGTTGTAAGACCATTACCTAAGGATGGGGATTTGGCAATGGTAAAAAATTGGCGACCCATATCAATACTACCAATGCCGTCTAAAGTCATTGAGAAAATTATGTATTATTACTGTGAAAGTATGAAGAAAAATGGTACTTTTTGTGAAAACCAATATGGTTACAAAAAAGGGACAGGTACTGGTGATGCCACTTTTGACTTTGTTAATGAGCTTTATGAATGTAGAAACAATGGTCTGATAACAGGGGCTCTATTTATAGACTTCACTAAAGCATTTGACAGTGTATTACATTCAAAATTGCTAATTAAACTCAGTAAACTTGGTTTGAGTAAATCTAATTTTCGATGGTTTAAAAGTTACCTGGAAAATAGAAAACAACAAACTAGCTATGGTAATAAATTGTCCTCAAACCAAGATATTGATTACGGTGTCCCTCAAGGATCAGTTTTAGGTCCCCTGTTGTTTGTCCTATATATTGATGATGTTGTTAAGGTCTTAAAAAATGCAAGATTAAACTGTATGCTGATGACATTGTGATTTATAGTTCTAACAAAGATGTAGACTTGGTTAATGAGAATTTGAATGAAGATGTAATTAACTTTAAGCGTTGGGTTATTGAAAACAGACTAACAGTAAATCCAACTAAAACTAAATTTATGTGGTTTTGTAGTGCTCATAAATTAAAAAGATGTCCGGATTCTACTATAGACTTCAATGGCAGCACTGTGCAAACTGTCACCTTCTTTCCATATCTAGGTGTACATATTGACAGTAAACTTAGTTTTGATAAACAGATTAAAATTATTAAAAGAAATGTATGCAATAAACTATTTAGGTTTGCTAAGTTAAGAAAGTTTTTAACACAAGAGCAAAGTGTAAAGTTATACTGTTGTACAATCAGACCAATTATAGAATATTGTTCATTTATAAGTACTAGTTGTAATGAGGATGGTCTTGCAGCATTACAACGACTGCAAAATAGAGCTCTTAGAGTTTGTCTGAAATGCAATATTAGACGGTATAGTGTGAAGGAGTTGCATGAAATTTGTAAGGTTCCAGTGTTAGAGAAAAGATTTGACATGCTATTATTATGCTTAATGTATAAGAAATCAAAGACTGTGTTAAATAGACCACAATCTTATAATACAAGGTCTCAAAAGAAGATTGTTTTTGAACTACCTAGGGTTATTACTAGACACTATAAAAGATCGCCATGGTACAGAGGGGTGGCTCTCTGGAATACTCTACCTGAGGAGATTCAGAAAGCTACGACAAAGGTAAAATTCAAAGAGGGTGTGATGAAGATAGAAAATATAAGGTTGAACCTGAAATTGGGTTATAATTGATAATGAGAAGCAGGTGTGGAAACTGCGCCGCTTCATATTCATATTCATACTCACATTCATATCCTTTTTCATGTTTACATCCATATTGATATTGCTGATGTTCCCATATGCATATAACAGCATATACTACCAACTCTAATTATCACTTATTTGAACTAAAGACAAGGTGTATTTAGCTGTAATCATGATGTACTGAAATAATGTGTAGACACACAAATCTCTATGTATGACATATTATTTACTATCTATCTCTTTTTGCTTTTAATTTGTTTGTCTGTACTTTCTATGTAAATAACCTATTGAGTGAATATTGCCAGTCCCTATTTTTCCATCTGCTGATTGTGTTCATATTGACATTTGTCAAGATTCATGAAGTTATTGTATTGTTTCATTTGTGACTTTCCTTTGAAAAATCAATAAAACTTGGTCTGCTCTATAGCATTATTTAAATGAACATAGCAGTTCATTAATGCAATGAGCAAGTCCAAAAAAAAATTTCAATTTTCTTCATTTCCAGGTGCAACATTTGGATCTATTTGATTAAAAAATTCTTGTTGAGCATCTTTCAGAACTTGAACATCTAAAGAATTATAAGATGCCTGAATATTTTACATGTCTCCTTTTTGCTTTTTATTTAACAGTTTGTACATTTGTTCATATTTTATGTTTTCTTCATCACTTGTTACTTCTGGTTCTGTTCTCCATGGATGAAAAAGAAGATTTATTCGATAGTATTCTTCACGATCTTTGAAAAGACTAACAGGGTAATATTTTAGGATACGTTTTTCTTCTGTAATACTATATGAATATTTGTCATCTACATATCTGAGAGTAAGGGTTGTTTTAATTTCACCTTGCTGCCTCGGTTTTTTAGTTTGACCTTTCAAAGCATTTTTTGTTACTTTTGTACAATAATCAGCTAAGCAATATTGTTCAAAATAAGCAGGCCGATTTCTAAACAATATATATTTATTGTCAACATAAATTTCAGAATCATCTTTTTGCATGTCTTTGAGAATAGATTCTCTCTTTACTATAACAGACCGATCTTTAATTTTACCTGTATATATACTGATAACTGTCTTTGAGCTATAGGTCAATGACATGCCGAGCAATAAATATGCAGCTTCTTGGACACATATTTCTGTACTTTTGAAAAAAATGATACCTAAATCTTTGATAGTTCTTTGAATATCTTGTCCTTCTTCTTTACACTTTTTCATCATGTTATTCAGAGCTAAACTGAGACCTCTGTTCTGTTTGTTGATATAATTAGCTATATTATTTATGACAGCATAAGCATCAAGACAAAATTGAACGTCCATGCTAGCTCCCTATTTGAACAAAAGATTTCTCATGTACATATTAACTCAACAATCTATAGGTTTTCTTTTTAAGAAAATCTTCGAATTTGAAATAGATGATCGAACAGCTAAAATGTATTCTGCCATGGTAATGTTGAAATGTCCAAGGAGATCATTTAAAGTTGTATTTTCAGTAATTTTATCTGAGTCTAGAAAAGTTTGAATCTCAGAATATAATTTTCGTTCTTTTTTTGTCCTTTCTTTGTTCGGTTCTAAAATAACAGTTTTTTCAAAAGGAGGTAAAGGATAATTAAAGCGACAGATAGGATGTCCTCCTTTCCGACATGTTGATGAATGGAAATGTTCTTGGAGATGTATATAAGAATTGTTTGGAGAACCTGGGTTACCATCACATGAAATGAATCTATCAATTTATATATTTCAAGAGCTTATCATTAGGATGATTTATTTCATATTTAGGAGCATCTAGACAAAATATAAGCATATGTACATGTGGTGCTCCTCGATGCTGAAATTCTATCCTATAATAATGATTAGTGACTTTTCCGAGAGGTTGCAAAGGAGAATATAAGATCTCATTAATGAATATATGCATCCTTTGATTGAAAAATCTAGCACAAGTCACTGGATCTTGTCGCATTAGTTCACTTTTCTGTTCAAATGAGAGGTTGTCAGCTTCTTTTGTACTTAAATCAACATGATGAATGTTTTTATAAAGTGATTGAATGAGAGTGATCCATTGATAATCAGCAGCACTGACTGAAATGCAGAAAGTTGGTAATCCTATTTGTCGAATCATAGCAAACAAATTTTTCTTCTGCTGTTGAAGGTATTGAGGACTATTTCTTAATTTCCGATTATAATAAAATCCATCTTGATTACTTTGTAGTTTTTGTCGTTTCTGACGTGAATCAACATCTTTCACTTTATATTCATCATTTTGAATTATATTGCGCATAGCAAAATTAGAAGCTGAACAAGTATAAGGCACATTCCAAGTTAAGTCTTGCAAATAGGGAGAGAAAATGTCTAAAATTGGATATATTCACAGAGGTAAGTGTGAGATACCAACAAAAACTTGAAGTCATCCTGATACTTCCAAAAAAAAGAAGTGAACATAAATGTTTCCTGGTTATCAAAATATTAGCCCTCGAATACAGGTTGCACAATCCAATTTCAGCCCCCCCCCCAGGCAACTGCCATGGAGATTGGACATTTTTCCTATGCAATTATTTTCTCCCCTTTTATCAAAAAATCCCTTTTTAGAATAAAAAATTGCATCTGTCAATGGCCCCTAGGTTGTTTCTTGACTATTTGTGCAAAATGGGACCCATCTTAAAAATTGGCATACTTTTTTTCTGGAAAGGCCTGTTGGCATGGCAACCTGGTTGCCATGGCAACCAGCTCAAACAAAATGAGAAATCGAAGATATCACATATTGAGCCATAGCATTGGTTTAAATTCATTTTTTAACACAATTTGAACTTTAAAAAAAAAGATCTACTCCTTGAGTACCTTTTCAAGGTTATGACATGTTGACCTTGACCAAGGTCAAGGTCACCCTTTTCAAGGTCAAACACTAAAATTTGGCAGAAATTAGCAAGGACATCATATTTATGGCTTAAATATGATGTCCTTGGATTAAATTCACTTTTTGACATATTTTAAAATCCTAAAATGGTCAAGTCTTTGAGTCCTTTTTCAAGGTTCCAACATCATTGACCTTATCTTAGGTCAAGGTCATCCTTCTTAAGGTCAAACCTCTAAATCTGATTGAAATTTATATGAGAATTAAATTTTTGGCCATAAATTTGGTTCAAATTCACTATTTGACATGCTTTAAGACGATAAGATAGTCCACCCCTTAAGTTACTTTTTACTAGAAATGGCCACATCTAGGTTGGTCAACTCATTTTTTGACACACCTTGAAATCCAAAAATTTGCTACTCCTTGAGTACAAGGTCATGACACATTTAACCTTGGCCAAGGTCAAGGTCACCCTTTTCAAGGTCAAATGCCTAAATTTGGCAGAAATTAGCAAGGAAAAGCTGAAGGATTGGACCTCTTTATACCAGTGTCCAGTATTCTAGGATGACCTCCGTTACTATCAGCCTTTAGTGGCCCTGGGCAGAAAATAAAAAGAATATTCTGGTTAATACCAGACTAAAATGAAGATCAATTAGGAACATAGTTATGTGCCAGATTAGGACTTGATATCTCCTGACATCTCCGGACTAGATGCATTTCCCTGGCAAAATCTGAAGTAGTTTTTTTTTAAGGTGAGTGACTTCTGTTACCATGACTAAGCATGTATTATTAAAGTGGAAACAAAAATAACTAGTCCAAAGAAAATGAAAAAAGGAAATTGTATTGCAAAAATCAGATTGATTGATGGTATATCTAATTTTTTTTAGGGAGAAAGTACTGTGAAAAAGTGACCTCCGTTACCGGTGTCCTCCGTTACGAGTCAAGCCACAATGTCTAGCTTTAAAATCCTAAGTTGGTCAACTCATTTTTGACACACCTTGAAATCCAAAAATTAGCTACTCCTTGAGCACAAGGTCATGACACATTTAAACTTGGCCAAGGTCAAGGTCACCCTGTTCAATGTCAAACACCTAAATTTGGCAAAAATTAGCAAGGAAATCATGTTTATGGCTATAAAGTTGGCTTTGATTAATTTTTTGGCATGCTGTAAAATACTAAAATGGCCACATCTTTGAGTCCTTTTTCATAGTTCCAACAATTTTGACCATAGACAAGGTCAAGGTCATCCTTTTCAAGGTCAAACATTGTTGAAATCAGCTGGGAAATTAAATTTATGACCATAACATTGGTTTGAATTTACTTTATGCCATGCTTTGAAATACTAGGTCTACTTTTTGAGTGCATTTTCAGGGTCATAACACAGTTGACCTTGGCCAAAGTCAAAGCTATCCTTTTCAAGGTTAAACACCTCAAATTGGCTGGTTATTAGCAGCTCATCCTAAAAAAAATGGGAGAAAATTTACACTTTTGAGAACACAGAAACAGGCCATTTAAAGGTAAAAATGCTGTTTTGTCCAAAAATGGTAATTTTATTAGAATGGATGTCAATTTAACTGAATCAAAGATTTTTAGGTAGATTCCCACTCTGAATAGTGTAAAATCATCATAGATCCTGCTGGATGGGACTAATATGCTGATATAAGTGGGGGATATTAACTAATGACAACAGAGTATTTCAGGTTGCCATGGTAATCAAATTTTGAATTTTCTTTAAATTTGTATTGAAAATGCCACTCCAACAGCTTTCAGAAGATGTAATGTGAACTATCAAAACAGTATGTTCAGAGATAACACAAAGTATATCAGTGTCATTACAGTATAGTAACTGATTAATTTTCCTGAAATTGATTGGTTTTGTGAATATGGGACCAGAGCCTTTATGAGGCATTTTACAGTTTAAGATATTTCGCATGATATCTTTCAACAATGGTTTCAATATACTTCCCATGCTCTTATTAATGTGCATTATATGAAATGAAAGCTCTTGATGACCTTTTTTTAAATACTCTTTTCTCTGAGGCCTATCCCTTAGTTTTAAGGATGGGTCAAAATGGTCTTCTTTTTGTTTAATTAATACTTTTTCAAAGTTCTAACATTGTTGACCTTAGCCTAGGTCAAGATCATCCTTTGCGAACACCTTTGGTAACATCTCTGAATATTTAACCTGTGATTTGTGCCTTTATATTTGTTTGAAGCAGAAATGGTAATTCTTTAATATATCTTTAACAATATGCAGGGTAACACTCATTAATAGTTCAAAATGGCTGCCATAAATTATACATGGTTCTAAATGTCATGAATAGATTCCTGGACTTCAGTAATGTACTTTTAGTACTATTTTTTTTGTCTTTCTATTTTGATTAGGGATCGAGTAGTCATTTTTTGAAAACACCCTATTGTTCCAAGATTTTGATCTAATTCTGGCAGCCATCTTGATTATCTCAATTTCATTCATAGTTGATATTGTAACAGTTACAGAGAACCCAGGGTCTGGCTAAAAATCCATCTTCCACCAAATACTATAGTCAGTCACATTAAATTTTAAGTGTCCTTGACCTTGTGGAACACAACTTTGACCTATTTACCTAGGTCAACCATGTCAACTTTAGAATTCCAAGCATGTTAAAAAGTGTATATAAACCAATTTTGTAGTTGTAAATATGATTCCCTTAATGACTAAAATACCTTAGTGTTTGACCTGGAAAGGATAACCAGTGATAACATTGAACTTGAGCACGATCTACCACATTATGGCCTTCCTTGGTCTTGGAGTAGACCACATTAGTATTTTTTAAAGCATGCATGAATTGAATTTAACCTAATTTTATGGTCATAAATGCAATTTCCCTGCTGCTTTTATCCAAAATAGGGGGTTTGACCTTTCAAAGGAGGACCTTGACCATGTCAACCATGTTATGACCATGAAAAGGTAATCAGGAAGTAAACCATTTTAGAATTTTTAAAGCATGTCAAAAAGTGAATTTAAACCAATTTTATGGCCATAACTTTTATCCCATTGCTGTTTTGACTTTGAAAAGGATGACTTTGGCTAGGGTCAATAATGATAGGACCTTGAAAAAGGACCCAAAGAGTTGACCATTTTAAGTTTTTAAAGGTAGACATTATTTGTCAGAGAACTGAACAGGTGGGGATTTTTTTTCCTATGCTTCCCCGGAACACTGGGAAAATACAAAAGATAGGGGAAAAAAATTAGTCGAGCAGACCACTTTAATTTTTTAAAGGATTTCAAAACCCTTAAACTGCCTGTACTGCATAAATGCATCACTATAGCACTGTATTTGGGAAAACCAGAGATGGAAAGTCTATTTCATAGCCATAAAGATGATTCCCTTGAGAAATTCAGCCGAATTCAGGTGTTTGACCACGAAAAGGATGGCCTTGACCGAGGCAAAGGTCAACCATGTCATGACCTTGAAAAGACACTCAGCGTTTAGATACCTGCCTGATTTCAACCAGATTTAGGTGTTTGACCTTGAAGATGATGAGCTTGCCCTAGGCTAAGGTAAACAATGTTGGAACCTTGAAAAAGTATTCAAAGAGAAAACCATTTTAGGTTTTCAGATGGGTGTTAAAAACTTAATTTAAGCCAAATTTATGGCCATAAACATGATTCTTTTGCTAATTTCAGCTGAATTGAGGGTGTTTGACCTTGAAAAGGATGGCCTTGACCTTGGCCAAGGTCAACCATGTTATGATCTTGAAAAGGCACTCAACAAGTAGACCACTCTAGTATTTCAAAGCATAACATAAAGTGAATTTAAACCAATTTTATGGACATAAATTTAATTTCCCAGCTGATTTCAATGATTTTTGACCTTGAAAAAGATGACCTTGACCTTGTCTAAGGTCAACCATTGTTGGAACCATGAAAAAGGACTCAAAGATGTGGCCATTTTTATACTTTACAGCATGGCAAAAAGTTAATTAAAGCCAATTTTTTAGCCATAAACATGATTTCCTACCTAATTTCTGCCAGATTTAGGTGTTTGACCTTGAAAAGGGTGACCTTGACCTTGGCCAAGGTCAAATGTGTCATGACCTTGTACCAAAGGTGTAGCTAATATTTGGATTTCAAGGTGTGTCAAAAATGAATTGACCAACTTAGGATATTAAAGCTGACATTGTGGCTTGACTCAGGTGGGTGAGCAGGCTATGGAAATGGAGGTAACTGAAAATGGGGGTGGGCGGTAACGGAGGTCACTTTTTTACAGTATTTCCTCTCTAGAAAATTAGATATACCATCAATCAATCTGATTTTTGGTATACAGTTTCCTTTTTTCATTACCTTTGGACTAGTATCGGTTATTTTTGTTTCCACCTTAATTATACATGCTTAATCATGGTAACGGAGGTCACTCACCTTAAAAAAACTACTTCAGATTTTGGCAGGGAAATGCATCTAGTGCGGAGATGTTAAGAGATATCAAGTCATCATCTGGCACATAACTATGTCCCTAATTGGTCTTCATTTTAGTATGACCTTGACCAGAATATTCTTTTTATTTTCTGCCCAGGCCCACTAAAGGCTGATGGTAACGGAGGTCACCCTAAAATACTGGACACTGGTATAATGAGGTCCAGTCCGTCAGCTTAATGGGGAAATTTAGGGGAAATTTTTATTTTTTGAATTTTAACACTTAAAAAACTATAAAACATCACATTTGATACCACACATATATTTTCTTTGCCAATTGTAATGGATCAATAATTGTTATCATGCTTCAGGACATAGTGTTTTCAGTAAGCAGCCTTTTTGATCATAAGGCCCCCCACATGCAAAAAGTACGAAAATAATATATGTTGTGGACATTTTTCTTTAATTAGTTCTAGAAATCCTAAAAAAGTCCAAAAAGTTAGTAAAAACTGATTTTTAAATGTACTATGGCACAGAAACTTCCCTGGACAGCAGTTCCCTACTTAACATGGAATGTGCCATAATCTTGTTCAAAACTTTTATATAGAAGCAAAACATGTTCTGGGTTACTAGCCACTCTTTTATCATAATTAGTCAGCTCCCAACAAATTCTTTTTATATTAGATATACCTTTGAATTTATCTTTGATAGCTTGACCTATATAAGTTGTTGGATGACATTTATCTAATACAGAAGTATCATATGAGGGATAATTGGCTTTAGAACCTTCTCCAGGAGCTACATGAAGACATCAATTATCTTGTATTTCTTCTGCAATATCATCTTCATCTAAAAGTGTATCTAAACAAGGTATTTTTTCTTCATCTTTGATCTCATCAAAGTTTCTGTCTGCTTCTACTTTTTTCTCTTCGAAAAGCCTTTTATTTATTTCTTCTGTAGTTTCTTTCTGAACAAGTTTTTCACACTTTTCATGTTGTTGTTGTAACCATAGCTGTTCTATTCTATCACTTTCAACTTGAATTTCAGTTTCCATTTCTTCTTCATGCTTAAGATATAAAATAGTTCTACTCAGCCATGTTTCATCTATTTTCAAATTTTCTTGTTGATAAATAACACTATTTTCGAGGAACCATTTTAAAGCTTCTAAGACTTTAATTGGTCGGATTTTCATAATTCTATGTGCATGTTTATAGCTCATTTTTCGTTTCAAGTGAACATCTACAAATCCATTTTCTTGCAAGTTTTGTGGTAAAGCATGAATACTTGGTTCAATTTTAGAAATAACATTTATACAGTTTGAATAAATTTGTGACTGACCTCCTTGCATAAGAGACCTTACTTTCATGAAAACTATTCTTGGTGCTATAAGGCGTTCTTCATCATGAGTCATATTTAAAACTTCAGGTTTCTTAGGGAAAAATATGCCTCTTTTATATGACATTTGAGGACTTTCACCTTGTTGCAAAGAATTAGCAAATTTTGCACATACAAGATATTCATTGTTTGGAATGTGAGGATTGATCTCATCAGCAAAGATTGTTTCATCCAATACAGACATATGATCAGAAGAGAAAACACAAGAACAAACATGACAAATAGAATCAATTCTAATATCCATACATATGTGAGAAATATTTTCTTGTATGATAGAAGTTTCATGATCAAAATTATCGTTATAAATAGACGTACGACAACGCCAATCTAGTTTGGGCGAATATTTTATTGGACCTGGCCAATAAACATACATAACCAGGCCTAAGTAACACAAGAAGAAAGAAGAAAAAAATCTCCAATGTGAGACCGGTGGTCCTTCCTGGGGCTAGGCAATATGGCCGACTACAAGGCCACCAGTGAATGGACCTGTTACATAACAGGTGAATGGAAGTGGTGACATCTGGTAATACATTTGGGAACTGCTACTGCCCATTTATCACCACTTATATGCGCGCATATAAGTAGCTTATAAATAGACGTACGACAACTCCAATCTAGTTTGGGCGAATATTTTATTGGACCTGGCCAATAAACATACATAACCAGGCCAACACGCCAAACAGAATGGAGAACAAAAAAAAAACAACAAAAAAAACAACAAAAAAACAACAACAAAAAAAAACAAAAAAAAAACATACATAACCAGATTTTACACGAATAAGGCGCTGACCATACGCCGATCAAGATCGACACGAGCTTGTTTGGATTTTGTCAAATAATGCAACACACTCAATGATTTCCAATCACCAATGTTCTTGATGTCCAATAGACTGAACCCTGCATCTGCCAAGGCTGATGCACCTCCTCTTCGTAACGAGTGTGAAGACAACTTATCGATGCCTGACTTGGCACACAACTTGTGCAATTTGCCTAAGTACCATGAGTAACTGCCACGACACCATTGGCCATTTTTCATGTACGACACTACTTGTGAGTCACTGGATGGGTAGTTCACCATAGATAACAGCAAGGTCAGGTAATGATGAAGGCAGAAGATAGAGTCATAGATGAATGTGAAGGGTATGAACAAGACCCGCTCCTTAAATGAAATAGTCTTTGTACGGCAAAGTCTGACGGAGACCCCCCAGACTTCCCAGGTCAAATCTGACAAGCAGACTGCCAGTCCTTGTTCAACCACATTGGACTTACGTAATAAGCCCCTGAAGCACATGATAACAGTGATCCAAAATGCCACATCTTCAGAACATGACATATCCAATAGTTTATAAATACGCTTTAAGTCCTGCACTGACGCTGGTCGCGCCTGGTCCACATGATCACCTAGGGTCCTTCGGATACCTCTCATAGTGATGTAGAGTTCAAATGTATTAGGGTTGACATGTGAATAACCTAGGACCTTGTGCAACACCCAAAGTCCTCCTAGGTACTGTTTAATAGAGCTGTAGCGCAGTCTCTCAGCCAAGTGTGTAACATATAACAACACAACTTCTATACTAGCGGGGAATGGAACAAGCACACCATATAATATGCAAAATTCCAAATAAGAGTTCCATTGGCTCTTCCTAGTACGCTCCGTGGCTCCAGCCATCCACTGTGACTGGTAGTTCCGTAGTTTGTGAGTCAAGACATCCCCTGCAGCAGAAGTCATTTATCAGACATGAAGGCAATCCTTTTGCACACCTTTTATCCGTACAGCGCGACAAAAAGTCAGGAACAATATTGTCTTTAGATTTAACGCGAGTAGCAACAATATGAAAATTATGTACAACTGATAACCAAAATAATTCTCTTATCCACCACATACAGCGAACACTCCGCGATCTGCCAGTATTTATCATGCGTTGGACTTGGGTATTGTCGGTTCTGACTACAACTTTTGTATCCGACCAATCATTTCCCCAACGTTGCGCTGCGGCAACCACTGGCCAGACTTCCAGTAGGTTAATGTCAGCTGTCTCATCATATTCACAAGGGGGTTTAACAGTATGATATAATGGAAAGCGATTATACAACTGATTGTAGGCAGGTAATTTCCATGCACCTACTAACCAATCACCATTATAACATGAGCCAAAACCAGTTAGTGATGAGTCAGTGTCTACGATAGGATGATAATCAAAGGTACGTAGGATTTTTGCAGAACCATTGAATACATAACTGAACCTTTTCCACCAGCGGATGTCATCCATAAACCAATCAGGTAGTTTGACCACCGTGACACTGTCGGCCATGTATTTGAGTAGGTTAATGACTCTACGTGAAAATGTTCTGCCTCCCCGAATAACTCTACTAGCGTGTGCCAAATGACCACACAGTTCTTGTAATTCTTTTTTGGTAGCAACAGTTTTACCCAAGAACTTGTCGATCAGTACCAATAAGTTGTCTAACTTTTGTGGGGGTAAGCTGATTTCCATTTTCACTGTGTCAATTACCAGACCCAAATACTGGACTTTGGTAGCAGGGGTTAAGATTTTTTTCCATGCAATATGGAAACCGAGACGTCGGAGCAGATCTACCAATATCGCCTGACGCCTCGCACACTCCTCGTAGTTGTCAGCCACAATGACAAAGTCATCCAGGTAACCGAAAACATTGAAAATACCTCTACGATTCATACACCGGATGACAAACTCGGTTAGTTGAGTAAAGATAAATGGTGCACATCTAAGACCAAACGATAAGGCTTGATCTTCGAAATATTCTGGTGCACCGTCCAGACTCCAAACAAAACCTTGCTTGGAACGATCATCCGGATGAACAGCCACACTGCGATAAGCAGATTGGATGTCCAATACACATAAAAACGAGCCCTCATGTATGACATCAGTAACACTATCTACTTGAGTATAATGAAACGGTTGGCAAGTTGTGTACATAAAGTCATTAATACTTTTAAGATTATCATCGGGATCACCACGGCTGCAATCTGTTATGGGTCTTAAGCTGCCGTCTGGTTTTAAAATAGCCCCCAGTGAATGTACACACTGGGGTCTACTAAGAACCCTTTTGACTTTACCATCAATTAACTCCTTCCTTACCAGATCGTCCATTTGGCATTTTACACCTTCTTTGATTATGGAATGGTAATTTTTTTGAAAATAAGAACCATTATAATCCACATCAACGATTTTGAATCCGTTACGAACACCGTCTAGGATATAAGCATAGTTACCATCAACTTCCTCAAACCCCATGCATTCATCAAAGAAGGCGTGTGGGTTGAGTTGGAGGCACATGCCATCTAAGACATGAACGGAATCACAATCCAAAGGACAAGGTCTAAACCATTCAACACCATCGACAATTCTGGAAGTGTAGATAGTAGGAGTTAATATAATGTCTTCCGTCTTTGGTAATGAATCTGAAGAAGTGACATGATAAGTTCACTGGTATTATCAGAATCACTGGTATTGTCAGAATCGGAAAATTTTATAATTCCACCATCTATGCCAAACTCCTCGGAGACACTGACCCCTGAATCAGAATCCACTAAGGCCTGATATCAATCATTTGATTTTTTCACAGTGCACTTTAGTTTTGTGTGATTACCCCCACAAGAGCGACATACATGTGGGTGAGGGCAATCTTTGGCGTTACAACCATTATCACCGTTAAATGCATAGCAACAGTGAATTTCATCTGACTTTTTCTTTTTGTTCTTTTTCCTCTTACTACTCGATCCCGCAACAGTACCAGCACCACTTTGAGATGATGGAGGCTGGATACCAAGAACGTTACATAAGTGCTCGGCACTAAGATTCTCAAGACCAACACTGTTTGAGAAGATGTCGTGATCGAAATAGCAGAATGTGTGTTCACCAAACGATTCTCCCCTTTCACGCATCGCAAGATCATACTGAATGAGAGCATCCTCATTGTAGAATGCTTTCTTGTCAGTTAGGAATTTAACATGTTTACCATAGTTTTTACATGGGAAGTTTCTAGCCAACATGCTATTCAAGAGACCCATGCTAGCAGAAATAACATCATTCAAGGCGGATTTTTTTACTTTATCATGCGGCATGTGCTGTTCAATGTCATAGGTCACAAACTTACTGCCACTGGCATTGTTTGGTGAAAATATCACCATTGGGGCGCCTTGAGCTTGGTGTTGTAGTTGCTGGTTAGGATACCATGCTGTTGGGTTATGTGGAATTTGAGGTTGCACAGACTGAACACCAGGAGCCTGGAACAGGCTTTGTTGATTAGGTAGAATTCCTGCAGCCTGGTACTGTTGTTGTGGGTTAGGAATAACGCCAAACTGATATGAAGCCTGCTGCTGATGGGATGTTGGGACTGGAATCCCATACATATGAGAAGTAGTCGGGTTACCATATACCATAGGTGTAGGTGGGAACTTTAGCCTGCCATCCGGTGCCCTAAATTGACCCACACCAGGCCAACTGACAGTCTGACTAACAGGTGTGACAGGTGGGGAATAAGGTGTGCCATCTCTATAGAACAGCTGAGGAACAGTGTTAGCAGCTACACCACCACTTCTCCACTGTTTCCACAGTAGGAACTCCTGATAATCATTGTCTAATTCACCATGGGAATGACTTTGACCCACTGGATAGTCAGGTTGATTGTCTCTGGGGACCGGGTGATTGTACCGGGAAGGTGGCTTGTTATCGCGGGTGAGCGACTTGTTTACTTGGGTATTTCCCTCTACTGGAGGCAATTTTTTACACAAGTTGGGTAATTCAAACATACCTGAGGTGGTTTCAAGGCCGGATTGGCCTGCGGAGGGTCCCATAGCTCTAGAATTAGGCCCCTCAAACAGTGTTTGCGGCCGAAAACCGGCTTTCCGGAAGTACAGGGCGGCCATTTTGGACTCCGCAGTTAAAGTTAGAGCTGGCTTGTGATTGGCCAGTTTGGAAGCCTGGTGTGTTCGAGTCCCCACCTTTGTTCCTTACTGTATCCAACTCTGATGGGTTCAAACAAGTAGCACTAGCAGCAAGAGAAGAAGTTTGGGCCTCGAACGCACCCATGGCGTTCGACCCACCACTTTCGTTCCTTACCGCATCCAACTCTGAAGGATTCCAACATGGGGCACTAGCAGTAAGAGAAGAAGTTTCGGCCTCGAACGCACCCATGGCACCTCGCCAAGCCCGTACGCCTTCGTTCAATTGGCGAAGAGATCTGTTATTTTCAGCCCTTAGGCTGGCCAACTCTAGTTCCAACTCTTTGCGTTTACACATTTCATCAATTTTTGATTTCCTGGCCCTTTCAAGTTCAATCTGATGCAATAAATCATTTTGTGTAGATTTCTCCCCAAGGCTGCTAAGCTCACCATGTTGACCGTCCTTCCCCTGGGGCGGCCGGTCGCTCTGCCTGGCCTCCGTGGCCTCCTGCTCGTCACGCTCGGCTGAATCCGCTGAACCAGGTAATTCTTCCGAATCCTCCGGAGAATAACGTTTCCCCGGATTGGTCACCCCACAATTCGGGCACTTGGCCGCGTTACCATGGTAGGAAGTATCACAGGCCACGCATTTAGTCATGATGACTGGGAAAAAAATCTCCAATGTGAGACCGGTGGTCCTTCCTGGGGCTAGGCAATATGGCCGACTACAAGGCCACCAGTGAAGGGACCTGTTACATAACAGGTGAATGGAAGTGGTGACATCTGGTAATACATTTGGGAACTGCTACTGCCCATTTATCACCACTTATATGCGCGCATATAAGTAGCTTATATATGTCAGGGATTTTAATGTCTGGTCGCACCCTTTGTTTCATTTGAGAGCAAATAGTTGTTGTTTTCTTTGAACTAGTTTTATTTTGGAGTTCAGATTTGAAATGATATAAGTTTTCAGTTTCAACCACATTTTGAGATTTTTTTTCAGGATCAGTGTTTGATATGCCTTTTTTAAATTCATTTTCATCTAATCCAACAAGCACTGAAAGAGCTTCTTCTCTCTCTTTATCTGTTATTTCATTATGACATATATCTGAAGATATATTTGTCAAACTGTCTACTTTTGTTGAATATACTTCGTTGGCTGATTGATTTGATGTTCTTGTAGACATGGTATTATTTTTGGGTATATGAGTTTCTATATCCGTTCTGTGTAATTCTGTAACTATATTTTTGTTTTGTAATTCAGTTTTCTGATTAGGGTCACAATTTTGTTTATCTTGTAAATGAATAATTTTTTGAACAGGTTGAGACAAATTAATTTTTGTAGACTGTTTGGATTTTTTGCTTTGTTTTGCTTGAAGTGGTTCAGAAGAAGTATGATATATGTTTATGTATGATTGTGTTTTATGTTTCTGTTTTGAAGTACTTTTATTGTCTGTTTGACTTAATTTATCACGTTTGGATGAAACTTTCTCATATCTTTGATTCCTTTTTTTCTTAAGTATTTTGAATTCTGTAAAGTCTCTTCCATTTTTTTCATAAGGATGTCCTCTGAAACCTTGTTTTCTTTCTTTGAATAATATTTTTTATTTTGAAGAGAGCGTGTTTGTTTTTTTAACAAGTTTAATTCAGTTTGTTTATTCTGAACAAGTGATCTGGAATCGAAAGGAGACCTTGACCTTTTATTTCTTTGTGTAGCAGAAGGCACGGTTGGATGTGTAGTCGCTAAATTTTTTTGTTCATGATGAGATATTTTCTCTGTAGATTTGGAATTTTGTGCCTCACTTTGGAAAGAAGTGATTTCCAAACTGTCCAGTTGAACAGTTGGTTCAGAAGAACTTGAAGGAGACAAAAGAGAAAGATTAGATTTAGACATAGAAGAAAGTGAAGGTGATTTGGTGTCACAAGATGATCTGACAGTTCGTAACGGTGTTTGTTTCATGCTACCTTTTTGGGTGACAATCATTTTAGGACTGACATATGAAGCAGTAGAAAAAGTTACATGTTCATTACCAGAAGCCAAACTTGACTTTTTCCCTTTCAATAGTGTACCATGCTTACTGTTAGCACGACCTTTACACTTGTTGGAAGCCTTCTTGACCTTTTTGTCTGACTTAGAAGCAGAGGGCGAAAAAGAAGTATGTGTGTCGTCTTCTTTTGTATTCAATATTTCACCATCTACTTCCAACAAAACCTTTTTCTTTGTCAAAATAGCTGATGTAGCCTCTGGTTTTCATTGTCTAATGAACTCCATGTCATCTGAAGAAATACATTCAGAACATTTTCTTTTTTTCATGCCAGAGTGAACAGTTTGAAAATGACTCATATTTTCAGCTTGTTCAGACTTTTGACTGACTGGCTTTTGGTTAGCAGAAGTAGAAGCAGAACATTTCGTAGGTGGCCATGACAAATTCTCTGTCTCTGTTTTTAAGAATTTGTTACTTTCAACTAAAAAATGTTCTTCACTGAGAGGTACATTGAAGTTTAAAAGTGGATTGTTTTGATAATCAGGATAGATATACTTCCTTATTTGAAGTGGAATGACTTCATATTGATCTACAGGTCCACTTTCAAACAAACGATGTAAATGATGTACAAGTGTGAAAGTGTCATTGCAAACTAGTAAACAAGCTACACCATCAGGATGTGGCATTCCATGCTTGTCACGAGAATGTGAATCAAAGATGTAGTATTTCTCTTCATGTTTTTTCAACATAACACAAGTTCCACAAGTAAGAGGAAGGTTGCAAATTGAAACACATATCTATATGTACAAGGATTTCATTTATATCACTTTTGATATTGCCAGCTTTCTCCATACCAATAGCAAATTTGTATTTGAGATCTCGCCATATTATTTCTGAAGGTATTTCTGATGCCATGAGCAAAGTTCGATGAACATGGTTTGAAATTTTACCGTATATTTCATCACCTACGTTCAAAATTTTGTTCATTTGTCCTGTATGAATATCTTTGACATTGAAAGTGTCCGAAAACAGAGCAAAAGTCAAAGACATGGCAACACATTGTTTTCCAACATTAAACCCATAACGTCTATGACCTGGAGACCAGCTACTTTGAGCGACAAGCTTCATGTTGAAAGCCATTAGTGGTTTTTGTTTTATCTATTTAACTGGCAGTTGTGAACAACATACAATGTTATTTGAGAAAATATTAAACTGACAGTCGACTTGTCAATTTAGAGAGAAACAACACCAAATGATGACGAATAAACCTTCTTCAGTTGGACAACAACCAAATTTCGAACCAAATGTTCCACATAAAAATGAAATATCCTTATTGTTCTTGTTCACTAAAACTAATATTTCAAAAAAAAAAAATAATCAACAAGACAAATAAAAAATTTCCACAAGAAAGAGACAGCTATGAAAGTCAGAGGTGCCACTTACTGGCTGATAAAAACCAGGAAAACTGGACTTTTGGACACATTTTCCCAGGAATTTAACATAATTAAATACAGGAATCTTGGAATGAAAACCAGGAATTTCTGGTAAACCACGAAAACTGGCATCACTGGAAAGTTGTTCTTGGAGAGGCCAAATCCAACAACGCGAAAATATCCGTTCATGGATGGTATCACACCCATCATTAAACTGTGAAAATCCACTTCAGATGAAGGAAACGAGATCAAGTTCAAATCAGACCAAAAATTAGTATCTCATCGATTTCAAGATGTTTTTGTAGAACACAATCAATGTGCAAAGGGAAATACCTTGTATTGAGTTTTTGAAGCCACTGAAGTGAACGTTCTGCGTAGAGATGTCCTTATATAGCACTGCTCCAGAAGACGGTCGGCCTGCTCGTACGGTCCACAGTCACCGTTTAACTTAAGGTGGTCGGACCGTTAGTTGAAAGATGTGACCGGTCGTGAGTGAGTGAGTGAGTGAGTAATAGATGTTTAACGCCATTTCGACAGCTAAGGTCATATTCATGGCGAGAACGACATTACACAATTTCACAAGGGAATGTGTCAGTGCCCGCGCATATGTGACCGGTCGTGTGTCATATACATAATATAGCACTTCTGTAGAAGACGGTCGGCTATGCTTCCTTGTGTGATGTACAGTCACCGTTTAACTAAAGGTGCTCGGACCGTTAGCTGAAAGACCGGTCGTGTGTCATCTATGTAATAACACGCTAAGAAATTCTTCTTATAAAAACTTGCATGATGGTTACTTCCGACAAGTATAGTCCTTCCTTTTTGTTAAAACTTCAATGGAAGTCTATAGTTTTTCAGAGTTCTTCTCACACGACCGTTCTCTATTGTCGTCCGTCTCTTACTGAAACCTTTTTGGAAATGCGCGACTGTTTTAAACGTCACAAGATAGGCGACCGGTTATAAAATGAGAGGACCGCCATAAGTCACGTACACAGACATGTGACGCCACCTATACAGCTCAGATAGAACTATATGACCGGTCCTCTGTCGTTCCTGTACACATGACACGCCCTCTTGCAACTTGCACGAAGACCGTTTGTTGGAAATCGACGCGATAGATTGCAGGATCGAGATATAACCGGTCGCCTTTGAAACGGTCCCAATAAAAAAATATTTTCCTTGCTGTTTACATATATATATGTAAGGTCTTATGTGGTCTCATAATGATCCTTCTTAAAGACCGAAGACCGTTTACTTCAATGAATGTTCGGTTGTCACTTTTGTTGTAGCGTCTATTGCGCTACTTATCACTACACCTCCGAGAAGCCGGACTAACCTACTGAAAAACAGCGTCTTAATTTCACTATTCCCATAGGAACCAATGTGTTACTTCTATCGCGAAAATCTATCGCACAATGCTAGCCTATGGAGGTTCATTTTCTTTTTGGAAATCGTTGGCATATACAGAAAGACAAAGATCTAAAGTAAATTTACCAACTTTCCATTAATTTATAGACCCCTTATTTGTATAAGAAATTCCGACTTTAAGTCAGCCATTTTGATCGACCAAAAATGTTGAAAACCCGCCGCCAATGACCCAGCAGGGGCTGGGCCAAAAAGGCCGTTTTACTCAGGAGTTACTCAGGTACAGTTTGGTGATTGGGTCAATTTAAATACTGACATCCTGTGCGCTACACTGAAAACCAGGTCTGTGAGAAAGTAGTCTGTGAGAATTGACAACCCTAAGTCATCAATATGAGGACCCGATCATCCTTTCAGATACAATAAATCTTTCCTGAAGTTCTCTCATCAGTACTTTATTGAATAAGAACGTTCTTATCTACATCAGTGATGTTGCAATACCCATTAAAAGCAAGTAGGACATGAATAATGTTATTGCATTTGACTCCCATGATTTAAAGGAAACCATGGGCTACCTGTATGCATAAACACCTTTTCTGTGTCTGAGGTCACAAGTAGAAGGGTGAAAATCTGAGTTCTGTGCCAATTGGGTGAGATAAGTACTCAAAGATAAAAGTTGAAATAACTTTCTTTTCACCACAGAACACATTCATATGTATGATGAGCTATACTATTCCAGAAGGGGACACTTTATAATTGGTATAGAAATGACAAGGTGGTAAAACATTATGCCTATGCTGAAAGATAGGAGGGCAATACATTCGTTACCACGTTTTTGAACATCTCCATATGCATTTAGATGGGTTGGTATTGCATGTAATCTACTTTAGCTAGCAGAACAAGATTCACAGGTCGAACAGTACAATAATAGAGGTAAATATCAAGATTTTTTACCTTTAAATTTAGCTCTATTTCCATGGTAACAGACTATCTTAAAATAGATATTAAATTCCCAATTTTATATCTATCAGTCAGGGATGTAAGGCAGGCATGGGCAAAAATCAGGAAGCCATACATTTACTTGATATAAAAGCCTTCTATTTTTCCCAACATCCCTCCTTACCACTCGTATAAGGAAAGTACATGGCATTCAAAATCTTCAGAAAACAGGAAATCCTGATAAATCCTGAAGACTTACATCCCTGATCAGTTAATCCACACTGGAATACTGTTAGCTTATTCTAGTAAGATTTACTAACCTCATCTTTCAGAAAACCAATAATAGTAGTGGTTCAGTCTATATCATAACTTTAGTGAATATTTAGTTTTATTTTCTGTCAAAAGACATCGTCATTCTGCTTACTTTTTATATTCAATTATCAACCAATATTCCTTTAATGTCAATAAACATGACAAAATGTGCATCAAAGTATAGGTATCGATGTCTACAACAGACTACAGAAGGTGTCCTTATATCAAATTGAGTGTGCTTCATGCAGTAATTGATATATTGCATTAATTCAATTATTTTGCAATTGGTGCACATCTCAGAATTTTCCACCAGAAGCCTATGGATTGGCTCTTGACGATCATGCTTGAACATATGTGGCTTTGTATGACCTAGGAGAAGGTCAATGCCTTTAAATAAGGCCCTCACTTTTGGAGGGATGATCTAAAGTTAATTTAATCATTGTCATAATGATAAATGAAGATTAGAAACAGTCATCAAATAGAATACCCAAACTTGTCATATTGACGATCCAGCTGCCTCAATGAAGGCGATCAATCTGAGTACCTTAGGTACCGTAATCTCCCGCGTAGAAGGCGCAGCTCGCGTAGAAGGCGCACCCCAAACTCAGAGAAGGCTGGTTCACGTAGAAGGCGCACCCATAAAGGCTGAATTTAGTAAGATTAATACTTTTCTGTAATATAAAAAGCCCGTGTATAAGGCGCACCCCCAACTCAAGGCAATTTTAGTCCCCATATAAGACCCAGCAGCATTTTGTTTGGCGTATAAGACACGCCTTCTACGCGAGAGATTATGGTAGTCAATATGACTCTAGGGTCCTCATTGTGAGGGTCTGGTACTCTCTCCTGTGGCAGTCAGTTTGACAACCTAAAAGTAGTCATATTGATGACCTAAAGTCGTCTGTACAGACTACCTTTTGCACCTTCAGGTTTCCAGTGTACATCGGAATTCGCAAAAAAAAAAGCAGATAAGAATCAAGCATCTGTCACCAGTGCTAGGAATGAAGAACCCTTCCTTGTGCATTGAATTGCATTTATAAATAGCAGCAGAACGCATAGCAGCAGAGCGCTTATTTAGCTGCTACGACATGTCTTCATCAAATTACATAGGAAATCGCATTCCTCTGATTGAGGATGGGCTACTACTGTATTTCTTTCTATACATGCATTTACCCCAATTTTATTTATAGAGAATGAATATGGACAAGAGTCAAAAATAAAAATTGTCGATCATACTTTATTGGTCAAGTGTCCCTCTATCACACTTTGTTCAATGTACATCTCGTTTTTTTCCTATAGATCAGAAATAAACAGAACGCATGTGTATTGTCGTACTGCCCATTGGTATTGTCCAAACCAAGCCAGATAACTGTCAGTGAATATACAGAAGGACTCATCAGTCAATTGCCAATAACACGTTCAACTATCAGAGTAAACGTATGTAATTTAGATTCAACATAACCGTCTGAAGGGTATACTATCAAACTTTAAGGAGTTTAACCGAGTTATAAGAGGTGCATGAACCTCCATCATGTTCGGTGTGGCAAATGTGTTATGCCAATCTTTATGAACAATATTTATGCATAGCCTACGGATAGCACTAGGACTACAACCCAGGGTGTAATGTCACCAGCACAAAACAGTTAACTTAACATGTGGGTAGAGTGTGCTAGAATTTTGTAGTTTTACAGAGGATGAATATGACAGCCTTGTATTCTTGTTTCTTTCTTATCTTTTTTTAACACAGGCAGTTTTGAAAAGCTGCATTTTTGAAAAGCTTCATTAACCCTATATCTTACAATTGTTGCTAAAAGTCTATATATCAAACACTATAACTGGACACAACCCTTTAGGAATACAGAGACTATGCCTTCTACTACTAGCACAATCATAAGCTAAATAACTGTACAAGAATACAACAAAACAAGCAATTTACAGTGGACCAACAGATCAAAGGTTTATAACAGTTTCTCATATAATTCATCCATTCATACTTAAAAGAAAATTCTTGTAAAGACCCTGTCTTTGAGTTTATGATATCCTTGAATCAATATTATGCATACTGGACAATTTTACCCCAATTCCTAGTTCAGCTTTTACTTGAAGAATATCAATATGGCTGCCAAGATGACACAATACACAGACAGGACAGGAAGGCCACCTCCATTGCCACTCACAGTCCCTGCTTCCTCCACTACCCTATATGCCACACTTTGTGTATTAGAACACACAAAGTCGTTATCCTCCAGTTGGGCTTCGTCCGATGGGTCCACCACCCTACCTAAAAACAGCACAGACTGAGACTGCTTTTCTCTGATAAAGAACAGGAAAGGCCTGTCCACTGTGAAATCGTCGTCAGCTTTAACGTATGACGACCTGAGGGTTACAATGACAGCAGTGGCAGCTGCAGCCTCGGTGCCGTTCTCATTCACCTTAACGAAGCTCTCATGGACCACCTTACTGACAGCCACGTCCAGGTCAGTTATATTGGTGAAGTCAGCTTTGTCGTAATCAAACATGTCCTTCATGCCAAGCAGCTGCAGGTAGGTGGCCAGCTGGATGCGGTCACGCAGCTCGAACTTTGGCACCTGGAGACTGACCATCTTCTGCTGCATGCCTGCTATAGCAGCTTCCATGTTCTCCATGTTGATGCCCTCCTGCACGTCACACAGCTGGGTGCCTCTGTCTGGGAGGATGATAAACATACTCACCTGCAATTAGGATAAGGTAAACTATACACAGTTCAACATAATATGCAGTCTACTACTCTGTTGTTGAAAATCTAGGCATAGCTAATTAATACATGTAAAGTATAGTAGCGAAATCGCCCTAGAATTCGGAATTATACGATGAGGGGGGATCAAAAGCATCTGTCTCAGAGATTTAAATACATTCACCTATACAATAAGAAGTTAATATCATCCATTACATGCATAGGGACTAAACGTTGAAATTTACTATAGCTATCACCGACATGTGATTTCTGGTACACTAAAGAGTGGAATCTCTGTTGGGACAAAATAATTCAAACCACGTATTTAAAATAGACCACGTGTTCAAACCAATTACATGTAACATAGGTTAAACCTATGACAACATTAAAGGCCTTCCCTTTTATCTGTTCAGTACGTCCAATTCTGTTGTGCTATTATATCAATTACTGCACGATTTTTAATATTTTATAATAAAAGTTAAAATCAAAGGTAACAGAACACCCCCAAAAAAAGAACCGGATAAATACCTGGTCACCTATATATTTCAATTCAATGATTTTTGCAGAGAGGCCAGGGAAGGCACCGATATTGTAGGGCTTGGTATGTTTCATCATGTCCACGTTAATGGAATGAGTTAAGCTTGTGTTGAACTGAGTAGTAGTGGTCTTGTACGGATCAAAGGGTTCCTGCCAGAACGCCTTGAAGTAGATAGCATTGATAAGCACCAGAATGGCATTATCCAGGTCTCCCTCCTTCAGTAAGTTCTTTATCTTCTGGTTTGTCTCCTCCTCCACCCACAGATTGATGTCCTCCCGGGTAGAGTCCAGGGAGAAGTCTACTTTAGACAGAGAAGCTTTGAAGTACTTCTTAACATCGCTCAGGAAGTCCTTCTTGAAGGACGCATCTTTCTGTCCATACAGCCTGTTGGCCAGCCTCAGGGAGTACTCCCGGGAGGAATCGCTCAATAGATGCTGGTTGAGGGTCCTGAACCGATCTGCAACATTCTTGTAGGAGGAGATCTGCAGTCCTGTGGCCATCTGTCTAGCCGTGTCCCCACCAGCACCCAGGTACGTCATGGCCAGCGCCATGGATATGCTGAATGGTGAGAGGAAGACGTTACCACCCTCCTGCCCCTGGATGGTGTTAAGGAGGTTCCACCCGAAGGCAGTGTTACTGTTGGCCAGGTGGACCTGTTCTTCGTCCTGGGTGGTGCCCGAGCAGCAAACCAGCAGGGTGCCTAGCATCAGCACGGACAGCAGCGTCATGCCAGCCATACCTGTAACCAATAAAGTATGACTTTTGAACATGAAGTGATTATATTTCAGCTATGATTGCTATATAGTATTTCAGGTAACAGCACAGGAAAAACAGCATGCTATCATATTCTCGCAAGAAAGATTAATGATGTAAATACGATTGCCATTACACTTATTACATTTTAGCCTACTGTGTTAGACACTTTATTCTATAAATGTATTTGGATTATGGATCCGCCGCTCTGGCCACTGGAAATCTAAAGAAAAACGAGAAGAAAAACGTCCATGCTAAGCAGCAGACAAGTAGCATTTCCCCCTTTTCCCATAAAGCTTGTACATTTGTCTAATACATTTTGTACTGACATTTGGTGATCAAAATGGTGTAATTCCATGTCCATCTTTTACCTCTGGCCATGGGATATTTTGGGGGTAGTCTAACCCCAAAGGGTACGTGATCCAAGTACCGTAAACTCCCGCGTGTAAGACGCGTCCTCTAGGCCAAACAAATGGCTGGTGCGTCTTATAGCATTCTCCCAAGAAGGGGGTGCGTCTTATACGAGGGGTAATTTTACTATAGAACAGTGCTTGCTTGACAAAAATCACCCCTAAGAGGTGCGTCTTATACGCGAAAATGAATGTGCTGAGTTTGGGGTGCGTCCTATACACGCAGCGCGTCTTCTACGCGGGAGAATACGGTAATTGTAATTAACCCCTTCAACAAAGCTGCTTTTTACTCAACTGACACGTTATTCATCCATGGCATGTGGAAAGACTTCTATTCTAATCATAGTCATGTATGTGATATTTGATAATTTACAGGCTGGTAGAGTGAGGGACAACCTGGGAGATATTCATTGACACCGGCGAGGTATTAAATCTGTACAAGGTTCGGTCATATTGAACAAGTAATCAATGGATAATTCATGACGAGTGTGTGTTAGCAAAGGATAATTACACGAGGGCGTAGCCTTTGCCTGTTAGCAAAGGATAATTACACGAGGGCATAGCCCGAGTGTAATTACTCGGGCTACGAGGGCGTAGCCCGAGTGTAATTATCCTTTGCTAACAGGCAAAGGATAATTACACAAGGATAATTACACGAGGGCGTAGCCCGAGTGTAATTATCCTTTGCTAACACACACAAGTCATGAATTATCCATTGACTACTTATTTCATTCCATGATACCAATAGATAATCAATAGAATATCAATAAATTCAAGTTGAAAACAAAAACTGTTCCCCTTCCCCGGGACTCGAAGCCAGGCAGTCGTTGGTTTGGTTTGAACGCGTCCCGCAGTACCGTATATCCTCGTGTTAAGGCCTGGTCAATTTGCCACTTAGTAAGGAGGTTTATGTGGTAGGCAGTACTAAGACAAGCATGGGCTTAAAATGTCACAGGTGAAGGACTCAGTCCTAAGGAGATGCCCCTCAATGTGAAATTATTCAGTACTATTATGGGACAATGGTATTCTCAATTCTATGTCAAGTAAGTACTGACATATATTTGACTAATCTACTCACATAAAATGTCGAAGGTGAAGGAAGAGGCTTCAATGTCAACTGTCACTTGACAAGTGGTCAGTGATAGTCTGGAGCTACTGACATATTTTGACTAGTTACTGACAAATAGTGACTAAGTAGTGATATATTTTGGCTAATTGCTGACAAATAGTGACTAAGTACTGACATGTTTTAACTAAGTGCTGAAAAACAGTGACTATTACTGACATATTATGACTATTTGCTGACAAATAATGACTAATTTCTGATATATTTTGACTAATTGCTAACAAATAATGACTAGGCACTGACATATTTTAACAAGACAGTGTAAGTTCAACACACATTTTTTACAGTGTAGGAATAACAAAGTACTGACATACATTGACTTATTGCCGACAAAATGTGAGTAAATACTCACATATTGACTAATTGCTGACAAATTGCGAGTAATTACTGACATATATTGACTAGGTGTTGTTATATAATGACTAAGTACTTGCATATATTGACTGATTGCGGACAAATAGTGAGTAAATACTGTCATATATTGACTAATTGCTGACAAATAGTGAACAATTACTAACATATTGACTAAAATTAATGCTGATAAAATGTAAGTAATCACTACCATGTTTTGACTAATTTCTGACAAATAGTGAATAATTACTATCATATAATATTATTAAGTAATTGCTGACAAATAGTCCATAGATACTGACATATTTTGACAAATACCAGTCAAGGCAAGATGCACAATTGAATCAATGGCTATTTCTCTGTTATATATTGACTATTTGCTGACAGATTGTGAGTAAATACTGACATGTATTGATAATTGCTGATATAGAGTGACTAAGTACTAACGTAAATTGACTAATTGCCAACAAATTGAGTAAATACTGATATATATATATATATATATATATATATATATATAGACTAGTTGCTGACAAATAGTGAGTAGTTACTAATATATATTGAATAATTGCTGACAAATAGTAAGCAATTACTAACATAAATTGACTAAATGCTGATGAAATGTAAGTAACTACTACCATGTTTGTTTGTTTGTTTAGTTTTACCTCCGGGGCCAATCGAGGAACGCAGACATTCAAGGTTTCTCGGACATTAAGTCCTTTCTTTTCTTTTTGGACAGGTATTTATATGCTGCTTGCCCGACACAGCAGTGACCGAATCTATAAATGACCGAATCTAGAGATGAATGACCGAATCTATGAGGAGGGGTGAGGGGAAAACCGCTACTGGGGCTTCATTCCCCTACTCTTTTCGAAGGATAGCAAGTGTTCTTTTATTTGCCTGGTCCCATAGGCAGGGCCAGACAAACAACGGCCTTTGATCACTCAGATGTGGTTCACTGAGGGGGGATCCCATAGCAAAAGACAAGCATGTAAGCCCGGGCCCGTGCATGTTTGACTAACTGCTGACAAATAGTGAATAATTACTAACATATATTAACTAATTGCTGACAAATAGTCCATAGATACTGACATATTTTGACAAATACCAGTCAGGGCAAGATGCACAATTGCATCAATGGCTATTTCTCTGTTATACATTGACTAATTGCTGATAGATTGTGAGTAAATACTGATTTTATTGATAATTGCTGATATAGAGTGACTAAGTACTGACATATATTGATTAATTGCTGACAAATTGTGAGTAAATACTGATATATATATATACATATATATATATATATATATATATATATATTGACTTATTGCTGTCAAATAGTGAGTAATTACTAATATATATTGAATAATTGCTGGCAAATAGTGAGCAATTACTTAGCGTTTAATCAACGTTATGATAGAGCACGCGTAGGTCTATGGTTCAATATTCCACTCCCGCTACGCGGTCGTGGAATATTGAACCATAGACCCACAAGTGCTCTATCGTAACTTGATTAAAGCGTTTATCGAACATATTTCTCCATTTTGTATCAATTTCTTACCTTATAACCCAAGATTTAATCCAGGAGAAGACATTTTGTAAATGCATGCGATCCGCACGGTTTGCCAATCCACCGTAGCCATTGATTTTACTCCACCCGTCATACCCTCGTCTTTCCAACTATTTTTCGGGTAGAATCCAAGCATGTCAAGTCCTGTACTTCTAGCAGCGCCAAATATACGATCTCTAGTTGGTGTTCGCATACATTTTGTCTCCATTTTCTTCAAAATAAATAAGAATCCATTGATTTTCCATAACGATCCAACGCACACGGCCAGGTACACGGCCATTGCGTCTTGTTGACAAAGCGGGTAGGTGCCCGGATGTAAAAACTAGGTCAGCCATGCGTCGAGCAAGGAATGGCCAGACGGGGCGGGTCCCGACTCGTATCAATGTGGAAAATCAATGGATTCTTATTTATTTCGAACAAAATGGAGAAATTAGGCATGGCATGTTCATATAGGATATCTAAGGATGGTTCTCTGTTAATAACTCCACCAGGCTCCATTGAAATCTATGCTAACGAGGTCTGCAAACATCAGGTATGTCGGACAACTTTTTCAAATTCTTGATGTAGATTCATTTCTACCACCGGTCTGCTTGGTATAGTGGACAGCGAGCTCGCCTCCTGCCCCAGCGGCCGGGGATCAATTCCCCGTTGAACCATAAACGGTTTTAACTGGAAACGTATGGAGGAGTTGACTTTGTATATTCCTCAATTTATTAACATGTCCGGATTGAAACCAGCAGCTTCTTGACGAAGAAAAGGTCTCAGAGTGCGTTATGGCTGGATAAGGAACTGGGGTTATGAGCAAAAAAGCACAGTTGAGGTCCAGATAGTTAGATAATAACATATATTGACTAAATGCTGGGTTAACTGTGTATCAATACATCATGCCATCCATAAAAGGATAACATCCAGATTAAAACACAAATTAAAACACAGAATGACGTCAACATTTTCAATCAAACACCAGAGAATGGAGAAACGGAAAGACATCCATTCAGTGCAAACAGGGCATGTGCCCCGGGTGGCTGCAGGTATTGATGTGTAAAGCTTATCAACAGTGGAATGCACTGGTAACTAGCATTTGGATCTAAAAGGTCTAAGCATGTGACCAAGCAATGGCTGCCTCCATTGAACAACTTGTTTAATGCTATAAGAAGGTAGGGGAGGGGTATTTCTGAGTGAAGAGGGCAGGCTGGATTGGTGCATGTTGACTGGGCAGTATACAGGCTATCATTACGCAGCTCTAGGCGAGTTCTGAGTGGGAAGGGCGGGTTGGATTGATGCATGTTGTTTGGACAGTGTACAGGCTATCATTAAGCAGCTCTAGGCGAGTTCTGAGTGAAGAGGGCGGGCTGGATTGGTGCATGTTGACTGGACAGTGTACAGGCTATCATGACGCAGCTCTAGGCGAGTTCTGAGTGGGGAGGGCGGGTTGGATTGATGCATGTTTACTGGACAGTGTACAGGCTATCATTACGCAGCTTTGGCGAGTTCTGAGTGAAGAGGGCGGGCTGGATTGGTGCATGTTGACTGGGCAGTGTACAGGCTATCATTACGCAGCTCTAGGCGAGTTCTGAGTGGGGAGGGCGGGTTGGATTGATGCATGTTGACTGGTCAGTGTACAGACTATCATTAAGCAGCTCTAGGCGAGTTATGAGTGGGGAGGGCGGGTTGGATTGGTGCATGTTGACTGGACAGTGTACAGACTATCATTAAGCAGCTCTAGGCGAGTTCTGAGTGGGGAGGGTGGGTTGGATTGGTGCATGTTGACTGGACAGTGTACAGGCTATCATTAAGCAGCTCTAGGCGAGTTCTGAGTGAAGAGGGCGGGCTGGATTGGTGCATGTTGACTGGACAGTGTACAGGCTATCATGACGCAGCTTTAGGCGAGTTCTGAGTGGGGAGGGCGGGTTGGATTGATGCATGTTTACTGGACAGTGTACAGGCTATCATTACGCAGCTTTGGCGAGTTCTGAGTGAAGAGGGCGGGCTGGATTGGTGCATGTTGACTGGGCAGTGTACAGGCTATCATTACGCAGCTCTAGGCGAGTTCTGAGTGGGGAGGGCGGGTTGGATTGATGCATGTTGACTGGTCAGTGTACAGACTATCATTAAGCAGCTCTAGGCGAGTTATGAGTGGGGAGGGCGGGTTGGATTGGTGCATGTTGACTGGACAGTGTACAGACTATCATTAAGCAGCTCTAGGCGAGTTCTGAGTGGGGAGGGTGGGTTGGATTGGTGCATGTTGACTGGACAGTGTACAGGCTATCATTAAGCAGCTCTAGGCGAGTTCTGAGTGGGGAGGGCAGGTTGGATTGGTGCATGTTGACTGGACAGTGTACAGGCTATCATTGCTTAGCTGTAGGCGAGTTTTGAGTGGGGAGGGTAGTATCACCCTGTTACGACCAGTCTCATAAGAACAAAATAAACCAACAAAATATGACAAAATAGTAAAACAAAGTTTTGTATACACTTTTATAATTAAGATAAAAGTGTGCCCATATAAGCAATATAAAACAGTTGTCATTTGACTAAATTTCTATACAGAAATTATCAAATAAGGTAATTTACAATTGCACAGGTCGACTCATGGGTAATTGGACTGTCCGATTCCATGTGCAATCGACCTCCCATGTCAATGCAATGGAGATGCCAAAGGCATCTCCAATAAACAAGGAAATATGATATGCATGTTTGATTTGCACGCGTCTCACGGTTATGGTAGCGGACAGCCCGCAGTCGTCTATGGCAGAGGACACACGGCGAAAAAAAGATGCGCCCGGACCGGGACTCGTCCTGCCTACCTCTAACGGCTGAGCGCAATGCGCTAACCACTAGACCACCGCTTCTCACCCCTCAGCGCCCGTCTCGGCTTGGCATGATTTGAATGCGTCTCGCGGTTATGGCAGCGGACAGCCCGCAGTCGTCGCCTCGCCGTTATGCAAGCAGCAACGTCAAAGCTGGGGGGGGCACAGCCCAGACTGCCAGGGATTTTCACACTTTGAATGTATAGAAGTTATATGTGAGTGACCTTCCCGGGCTTTGTATCATACCAAGACCTGGTTCTAGCCAACCACCTCTCCTCAGTCCCTGTGGAGCAGTGCATAGGGAGTTGGATTTGGGATCTGAAACTGCAGGTTCGAGCCCTGCCCTGGCCATGAAATTTTGTGGGTTTTAACATGTAACATATGACATGTAAGGTGTGCAGGTTATCCATGGATAACCGCACTGGGTGCCTGTTATCCTTGGATAACCGCACACCTTACAAAAGTCATGATGCAGGCATCATGGTGTGCAATATCGACAGGTATGTGCATGGGAATATCCAGGAAAAGCACTCAGAATCCCAGAAATCATGGAATAAAACACACTATTATACATGTCACATACTGTTTTCCTTACATTATCAACACCCATATCCTAATCAAGGATTGATAAAAAAATTTAATGTGTGATATATATCACATATGGCCAAGGGTCTACTTCCCCCCCCCCCAATATAAAAAGAAACAGTTGGGGCGTCCATGACCTACTATAGGTGACTGGCACTATAGTGACAGTGTGTCGAAGTCATCAATGCTTAAGGCTATTGAGGATGCACCCATTATCGCTCGCATGTTTCATTGGGGAATAACTCCTCTCCTGGCGAGTTAAGCATTGCACAATACCAGCAAGTCTTGAATAAGGATCCATATTAACCATACAAACGCATGAGACAATGTAATTCTCCTCCATTTTGTTATAATCCAGCAGTTTCGATAGCACCGTACGGCGATCGTCTCGCTGTTCGCTATTTTGGATTTTGATGTTCCGTCTGCATGCACGACCCCTCCTTACCGAAAGTCGCATTTTCGACGGAGAAATGATAAATTATATCGATTTAACTTGAAACTAATGGCTTTTTGAATATAATCCATGCATGTTTGGCAATATTAATCGAATTGAATCGAATACACCCCCTCAATTTACTGTTAAAAAATAAAATCTGACGCCCGGTCACTCTGCGCGCATGTGCGAACTCGCATGAGGATGTTCTGGCTAGGAGGGAGAGTGTAAAGACTAGTACATATGGTGCATATTTGGTATGTCGGAGGGCGCAGGCAGTAGCTGGTGTAAGGGCTAAGACATAGAAATCATGACAGCCTGCGTCCACTGTGTATACTACTACGTACATAGAGTCTTACACTCGCCTTGCCGGAAATGGGACCCCTCCCTTTTGGTCGACCCATAGCAGGTCCGAATGGGGGTCCCCAAAGGTGCCCCCCCTTTTGGACCCACCCAAGATGTTCACTTTGTATACCCCCATTCATGACCCCCATCCCTCTTCGAAGTAGTCTTTATTGTTTGCAAATTGTACAATTTATGACTCAACAGTATTTAAGATATGTGACCCATCCTAACAAAGTGGTACTGAAGTCGCACATGTAGAAGCCTAGATATAGTCTCCTCAAGTGGTATGGTGTCAAAAATGTCAGATTTTTCAAAATTGATATTTTAACATTTTTCTAACATATGGGTAGGTGTCTTTTAAAATCCAAGGTTACTAAACTGAATTTAAGCCCCAAATGCCTAAAAGACATAGTGACAGAATTCGTGACTATAAAGAATTACATAGGAATTACATAGGATTGATAGATTATTATATATCTAAAATGCTAATTATTTCAATTTAATACATTCTCAATGAATTTGACTACATTTACTGCCAGACGATCCCAAGAGGGCAATGTGGTTCAATTATGTCATACATGTATACCAAATTGAAGCTCTTGATGAGCTTTAAACAGATCTGGCAATATCTAAAAAACACTTTAATCTGTGACTTCCGTACCATTTTGTAAGGATGGGTCACATATATAAAAATTTCTCAAAATATCGAACATTAGCCAATCCAGAAAAAAGCACCGTCATATCATACATATAATGCTTGGCTTAGGCCTATATATAAGGCATAGCTTATAGCTTATACCCATACAAGGTGAGCCCTAGAAGTTGAGTTTGACTGGTATGGGCAGTGGTATAGGAATGGGTCAGGGATGTAGGGTATAATTACATTAGATTAGGGGTAATCTAATAAAAATTATCCCCAATGTGCACCAGTGACCACATAGGCATCTAGGCATTCGGTGTGCCTTATGCATGATATACTATGTTGGGTTCCCCACGTAGTTTTCCATCAGATTTACATCCCATATATTCATCACTAAGGGTGCATCAACATACTTTGATACTTTTTATTTTTAATTCCAAAGTTTTCTTGAGGGCAGGCTCCAAATCACTTTCAAATGAAACTACTAGATTGACACCTAATGATACACAAATCCCTTAGACTACAGTGTTTAACACCAATATTTCAAAGGTTTTCTTGGGGGACCAGCTGTGCAAACCCTATCAAAAAACAATGTATCAGGGCATAAATTTGCATCCCTTGCTTAAAATGCTTTCCTATAACAAAATGCTTTAAATACAAGTTGATGATTATGTTATAAGATTTTCACTCGTAATCACCAGTGCATAAACAAACTCCTGAGGGTACACCAAAATGCTTTAAACTTCAATGTTTGATGGCCGGTTTGACATCAATTCTTCAAAGAAATTCCCAGGGGTGGGGGCAGACCCCCATACCTCCTTAGACAACAATATCTAAAAATACTAAATTTCAAGGAGACATGCCCCCAAGCCTCCCTCAAATACCATTGTGCAATCAAAATTTAATAAAATTTTCATTCCCTGTTCTCATAATCATGGGTTCACTCTTGGTGTTTCACCAAAATGCTTTACTGAATTTGGGTCTAGAGATGCATCAGAATGCACCATTTGATGTCTAGATTTCAAAGTTTTCTTGGGCTTGCGACATCACACTCATATACGGCCCAGGGTTGGACCCCCCTTTTCAAAATTCTGGATCCGCCCCTGCATATAACCGTATGAATAAAATATTTTTGCTGTATTAGGATCCTGAAAGTTCATTTGCTGTTACAAAAGAAGTCAATTTGAGCGCCTGCCTATTTTTATGCAGGTTGTAAGGCAATCAAATGACCACAAGGAGGTCCGCTTTCCACTACATGCATTGACATTTTATTACTTTTTAATTTGAAATACGGCAAGGGGGATTCCAAGCAGAATTTGGAGGGGGGGGGGGTCCTTAAAAATGGGGAGTGCTTCATCCTGTAGCAAGCTCCAATAGATGTTAGCGTGACTTCTAGGCCCTACCAGTGATTTTTAATCTTCTCAACAAATTTCGTCTCAACTACCCAATATTAGATAAGTACTGAACAATATGTTGGATACCTAATGAAGCATTACATGTATCGCGAGAAACGCTCCCCTGTGGCGATTATGCCCCCCCCCCCCCCATGTGTTATTTTCCCCAAGTATACGGACTTAGCAGGTTTAATTATTAGCCAATGAGATAATCCCAACTATTCACTGCAGCCCTGTGGGGGGCCAACTGGTACCCATCTGATTATCTGGTAATATAAGCTCCAGCAATGGCTGCGCCCATGGGACAACCTGCTAAGGGTCTTAGCCTATGACCCATGATTGAGATGTTTAGGCTATGAAGCATACAAGGATGACTGTGGTCTGTATCACCGAGCAGCATTAGGTTAAGCCGCCCCTGACTCAACCACTAGGAATGTTATGGCTCTAGACCCCTAAAATCGACATGGCGACATGGGCCTTTTTTGGCTTAGTGACATGGGACATGAACCTTTCTTTAAAATCGACATGGGGACATGGACTTTTCTTAAAATCGACATGGAGACATGGCAATTTCTTAAAATCGACATGGGACATGGGGACCCCCCATCCAGGGCCACAACCTTAAGTCGACCACCCAGTCATCATAGGTTATATTTACAATGTATGAGTAATGTTTGGAGCATGTGCAAGGTCAACCTATTGTAGTTCATGAGGTACAATCAATTGATCATTTATTTTACCTGAGAGAAGTTGGCCTAGGATGGTCGACATAGAGTACCAACATGCTTAGTGGTCGGCACATGGGCGACTTACACTATATAGATGGTGCCATCTGCTCCCGTAACCTCTGACCCATGCCTCACTGAAATACACTACCAGACTAAGGCCTTAGTAAGGGGTCATACAGGACCGATCATGACACACTAAAACATGTACCCAGTACAGCTCCCTCAGCTACTGAGGCTGGGGCATGTGTCACACTGAATTAATGAGCTTCTACTGTAGCGCGGTTACATCTTTTATGAAAGTCTGTCAGAGGCAGAAGGTTACACAGTAGGTTTTTTCAGTTTCCCACTGAACAAGATCTCGAGAATTACTCGGGAATTTCTGGAGTCTCGACTTGTGAATACAACAAGAATAGAGAATGTGATTTTCCCTGGAAATTTGGACACGCCATAACATCTTAGGGAGTAGTCATTATTTATCAACAGGGGGGGGGATGGTGGGTTTGAGGGGGGCGTAAAAATTTCAGACCCCTCCTGAGGGGGGGCTAACAAAATTTTGACCCCTCTTGAGAGGGGGGGGGGCTAAAAAAATTTACCCTCTTTTCAGCAAAAGAGCCCGTACGCTACTATAGCTCAAAGAGGGGCGCGAAAATTCTCCGGGCCTCCGGTTTGGGGGGGCGCAAAAATTTTTGACTGTCATCGAGGGGGGGGGCGTAAAAGATTTTCGCGCGTCTGCGTGGAAACCCACCACCTGCCCCCTGTTGATAAATAATGACCACTCCCTTATACTCGAGAAAGTTCTCGAGTCTAGATCTTGAGAATGGCTCGGGAATTTCTTGGGAAAGACCAGGGATATTCCCAGGAAACTGGACATGTTTTTTATTCTCGAGTATAAGATGATCTGGTGTGTCCAAATTTCCAGAGAAAATCATGTTCTCCTTGCCCAAGTTCCCAACTTGAGTCCTGTTTAGGGTAGAGGCACCCTGAGTCGGACAGACACCTAAAGTCGGACACCTTTGTGGCTGAATTACATAATCAATATAGAATATTTCCTATCATATCAACCAGATATGAAAATTGAACTATTAATCTCTCTAACAAACACAGTAAGAGAAACATGAGTGTCTTCATACATGGCTTTATAACTGTGCAAACCTGGTGTGTTCTTACTATATTTTGATCATGCAGAATAGTGAGTGAATAAGAAATCTGGTTTCATTCTTCATTCTGCTGTGTCTTAACCTACATGTCTATAGGATTCCTATGTATTTCGATGGCAAAATATAGATTTTTGCTAAATGTGTGATTTAAGAAAACCGATTAAATTGCTTGTTATATTTTGGCCATCATTTTCATATCACCTCAAATTACACCTAAATTCGGACACCAATTGCACCCTCTTACGGACACAATTATGTAATTCTTTATGTAATTATACAATTGTGGTGGTTTCGGTTTCGTTTGAACAGATAAGTCAACGAAAGGTAGTTCAGGTGTATGCCAACAGGGTTTATTCTACATACAATCAGCAGCTACCCGGAGGTAGCGGAAGGTGTCCTCATCATATACCGAATGCTTTTGGTAGCTTTGTGTATGTGTACCTAGAGACGGCAGAGCCAACTCTGACACGGCAACTAAGCCCTGTCCCTCTTATAGGTAGGAGCAGTGGCCCCACACCGTGCTACCCTCTCACCTCCCGGATCGGTGCTGCCACCTATCCGACAAGTGGAGGGCGGAACCCGGCTGGCTGACTCACCCACCGTGCCAAAGAACCATAATACATACGGGCCAAATTTTTGAAAATGGTACTTTTAGCATTTTACAGGGTTTTTATGCTTTACCTACCAATAGGGTCAAAACCTATGCAATTGCCTGGTGTATTTTTGTTTCATTCAAGAGAAAACATCTTAAGCTTTCAAATGAGTGTAAACTTTAGCGAAATGGACCATAATCTTTTTGAGTTATGGGTGTACAGAGTTGAAAAAAAGACCAAAAAGTGTGTACTTTGCTGAAGAAATACAATTTTCACACCCCCCACAGGGCTTTTGACAGGATTTTTTGCAATGCGCCAATTGCACACTTTTTAGCAAATACAATGCGCCATTCTGTAAATGAATGGCCATTCTAGCCATTTAAATGCGACATTTAGGCATTAAATGCGTGTATTGCGCACTGCGCAGCCCTGTCAAAAGCCCTGCCCCCACATACTTCTTATACCGTACAACACCCCTAAAAATCACTTTTGGAATTCAATACATATGTTGCCTCTGTGATCCAAAGGGTTTTAACCTGATGTACATGATAGATTTTTTTTTCTCCCCCTTCATACTGAATAAATGCAGCATTATGTTACTCTCTGCTCAAAAATAAACCTCCTCAAAATACCAATGAAATATTCTGTTTTTACCATCCATGTTACACTAAATTTTGAGGGACATTTAAGGGATTTATATGGTATAAAAAAATTGCGGCCACACCCAATATTTTTTAGTCCTGAGCTTAAAGTGTATTTGCATACACATTTTTGAGCAGGGAGTAACATTTGATATTTTGGTTAATGAATCAATTTCTACTGCTTCCATACAATAAATCTTTGCTTTGCATAGTGTATTGGCACCTCCTAATTAATCATGAACAAGAATTGGTCCAATATTGACTCATTGTGTTATTTGTAGACCATAAAATATGATTGGGTGTTACTCTCTGCCCAAATTTCTAAGTTCTTTGGCGCTAAACCAGATGACATCTTGTGGGGTTGTCGGATGGTATGTCCCCATTAATAAAGAGCAACTCAGGTTCTTTTCTTGTAGGTCGTGTTTTACTCGTCAATCTATATTCACTGGACTGGTGTGGACAGGGAGCTGTCACCGCACGTCCGTCCCTCTCTATCTCTGCGTTCGTTCTCTCTGGATCTGCCAAGTGCTGCCAAGGCACCCCAGGCCTATAGGGGCCGCGCAGCAATCCACAGAGCCATCCGTCTAACTCACTCCCACACGGTGGCGCCCTCTACTCCCAATGACTTATACTACACCATGACTATACTACACCCCTTCCCTACCCACTAGTTTTTAACATCAGTTAAAAACGTCTATACTCAGCCATATCCACACCAAACCATATACAATAATATTTGTTGTCATAACGATGTATACAGTCATCAAAATGATAAATCATATCAAAACCTCCTGATCATATCTTCATGTGAAGAACTTGCGTTACATATCATCGTCACCAATAAATGAATAGATTGATATGTGGATAATAACTCGTCGCTGATACATTGATAATATAAATGTGTCCATATTACCAATAGTAGATATGAATAACACACATCATCATTTCACATATTGTCACCTCAAGACATATGATGACATCTCAAGCTGAATAATGGATGGATTAACATATCACGTGAACTCATATATAATACAAGTGAGATCACACCAATCTCAATATATATAGTGAACCATTAGGTCACATCATCAGCGGTATGTCAAGCAATAGATACATAAGACGTCATATACTGGAATATATATTGGATCCACCACTTCATATAAAATAAACTTCTCACTATAACAATCGTCATAATCTTCAACACCACTCTCAATGTCTCTTCTGCAATAAAAGTTCTCTATATAGCACTCAGTTCATAGTCTGTAATAAAAGTTCCATATGATATGCATTTCCATGTATGTTTCGGGTCCTATATTTCAATAGTCGCCAGATATACGCACAACAGCATACTCATGCTCTGGTGCAGCTTGTTATCGTCATTGTCCACTGTGCGCTGTACTTCCGTGACGTAACCCAGTACTCTTCTCCTGCAACACTCATTAGTTCACATTAGACATGCCATATTGTCATTTAGTGCCAAAATATCACTATTGTTAATAAGTGCCACTGAGAGGAAACACATGATCACCATTGTTAATAAGTGCCACTGAGAGGAAACACATGAGAGTTATCAGTGCCATATAGTGAAAGAGAACACAAGGCTCACACAAGTTATTAGTGCCATACAATGTTAAGTCACTGCTTCCTCATGGTAAGAGTAGTTCTACGCTTGGGTTGAGGTTGTGGAGTTGTAGATTTAGGTTGGTAGAGTGCCTCAGCTTCTGCAATCACGAGAGGTGTGACTTCTGGAGACACAGGGAGACTCCTTCCTTGTCTCGTCAATACCTCAGGGTCTCTGGAGGATGAATGTTCATTATACACAGAGGCCATTGATTGAGTGTCTCTGGGCCTCGGCACTGGGGACTGTAGACAACCCAGTTCCACATAATCAGCCCTTCCTTGTTGACCCTCAGGTTTGTTGTTGAGTCGCCCTTGTATCCTATTTACCAACATTCTTAACAGCCATTGTCTTTTACAGCATAATATGGCTATTATAATCAATATTACAACAATTATGACAGCTATAACGATATACGGAACATATGAAGTGTCTATATACTTAATATTATCTAATTGGTCTACCAAGTCTTCTATAGATTTATCATCAACAGGTCCTAATTTTTCTATGTCAATTTCCAATTTAAAACCTTTATCAAGAATAGGTTTCCAGATAGTCATGTCCTGCATTTTGAAATTTTTAGGAGGTGTAGTTATTCGAGTTTCGCGGGCTACTGAATATTCTGTGCGCTCTTCAAAATAAATGGGTAATTCCAATAGATCAGACAATGCTCGGCAACCTGTTTCCAGAGAGACAACACTATATGGCGGCGCGACACTAAGATACACTTCTTCCTTTTGTCCAACACACAGTTTTCTAATATTGAATGATTTATCTGTTGCCACGAGCCATTCACCTTTTGATACATATCTAGCTATTGGTAATTTTACCTTGTTTGTAACCTTAACTTTACACAATTCTCTTATTCTTCTATTGTCGCGTTGATACAATGCCAATGTACAATATCGATGTCTATTGGTTTCTTCTATTGCTGATGTCAGACTACAATAATTTATATTTGGTTGGCCACATTTTAACTGGTCTAATAATGACAACACCACATATTGTCTACCATCCTCTGACACAGCGAAATGTTCGAATTCAAGATCATAGTGAGCCGTCAAGTTGGTCGATTCATAAGGTACAGGTAATGTAATAGCCTGTTTTACTCTTAACTTCCTAGATACATCTAGCAAAGGTATATCAATTGCAACAATAAGTTTATCTTCTAATGCCAAAGTGTTAGTTTTAAGAATGGTATAATAATAAAAGGGTTTCTCTCTTGGGTCCTGAGGTAACATTAACTGGGGTGGAATTTCGACTTCAATTCTCTTCAAAATTTCAATAAGTTCAGGAGCTGGAAGAATGGTAGGAGACAATTCGCCTGTCGATAATTTAGTGATTTTTCTATGTAGCTCTGAGATCATAGCTGTTTCAGCAGATATCAAATCTCGTACCCTATTTATATTTGTCTGGATTTGTGGGTAGACAACTAGAAATCTCTGCATAGGTATCAAAGCCTTATTTATAACCTCGACTAGTTCTCCTAGGCCTTCTATGACCTTATTTATCGCCAAGCGATTTTGTCTTACTTCAAGTCTAGTCAGGTTTATCAATGAGAGGCTCTCTTTAAGAACTGTTCTAATTGTTTCCTGATTATCTCTTAGATTGTTCACCTCTGACCTCAACTGCTCTGTCCTATAGAAAGCTACCCCACTAAATATACCTGCCAGAATGGCAAGTGATCTTTTCTCCCTTACTGTCTGTCTGTTTTCATTTCTTATAACCTCAAGTTCACTGTGCCCTATTTTCTGAATCTCTGTAAAGTCAAGCCAATTTCTATTGTGTAGTTCTTGAAGAATAATGAGCTCTTGAAGTTGTGACCTCAGAGTGATATAGTACTGGGCCATCGTATCTCTCTCTGCTGTAACAGTGGCATTGATCCTGCTTAATTCCTCCTTCCTGTATGCACTACTGAAGTACAAGCCATCGAAATGTAGTTTTCCTCTCTGGGTTACCCTAAAAGTTTCCTCTAAGGTTTTGTTTGTGAATACCATATACCGTTTGTATGCCTGGAAATCGACGACTAGGCCAACGATCCACCTCGACCTAGTGGTATAAACCTCAGCCTTGTCTCTGAAGAACACATGTTCTATGTTCTGGGTCTCTCTCTCTGCTTGAATTCCTAGCACGCCAGCGGACAACACGATGATGAGTAGGAGTCTGCAAGAGATAACACTCTGATCAGACACACCTATGTGCTATTGTATGTAATAGTAGGCTCTCAGCCTGCTATTCTATTGGGTGCAGTAGTAGGCTCTCAGCCTACTGTTGCGAATTTCATAATTTCCTATTAGATTCACCTCTCTCTCTCTACTCTCTTTTTCTCTTTTCTCTCCTTCTCTCTTACTCTTCATGACTTCTACTTCTTTGACTTCTTCTTCACCTTCTACTCCACTCATAATATTGGACTTGTTGGGAATTTCATCCACTGCGCTACAGAGTGAGCTATTCAGCTCCCCATCGCTACAAGTCTGATAAATAGATTCATTTTGATTTTCTCTCTCTTCAATTGTACCCTTATGAATATTCTCTTCTCTCTTCTCTTAATTCTCTTCTCTCTTCTCTTAATTCTCTTCTCTCATCTCTTAATATTATGCAGTTAGCTAATCAGCCTTCTTCAACTGCTGCTTTACAAGGATAGACTATTCAGTCTTTCCAAGGGATAAACTATTCCAGAGCATAGGATAATCATCCCGCCCTGTATATAAACATTTAATGCACATGCCTTCCTCTAATGTATATAGATATCTCACTATCCTACTACTTATGCTTCTGGCTCTACAAGATGTGCAAGAGGCACACACTCTGAACTATTCCAGTCACTAGGACTATCCCCGGTATCTCGCCATCTTGAGAGAGGTATACAGTCGCGGTCACTCCAGTCACTACTATCATCGCCGGTAGGAACGTCTTCCCCCGACGGTGAGGCAGCAAGTGCAGCACGACGAATGTTCTTTCCTAGTGCAGGCACTTTCCATTCTTCCTGACTTCTTCTCATGTGCAGACTGTGAGGTATGTTGTTTAATCTGCTGTTGATACTGTCCTTAGGACAGTCTCTCGAAATATGCCCAGATGCCATACAGCAAAAACACACCACTATGCTTCGTCTCTTCTTTGTTCTGTAGGATAACTTCCTATCTCTTTTCTTGTTTGTTGCTTTACTCAAAGTTGCTACCCCTATGGTTGCTACCTCTATCTTATTCGCAGAGCTGTTAACATCTGTCGACCCACTCCTAGGACTACTTGTTGCCTCTCCTTCCTCAGATCTTGAACTGTGGGTCTCTTGGGATCGTTCATAGGACTCTTGCTCATGAGGGCAATCCCTTACAATGTGCCCTTCCCTTCTGAGGCAGTTTCAGTCATTTATAGCACTTTGGTTATTTGGCACTTTGATTACTTGGCACTTTGGTTACTTGGCACTTTAATTACTTGGCACTTTAATTACTTGGCACTTACTCTCTCATTCACTAATTAGGCACTTAATTAATGTGTTCCCTACTCACTTCTTTATGAATTCCGAGACAGCCATCTTATTATTCGAAGGACTTGAACACTTCACGAGCCACGTGCGAGTCTTGCCCCGTTATTTTGCTCTTCCTTCTCTTCCTCAGCCACACCAGCCAGTGATTAACGAGCTGACCTAATTACAAGATCCTGGTCATAAGGCACCACTGTGGGGTTGTCGGATGGTATGTCCCCATTAATAAAGAGCAACTCAGGTTCTTTTCTTGTAGGTCGTGTTTTACTCGTCAATCTATATTCACTGGACTGGTGTGGACAGGGAGCTGTCACCGCACGTCCGTCCCTCTCTATCTCTGCGTTCGTTCTCTCTGGATCTGCCAAGTGCTGCCAAGGCACCCCAGGCCTATAGGGGCCGCGCAGCAATCCACAGAGCCATCCGTCTAACTCACTCCCACACGGTGGCGCCCTCTACTCCCAATGACTTATACTACACCATGACTATACTACAATCTCTAGCATCCCTCTCACGGCGCATCCTTATGGGTCTTTTTGAATCATAACAAGGACACTTCCGGCTATCGTTTGAAGCAGTTTTTGTCCAATTTTACTGACAATAGTTATTCCTACAGCAAAAAAAAGTAGGGGATCAGCCAAAATTTTACCGTAATAAGATGTACAAAGGTCTAGGGCAGATGCTGATGTACTTTGTTGGGGTCCAAATGCTTTTATTTTGACGAAAACCCATGTTGTCCATCTGGGAGTGGTGGAATTTTGCCACTGTTTCTAAATGACTGGGCATTATATGGGGTTGAAGCATGTCGACTGCTTAGGCCCAATGTGTGTTACTCCCTGCTCAAAAATAGATTCTGCTGCTAAATCTCACTCTCCTGTCCCTCAGTTATATAAATGTGTATATATGATATCCTGATAATAGATTATACACTCCTGCACCTTCCTGGAGTATTTGGTTATGATCCCAATACTTTAAGTGTCTGTTTGAGTGTGGAAATTCTCAAAATCTGCATTGGACCCAAAGATTTATCCCACTTTTTCACATCTCATGTCACTAATATTGTTAAGATTACTGTTTTTTGTGGCTTTTATGATAGATGCACCTCTCACTTATACAAAATATGTGTCATATGTTACCTACATGCAGTTATTTAGCCCCACTAACCCAATCAATGGTGGAATTTGAATTTTGAGCAGAGAGTAACACACAATAGGAAAATGTAATTTTTTCATGAAATATCCATCAAACTCCACATACTACTGTTTCATTTGCTTATTATGGAGTCCCCCTAACCTATTTATGTAGATTTCTGTACATAATTTACATTTTGTGCTATTTGGGGAGTGAAATTAATTTTGAGCAGGGAGTAACGCGTTACTCCCTGCTCAAATTGGGGTTGATTGATTGATTTGTGTTTTACAGCACTTTAGCGGCACTAAGTGGCTATCCCGTGCTTCACAGGTTGATAATTTAACAGAGGAATGTGTCAGTGCCCGCACATATGTGCACCACACACATCCTGAAGGGATAGGAAAGAGGAGATATAGACCCTTTCAAGTGGGCTAGGGAAGCCCGCTCAAATTGGGGTCCAACTTGTGACCAGTTCTATCACAAACTACTGCTAGATATGGAACAGATGGTAGTTACATATTAAAGTATACATATTGAAGTTAATATACATGGATTTTGGTGAATAATTGACAATTTTTGACAAAGCTAGATGAAAATTAGGGTTTTAGAAAAAAATTCTCAGAAAAATCATTCAATGACAAAAGTTCAATATGCGATATCTGGAAAAGTTTTTGAAGGAGCATATTCATCTTTGGAATCGTGATACATACTTACTAGTAGATGTTATGAATGGATTTAGGAGTCACTAGCATATAGTTAAGAGGTATATCCAGTGGGTCTCTGAATTTCAAGCAGGGAGTAACACAAATTACAACAGATTATCTTTGAACGCTTATAAAAAATGGACCCACTAGGAGTTGCTGCGTATGCCAGGTGTTTTTATGGAGCCAAGACATTGCCCTTTGAATGTAATTAAGTTGTTTTAACTTAATTTGAGTTTCACTGTTTTTGCTTTGTCAGGGCCAAAAGTACCACTTTCAAAAATTTGGCCCATTATATATACAGGATATATAATGGGTCAGGTCGCCAGAAACCAGTAGATTTAGTGTTTTTAAGGTTATTTTGGACTTTTTTGCTCTACAGAAAGAAATTGTTAACCGATCTTGTCTTACATAGACTCATTTGATAGACGACACTTATGGCTATCAGAAAGATGTAAATTTGTGGTCATCTATCAAAAACTCTCAGACTTATAGCCTGCTGAAGTTAAAAAAATGACCAAATTTGTTCATTTATGACTTTTTTGTATTTTTTACAAGTGTCCTGTATTGAATAAAGAACATCTGAAGAATCCCAAAGTAATTTTTTTGTATCGTATATGATCATAGGTACCATTTCCATCAGGTTTGGACATGTTACTGAGTAAGAATTTTTCATCATGTGTCTTTGAAAATGGAAATCTGTAATTTGTAACATCCGGTACCTAAATCTAAATCAGTTATAAGACAGGGAAAGAATGAAGCTTCAAAATCTTTGGTATTACTCATATGAAGGGCCCTATTATCCCCTACTTTTGTGAAAGAATTGTGTGTCTATCTGCATTTGTCTCCATGTGAGAGCAGCTTATGTGAAATAATTCTAATAAAAGTACTGGACGTTACGTAACGTCCGGTACTTTTATCATCATGGAAGAGGCCGTCTACTGTGCATGCATAAGTTAAATTTTGTTCTATTTTGTAATTGAAGTCAATAATAGACATGTTGGCCATGTTATTTCATGTCTTTGTTATGTATAATGGTCATTCTTATATTACTGAGAGCAACTTTAATTACCTCCATATTTCATCATTTTGGTACCGGACGTTACATGACACAAAATAAGCCATAAAAATGGAACCGGACATCCTAAGTTGGTATTTTTTGGTTTTCTTAGCTGAGGGGATGTCCCTTCATGAATTTGTTAAGGTTATATAAAGTAATTAGAAATATAATTTTTCAGGCCCTTCAAGGGCAGAACCTTACACTTTCTGGCGACCTGACCCATATACCGTACCTCTACACTACCCTCACTAGATAAAACTAGGGGTTGAAATAAACTATTAAACCAACAATGGGGTTATATCAATGTTATATCTATCCGTGCTACAATAGAGGTATAACTTATTATGGTTTTTGTTACATTTCAAGTAGTACTATAAGTAGTTTGTTACAAATCCTCATCCAGTATAGAAGATATTGGTTTGTACCACACAATACTACAATAACACATATTGTATGTTAAATGTTTCACACACACCCTTTTTTTTTTTTCTTTTTTAGAAATATATATATCAAACAGTATATTAACAGAAATGACTTGGATCACAGATCATGTAATGATTTTCAATATGCGAATAGTCAGGTGATCGGTGATGACTAGTCACAGTAATATATCTGAGTAGTTCTAATTATAGAACAAGTGTCCAAATATATATATATATATATATATATATATATATATATATATATATATATATGACAATCCTTGAGATGATGATCCTGACCCCTTGAGCATCAAGCGTTAAACCTCATGTTCAGCTAACCACAGGGTGGATGTGCTATTGTCTTTTGTAGTATCATTGAATACAGATGTCGATAGGGCAGCTACCCTGATCCTCTGCATAGTGCTAAAGTTCAGGAATAATATATAATGACGTTTCGGATAACATAATAGCAATATCCTCATTTATGCTTTATGTACCCTAAATCGTCCACAGTATATGAATAAATGTCCAGGTGAGTAGAAGTATCCAGATGTAACGTGAAATGACTGCTTTTTACAATATGTCTTCCGGATCAGTCAATTAAACAATCACTCGATATATATAGTATATCCGGGACAAGATCAGCAGCTCAGGAACACTCGGTATTCAACTATTGGGGGTAAATACTAATATACGGTATACATGGCTAAGTAAGATACTAATATACGGTATACATGGCTAAGTAAGATACTCAATCCAATCTACTATACGGGTTCTTTAACTAATCGTAACATATAAGGCCGCGGCTACTTCTTTCCATATTTGTCTTTGAGCAACCGCAAGGCATGTTCCTTACTGCCATCTCCTCTTTCCTATCCCCTCAGGATGTGTGTGGTGCACATATGCGCGGGCACTGACACATTCCTCTGTTAAATTATCAACCTGTGAAGCACGGGATAGCCACTTAGTGCCGCTAAAGTGCTGTCAAACACAAATCAATCAATCAATCAATCAATCAATGGCATCATTTATCTACACCATCCAGATTATAACTACAGACATTAGCACATCTAGAGGATTAAGGGTAGCTGCCCTGTTCAACTTCCGTTGTCTAAGTCGACGCCGAAAACTGTCATAAATTTACTATGCAGTTTAACATTTTTCATTTCTGCGTTGTCCAGTTTCTTTCTCAGGACATGTACTGCGCACTTTGAACTTTCCTGTGCCTTTTCAGCGAGGTCTTCTTGATATTTTAAATCATCCTTGACCATTTTCTCCACACGATCCTTTTCGGCTTTGTGCAGCTCTCGGAAGCACATCAGGGTGTCATTAATCATGGAATGTAATGGCCCTCTGACGTTGAAGCCCTTCCCACGCCTGATAAATCGTGGTCTGAACTTCTGCTTTTCCTGGTTCCACATCGTCGAACCAGGTCTCCGCCCTACCGCAACAAATGACAATTTTGTCGTTTGGTGCTTCAGGTGGCTCTTTTTCCACTTTTGGCTGTGGTTGCGAAACAGACATGACGTTAAGTGTAGAACCGGACGGATCTGCCCCCATTTGTATGTACGGTACACCACCCGAAGTTGGGGTTAGGTGAACCTGCAGACCCAGCTTCAAATAATGCTGAATCTGCTCGGCAGTGGTCAAAGGTTGGACTGAACCACCAGCTGAAGAGCTACCAGCTGCAGCAGCTCGTTTCCTCTGCAGTTTTTTCTTTTTCCCCTGGTATCAATACTTGACCCTCGGGACCATGTCCTCCTAATCCAGGAAACTGTTTGGGATCAAGCTTGCCAGGCGTACCTTCGGCAGCAGCTCTAGATGAACTCAATCTGCTGGATTTGTGTCTCTTAACACCTGTGACGGATGTTTAAAGGTTGGCTCATTCGATACTTTAGCAGCACTATGATGGACAAGGGACACTGGAACGGTCTCCTCGATCACGGGTGCTATCCGGTTGCTTGGGAGATTCCTCCCTACGACCCTCTTTCCTGCTTCTGCCGGATTGAGCTGGCTTCTTCCCCGAGTTACAGCACTTGTTCCATTCCTTGTCATGGAGATCTAGTTTGCACCGCCCTTCGGTGATAACAAACCTCGCCACAAGTTTCTTCCTGTGCGTTTTATCAGTGAGGCCTAATGATGAGCACTTGGTTTCACGTTAGCCCAACGCTCATTGTCCATTTTATGGAACTCAGCCATGGGTTCTTTGTGCAAATTCATGACCTGCTCATGTGCTTTGTTCAATCTGTGACTTCCCATGGCGGCATAAGTCACCCCGGCGTTTAAAACTTACATGCTTTGTACATTTAGTACTCTTTTTACCTTCATCCGGATCACAAGAGTACTTGGGGTGGTGGTGCATATGTTCCTCCATCAAATGACGTTGGAAATGTAGCTGGGTATCCCAGGTATGTTCCTGCTCCATGTCGCTTTTATCCATGCATATGGAGAAAGAGCAGGTCTTCCAGGTCGTGGAATACCATTTATCCAAGGCCCATCGAAGTTTCTTCTTCTGAATCGGACTATAATAAGTCTTGGCACAGTTATTTAGTAGTAGCCAAATACTCTGATACATCTTATTCAGGATTGAATCACTGTCTGTTAGATGCATCTAGTCCTCATCGTCAGAGTTACCGTCTTTGTTATACTTTTTGGGGCATGCATATTTAATGGTACCCTTCTTAGTTTTACCGGTAATACAGTCCTGCATACAGGTCGGGATGCGTTCCTTAAACCCACCTTTGGCCCATCGCTCTGCTTCAGATAGAGTCAAGGGGACTGTATTGTCATCCGACTCATCCGAAGCATTAGATTCAGGAATAGACTCTGTATTGTCTACTTCCATATTCTCTGCTGGTTCGGCAGCTTTAGTATGCTGCCGGATCAAAGCAGAATCCGGAAGGTTTTTAAGCCTGTGGAGTTCTGCCTTCATTTCTCTGTTTGAGTTTTTGTCCAGCCCTCATCCTCGGGGGCAGCAGGGCCATCTGGTTTCTTACTTTTAGTTTCAGATACCGATTTCTCCGCTTTAGGACTCCGTTTCAGGATATCCTCCGGTTTGCCCGTTACGACAATCTTGGTGATGGGAGGAGCTGTAGTGGCTTCCTCATCAAGCCGCTTCCTCTCCTTCTCCTCATGTTTGGCTTTGGTAGCCGCCCTCTCATCCAGGATTTGATTTCGGATGAGGCGGCGAGTCTCAGCTCGTGTCCACTTTAACAGGCTATGTTTACAGGCATACGCAACATCAGCTTCCATGATTGAATACCCGTCAGTCCAGGAATCAAATTCAGTGGCAGCTTTATGATATTCGGCCATGTTCACTAAGGAGTATTCCTGAATATCCGGATTTGGGTAACGGTGGCTCTCATAGCACACAGAGACCAGTCCAATTCACTTGTGAAAGGTCGTCTATTCCCCATTGGCTACGATCCGGTCGTGCTATGAGGTCAAGTTCCATCATCATGGCAGCATTGTAAACTGCCTTTCAGAATTCATAGTGGACCATAAGTCCCCTCTGTAGCCATCCATAATCTGTCAGCCATTTCCGAGGGATTTCTCGGTATACATGGTCAGGTACCTCATTACGTTCGGGTGAATAAAGAGGTACCGGTCATCAAATGACGGATAATGCTCCTCACTCACTCGGTGTCGTCCTAGGGATCAGAACCTGTCCCCCAGGAGCTTACCGTCATCATCAACATTCGATTCCGCATGCTGTTCTCCAGTGGCTTCACCAGATTCTTTCAATACTGTTTCAGATACTGTATCTGACACCTGGATTATTTCATTTCGAGGTCGGCAACGGTGAAACCGGATTGCTGCCCTGTCCCAGGTTGAAGTTCTTGAGATCATCTTCGAACTCCATCAATTCCTCCTCCCGCTGAGTAACAGGGGACATGCCCTGATTACCCTGCTGGACCTCGGCATCCGGAAGGACGTTCTCGGGAGTCAAGTGGCCCGGCTTGCCGGACCGCTTGGCCTCTAAGACGGTTTTCTCAGCCATATTAAGCCAAGAATACACAAATTTTCAGGAGTGTAAGGCTCCCAGAGAGCACGACAACCTGTCACTCACCTACTCAGAGTCATTTGAAACTGCCTAAAGTAATGGATACAGAGGATATCTCAGACGACCTATTAAAGTTGTATGAAGATACTCCGTTAGAAGATCCGGAACACTGGAAAGAATTATTTGGATTGCTCCAGTAATATAATTGGGTAAGACAACTAGGGTAGTGCATAGAATAGATACTGGGGAAGCAGAACCATTTAAGATTCCCTATAGACAATTACCTTTAGCCAAGAAGCGGGTGGCTAAAAAGGAAATCAATCAGATGTTGGAACAGGATGTGATAGTCCTGTCTAATAGCCCATAGAGTAGTCCTGTATGTATGGTAACCAAGAAAGATGGTACCATCAGATTCTGTATAGATTACAGAAAGTTAAATGGAGTGACGAAAAAGAATTCGTATTCATTGCCTCGGATAGATGAGACAATAGACTCACTAGGAGGTAATAGTTGGTTTTGTACCCTCGACTTGCAGTCGGGTTACTAGCAGGTAGGGTTGAACCCTGCCGATATGGAGAAAACTGCGTTCTCAAGTCATATTGGGTTGCTTCAATACGTAATGCCTTTTGGTTTGTGCAACGCACCCGCAACATTTGAAGCAATGATGGAAAACTCTTTTGAGTGACCTGTTGTGGAAAAAGTGTCTTGTATATCTTGATGATGTAATAGTATTCGGAAAAACATTCGAAGAATGCTCTAGCAATCTCAAGATGGTGTTAGAATGGATTATTTCTAATGCTCTCAAACTGAAACCTAAGAAATGTCATGTTTAGAAAGTCCATAAATTATCTGGGCCGTATCATTTCGGATGATGGGATTAAAGCTGATCCAGAGAAAATAGAATCAGTTACAAATTGGAGTAGACCTAAATCACCTAAAGAAGTGAGGTCATTTCTAGGCTTCTGTTCCTATTACCGGGAATTCATCCCTAATTATTCTAGAGTCAAGTTATACTTTGCAAGTTTTAGCTAACTGGACTCCAGGAAGTAGCAAGGATAGATTTCCTTGGACCCATGAACAAGATTCTGCTTTTCAAAAGCTAAAGCATCTGTTCACGAGTACTCCCATATTGCAATATCCTAATGAAACGGATCATTTCATACTGGATACAGATGCTAGTAATGATAGCATTAGTGCTGCTCTATCACAGGTCCAGAATGGAAAAGAAGTACCAATAGCCGAGAACTGTTAGCAGTAGTAGTATATACTAAGAAGTTCAAACATTTCTTGTGGGGAACTGACTTTACTTTACATACGGATCATTCCTCTCTAAGATGGTTATTGAACTTCCGAGATGCTGAAGGAATGCTAGGCCGATGGCTAGCCCATCTGTCCAAATACAGGCTGGAACATCGCCATATTCAGCATAGACCCGGAGTGAAGCATATTAATGCAGATGCCTTGTCTCGGATAGCAATTCGGAAATGTGACAATCCGGATTGTACTGACTGTGGGGCCCATAGAGCAGTTCTTGCCGGGATTCGAAGTCCTTTCGAGCCCCGGGTTGCCAGCATACTGGAATGGTCTATGGATCACATACGACAGTTCCAGGAAGCTGACTCGATAACTGCACAGCTACTGCAATTGGTACCAAAGGGTATACGTCCTCTCATACCGGAGGTCTCTCTGGAGAACCGAGAAATGAGAAGGTTTCTTGCTCAATGGACCGTGCTTGAAGTCCGGAAGGGGGTGTTATACCGTTGGAAGCCATGTAATAATGGTGAGAGACTCTTACAAGTGGTTATACGACATGCTATGAGGCATGACATTATGTATTATTGCCATTGCCATCGGACCAGTGGTCATTTCGGAAGGAAGCGCTCATTAGCACAACTTTCTAAAAAATACTATTGGCCTGGCATGTCACGTGACTTGCAAAGATGGATCAAAGATGCATAGACGGACTGTTATAAAAACAAACCCGGACCCGGAATGGGTAAACTTCCCCTATCCCAGGAGTTGTTTGGAGTAAGATTTGCTCGAGTCGGAGTAGATATCATCAGTGGATTTAATACAACTGCTAATGATAATACCTGTATGATGGTAGTGTGTGATTACTATATGAAGTATACTAAAGTTTTCCCACTACCAGATCATAAAGCTATAACCTGTGCCGAAGCCTTTGTAAAAGGTCAGGTACTGACCTTTGGTGTACCACTTATGCTGCACAGTGATCAAGGCAGAGAATTCGAATCAAATCTCTTGCAAGGGATGTGCGAATATCTAGCCATTTGCAAAACTAGAACCAACCCATATCGGCCTCAGTGTGATGGATTGGTTGAAAGGTTCAATAGAACCCTCATCCAGGTCCTGAAGTCACTCGTAAATGAGAATATGGATGACTGGGACGAGCAGTGTCATTTTGTGACACATGCTTATAACAGTACGGTACATTCAAGTACTAATTGTTCACCGAACCTGTTAGCATTCGGAGAAGATTTGATAATGCCTGCTGACTTGGTATTTGGAGTTGTGGGTATGGACCTGGAACTACCTTGCCATGTAGTCTTTGTTGAGTGTTTATGAGACAGATTAAAAAAGACTATGAATCTGTCCGAATTGATTTAGAAAAGAGTGCCCGCTGGCAGAAAGTAGGGTATGATGTAGATTTGAAAATGCGAAAATGCAAAACTTAGACATGTTAAATTGGCATCTAATTGGGATGGTCCTTTCACGGTAACCCAGGTTATCAGCGATTGTACAGTGATCATCAAATCAGACCTTGGTCGATTCTATAAATCCAATGTCGCTTGACTAAGAAAATGGTCTGGGAGGGAGACCTCCACAGAAATGTACGGTGAAGGATTTGATAATATTCTGAATCTAAATCGAATCACCAACCAGGAGAAGAACCCGATACTAAAAGGAGGCAGGGGTAGGCCTAGAAAGGTGTCTAAACAAGTACCACCAGCGCTAACACAGACTAAGCGTGGTGGTGTAAAAAAAGTCTCAGCAGGTGTAGACAATAAGAAGAGGAAGGGGGTTTCAAAGGCTACTAAATCCCTAGAGAAGGCTCTTCAAGTTGTCAGGTCCGAAAAGGAACTATCCAAGGAAGGGGTAGTCATCTGACGCAGTCCTCGTCTCGCCCAGAAGACCGCAGTGACCTAACCTGTAAACACGACGAGTGTATTGTCTTATGTGTAAAATGGAACGGGTAACAACTGACCCGAAAGGTTTAGTTGTCATCGCTGTATGATGTACCAGTGGGTAGTGGACGGATAATCCGGTGAATTTGCTTAAGCTTTCCATACACCCACTCAAATCCCTAGACCAGTCGACAACATGAGTGATAATTACCTAAAAACAACTCCCGAGTAGATTCCTTCAGTCATGGCTGAGGAATCCGTAACTGCAGCCAAGCTATCCCAAGACCCAGATAAGCTGACTCCGACAGCAGATGCTTACCAGGAAGCATTATCAACTGTAACACAGGCGGAGAGTGATCTGATGGAGGTGGATGAAACTGCCGACCGGTCATTTGAAGACAAGCTGGCCTCATTCTCTTTGAATTAACCAGAGAAGCCAGTTTCACCACTCCCTGATGATGGGCCTGGCGACACTTCAAAGCAAGTCGAAGAAACACAGGGTGCTTCCGGATCCGACACTACCCAGGTGGACGGATCTAGAGGCCGCCAGGAAAAGGATAGGGAACCAATCGAGGACAACCCTTTCCCAGCCTACTATGATGGAAGGTACCTGTACGTTCATCCTGAGCTACAGGCACAAAGGGTGGACTCTGAGGGGGAACCGGCTAAGCTGGACTTACGAGTACGCCATGCTATCGAGGATGTGATGCACCCGCTTCAACTCGAGAGGACGCCACTGGAGTGGATGACGGACTGGACATGTTTCCAGCGGGGACTCATGGTCTACATCATAGAAGCGGAAATTACCCAGGTTAGGAATTCCTCTATCCTAAGCCTGGACCGACACGCAGCCCTCCATATGATGATTCAAAGGCGTATGGCGGCTGAAGATGAGGCTCGACACCAGTTGACCGTCATCGAGACAGATCGGACGACCAGTGCTCCTGCGATACCTGATCTAAAACTGGATGCTAGAGGTTCGGATACTCTCAAATCCAATTCTAGTCTTGCTGCCGGAAAGTCAGCGAATCCGGAAACCCCTAGCACTTCGGGTAAGGCTTCTTCCTCTGGGAAAGCCGAACCTGAAGCTAGGGATCTGGACCAAGAAGACTGGCAGGTCTCTGAAAACAGGAGATCTGCCTCACGTCAGCTCAAGAAACCGAGTACATCTAGTACTAGCCATCCGGGTGCCGCCATGGAAGTGGACTCATCCGATGAGGATTCCTTGGACGAGTCCTCAGTGGAATATGATGTCCCATCTACTCAGATGGAAGCCAAGCATTGGAGAAACGCTAAATCGGGTTTCAAGACCCGAGTGCCAACCTGCTTCCAGGACTGTGCATATGGGGTAAAAAAGGATGGTTCCACCCTATATGCTTGCCCCGACCCTATTAACAAGAATGGGGAATCGAACGCTGAAGATTGGATGCGTCTTACAGACGAGGATTCCAATCCGAGCAAGGCCTATTGTAAGATGTGGCTTATGCTAAACCATGCGAAAGGGTACTACACCTATACCCAGAGGCGGAAACTCAGATGGGCACTTGAGAAGTGGTACAGCGACACCCAAAAGTCATGTCCCTTCTCCATCTGCCAGGATGCCAGTGATGTGTCGGTCCGGACCTGGAGTACTTCAGCCCGGTTCCAGAGGCATCTGGTAGAGACACATTTCCACCATCACCCAGTATACATTTGTGACCCGAGTTATGGTAAGAAAGGCAAGATATGTACTACAAAGGTGACCTACAACCGGCATAGCAATCTGGCAAGGCACCAGAAGAAGGGACATGCTGAAGGTCTCGATACAGCTCGTAAACGTATCATGGAGCTGCACCAGGAACTCATGAAGGAGTTTGACAGAATAAATGCGGATACTCGGAGAAAGATCCATCCGGGGGACCAGGTCCTCTGCGAGGTTCCGAAATCCAAGAATTCGAAACTCAGAGCCAAGATTGTCCTGACTCCGGGGAAGGGCAAGCTAGATATGCACAAAAGCCTATGGCAGCAGTGAGGAGTCGGGAAAGGATGAAAAAAGTGCTAGAGAAAGAATCAGAAGAGACCAGAACCGTGGTGGGTCCAGTAATGGTCCAGGGAAACCACCTAGAAATCAGGCCCAGTCAGAGGATTGTTCAAGATCCCCCCTGGCACGTCATCCACATGAGCAGAACCAGAGTGCCCTTGTTTTCAAGAAACCTGGAACTGCCGGCTATGCGAGAGCAGCAGCTAAACCTGGGAAACTTGATAAGGAGAGCTTCCCGTCAATGTCGCAAGGCCCTGGACCCGAGAGTCAGACCTTGGTCATTGGAAAGGGGGGTCGCCTTGTACCTAAAAAGGGCCCAGCACCTGCCACTGCCGAATCCGCAGGTGTAGCATCTGGATCTCCCCAGCAAATTCTGACGACCTCTGAGCAGATACAAATGTTTGTTTGTTTGTTTAGTTTTATGTCCGGGGGCCATCGAGGAACTCAGACATTCTATTTCGGACATGAAGTCCTTTCTTTTCTTTTTGGACAGGTATTATATGCTGCTTGCCCGACACAGCAGTGACCGAATCTATGAATGACCGAATTATGAGATGAATGACCAAATCTATGAGGAGGGGTGAGGGGGAAAACCGCTACCGGGGCTTCATTCCCCTACTCTTTTCGAAGGATAGCAAGTGTTCTTTTATTTGCCTGGTCCCATAGGCAGGGCCAGACAAACCACGGCCTTTGATCACTCAGACGTGGTTCACTAGGGGGAATCCCATGGCAAATGACAAGCATGTAGGCCCGGGCCCGCGCATATGGACACCAGCTGCCCACGTGTTCACCCCAAGACACAAGAAACCCCAATTTTGGCGCCTTTTGCGAATCTGGTATGCCCACTGGTAGAATGGAAGGAGAATTCCTCCTTCATGGACTCCCAATGAAGTTATTCTGCTCCTCCATGCCCTCACATAAAGGTCCCCACTCCACAGGGGGAACAGATATGTGTATCTGAACATGGGACTGAAGCAAAACCCACCACCTGCCTACTGTGTCCCAATGGTACCACCAGGTATGTCCGAAGTCCAACATCAGGAGGAGCTGCACCGGTAGTAGCAACGCCCCCTAAGAGAGTTGCACTACCCACTAAACCAGATGATGCCATTACCATTAAAACTGGTAGTGCTCATCCACATGAGCAGAACCAGAGTGCCCTTGTTTTTAAGGAACCTGGAACTGCCGGCTATGCGAGAGCAGCAGCTAAACCTGGGATACTTGATAAGGAGAGCTTCCCGTCAATGTCACAAGGCCCTGGACCCAAGAGTCAGACCTTGGTCATTGGAAAGGGGGGTCGCCTTGTACCTAAAAAGGCCCAAGCAACGCCCCCTAAGAGAGTTGCACTACCCGCTAAACCAGATGATGCCATTACCATTAAAACTGGTAGTGCTGAGATCTGGTTCGAGAAATCACGCCAAGGGGAGGCAGATGTCCAGAAGGCCATCTACACCCACTGGGAGAAATGCGTAAAGGAGAGAGCCACAGTATTCCACCAGGGTCTTCTGAATGACACTCTCCTATGCATGAAAGAGGTGGGCGATGCTGAAAAGGAACGCCTGGAAGCCCAGATTCAAACCGAGGTCAAGGCCCAGGAAGAAGCTGTAGCTGCAAAGGAACAGGCAGCTATGGACGTACACGTATTGGAGAAACATGTAAAAGAGGAGGTCCAGCAGAACACAAACCTGAACACTAAGTTCATGAGGGTGTTCGGGGTAGATATAGACGAAGGGGACGGTACCCCTGAATCGGCCCTAGACCTCCTGAGAAAGAAACACACTAAGAAATCCACTTAGTGTGTTCCGGGTCCCTTTTTATGACCAGACTTAGTGTTTTCAGAAGGTACTTACACCTACATTCTGATGTTCATGTATCGGTAACACACTAGTGCCTTTGATGTGTGCCGGGTTCATTTATAACCAGATTTAGTCCTATCAGGATAGGTTATACCATACATATTTCCTGATGTACCTGTTTTCGGATTATTTTTCCTCTATAATAATAATTCCGAACAGATATTTGTGCTGTTCCCGATACTGTCTGATGTGGATTTACGTGCCAGTGCTACCTGTTCCTGGACTACCTGTTCCTGATATACATTCAGATGAATATACCTATTAACCTACCAGGACTGCTATTATCCATGTTGTGCCTACACCTCCGGATTTACCTTTTTGGACTATTAACTTATCACACTATATGATGCACATACAAGCAAAAAAAGGACTACCGCTACATGTTACTATGGCATCATTTACGGGCTTCCCTAGCCCACTTAAAAGGGTCTATATCTCCTCTTTCCTATCCCCTCAGGATGTGTGTGGTGCACATATGCGCGGGCACTGACACATTCCTCTGTTAAATTATCAACCTGTGAAGCACGGGATAGCCACTTAGTGCCGCTAAAGTGCTGTCAAACACAAATCAATCAATCAATCAATGGCATCATTTATCTACACCATCCAGATTATAACTACAGACATTAGCACATCTAGAGGATTAAGGGTAGCTGCCCTGTTCAACTTCCGTGTTTTTTTTATTTATATAAGAAGGATATACTAGAGACCACAACATTTTTTTTTCTACCAAGTACAACATATATGGACTCCACATCAGAACAGCATCAAGACAACATATAAAGGATTATCATTGTAATATATATATATATGCTCATACGATTGTATTTGTTATTATAGTAATAGGAACTTAATGTTATCAATATCTTACGGGTTTATGAAATAATTGGATCCGCTCTTACTTGTTATTATACATAATATGATCCGATGAAGGTTCAATTACACCAGAATGTCATATTTAGTTGTTTGTGACATATTATTGTATAATGGTACTTATCTGGTGCTGATGGTAAGAATTTGTCATTACGGTTTCAAATAAAACAGTTCTATTCAGAACTAAAGGTTATTATAAAGTATCATTAGATAGTAGTGTTACGTTTAGAGTCTTTTTCAAGACTGAATCGATATTATGTTTGTTATATAAATAATGAACTTGTCAATCCATTAATATTTGGATTATTTACAATTATCACATCCGCTACGCATATTTGATTAATATCTAAGACTGTCGAATTGTATCGACCTCTATGATCATTATTCATAACTCTATACTACTATCAAATATGTCGAATGTCTCTTGTTTGATACTTTAATATGTAATTATTATATCTATGGTTATACCTCTATTATTCGGATAAGACATGACGTATATGTTATCAATATATAATAAAATGTCTAAGGATAGGGCATTGCCCTAAAATGATCTATGGGCAACTGTGTTCTATATGCTATGCTAAACTATGCTTTAACTAATTGCTGACAAATAGTGAGTAATTACTGACATATATTGAATAGTTGCTCACAAATACTGCATTATTACCGACATAGGAGGAGGTACTGGCATATATTGACTGAATGCTGACAAAAAGTGAGTAAATACTGACATATATTGACTAATTGCTGACAAATTGTATGTAAATACTGACATGTGTTGACTAATTTCTGATATCTAGTGACTAAGTACTGACATATCCTGAATAATTGCTGACAAAGAGTGGGTAATTACTGACATATATTGACTATTTCTGATGAATAGTGAATAATTACTGACATATATTGACTAATTGCTGAAAAAGAGTAAGTAATCACTGAGTGAGTGAGTGAGTAATGGATGTTTAAAGCCATTTCGACAACTAAGGTCATATTCATGGCAAGAATTACATTACACAATTTCACAGGGGAATGTGTCAGTGCCCGCGCATATGTGCACAACACACATCCGAGGGGATAGGAAAGAGGAGAAATAGACCCTTTTAAGTGGGCTAGGGAAGCCCGAAGTAATCACTGACATATATTGACTAATTTCTGACAAATTGTGAGCAATTACTGACATATATCGACTAATTGCTGACAAAAAGTGATTAATTACTAATATATATTGAATGATTGCTGACAAATTGTGAGTAAAATTATAATGATATATATTGATGAATTGCTGACTAATAGTGAACAATTACTAGTGCTGACAAATAGTGAGTAAATACTGACATATATTGATTAATTGCTGACAAATAGTGAGAAATTACTGACATATATTGACAAATTGCTGACAAATAGTGAACAATTACTAACATATATTAACTAATTGCTGACAAATAGTCCATAGATACTGACATATTTTGACTAATATCAGACAAATTGTGAGAAAGGGAGGATTCACAATTGAATCAATGGCTATTCCTTGGTTATATATTGACTAATTGCTGACAGATTGTGAATAAATACTGACATGCATTGATAATTGCTGATATAGAGTGACTAAGTACTGAAGTATATTGACTAATTGCTGACAAATTGTGAGTAAATACTGATATATATTGACTAATTGCTGACAAATTGTGAGTAATTACTAATATATATTGCAAATAGTGAGCAATTATTAACATATAGACTAATTGCTGATAAATAGTGAGCAATTACTAACATATATTGACTAAATGCTGATAAATAGTGAGCAATTACTAACATATATTGACTAAATGCTGATAAAATGTAAGTAACTACTACCATGTATTGGCTAATTGCTGACAAATAGTGAATAATTACTAACATATATTAACTAATTGCTGACAAATAGTACATAGATACTGACATATCTTGACAAATACCAGTCAACGCAGGATGCATAATTGAATCAATGGCTATTTCTGTTATATATTGACTATTTGATGACAGATTGTGAGTAAATAATGACATGTATTGATAATTGCTGACATTCAGTGACTAAGTACTGATGTATATTGACTAATTGCTGATATTTAGTCACTAAGTACTGACATATATGCCAGTACTTAGTAATTATAAAACAACACTTAGTCCATATATGTCAGTAATTACTCACAATTTGTCAGATATTAGTCAATAGTGAGCAATTACTAACATATATTGACTAAATGCTGATAAAATGTAAGTAACTACTATCATGTTTTGACTAATTGCTGACAAATAGTGAATAATTACTAATATATATTAACTAATTGCTGACAAATAGTCCATAGATACTGACATATTTTGACAAATACCAGTCAAGGCAGGATGCACAATTGAATCAATGGCTATATCTTTGTTATATATTGACTTTTTGCTGACAAATTGTAAGTAAATACTGACATGCATTGATAATTGCTGATATAGAGTTTGTTTGTTTGTTTGTTTAGTTTTACGTCCGGGGGCCATCGAGGAACTCAGACATTCAAGAATTTTAAACTATTCAATAGTAATGGTAGGCTGCAGGCCTACCTCGGGTTTGCGCATATGAGTGGGTGGGTGTGTGTGCGCGCGTGCATATATTTATGAGTCTGCTTGTAGCAGTGGGACACGGCTCGTAGCGGTGAAATACCACTCGTGGCTCAAGGCCCCTCTTTATCGTGCTGCCTCACGCAGGTAACATGTCGCAAACTGTAGACACATCACCCGGTCGGTCACATTATCCTGACACCGACGGACCAGACTGATATAGAGTGACTAAGTGCTGACGTATATTGACTAATTGCTGACAAAGTGTAAGTAAATACTGATATATATATATTGACTAATTGCTGACAAATTGTGAGTAATTACTAATATATATTGAATGATTGCTGATAAATAGTGAGCAATTACCAACATATATTGACTAAATGCTGATAAAATGTAAGTAACTACTACCATGTATTGACTAATTGCTGACAAATAGTGAATAATTATTAATATATATGTTAACTAATTGCTGACAAATAATCCCTAGATACTGACATATTTTGACAAATACCAGTCAAGGCAGGATGCAGAATTGAATCAGTGGCTATTTCTGTTATATATTGACTAATTGCTGACAGATTGTGAGTAAATACTGACATGTATTGATAATTGCTGTTATAGAGTGACTAAGTACTGACATATATTGACTAATTGCTGACAGATTGTGAGTAAATACTGATATATATTGACTATTTGCTGACAAATAGTGAGTAATTACTAATATATATGATTGCTGACAAATAGTGAGCAATTACTAACATATAGACTAATTGCTGACAAATAGTGAGCAATTACTAACATATATTGACTTAATGATAAAATGTAAGTAACTACTACCATGTTTTAACTAATTGCTGACAAATAGTGAATAATTAATTACATATATTAACTAATTGCTGACAAATAGTCCATAGATACTGACATATTTTGACAAATACCAGTCAAGACAGGATGCATCAATGGCAGATTCTCTGTTATATATTGACTAATTGCTGACAGATTAAGAGTAAATAGTGACATGTATTGATAATTGCTGATATAGAGTGACTAAGTACTGACGTTTATTGACTAATAGCTGACAAATTGTGAGAAATTACTGATAAATATATTGACTAATTGCTGACAAATAGTGAGTAATTACCATCATACCATAGCACTAATACTAACCTGTTATGGCCTTAAACTCAATACATGTACCGTAAAAACACAGATTAAAACACAAATTAAAACACAGAATGGCGTCAACATTTTCAATCAAACACCAGAGAATGGAGAAATGGAAAGACATCCATTCAGCAATGACACACATCTATATATATATATATATATATATATATATATATATATATATATATATATATATATATATATATATGGAAAAGTACCAGTCTGGCCCTACAAATTAATATACTGTCTTATTGAGATCCTAGCGTCAATGCACCACTATAGCAAGGTAATGGAGTATCAGTCTGGCCCTACAAATTAATATAGTCTTGTTGAGTTCCTAGCGTCAATGCACCACTATAGCAAGGTAATGGAGTATCAGTCTGGCCCTACAAATTAATATACAGTCTTGTTGAGTTCCTAGCGTCAATGCACCACTATAGCAAGGTAATGGAGTATCAGTCAGACAGAATACATTGATATCACGGGCGCAGAACTAGTCTGCTACCAGATTCTTTGTGTTGTTCATGGTATAGGTCCAGGGTCTGCCACTGACCATGTACCCTCTCTCCCCTGTGGGTAAAAGTAACCCTTCTCCTCTGTGTCAACATGACTGCGGTCCTCAAAGCACATGGCTATGGCTATAATTAGCTGCATAGGTCCCAAGCTGCCAGCTCACCACTGAGGTTACACTGGGGCCCTTGATGGGGGGTCCCAATGTCATACATAGGATTTAAAAAAATGCACATGTCCCATATCAAGAGCAATTCCCAGTGCCATCAGCATAGCTAATCCAAAAAGAGTACCAGTATGATGATGTGGATTACCTTTTTTGTCTAGATCATGGCCCTATTTTCATTATGAATTCAGTACTCTATATTTTGAGTAAACTTATTCTGACAAAATCTGTAATACATCTGCTACCATAAAGGCAGGCATTCATCTTATATACCCCAAAAACTTCTTTTGGTGACCTCTCTATGTATAAAAAGAAGACACCTCCGCTTTCCTTTATACCCCCTAATAAAAAAAGTAATATGCCCTATTTTTTATCAGTAAGTCCCATTTCACATGTCAAATTAAAAAAATGGCTCTGCCACATGTCACTAGCATAGCCATGTCCCATGCCAATTTTAAGAAATGGCCATGTCAACATGTCGATTTTAGTGGCGTAGGGCCACAACACTAGCTTGGCAGGCACTGTCAGTAGTCAATTAAAAACTCAAGGCAGCACCCACAGAGGGTGCAGTGTTGGAAATTGGTTTAAAATAAACAGAAGCTGTAAAATTATGAAAGCCTTACAAATAATTCCCATAAATCAGAATACTTGCATATAAAAATTTCTGATATATTTTAGAGACCGGAAGATTTTATTGATGAGACAAGGCAGAAAATAATTTACTGATAGATGGCAGCAATAGGAAAATGACTAGTGTCACACACTGGGCTCTCTACACCGCCTCTCAGCTTGGCGATTGTACTGACTTAGTTCTTGCACGTGATTGATATACAGTCTTGTTGAGTTCCTAGCGTCAATGCACCACTATAGCAAGGTAATGGAGTATCAGTCTGGCCCTACAAATTAATATACAGTCTTGTTGAGTTCCTAGCGTCAATGCACCACTATAGCAAGGTAATGGAGTATCAGTCTGGCCCTACAAATTAATATACAGTCTTGTTGAGTTCCTAGCGTCAATGCACCACTTTAGCAAGGTAAAGGAGTATCAGTCTGACCCTGCAAATTAATATACAGTCTTGTTGAGTTCCTAGCGTCAATGCACGACTATATCAAGGTAAAGGAGTATCAGTCTGGCCCTACAAATTAATATACAGTCTTGTTGAGTTCCTAGCGTCAATGCACCACTATAGCAAGGTAAAGGAGTATCAGTCTGACCCTGCAAATTAATATACAGTCTTATTGAGTTCCTAGCATCAATGCACCACTATAGCAAGGTAAAGGAGTATCAGTCTGACCCTACAAATTAATATACAGTCTTATTGAGTTCCTAGCGTCAATGCACCACTATAGCAAGGTAATGGAGTATCGGTCTGGCCCTACAAATTAATATACAGTCTTATTGAGTTCCTAGCGTCAATGCACGACTATTGCAAGGTAGAAGGGTATCTGTCTGGCCATACAAGTGAATATACAGTGTTTTTGCGGCTCAGGACGGCACTACAGGTAATGTGGGCTATGGGAGTGATTGGATAGCAATCAGACGTCTTAGGGCCGCATTTTGGCGGCTTTGGACGCCTCTGCAGGTAATCTGGGCTCTGGGAGTTATATAATAGCAATCAGACGTCTTAGGGCCGCAGGTATTGTGGGCTATCTGAGGTGTGAAAAACACAATTAAAACACGCCCTAGAGGGGGGGGATGTGCGGCCCCTGGACAGCCTGCTAATCCTGTAAGGATCACAGTGTGAATCAATGCATCATAAACCCTATGCACTGTCCTATGTATACCCCTATAGAAACAGACACCAGTGCATTAAAGGGTTAAAATGGGTTTTCACAGCTATATCTAGGGTGAGTAGACTTTCTTTGTCCAAGCACTAACAGCCAATATTAAAAGGATAGGTTGGTCCCTGTGCAATCCTATGTGTAATCCTATGAGTAAAAAAGGGCAATATGTGGCTAGGCTATAGAATTGACCTAGCAAGTCTACACTAGAAGGGCGATTCAACATCGGTGAACATGGTTCTTGTAACTATTGTCTAGGGGAAAAGTGTAGAGGTATCCTAATATGTACTGTACCAAGGTGTCGTCTGGTGTGGCGGGTGAGTCCTTTCGCTGGGTGTTCCTAGGGTTCCGGATAGGTGGCAGCACTGGTCCGGGCCCATGGGACATCTGGTGACAAACACCGGGGTTCATATATAAAGCCCTGGGCTCAGCTGCTATGTCAGAGGCCCTCCAGGCCTCCAAGCTTAAGACAAATATATTTAAGTAGAACATCAGCTGCCCTGTTTCAATACCTTCCCGGTAGCCCTCGAGCTATAAATAAACCGTTGGCATACACTCGAATTACTGTCTTGCCTTCTCCTTTCTGATCGTAAGACCCGAACCACCAAACTGGTAGAACAAACCATTACATGTGTATAGACAGAAGTGTGTGAAGTGAGTTGGTGGGAGGAAGTTAGGGGATCATTTATCATAATGAGGCCTCCAGGGGAGTCACTTCTGGGCTAAGATCATGGCTACTGGAAACAGGGCGGCCAGGTGGTCACCACCCAAACAGACTGGCCGGAAATAGCGACGCACTGGTGGTAGGCGGTGGTCTAGGATTAGTGGGGGTGGAGGATGGGTAAACACAGATTAGTAGTAGAAGGTAAACTTAAATATCTTTAACATATATGCAGTAAACTTGATATGGAGAGAAACCGTCTTCTTTGAAGAACAGGCTTCGCCGACAAGATCATTATCGTATTTGCTTAGACGTTTGGATGTCCATAGGTTTCATGGAATTACATTGGAAAACACAATGATTGGAGTGGTATGCCTGTGACTGGTGTCCAAGGTGGGCGTGGAATGTTGTACGCCACTTCTCTGAAAGCCACACCCAAAGTAGGGCCTAAGTCAATTTCTTTTATGCAAGTAACCCCTAGAATTTATGGCTATATAAACGTTTCTTTCTTGGTCGATTTCCATAATCCAAAGGCCAAAAAATTGGCAAGACAATTCTAAAGACAATTTCGGCTAAATTTTAGGCCAAAATAGGTAAATAAACTCGTAACTACAGGGAAAACCCCTCCAATGCAGTGTATAGCTGAAGAATAATGACTGAGCAGTACATGACTAAGCAGTACACGGCTGAGCAGTACAAGGCTGAGCAGTACATTGGACGAGCAGTACATTGGACGAGCAGTACATGGCTGTGCAGTATATGGCTTAGCAGTACATGGCCAAGCTGTACCTGACTGAGCTGTACATGGCCCAGCAGGACATTGCTGAGCAGTCCCTGGCCTAGCAAGACATTGCTGAGCAATACATTGCCGAGCAGTACATGGCCAAGCAGTGAGTGAGTGAGTAATAGATGTTTAATGCCATTTCGACAGCTTAGGTCATATTCATGGCGAGAACTACATTACCATTTCACAGAGGAATGTGTCAGTGCCCGCGCATATGTGCACCATACACATCCTGAGGGGATAGAAAAGAGGAGAAATAGACCCTTCTAAGTGGGCTAGGGAAGCCCGCATGGCCGAGCAGTACATGGCTGTGCAGTACATGACTAAGCAGTACATGGCCCAGCAGTACATGGCTGAGCAGCACAAGACTGAGCAGTATATGGCCAAGCAGTACATGACAGTAGTATATAGGGGTAAACTCAGCGCATAGCTACAGCTACTGAAGTCTGTTTGACCTACATACAAACTGTGCAGTACTGTTTGTGAATTGGGCTTTAACCTTGTGTAAATCGGTGGCAGAGTAATGAATTTTACCCGTGTTTGCAATGCGGCGTAGCAACTCAGCAACAGATGTAGCAACTCAGCGAGCGGTGGACTGTTGCCACAGTCACCGCGACCTGTGTGTAAACAACGTGAGTGCGCCTGCTTTTCACCAGGTGGCCACATTAGAGACGTCGACCACCTAAGCACATAGCATCGTTACTTTTTTGTTTTTTAAGAAAAAAACTGAAAAAAAGTGCTTCACAGACCCTATTTTCGCTTTAAATTTGTAGCAATAGAATAAATTTGACAAAACACAACAGACAGTTTAGATTATTCGCTTTTTATTTTCACACTTCTTCGTTGCACACCTTAAAATATGGAATCCAGCATTTCTGCCCGAGATCCTAAGGTTTGGCTGGTGTTAGGGATGACATGGATCATCCAGGGGTAATTATCAATAATATCAATTCAATAAATAGGCCAAAATCTGTCAGCCAAAAAAAAAAAAAAAAAAAAAATCCGACCTACCTACCTCAACTTTTTGGAGCATGTTACCGGAAACTTACAATATTTTTTTTTTTGGCCTAAGGGGTATATAAGCATGCTTCACCCCAATGTATATCGAGGAGGTCAGTACCCCATCTGTTACCGGCTGCAGTTCAGAACCCATTCACCCTCTTACGTGTGTGCCGCGTCCCTGTGGCACACAACCTCTCACGTGTGCGCCTTGTTGAGGATCCTCTGTGACACACTTACCAGTAGCTCTCCTCCTTAGGAGTGTCCAGAGACATAAGTTCATCTGCTTCACCAGCCTCTTCCGGTGTCTAGAGACATAAGCTGTCAGCTGCCACTGCCTGTTTGTTTGTTTGTTTGTTTAGTTTTACGTCCGGGGGCCATCGAGGAACTCAGACATTCAAGGTCCTTTCTTTTCTTTTTGGACAGGTATTTATATGCTGCTTGCCCGACACAGCAGTGACCGAATCTATGAATGACCGAATCTATGAGATGAATGACCGAATCTATGAGGAGGGTCGAGGGGGAAAACCGCTACCGGGGCTTCATTCCCCTACTCTTTTCGAAGGATAGCAAGTGTTCTTTTATTTGCCTGGTCCCATAGGCAGGGCCAGACAAACCACGGCCTTTGATCACTCAGACGTGGTTCACTGAGGGGGAATCCCATGGCAAAAGACAAGCATGTAAGCCCAGGCCCGCGCATATGGACACCAGCTGCCCACACGCTCACCCCAAGACACAAGAAACCCCAAGTTTGTCGCCTTTTACGAATCTGGTATGCCCACTGTTAGTATGGAAGGAGATTTCTCCTTGTGGACTCCCAATGAAGTTATTCTGCTCCTTCATGCCCTCACATGAAGGTCCCCACTCCACAGGGGGGGCCACTGCCTGTGCCGTCATGCTCCAGATCCAGAGCATTTCTCTCTCTCTCTCTCTCTCTCTCTCTCTCTCTCTCTCTCTCTCTCTCTCTCTCTCTCTCTCTCTCTCTCACTTGTTGCACTGAAAAGTTCATCAAGGTCACTAAGTGTGCTCTCGCTTCACTTCTCTTCACCCATTCTTTTTTCGTGCGTGGTCTTTTCCACTGCTTCTGTCGCATAACAGCTTGCCTTTTTCAAGTTGAGTGCATGTAGGACATCCACTAAAACGAACAGCGGCGATATTTTTTTTGTATTTCCATATCCTCAACACTTCAAAAGGTTTACGACCATCACCTAGTTTTGAGATGGGTGTGGTCAAAGTGGTGAGTTCCGCATCAGTCAATAAAAAGCTGCTTTCCCAACACCCTCCAGTGTGATACTAGGCAAGCGGCTGTCACATTGACGAAATCCTTTTTTTTTGAACAAACTTTAAACTTTATTCAGCCAATATCAACATGTCAACGATACATCTTGTATTCCTAGTCGTCTCCAGCAAGAGGCATATATAATATCATTCATATATACATATTATTTCTTCGTCATCAGGTCATCAGGAGAGGAAGACCTGTCCTAGTGGCTGATAAGTTAATGTTAGCGCCATCAGTAACTGTTATTACGACGTTAACATGAAAATACAATAATCATTATAAAAGTATATAGCAATAACAATCACTTTTTAGCAAGTATGACAGAAGTAATTCATAATTTAAATCTCCTTTAGTTCCCTTTATCCCTTTTTATCTAAAGAAATGTTTTATAAAACCCAAAATATAAAACCCTTACATCAATCATAGGGCACGATATTTCTTTTGCCTCAGCTCACACTCTCTAACATCACAGTCTTCATCTTATCTTTAAATAATTCAATGTCAACTATATTTCTTAATTCAGGAGACAAGGCATTCCAAGTCTGCCCACAGAATACCTCAGGGCTATGAGAATAAGACACTAGTTTAATATGATCATATTTTAAAACAGGTGCTGAAGAGAATCTGGTTACTCGAATTTTGTCTGTCAAATATGCTGGTTTTTGAGATCTCTTAAATGCCAAAATTTTTGAATGATATAATCTTCTATCAATCAAGTAGGGGAGTGATGTTACATTATGAATATAACCTGTTGGTTTTAAAATATTTACACCCAGACATGTCTTAATGCACTTGTTTTGTAGCCTTTGGAGTTCATTCAATAAGGAGTCTTTAGCTCCATGATACAGAATATCACAATAATCGATGATAGGTACAATGTGGGTTTTATAAATTCTGAGTCTACCTTTCTCTGACAAACACTTTCTTATTTTGTATAACAATAGTGACTTATATCTCACACTACGAATAATGGCATTAACATACAAGTTAAAGTTGAGCTCTTGATCCAGAGTAACCCCTAGATACTTGTATGATATGACATTTGTTAGTACCTTACCATTTAATTTAATTTTGGGCTTTGGGAGTTTGCTAATCTTTTGTGACGAGGCAAATAACATAATTTTTGTCTTAGATTCATTCATGGTCAATTTATTTATTGTGGTCCATTGATAAAATTTCTCCAATGCCATAGTCATAGTACGTGATATATTATCCAGAGACTTCCCAGAGACAAACAGTACAGAATCATCAGCAAAGAGTAGAGTCTCGTGTACATCAGTAGTTTTAATACAATCATTAATATAAAGTAGAAAAAACGATGGGCCCAGAATGGAACCCTGTGGGACTCCACACGTTAGGTCTGCTCTATTGGATCTTATATGGTTGGCTATTGAACATTGCTGGCGCCTAGACAAATAATTTTCTATGAGTGTTAAATTTTTATTTCAAATTCCATAAAGTTCTAACTTTTTGAGTAAAATCATGTAATTGACTGAGTCAAATGCCTTCTTTATGTCAATAAAAGCTGCTAAGGTAATATTGCCCTTATTTCTGTTACTTAGTATGTGATCTACTAATTTAGAAATGGTGTCGAGTGTTGATTTCTTTTTTTGATACCCGCCTTGATGTTTTGTCAGAATGTTATATTTCTCCAGGTGCAGGGATATAGCTGTGTGGATCAGTCTCTCTAAAATTTTACCAGGTAGTGGAAGAACACTTATTGGTCTATAGTTAGAAACATTGGTCACATCCCCTCCCTTGGGTAGGGGAGTAACAGTCGCAATTTTCCATACATCAGGTATAGTACCGGTATTTATACAAAGTGTAATTATTTTTATAAATTTCTGGGGAACTCTGAGAGCAGCAGCTTTAAAAATATTTGTAGGTAAATATTCAATGGCTGAGGATTTGGAAGTATCAATATCCTTAAGGCTCTGTATGATCTGGTCATCAGTGAAGTTAAAATCAGGCATATCAATGGCACAGCGGCTACCAAAAAATTGGAAATCATCATTATAACCTTCAGCCAACCTTGGCCCAATCTCAGCAAAGAACGAATTTATATATTCAGCCGTGTTTTCCATTTGTATAGCATTACCATCATTGTCGACCAAATTTATTTGCTTTGACCCAGACTTGCTATTAGGCATAATATCTTTTACAACAGTCCAGAATTTCTTGGAATCATTAGCAAATACTTCGGATAAATCACAATAATAATTATCTCTAGCCTTTTCAACTTCATCATTTACAATGTTACGTAGTGTCCTAGCTCTATGCCAAACTATAACACTCTGTGCTCTACGGGCTTCTAACAGTAAAGCATTTTTATCATTTATCCTCTCAAGTAAATAGTTAGTCATCCATGGTTTTGGCTTGTCAAGAACCTTGAAGCTTCTAACGGGACATTGTACATCAAGATACCTTTTTAGAATATTTTCAAATATAGCCCATGCTTCTGTAGGGTTCAAACATGCATCGAATAAATCCCAATTATGATTTTGTATCTGTTGTAAATATTTTTCCATGTCAAAATGTTTGTATGATCTTCCTAAAAAAGTCCTATATTTTTTCTTTATTTTAACCTTGTGCTTAGTAAAATGTATAGGGAGATGATCACTTAAATGAATATTCAAGGGTCCAGATGAAATAATACAGTCACAGTTTGAGAAAATTAAATCTATACAAGTATTTGAGCCTGATGTAGTCGTGACCTTCTTTACTAGCTGGACTAAGTGAAATTGATCCATTGTTTCATATAACATTCTTTTATCATTGGAATTTATCAGGACATCGACATTAAAGTCTCCAATTATAAATATATCAAAGTGATCAATAGGGTCGACTTGAAGTAGCAAAGCTTTGAATGTGTTACAAAAATTAACCAGAGAACCATTGGGAGGACGGTAGACATTACATATTAACATTTTTTTGTTCATGCCTTTAATAGACTGAAGCCATTGTACCTCTATATCAGTGTTACATCTATTTAAATGCTTAAAGGATTCCACAGAGCAAGACACTTCCTCGTCTACATGTGCACATAATCCCCCTCCTCTATAAATACTCAATCTGTCCTGGCGAAACATGTTGTATCTCGGAAAAGTATATAAGCCAGAATCATCACTATCATTTAACCATGTCTCAGAGAATAAGATAATATCTATGTCTTTATTTTCTAATTCTGCTCTAATATTAGACATTTTATTTCTTACACTCCGAGCATTCAAGTGGACAGTAGAGAAACCTCTCCTGAAATTAATTCTATTGTTAGCTAACATACAATAAGTGACAATGCAAGTACAGTGCGTGGGCTGAGGCCCATCTTAGCAACAAATCAATATGGAAAATGTCAAAAAAAGCCCCCCAGCATAATCTTCGACTCTTATGGCCGATCATGCTATACCCTATATGAAATCGATAATAGACAGTATGGGGATATAAATAAGCACATACATAATACATTGATTAACCACCTTGCTATTGGTTAAACCTTAGTTATTATATTTATGTATGTTCTAGTATCTTGTACATACACCTTAGACTACCGGTAGGGGACATGAGTTCATTTTTTTGTCAAGATTAGCTTCTTGTTCCTTCTTGATTTTCTTGGCCACCGCCAGCAACCTCGTCATTTTCTGGATCTTCTATACCTTCTTGGGGCTTCCTCTGGAGTTGACCTGCCACATCATTTATCTCATCTTCTTGCTCATCATCTTCAAATCGTAAAAGTTCATCTCTTACTTTCATCAGGGTGTAACCATGGAGGTTCTCTCCCTTTGTGCTGCCTCGTGTACACATGTCTGCCTGTCCTAGGTGCATCTTGACCCCCCAGGTTGGGTTGAAACTGGCCTCGTAGAGTTCTTTACCTTCAAAGGATCGTAGGTGGTCAAGTAGTGCAGGTTTAGATAATTTTGCCTTCAGCACCCTATGCATCACTCTCTCAGCATTTTTCGCCCAGTCAGGTTTTAACTTGATTTTTTTACCCTCATCCATGATCTGGTAAGGGCAAGACAAGCTCATAATACGTTTGACGGCATCAAAATCCTTGCAATACATTGCTTTTAGATACTGGTAAGCCTGCTCTGCACTGTTATAAGTGACCTGTTCCATATCAAAGTCCTCCATGAACAAGTTTGACAGCCTATTATGGTGGGAGCGGTACATCACCCCATCAGGGGTTATAGTAGTAGTAGCCTTTTCCATAGTTAAATCTGGGTGAGGGAGCGCATTCAACTGGTGGTATCCATACGATTTACCTTGGATTATAATAGCTCACTGGCGCAGTTGTGTTTTGAAGCCCATGCCCTTCGCGTGGAAATACATGCATCTCAAGTCATTGAAGCGTTTATATTCCTTGTCATTGAGCTGATCGCCAACAGAGACCTTCTGATACTCGATTTTGCCCTTCAAATTCTTAAGATTCTTCATTAATTTAGCTTTAATGTGACCTTTTTTCAGTGTCAGTCGGACCGTGCGATGTTTTCTCTGGGCACCACCATCTTGGAATGAGGAGTCCTCGCGATCCACGTTTTCGATACACTCAATCCCAAAATTAACCTTAATATCTCTAAAGAATTTTCCCATTTTTTCGAGAAGGTTCTCACTGTCTTGCTCTGGTAATCCTTTGATTAAAACAATTTTCTTCATCTCAGCAAGCTCATTTTTCTCGAATTTCTTGGCGTGCTCTGTGAGAATACGTGTTTGGGCCTCCAATGTCCCAGTATGGCGCTTCATGGCATCTTCAGTAGCTGTCATAGTGTTGTTAATTCCTTCAAATATACCATCCATGGTAGTCAGCCTATCCTTTAATCCTTCCAATGTAGTATTGGTGGTAGTATTAGTGCCATTGAGGTTGGTGATTGAGGTCTGGAGTCCTTCTAACGTTGTGTTCATAGCTGTCAGCCTGTCTTCTGAATCTGTGACTCTAGTAGACAACTTGTTGACAGCGGCAATAACATCAGCGAGTGATGCATCAACAGGTAAGTTGACATCTTTTCCCCTCTTTCCTCTACCAGAAGCCATTTTGAATATATCCTGGTGACAGCTGTCCTATTTATGTATCACGTTGACTTTAAATCATGAATAAGTTCGCTTTGAACTTCGAGTAATTGGTGAAAATATCTGGAGCCCGTCGTGCCTACGTCTCAACCTCTTGCCGCCATCTCTGGTGTTCACCACTAAGTTGAAATCGTAAAATTATTGACCTAGACCAATATTTTTTAAAGCAGACCTTAGTTTTTCATATATGAAAGGGCTGATTTGGTCCAAGTATTTCAACAGCATGAACCTTCCGTAATGCTCGGGGGGGGGGGGGGGGTGTCTTCACGTGTAAGATAGTGTAGTGTGTCCATGTGAATTCCTAAAGCGGGTGCTAACTTCTTCAAACGATCGCCTCCAATCATTTCACTGATTTTAAACAGTGAGAAATCTGTAGGATATTTCGCATTTGCCATTATTGTGGTGGTAGGCTAGGTAGGTAGGTAGGTAGGTAGTTAGGTAGAGTGAGGTAGGTAGGGGTTATATAGGGTAGGGTGGGGTAAGGTAGGGTAGGCGGTGTGTGTATGTTATACATACGCGCGTGTGTAGTGGTTTCCCCCACCCCCCTATTACTTAAGGGGTGCCCCCCACCCCATACTTTACCCCTAACCCACCCTACCCTACCCTACCCCTTTTTACACCTACCTACCCTACCTAATTTTTTTACACCTTGTTTACTCTAGCTTGAAAAGAAAATGGTTTGTTATTCGTCCGCGAACCAGCGAGCGCCAATGGGTGTGTGCGCTCGCGGTGGTGGCGGCAGGCTTGCCCTCCCCAACCCTTTACACGCCACGTCCCAGGCGGTGAGCTGGTTTTCCCAGAAGATAGGGAGTGAATTAACATCAGCTGCGAGAGTGAATACAAGAGTCAAATTTTAGATTCTTGTCTAAGGTGGGGCCCCCTGACTGTGTGATTAACATGTTTATTAGCGGGAGATTTTTACACCTATAACTGTGCACTGGAGGAGGGGGAGGCGACCATCCTTCTTCCCTTTGACAATAAAACTTTAGACCTGGAGTATGTGGTTTCCCCCCTGTACATTTGGAGGAATGGTGTCAAAGTGTAATTTGCTTGAAACCACCAACCACAGCTATAAGACTTCCACTGAGAAACCATTAGTAAGGCGCTTCGTCGTCCTCGCCAGGTTCTGGTGGTCAACCTTTTACACATGCATTTGAGTGTTGAGTGTAGAACCAATCCCAGGCTATTGAACTGGTTTCAATAGACGACCGAGACTGCAGTGGGGGTGGTGGTGCTGGTGGTGGGGAAAATGTTATGACGAGGGTACGCATCTCATGGTAGGGTGCAACATGTAAAAGGTTATAATTTGGAACATGTTGATAAAAAGTTGTCTGGAAAAACCTGGTGGGCCCCCTAACTATGCGTGATTAACACATTTATTAGTGAGAGATTTTACACCTACAAGTGGACACTGGAGGAGGTTATTTTCATCCCCTTTGAAATTGACATTATAGACCATAAAAACTTTTAGACCTGGAGTGTGTGGTTTCCCTGTACATTTTCAATTAGCAACCCTGGAGGACGGGTGTCAAAGTGTCATAAGGGTCATTTGTTTGAAAACCACTGACCATACCTATTAGAATCAAACGGATTTCAGTAGCTGTAGCTATGTGTTTACCCCTGAAATGTGTCAAAGTGTTAGAAGGGTCATTTGTTTGAAAACCGCTGACCACACCTATAAAAGTTCCACTGAGAAACCACATTAGTAAGGTTCTCTCTCAACCTCGCCAGGTTCTGGTAGGACAAGCTTTAAGGGTCGTTTATTTTTGTAACCTTGCAGTGGGAAGAATGTTATGGTGTGGGGCAGGGGGTAAACTTTGTTGCCTTTTTTTTTATCCTTACACCTGAAAGCAAGATTTGTTTATTATTATACAAGTACGGAGCGGTGTCCAGTGCTTGCCAGATATTTTTTTCAGCTTATACATGGAATGAACGATTATCATGCAAACAGGGTGTAAATTTTGAACACGTTAATAATGTCGAGTAAACCGGGAGGATGTAAAAGCTGACCATCCTTCATGGGTAAATCTTACACCTGTCTCTTTTTTTAATCCTGGAGCACACGCACATCAATGGCAGAGAACGAGTGAGATTGAAGGTGTATGGGGAGAAGGTAAAATCCAACGTTTGCCTTTTGATCACTTAGAGCACAAGTATATTTTTTACGCTTGTATGGCTGTGGTGCACCATGCATACAGGGTGAAAACTAACTATTAGTAAAAACAGTGTGTAAACTGCTAATTTGCACATGACGATATACAAAATGCAAGCTTCAACAGATATTTAAGTTACCACCCTCACTATGTGACAACAGCCTAGTGAGGAGTGGTCAATTTCAGTTCTAAACACCCTTTCGTACTTGTGAAAGAGATTGAGGATGCACAGCATATGGTGTGACGTCTCATAATGTGCATTACAACATTGTGAGTTAGCTCAATCCCTGCTACCTGCCAATTTTTTTGTGGTCAATTTCTTTTTATGGATGGACAAAAGGAGTGTTTGTCTCGTTCTTTATCAAAGGTGCTGTGATACTCTCTAGAATTTCAATTGGGAGGAACAAACTCGTCTAAAGGATGCTGTTCAGGGCAATACGGCCACAGTTGAAACAGCTTACCTTGTTCTACACCACCCCTTATGTCTGAAATGAAAACCTCCGTTTCTCTTTTGTGAGAAGTGGATAAGCTCAGAGGTAGTGAAGCAGGAGTCTTGCACCGTCAATGCTCACATTGGCAACTTGATGGTCAGTTTAAGTGGGGGGTGGGGGAAAAAGGGGTAGTACATACTGGGGGTGGGAGCTGCTCAACGCACTGCACACGGTGGCAACTTGACGGGTGGTCTAACCTAAACAAAACAGGGTTATATATACAGGCTCATTAGGCTGCTACTGGAGGAATGGGGGGAAAACAGGGTTTATAAGGAGTGGTGAGCGGCTCACCGATCGTCACACAAGCGCTTTTACTGCTACCGCTGTTGCTGCAACGGCACCTATCACAGCTTCACTACGCCACCACCACCATTTCCACATTCATCATGTGCAGCCCTCTTCTACAGAGGGTTCTCCCTCTGCACCTTGTTATAACGTAGTAGTGGGCGATTGCCGCGCCGAGGAAGCACCACTACCACCATTTTACTCGCCACTGACCCCGAATAAAACTCCAGAGGTGGAAACCTTAATGCACGAGTTGCACAGTGGATGGGACAGTGGGGAGAACCGCGAGTCTAGTTCTGACATACGCAAGTTTATTAATCCTGCAACGTCTACAGACTACTACTACAACGACCTTACAACCCCCACAAACTTCATCGAGCTAACTGAAGTTACGTCATCAGCACCAGTGCTAACGCTGTCAACACCACCACCACCTTCACCTGAAGACGTTGACACGTCGTACACTTACCCCGTCATGCCTCAACCTGAGGTCGTTCAGGAGGAGGAGGAGTTGGACAAGTGGGTGAAAAGAAGCCAGTGCCGGTGGTGGTGGTGGTGGCAGGTGTTAAATGCCCTTTGGACATTTCATTCCCGCTATTGACTGGTGAGAAAGTCAACTCGAGAAAGAAGAAAGCTACAGTGTCAGGCACAGGATCAGGGACTGGTTCTAAACCGGTGCAAAAAAAGAAAAGGCAGAGAACCTCTAAAGCAGCACCACCACCACCACCTCCACCGGTGGTGGTGGTGGCAGGGTCGCTACACCTTGGTTCTGTAGACAGAAATGAGTCTCAAATTAACTTCCAAGAACTGGCCTGTGGAAAAAGGGAGGGGGCAAAATATTACACCCCCTCCTAACCAAATTTTCTACCCTGAAGGTGACAAGAACACACGCCTAGTGGCGTACAAGGAGGCTACGGTGAAAGGGTTTGCAATTCGCTCCTACATAGATAGACCCTTTGAAAGGTGCATTAACCTTTCACCTTCCCAGGTTAAACGCCTCATCACCAAATGCTGAACTCTCCTGAAGCACTACGAAGATATTTTACGCCAAGCCTACTAGGGAGCGCCGGCCTTTTCTAACCTCGTAGAGAGTTTAGACATTTCCATTGATGTGCCTTCTTCACAGTTTCAGTTCTGGTGAACCTTTACAAGGGTGTAGGTAAAATCCACATTGGCACTCAGTCCTACATAAATGAAATGAACCTTTCTGGGCCTTCTGGCATACGGCACCCAATCTGCCCCTCACACTGTGGGCACACCATAAGTGCTGGAAACTCTTCAATCGTGTGTGGACCCACTTCTCGAACAAGACTATGAGAGTTTCTACCAGTGAACAAAGGTCAGTGGTCAACTTTGTTTTTTTTTTAAATCTGGTAAACAGCTCCTCTTGTGTCAAATCAAATGTATTTCATAGCATTGTCGTATATGTAGCAGTTCAACAACTGCTGCTCAAATGTTGTAGTGTATCATCTTAATGCATAGAAACTACAGTGTAGCGTGCATGATGAAAAAAAAGACGAAATTTACTTTTGCACCTGAAAATAGACACTTTTTGCACCTAAGAAAATAGAAAAAAGGAAACTTATGATGGCAAACTTTTTAAAACCTATAGCTGGTTTAGGAAAAAAGATACAAAAGCGTTTACAACGTCAGATCTACCACTTTGAAAAGTTGTTCAAAGGTTAAGGTTGTGTTCTATCATGTACTATCCTGTGTGTAAAAAGAAAAAAAGGGGAGATAAACAATCTTAAAAAAACTAGGCACAAGAAAAAAAAAACGAAAAAAAAAGTGATTGTGAGTTTTATATGCGCCCCCATTTACAGTCGAGCACAACAAACGGTAAACGTTCTGTAATTACTCCAGGCAATAATATATCTAGTGTGTTACGCGAATTTATAAAAAACTTTTTTTCTGGGAAGCAATTCCTGTAGACAACATTCAATATTTTAGAGGAGCTGAACCAGACACTGTTGACCACTGTTTAACTAGCGTTAATATGTTCAAGTCCTTTACTGTGTTTTTGTCATTTGCATTGACTTCTGTAAACATAACAACATTACATTACAGGTAAAAAATTGGTGTGTTGGCGTGCAAAAGTTTGCAACATACATACATACAGGAACTGAAAATTTACCCCAAAGTGGGTGTGTTCTGACATCGTAAAAGTAATCTAAAATGATGACAAAATGTGTAATGAAACCATATGTTTCATCTGTCTAGAACGCACCTTGGAACTTTCAGCTTTAAACTTGGTTGCGGTAAAAAGTCATTTTTCATTCCAGCTAAATTTCAAGGAGGGATACCTTTCAGGACTTTTAGCTTCAGTGAAAACAACACCGCCTACTTTCTGACTCAGACATTGATTAAAACCTGCTATTGCAAACATAGCTAAAATCAGTGGCACATGTTATTTTAATACCTGGAATAAAGTCGATGCATTGGACGAGCAAAATCACTAACCGCAAACAGCTCTTTCTGTCGCATATGTATAAAACCTGCTAATGGTAAAAGCACATTCGTATGTCGAGGTTGTCTGTAAAATAAAAATGAAATACAAGTAAATAAAGCCCTGCATTGTGTTGTGTTGAGTTAATTACCATTTCATTTTCTTGTCGTAACGGTTAAATTGCATCAATGTCATGTCTCCCCTAAAATTCCATAGATATTACACAAATGTCAACAACCAATCAAAACTTAAGAAAATTATATCATGTATGAAGCAATCAGCACTTAAAAAGGCTCCACTAAACCCAGCTATAAGTAGTTCCAATAACAGCCACTAGGTGTCAGGCATATAGTCGTCAGTAAAGTTTTTAACCCCAAGGGGACTCCACTAAATGCAGCTATGAGCAGTTCTAATAATATCCACTAGGTGTCAGGGCGCCACTATTTTTTTTTTTCAACCATAAGAGGGTTCCACTAGGTTTAGCTAAAACAAATTTCAATAATATCCGCTAGGTGTCAGGTCAAAATGACGTTTGTCAAGGTCAAGGTCACATCGTTGTTCTGTGACAACAACACATTTGTTTATGTTTTGTTGTTGTCATAGCAACCGTCTCTCGAGCCTTCAATTGCAAAATTTCAAATTTCCCGCCTTTGAAACTCTCAGCCAATCAGAGCTCAAGAAACTAGGTCATGACATCCTTTCCTGTCTCTCAACCAATCAAAGCTCAAGATTTCAAATTTCCCGCCTTCAAAACTAGGTCACTTCCAGTTCGTAAGTAGGTCAAACAGATTTCAGTAGCTATGCGCTGAGTTTACTCCTATATACTACTCCTGACTGAGCAGTACATGGCCGAGCAGTACATGGCCCAGTAGAACATGGCTGAGCAGTACATGGCTGAGCAGTACATGACTGAGCAGTATATGGCCAAGGAGTACATGGCCGAGCAGTTCATGGCTGAGCAGTACATGGCTGAGCAGTGCATGGCTGAGTTGTACTTGGCTGAGCAGCTCCTGGTTGTCAATACATGGCTGAGCAATACACAGCTGACCTGTACATGACACTGATTGACTGAGAACAGCTGCTGTTCCTGGCTGAGCAGGGGAAGCGATATTCGCACCTCTGCAAGGTGCGTATAACTGTCCTTATTTTCACCTCGGCGAGGTGCGTATAATCGCCCTTATATGCACCTCGCCGAGGTGAGAATAGCAGCACTATTCTCACCTCGACGTGGTGAAAAAAAGTTCCTTATTTTCACCTCGAGGAGGTAGAGGTACAGCAGCCTGAGCAGGCCATACCAGGGGGGCTTCCCGGCCCCAAAATTGCCAAAATTTTTACACCCCTCCTTTTGTTAGGGAGTGGTCATTTTTTAACAACAGGGGGGTTGGTGGGTTTGGGGGGGACAAAAAAATTTCAGACCCCTCTTAGGGAGTGGTCATTATTTATCAACAGGGGGGTGGTGGGTTTTCACGCGGATTTTTCACACACCCCCTCGACGGCAGTCAAAATCATTTGCGTCCCCCCCACGCCAGAGGCCAGGAGAATTTTCGCGCCCCTCTTTGATCTATAGTAGTGCGCAGGCTTTTTTGCTAAAAAGAGGGTGAATTTTTTTTAGCCCCCCTCAAGAGGGGTCTGAAAATTTTATGCCCCCCTCGAACCCACCACCCCCCTGTTGATAAATAATGACCACTCCCTTAGGAGGGGACAAAAAAAATGTCGCCCCTTTTGAGCGAAAAAGCCCGCACGCCACTAAAGAATAAAAGGGGAGCACGGAAAAAATTCAGACCCCTCCGAGGGGGGGGACGGAAAGTTTTTTGCCAACCCCCCCTGTTGTTAAAAATTGATCATTCCCTTACCAAAAAGAACTTTTTTAAGAAGGGTCTCAAATTTTGTTATCCCCCAAAGCCACCCTGCTCTAGTAGGGACAAGTCATTTACTGCCAGTTTGGGGGGGGGGGGGTTGGTGAAATTCCGCACATGTGTGGCGAAATTTTTTCCGTCCCCCCTCCGAGGGGTCTAAAATTTTTCGCTCAAAAGGGGCCCCCCCCTTAGAGGAGTCTGAAATTTTTTTGTCCCCCCCAACCCAACCCCCCTGTTGTTAAAAAAATGACCACTCCCTTAGGGGGATATGGGGAGACAAATAAATATTGCCCCTTATTTGCTAAAAAGGGGTGAACTTTTAAACCCCCCTGCAAGAGCGCCATCCTCCCCTTTTATTAAAAATGACCATTCCCCAAAAACATTTTTAACCCCCCACCCCCATGGTCATTTGAAATTTCTTAGCCCCCCCCCCCCTTGCAGATCACACCTCCTCGATGTGTGAATAAATTTGCAAACCACACCTCCAGGAGGTGTGAATAAGAGCATACCTCCTCAAGGTGAGAATAAGGATTCTTATTTTCACCTCGATGTGGTAGATCTACACCTCCTCGAGGTGAGAATAAGGATTCTTATTTTCACATCGATGTGGTAGATCTACAACTCCTCGAGGTGAGAATAAGGATTCTTATTTTCACCTCGATGTGGTACACCTCCTCGAGGTGAGAATAAGGCCACTGCTCGCACCTCGAGGAGGTGAGCGCTTATTCGCACCTCGAGGATGTGTGTATATCATCGGCCGCTGAGCAGTGCATAGCTGCTCAAGCTGTCTATGGCTGAGCAATGATTGGCAGAGCAATGTAGTACCGAGCCAACTTCAAGGCCCAATTTCAGTGAGTCTGGGGTAGGGGTGGGGGACATGCGTCTCCTGGATCCACTACATTGCTAGTCAATCATGTACAATTATCTACTCGCTGTTACCACTATGGTCGGGACTATTAGCATTACCATTATGGCCATAGTGGTTTGTCTGGCTAAAGACGTACACACATACCGGGCACACATAGTATGTTTAACCCCCATGATATAAAATGTATTTGGACCTACATGTCTGTGACATTGGACGACTCAAGGATAATTCACTATCTTTAGAAAGAGGAGGTTCACTCCTGTCTTCGATCACTAATACCCATGTGCTCAGTACGCAGATTCAATCATTGCAACACCTTATCTTGGTCTGCTGCAGGCTGGGTTAGTAGAAGGGCTGGGCATTAAATTTCAGCTGATGAACAATGTGCTAGGAATGTTGAAGCCTGTACATATGGAGGATTCTCTCTATCTCTGTCTCTCTGTCTGTCTCTGTGTCTGTCTCTGTCTCTGTCTGTCTCTGTCTCTGTCTCTCTCTCCCTCTCTCTCTCTGTCTCTCTCTCCCTCTCTCTCTCTCTCTCTCTCTCTCTCTCTCTCTCTCTCTCTCTCTCTCTCTCTCTCTCTCTCTCTATATATATATATATATATATATATATATATATATATATATATATATATATATATATATCAGTTAGTATGACCTGGCTGCTGCCTCCCTCTGTGTAAACACCCTGACGGGCCTGGTGGTACCCCCAGGGTGGCACTCAGTGTGCACCGACAGACACTGACAGATGTGGGTGGTGGAGGCTACCAGGTTATCAGCTATATACAGCAGCCACAGATACTGCAATCGGTCATACATGGAAAAATGCACTGATGAATTATGTCATGCGTTTGTTCCAATGACTTACGGGAATGATGTTTTTCTTTACAAAAGGAGGTGTTTCAAATCATCAACACACTTTTTTTCTCTGAAACATGCCCCCCGCATGGTCAACGTTTGACCCCTCCTAAGGGGAGGGGGTAAAAACATTTGACTGCCGACGAGGGGAGGGGTGCGTAAAAAAAATTCACCCATAACCCACCAGCCCCCTCTTGATAAATAATGCCCACTTCCTTATGTACAATGTATGTCCAATGGATGTTGCCGTATTTCGGTAAAATTCCGTCCCTCCTCTATCCTTTAGAAGTGGTCACATATCTTATTAGAATGTATAGTACATGTGAGGATCGCTTCTGACACAAGCGGTACCTAGCTCTCATTTATCGTTAATGACGGTGTACTGAATTTGTTAAGGGTCATGAATTTCAATGGGGATGTTGAACACGATATTTATGTAGATGTGGCGTGCCTGAAGGAAGGTGTGCGGTTATCTTTGTATTCAATACTGGACTGGTATGTGTCTGAAGCCTCAAAGAGTTGGGAAAGGAAGGTGTGCGGTTATCTTTGTATTCAATACTGGACTGGTATGTGTCTGAAGCCTCAAAGAGTTGGGAAAGGAAGGTGTGCGGTTATCTTTGTATTCAATACTGGACTGGTATGTGTCTGAAGCCTCAAAGTGTTGGGAAAGGAAGGTGTGCGGTTATCTTTGTATTCAATACTGGACTGGTATGTGTCTGAAGCCTCAAAGTGTTGGGAAAGGAAGGTGTGCGGTTATCTTTGTATTCAATACTGGACTGGTATGTGTCTGAAGCCTCAAAGAGTTGGGAAAGGAAGGTGTGCGGTTATCTTTGTATTCAATACTGGACTGGTATGTGTCTGAAGCCTCAAAGTGTTGGGAAAGGAAGGTGTGCGGTTATCTTTGTATTCAATACTGGACTGGTATGTGTCTGAAGCCTCAAAGTGTTGGGAAAGGAAGGTGTGCGGTTATCTTTGTATTCAATACTGGACTGGTATGTGTCTGAAGCCTCAAAGTGTTGGGAAAGGAAGGTGTGCGGTTATCTTTGTATTCAATACTGGACTGGTATGTGTCTGAAGCCTCAAAGTGTTGGGAAAGGAAGGTGTGCGGTTATCTTTGTATTCAATACTGGACTGGTATGTGTCTGAAGCCTCAAAGTGTTGGGAAAGGAAGGTGTGCGGTTATCTTTGTATTCAATACTGGACTGGTATGTGTCTGAAGCCTCAAAGAGTTGGGAAAGGAAGGTGTGCGGTTATCTTTGTATTCAATACTGGACTGGTATGTGTCTGAAGCCTCAAAGTGTTGGGAAAGGAAGGTGTGCAGTTATCTTTGTATTCAATACTGGACTGGTATGTGTCTGAAGCCTCAAAGAGTTGGGAAAGGAAGGTGTGCAGTTATCAGAGATGCCACTCACTGGCCAACAAAAACCAGGAAAACTGGACTTTTGGACACATTTTCTCAGGAGATTAACATAATTTAATACAGGTATCTTGGAATGAAAACCAGGAATTCCCGATAAACCAGGAAAGTGGCATCACTGGGTTATCTTCGTATTCAATACTGGACCGTTATGTGTCTGAATCCCCAAAGTGTCGGAACGGATCAAGCTTAGGCCTGGGGTCTAACGTTTGCAAGTCCAATGAGACATGTGGCGTCCTGCCAATTCTGATGACTGCATGTGTTTCATTACTGGCTCAGGCTGACAATTACACATATATTTATATAGCTGCTGATAGTTATCAGAGGGGCAGAGGGTATAACCAGGGAATGTATCGGAATCCTGTAGCAAGTGGTCAATGACATCCCCAAAATCCGTGGCCTGCAATCAGAGTAGACTTTGTGTGCATGGCGGGGTTGGAGCAGGGAGACAGCTGGAGGTATAGGGGGAATCTGGGTCAGCTGTCATATTAGCATCATCTCCATGACCGATTGCCGCAGGGGGCCAAGCACACAAGCTTACCGCGCCATATAGGGTTGACCCGGGATTCATTATCAACCAATGGGATGACTCCCTCCATTCACTGCAGAATTTTTTGGGTACATTATGTAACACCTGGTACCCATCATGCTGGTTGTTATCAGTAGTTATCTCTCCCTCTGCCGGATCAAGCAATGGCGGACACACTAGGCCTCAGTACTGAGCCCAATAGCACGTCTTGTGGGGGGGGGGGGGGTCGCCATAGTATTAGTATAAGGCTATAAGCACAGTTTTGATGTGTAGATGGGGGTAGGGGTTGTGATCATGGAGACTGAGATTTGATATAATTCCCTCCCCTTTCCCTAACCGTCTGTGCCTATATATCTGCGTTGTGTGGACTCAGCCCCTATGTCTAGAAGACGTCACAATGCCTATCAAAATCAAAACCATGGACCTGTATAGTGCACATATATTGTACAGGTCTATGTCAAAACTAACGTGTACATGCACCATTGTACTATCTAAGCTTAGTCGGAAGCAATTATATATTAACTATTCTACAATTTCTATATCATCATTTTCCTCGTAGGTTTCCCTCCCGGGTTTCCCTATGCATTCAACATAGCCATGTGCTAAGTTGAAGAACCAGAGGCTCGTCCAAAACGTTTATGTATGCTCTCTGACATCAGCTATATGGTTCCTAGCAATATTTTGAAAAAAAAATGTGCAACTTTTGATCAATCTTTAGACTGTCTTTCATCTCCACTGAGATGAAAGAATACCAAGGCCCTGCTCCGGAGGATACACTGTCCTCGGGCGGGAAAGGGGAGGGGTGTACAACGCCCCTTTCTCTCCCAGTCTATAGTATAACTTATGGTGGAAACGTCGTGAATCAACCCCAGATCTACAGGTGCATTACTGCCCTACGATGACATGTTATTCAAACATTCGTTTAGTGCGTGAAATACAACAATAATACCCCTATTCACACCACATCCATCAACAATGGGCAGGGCATCCCTATTGGAAGTAAGATGTAGGGGTGGGTAGATGGTCTAACTGGGTACAATGTAGTTCAGAGATCTGCAGCTTCCATGAAGTCATTCTCCACCTTGTAGACTCTGTGTAAATCCAAATACTGACCTACCGTAGCGGTACTAACAGCTCCAGCAATAGCACTGTTTGCTGTTGAGATGTATGTCTGTGTATAAAGTCAGGGTAAGGCGCTGTAGATGTGCAGGTTTACCTACCTGTGTGTTGGACTGTGTAGCTGTGGACGTCTGGTGTTGGTTGGACCCCAGCAGACACTGGGGGATTCCGAGAGGGACGCCACAGGGACGCAGGGATGTGTGCCGTGTTTCTAACTATACCAGCCAACCACAGGGCCCCATTCCAACGGCTATAGTACAACCACCATTTTCTGGCCAAATGTTAGGGATCATCGAACATATTTTTACGTAGGCCCAAAAAGAATTCCATGTGCTTCCAGTGACGTGGCCCGAAGATCTAGGGTTGGTAGGTTGTTTTTTCTTCTATTTTTTTTTAAATCCTGTATAGAAATGTATGGATAGATGCATCTAAATCTTAGATTGTACAGTGGGAATATGAAAACATAAGAGAAATGTAGAAAATATGCAAGGGAATGCGTAATTAAGCTATTAACTCTACTGACAAAGATCATGTTCATGGAAATTGATGAAAAGATATATGAAAAATACAAAAATTCTCAAAATTAAAAAGAATAAAAAAAGTTTTTTGCTAGGGTCGGTCGGGGGACTGGAAACAAACCTTTTTGGCTTTCTGATATTATCACACCTGCCCTGATGCTATTCATGGCATTTTTCTAATGCAAGCCTTCACGTTAAACTCCGGGGTTAAACTACTTCATAGGTCTAAAGTAAGCGCTCACTTCCTCGACCCTTTAATTTCTCAGATCCCTCATTACCTCAGACAGAAGATTTGCATTTTCCTCTATGTTTTCTATTATCCTCTATTATATTTGGACTTAAGTCCTCGAATACATGTATTTTGCTTCCTCAGACAATTTTCCTTGCATTTTCCAAATTCGAGGAAGCAAGGGCTGACTGTACATAACATTTATACTATCACGGGTTTCTGAGAAGGTCTTAAGAGGGGGTCTGTGCATGGGTCTCATGAATCATTTACAGCCCTCTTAACAAAATCGACGATGGAATCTGAGAAATAACACAATTTTGATACTATAAACCGTCCAGAAGTGAGTCGTGCCTTGCGTGTTACTTTCCTTAATAAAATACAGCCATCTTTCTATAGTCATATGATAATGGAAAGAAAAAAAAACATGACTTAAAATATCGACGAGAGTCAACCATGGCGTGTGTTGATCGAAGAATTATGAAGTATTATTATTATATGCTAAGACAGTGATACGTGAAACCCTAAGAATTACATAACAATAAAGGCAGATGGTGATATTGTTCTGCCCACCAATATCTGAGCCCATATTGCTGGGCCCATCAATACAAGCATTGTCGTCTGCACCAATCAGGGCAGAGCACTTTCTTTCATAACTAAGTGAAATCTACGTATTACCAATCATAGTGTTGAGTACCCAATCAAGAGCAGATAACATCCAATCTATCTACCAGACACCATGTCTAGCTACCAAGACACAATGTCTAGCCTTTACAGGAGCGTGGGAAGCAGTTTCAGAGTGGGTGGGACCAGGGGGGTTTTCTGCAATTTTTTACCTCCCTTTGCTTGACCTTTTAGTTTTGACCTTTTGAGGAGTTGGCCAAAAGTGGGGGGGGGGGGACATGTCCCCCCTGTCCCCCCTGCTTTCCACGCCCATGCTTTAAGTAATAGCATATAATAATAAGTACTCTCTACTATTCCTGGAATTGTCTCGAGGAATCTTACCTGTATTGTATCATTGCCGCCAATCCTGTGTACATATTACTGCAAATCAAAATATTAGAAGGGTCATAAGAGAATGCGCATAAACAAACTGTTTAGTTTTGAGCGCGGTGAATTACCCCTACATAAAGACGAATTTAACAGTAGGTGGTGGGTAGTCAATTAACATGAGAGTGGGACATATGTGAAACTGAGTATCTAGAATGGGTGTGGACCACTAAATTTGACATGGTGACATGGCAATTTCTTAAAATCGACATGTGACATGAGAGGTTCTTAGAGGTGACATGGGACATGGGGATTTAAGTGACATGTGACATAACCATTTCTTAAAATCGACATGTGACATGGGAGGTTCTTAGAGGTGACATGGGACATGGGGATTTAAGTGACATGTGACACAACCATTTCTTAAAATTGACATGTGACATGGGGGACCCCCCATCCAGACCCCCTCTAGAATAGGACCTTTTATCTCATTTTTATTCACTTTTAGAGGACATTGCGCCCCGGTTTCTGGCGTTCCGCTGTGCTGACTCACTGGGACCTGTTTTTGGGCATTGGGTGGTGAGAACACGAGGTCAGTCCCGCTTCCAGTGAGGCTTCCTGTTTACTTCTATATGTAAGGTCAGAGGGTGAACCTGTGTTTGCTGGTTCCCCCAATTTTCTACCTGTGCATTGGCACCCCAGGTGGACAAAGGAGACTTGGGACAAGAGCTGGTTACTGAGGTACCCCTCTTTGATCCTAGGCCCTTCACGGGTGGCAAAGGAGAGTTGGGACTAGAGCCTTCACTCCCTCTTACTACTACTATGCCTAGGATTGCCTCTGCTTGGCGACAGTCTCTCACACTCTTCAATCCTTGGTGAAACCGTGGGTGAGAATGGAAGGGGACATGACGTCACCCCCGGCACCAGGCACCGCGTCCTGTAGGCGTCCCACGCACGGTTTGACCGGCCTGTGCTGGGAGAGTGACAGTAGAGTAATCTAACAGTACAGGGAGAGAAACTAAATCCTAAGCTGGAGACTTGCTGCAACTCCCATACTCAGGACAAGTTTGTGTCAGTCTTATTTCCCATCCTATAGATGGCGCAACGCAACATACAGTATTTCCGGTATTTCTATGTAGACACCAGATGGCAGTGCAAGCTGACAAAGTATTACAACAACAAGGGCGGAGTCATTTATTACCAGTGGGGGGGGGGGCATTTGGGAAAGAACCCCTTTTGGTGGGGCAAAATCCCAAAGAGGATGGGATACTGCCTGTTGGCAAACCCAAACCGCAGCTTCAGGATTTGCTCATGAGCATCATTGGCACGTATGCAGAAACGTGTAATCAATGCGGGTACCCTTGTTTTTGTATATGGTACTAGCTAGTACCCGGTAACAGTAGACCTACATTTTAAAGGGGGCTTTGAAAATCGCCATGCTAGCCTTCCTTCAGTAGTAGGCAAAAGTCCCTCCCCTCCCACTTGCGCAGGTCGGTCACGATAAAAACGACTGTAACCTAATTTTGGGTCGGGGGGGGGGCTCATTTTGCAAAATCAGTTCTTAGTGAGGGGCGGTAAAAGAATCTGAATGCTGCTAGGTAGTTTTCCCATGTCCATGAAAATCCACCACCTCCCCTCTTGTACATATAATGACCACTCGGTTATACACAACACAACAGCCATGTGCTTTTGTGTGGACAAAGGAGAGTGGGGTCTAAAAACTTTTTTTCCAACAGCACAAACATACAACTTGTGGCCTAGTGTTGTCATATTTTGGTCTAAAATGACCAAAACATACTTTATTTGGTAAAAATATATTGGATTTCTGGGTGGACAAAGGAGAGTTGGGACTAAATTAGTTCCCCATGCACACACCAGGGGCACCCTTCACACGCTCTTACCACGCGCTGTTTCCGGTTCCCTTTTGTGCTGGAAGAGGAAAGGGGCATCTGGGTCGCTTCTTGGGATTTTAACCTGGCCAGAAGTAGAATGACGTCACACTGGAGACAAACATTCATGCCGCCTCAGTTCCTCAGGGAAGTGGTGGGACCATGCTGTCACACACTTCTGACTGTTTTCCGATGAGATTTCATCTGAATAATAATCTTCCATTTAAGTTTCCATTTGTTTCAGATGATCTCATCTGAATGTAATTCAAATTCAGATGAGTTCTGGCATATATCCTTGATCGGGGGCTCTGCCCCCGAACCCCCGTTTGGCCAGGCACCCCAGGAACCGCCGCGGCGTCAACATTCGTCTCCACGTAGGGCCAGGCTAAGGGTGAACTAATTTAGTCCCAACTCTCCTTTGTCCACCCAGAAATGAATATATTTTTACAAAATAAAGTTTGGATTGGTTATTTTAGACTAGAATATCATAACATTGGGCCACGAGTTGGACGTTTCTGCTATTTGAAAAATAAGCTTTTAGTCCCCACTCTCCTTTGTCCACAGAAAAGCACATGGCTGTTGTGTTGTGAGTAACGGACTGGTCATTATATGTAAAAGAGGGGAGGTGGTGGGTTTTCACGGACGTTTCAAAACTACCTAACAGCATTCAGATTCTTTTACCGCCGCTCACTAAGAACTGATTTTGCAAAATGAGCCCCCCCCCCGACCCAAAATTAGGTTATGGGTTATTTTTTCGGATCCGCTATTAGGGGGTGCATTTTCGACCATTTTGGGCTAAAAGGGGCAGGTATTTTGGCCAAAAAAGTGAGCAAATTTTCAAATGTTTTCAGTAAAAATTGGGTATATTTTTAGCTATTTTTATCAATTTATCCCCATCTAAATAAGGGGTAACACGCAGAAAGGGGTACAGTTTTTGTAAAGCAAGGGTTTATCCCACCAAAAGGGGTAAATTTTCTTACAACTTTTGCGGGTGCCCCGCCATAAGGGGGGTGTTTTCATGAAATTTTGCCCGGCTAAAAGGGGTACCAAGTACAAGGTGATGTATGCACATGGTATCCATAAATTTGAGAGTGGCCCCCCCGGGCCTGGCCCCCAGTGTTTCTGCATGCATGCCAATGATGTTCATGTTAGCAAATCCTGAAGCTGTGGTTTTGGTTTGCCAACAGGCAGTACCGGTATCGCATCCTCTTTGGGATTTTGCCCCACTGAAAGGGGTTCTTCCAAATGCCCCCCCACCTGGTAATAAATGACTCAGCCCTTATTGTTGTAATATGTTTGTCAGCTTGCACTGACATCTGGTGTCTACATAGAAATACTGTATGTTGCGCCATCTATAGGATGGGAAATTAGACTGACACAAGCCTGTCCCGAGTGTGGGAGTTGCAGCAAGTCTCCAGCTAAGGATTTAGTTTCTCTCCCTGTACTATTATATTCTACTGTCACTCTCCCAGCACAGGCCGGTCAAACTGTGGCTCTTACTCACTAAAATGGGAACCGGAAACAGCGCGTGGTCCCACGCAGCGTCTCAACTATATATTCCATGACTTTCCTCCTGCAGTCTGGGAACCAGGAGTGGTCACTGATGTTGCCAATTCCACACATGATTAATTAGGATCTAGATAGGGAGGATATTCCGGGGGATATCTTAGTAGTATAGTATGTATCGGAAAGGGACTATAGCTAACTACAGGATATTACTCACTGTGGATGCAGCCAATCAGAGGCCTCCATTTGGTCACATGACCTGGACCCCCCATGGTGCATACACATATATGGTCATGTGACCTTGACCTTGACCTAATTAGGGGTGTACATGCCCATATATGGTCATGTAACCTTGAGCTTGACCTAATTAGGGGATCACGTGACCCCTCATTTGCGTAATAGGACACGCCCCCTTGACCGAATTAGGGGAACAGGACTATAGCTAACTACAGGATGCAGCAAATCAGAGCCCTACATTTGGTCATGTGACCTGAACCCCCGTGGTGCATGCCCATATATGGTCATGTGATCTTGAGCTTGACGTAATTAGTGGTGTGCATGCCCATATATATGGTCATGTGCTCCATTTGGCCACGTGACCTAAACCCCGTGCATGGTGAGCTCCTTATTTGGAAAATAGACCACACCCCCTTAGCCAATTAGAGGCCTTCATTTGTGACCTGATTATGTAAATGGGGGTTGGTTTTTTTGGGGGGGTAAAAAAAAAATGGGGGGCCCTTGGGGTTGGGGGGGCCCTTGGGGTGGGGGGCCCCTTTAAAATAGGGAAAAAAAATAGTTTATTTTTTTTTAAGGCAAGCTAAAAGCTTGCCCAAAAAAGATAAAAAAAGATACCACCGTCTTTTGATGAGAGGCCAGGTTTTCTGATTGTAAAATTGATATAATCCTATCAATCTGTCTGTGAAGACATTGGTTTCTCTCCAGAAAACATAGTCCGTAGAGCGCTCGGTGTTTCCATGATGAAGGTGGCAAAGGAAGTGTGAGGGAACTTTATTATCCCTTATGTACCCGTCCGAGATAAACCTCTTAACTGTGGTTTTAAATTGATCAAAGACTTAAAAGAGATTTAATCCCTTTTTTTTTTTTTTTTTTTACAGTGATCTTTGCTCGGTAGGGTATCTGTCTGTTTTGATTTTCACCTGCCGTTTGATGTAGGCATGGATTCCTTAGTTCATTAAGTGTGGTTGGTTACAGAGGGAAAAGATAAAAGACTTAAAGGATTTGATCCCATAGTCACCCACCGTGTACAGCATGAGGATTTAAAAGAAAAGATCTGAGTTTAATTTTTCCCAATCACAACATAGAAGGTAACCCACACCCCAGGTTGGTGACAAGAGGAGGAGCAGAAAGGGGGATTAACTTATTAACTGATTTGTTAGACTTAATCTGCTTACCACACATGCACGTTTGTAGTTACAAAGGCAGACATGTACAAAGGCAGGTATGTACAAAGGTAGACATGCACCCTAACATATTTTTTCCTGGAAGTGAAAACTATAGTTATTTTCCACTTTATACCATTTCCTCAAATTGGGTGTGTGCCTTATACGCGAGGTACTACGGTAGGTAGGTAGGGAGGTGGGTACTTTTCTCTTACAAGATTATATTTTCCCTTTGTTGTTAAGCACCCCCTGTAGTTTTTTGTATACAGTCTTTGAACACCTTAATCTCCTAACGTTCCATAATCCTCTTATTCATGTAAGTCGCATTAAGGTTATTATCACAGTTGTTACACCTGTTATCCCACTTTGATACACTTATTCCAAAAAAACCTTTTTTCCCTTTTTCATGTTGATTGATCCAGGGGTGGAAGGATTCAGGTGAAAACGGGATTAGGTCTTTCTCTCAACTATATAAAGAGCCCTGATTTTTCTTGAAAGGGCAGATTACGTCCGCTGTCTCCTTTGACAACATCAGCAGCAGCAGGGGCAGCAGAAGCAGGAGCATGAGCAGAGGTAGGAGCATGTGCAGAGGTAGGAGCAAGTGTAGCGGCAGCACCAGCATGTGCATGTGCAGCAGCAGCAGCAGCAGTAAGTACAACAGCAGCGACAGTAGTAGCTAGTAGTAAGAGCAGCAGCAGCAGCAGTAAGTACAACAGCAGCGACAGTAGTAGCTAGTAGTAAGAGCAGCAGCAGCAGCAGTAGCAGCAGCAGCAGTAACAATAACAGCAGTAGAAGTAGCGTAGCAGCAGCAGTAGCAGCAACAGGTGTAGTAGCAACTGCAACACCAGTAGTAGAATAGTAGTTGCAGGTAAAACAGCATAGTAGGTGTAGGAAGTAGCAGTAGTAGTAGTAGTAGCAGCAGTAGCAGCAGCAATAGCAGCAGCAGAAGTAGTTAGTAGTAGTAGTAGTAGTAGTAGTAGTAGCAGCGACAGCAGCAGTAGTAGCAGAATCAGCAGCAGTAGTAGTAGTAGTAGCAGCAGCAGCGACAGCAGCAGTAGTAGTAGAAATAGACTGCAGTAGATGATCCTAGTAGTAGTAGTAGCAGTAGTATTACTAGTAGGCGTAACAGAGAAAATACCAGTATTGCCCCCTGTAGGGTACTTATAGAACTACTAGCACCCGAGTGACACAGGTTTGGTAATCACAGAGCAGGAGTAAGTTGTGGGCGAATGGTCTGAGGTAGGTTGGTTGTGCACTCTTTTGTATCTCACAGTAGGAACTCCAGCAGGTAGGTAGCAAGTTGCAGTCATTTACCTTCCTGTTGTAAGGGGTTGTGGCCTTACGGACCTGGGGGTTCGGGTCTTACGATTCGGAAAGAAAGAGTAAGACAGTGTTTCAAGTGTATGCCAACGGTTAGATTTATTACTTAATGCACACTCACGGCTGCCAGATAGTATAGAAGGGGCAGCTAATAATGATTAATGGTGATCTACATTCTGCGGAGGCCAGAAGGGCCTCTGACGTAGCGGCTGAGCCCTGGGCTTTATATAAGGACCCAGGTGTTCGTCGTCAGATGTCCCCACAGACCCGGATCGGTGCTGCCACCTATCCGGAACCTGAGGAACGTCCGACGACTCGACTCACCCGCCACGCCAGACGGTACCCAACTCTATGGTTAAACAATACGTACCTCTACACCACTCCCCCAGACATTTAGGAGGGTGTTATAGTTATAGTAATATTACTAGGATAACATTTCTATATGTCTAAACCATTAGTAATAGAGGTACAACCATAGATATAACATTAACACCAAGTTAAATATGATTCGAATGTCATATACATATTCTGATAGTGTATATAGTTACATAATAATAAATTGGATGTTGTAATATGATACGAATTACTTGAATGAATAACAGTTGTATGTATCGAAACTGTTAATTAGCTTATTATACTTTTAGGATAACATATCATGTTTACGGTATAAGAAATAGGACAAGTATCATCATTCGTATACATGTGATAGTAACAGTTATGTGTAACGGAACTGTTAATATTAAATAAATCACATAATAACATCCGTATGTGTTTGTAGTTATTAATAACACATTTGATTATATAGTCTTGAAAAAGACTTTAAAAGTAACTACACTATCTAATGACATATAATCATATGAATCCGTTAAGGATTCCGTGAGTAGTACGAGTAGAACCATTTGTATTATACACTTGAAAAGAAAAAAATCACGGTGTAGTAATGAATATAATAATATATATGATATCACCGTGTACCAAATAACCTCTATAACACCAGATTAATATATTTATGATACAATATGTCTCGCAGGACAATAATATTTACGTTCTGGTGTAGTTTACCGGATCTTATATTATTAATATGAACAGCAATTTGAGATCCGTACCAATAGATATGTATATACCCGTATCACGATATATAGTAAGTTATGACCATAGTGTGGATATGCACATACAAATAACATTATAGAAAAATAGACATATGACATTATGTACAATATAAAAAAATGGTAGATGCTGCTAGAGTCTTCTGCTGTAGTTTTCTGGATACTAGAAGGTAAGTGTGGTCAGCTAACCACGGGATGGACGTGCTAAAGTCTATGATTCCTGGTTATTAGAGTGAACACGGTAGATGAATTTGGGGCAGCTACCCACAATCCTCTGGAAGTGCTATAGTTCATAAGTATATCCGAATCCCACTCGTCGAGATCGACTCCGAATACCCTCATGAACTTGGTGTTCAAGTTGGTATTCCGGGTAATTTCCTCTTTGACACGTTTCTCCAAGACGTGTACGTCCATAGCTGCCTTTTCTTGGGCAGCTGCGGCAGCCTCCTCCTGGGACTTTACATCGTCCCGAATGAGGGTCTCGAGGCGCTGCTTTTCAGCATCCGCAACCTCCTTCATGCACAACAGGGTATCATTAAGAAGACCCTGATGGAATTCTGTTGCCTTCTCACGGACACATTTCTCCCAGTGGGTGTAGATGGCCTTCTGGACATCTGCTTCCCCCTGGCGAGACTTCTCGAACCAAACTTCCACATTACCGGTTTTAATGGTAATGGCGTCTTTTGGTTTCACTGGTGCAGCGACAGCCTTGGGGGGAGTCGATGCGGCCTGAGGACCACTTCCGGGTGTTGGACTTCCGGACACGCCTGCTGTTGGCATACAGTAGGTTGGAGGCTGGTTCTGCTTCAGCCCCATCTGCAGATAAAGATTTAACTGCTCCGGGGTGAAGTTAACTGGAACGGCGGCTGGAGCGGATGCAGATCCGGCGGCAGCAAGTGCTGAGGGACTTGGAAACAGATGGGCTGTGTGTGACTCAGTACTGGTACCGTTCAGACTGGACTGGAGGACCGGTTCTGGCGGGATACGGTTGAAGCTGGTTGGGAGGAGTGTAGGGGTTCATTCCCCCGTTGGGTGTGCAGAGCCTTCAGAGGGACTGTTCACTTGGTTGTGTCACTCCCCCTATGTATACCATACCGATCCAGGGTAGTTGGAAGGTGGAAATGTCAGTGGGGCCGTGTTGGTGACAGGGTATGTCAGGCCAGGGGATGTAGCTCAGCGGTAGAGCGCTCGACTTGCAAGCGAGAGACACCCGGATTCGAACCCGGGTCTCACGTTTGGTGTCCTTTTTACAGTTTCAGTCAAACTCCTTGGCCAAGGCCCTTCCTCTTCAATTTTAGTTTAGATTTACTGACTTTTGAACTTTTGTCTATATACTGACATGTAGGGTAAACCCCCTCTATGTAACTGACTATAAGTCTATTAGTTAATTCCCTTTTCTAGCCCAGTACTTGTTACTGAACACCCAGGGGTTGTGATGATAGTGGTCCATGGGTGGTGACAGGGGAGTCTCACTACTATATACACAAACCTTGGGTTTCCCACCCTTGAACATACAGTAAAGTGTACCACATATTGAATAGTATAGTTAGTATTAAGATAGTGTTTACAGATCTCTCTATTATTCACTGAGTTATGAGGAAATTAGCTAAGGGAGGTATGGGTAGTGTAATGGTTTGAATATAAGACCAGACAAGGGATCTTGGGTTAGTGCCACTGGCACATATTTATTTCGGTGTATGGTTTACATCTATCTCGATATGTATCGCTTAATGGTATCTTAAGCTCGGTAAAAGGTGGTCCGACTGTGTCGATAGTCAGAGCCAGGCCCCAGGTAGGAGCTGGGACGAGGCGAACAGTGCTGCCACCACCCCGTAGAGAGAGGGATCGTGAGGACCTCTAGTGACTACCGGTGATGGGGCGCACCGCTCAAAACGCCCTCTCGAGGAAGACGCTCACACTATATCACGATCTACGAGCCCCTACACTACCCCCACCAGAATAAGGAAAGGGGTGTGTAAAAAAAAATGTATTTAACAGTGTAACAATTTCATTATTCTAAAATAAAGGAGCTCGAAGTGATGAACGAGAGTTCGAAGTAGAATGTGATGTTATTTGTGTGATGTCTAAGTAGTAGGAGTTGGCCACATATAATTATATTAGGTAAATTAAACATATTTATACACTATGAAACACCAAAGAAGATGGATTGAGACAAGTTCGGAAGAACATGTTCGAATCCGTACATAGAGTGTTTAACGTATGTTATTAATGACATACTATGTTTGTAATTATATATGGTAGTATGTGTTACATAACCCGAAAAGAAAAATTTTTACAGTTCACATATGAACCCTATATAATAGTTTTTTTGGCACAGTTTACAGTAACTGTGGGTTTTTTACATTTATATTTATACATATATATACCACTATTAACCTCGAAGTGTGAACACATTCGGTTGGTACCTGAGAAGTATTATGAATATTTCGAGTAACAGATCTCGTAGGTTTATAGCACCAAGTAACCTAGTGGATGACATTAGGATCGATATTTTAAATAGAGCTAATTCTATGCGTAAGGTAAGAGAAATAGTGGTTAACTATACAATATATAATATATGAATTTATAGTAGCCCACCAGTGTAGTGGGACTGCTGCACAATAAAAATAGACTTCGAGGATGTATTCTGGGTTGTTCACTGCTTGTCTGCAGATCCAATTGGCGAACGATGGACTTGGCGGTGGCAAGCCGCGTCACTGTGTGATGTGCCCTGATCAAGATGGGAAGATGTAGATTCGTCCATTGGGTTTCTGGGTCTGCATCCGTCCGGGCATCCTTCGAGGGTGGGGCACAGTTCGGGTATTCGAGGATCCCCTATAAAGGGTAGGGTCGATACCTGTAATTACCTACATCGGGGCCTATAAGTCTGTCTCCATCACCGTCTCACCGGAGTTGGTTTCTGGATCGGAGTCCAGACTTATCAAGTTGTGGAGCGAGGCCCGAAGTTGGTCTCTCACTTGTCCTTGCATGTCCTGTGAGATCTGGGATATTTCACACCGCTGGATCTCATGCAGGCATTCCAATACGCCTTCGGTCACACCTCGAAGGTATCCAGTTGCTTGGCTAATGTGCCTCTCTTGCCACGCCTTAAAGACGTCGGCTTGGATGTCACAGGACTCCTGTGTTCGATTCCTAATATAGTCGTCGGGGTCCTCCAGTTTGAGGTTCGATTTCACCAAGTGTTACACATTGGTGGTCCTCATACTTCTAACTGGAGGCGCCGGAACAGGGGTCGTGTGTGAATCTGAGCCACTCTCATAAGCAGAGCTCGAGGTGGCAGTAGTATTCGGGGATGGGGTGGAAGTGCTGGGTTGTCGAGACGAACCGACTACCTCCCCACTCTCGTCGATGGTGATGCCTCGGCCCCTTCCAACCTCGGTGAGAGGTTGAGTGGGGTCTTTCATCACCATCTCTCTACCTGGTCACTTTGGATCCGCCGGTCAAACCCGTCCACGAGCAGAGGTGGTAGTAGGGCTAGCCGGGGGACCCATAGGCTTCGGTTTCCCCGTTGGCAGTAGGGTCTGTGATTCGGGGCCTGGTTTCTGGGTGTCCGACAGTGCGGGGAACTCGTCTGGTTTCGATGTGGGGGTACCTTGGTGGCGTGGGGTGGAGTCTGACTCGCCCCTCATCCAGTCTGAGTGGGACAGGGTGGTCAGCCCCTCAAACTAGGTCTGATGATTGCCAGTCGATGTCCCTGCTGAGGGTCGGTAGCTGCTCGAGCCTAGAGGCGAGACATGCTCCATGCTAGTGAGGTCTTGAGACGCCACACCCAGGATCATGCTAGGATTGGGGGATCTCTTCTTGTGTTGGGTGTCGGGGCTGGTGACTGTGACTCGGACCTCGGTCGCTTGGCGTCACGAGATCGGGGGTCACCGCCAGGGTGTGAATGGGGTCTTCCGTTCTGGTCTACTGCGTTGGGGTCCCTTCTCTGAACTTTGACACGCCAGTGCATTTCTGGTGACATGTTAAATCGATGGGAGCGCATGTTCTTGAGGAAGTAGGCATCCTGCTTTCCCTCGACCGAGTGACAGGGGTGGTCTGTTCTCTTGGTGATCGTTAGTCTCTCCTCGGAGGTCATTTGATCCCATTTCGACATTAAGCGCTCGTGGAGCTTCAGGGCCTTAAGTCGGGCGTCGCTGGCTTTGAGGCCATGTACCTGAGCCAAATGCTCAGCCATGCGCCCCCGCCTTGTGGTTCTGGTTCTTCTCATTAGAGCACCGATACACCGGAGCGTGGTGCATATGGTGCTCCAAGAGAACGAGTCCTTGCTGGGCCAGATTCTCTCTGTCTCTGTATTATTAATACTGATCTCGAAGGGGCAAGTCGGGTTAGTTGATGCCCAGGTGCTCGAAGCCATAGTAAGACTTGGGAGTCTTTACAGTGTCTCCGAGGGAAGCCACCCACACGCGATAAAATTTCGCGGGGCCGGAGTCCTTCTTTAGGATTTTCATCCATTCTTCATCATCACTCTCGCCGTCTCGATTAGTGGCCGGAGGGATCGAGTAGCTGTCAGTATAGCGCTGACAGTCCATAAGCACTTCGGGGTGTAGTCGGGGAATCCAGTGCGGGCGTTGACCCATTTATTCAAACTGGATTCGTCGGGAGCATCCGTCAGGGGTTCCTCCAGGGAGTCGATGTTTTCCAGCAGTTGCCGGCTCATTTCGGGAACCTGCTGGTCTCTGTCTCCATTTCCTTCCTTGGGGTCCTCCTGGAGCTCTTCTCGGCTGCAGTGCTACAAACGGGCTCGGAGGGTAGAGGGGTCACCTTTCGAGAGGCTCTTGTTCTGGTAGACCTAACGGGAGAGGGAGAGTCCTCCTTCTTCGTGGTCTTGCTACCTCAGGTTCTGCTTCGCGAGCTTCGAGACGAAGTCAAGGCTGCAGAGTCGTCACTCTCTTCGGCCTTCTCCTCTACCACCTTCTTTTTCCGGCAGCTCGTCTTGGTTTTCGTCTTGGGTTTGTCTTTCATGGCCTTCTCGACATCCTTCCTAATCTTTGTTTCGCGCTTCATTAGGTCTTTACGCTCTTTATCAATTTTTTTCCCTTCAAGCATTAAGCTCCTCGAGGCTCATTTCTTTGGCGGTGGTTACTTTGGTGGAGTAACAAGCTCCACCTTCCATGCTCGAGGCAGCATCGGGGATCTTGCTAGCAGCATCCCCATCACAAGCTGTCTCGTTTGCCATACGTTGCTCTTCTTTCTCCAGCTCGGGGTCTGCTAACAGAGCATCTTCTTCGTCTCACACAGAATGCATAGGTGCGTTCTCGGGGGGTTCCCTGTGGTAGGAGTACTTCGGGGAAATGGACGCCTGGTAAGGGCTCCTCGAACCCAACTAGGCCATACAACAGCGGGTACGCTGTCTGTGACCTAATTCGGTCGTCTTCGCAGATGGCATCAACAGCGGCGACTAGGCCATCGCTGACACACATAGCTTCAGCCAGTCCGAAGTAATTCTCGAACCAGATGTAGGAAACGTCGGAGACTCCCGTATCAGTGCATCCACGGCAGATTCTGGATTGCAAATCGTAGGGTATCAGCTGCGGAGGCTCACCTCTAAGACCCAGGTATTTCGGTGGGCAATATCGGTTTTTTACCTGTGGCCGTCCGGATAAATCCTTTGGTCACATTCACGTACCCGATGGCTGGTGGTCAGTCGGGCAAAGTCACTGGGACTTTGATGATGACTGAAGGTGTAGTTCCCACAGTTGTACTCGGGCGTGGTGTCTTGGGAGCGATTAATTCTGCACCCCTAGGGATGCTCAGGGTATCTGGGGCCGAATCAGGAAAAGACGGCTCCATTTTGGTGGTGTCCATTAGCTCAACTGCTGGACTTCGGGGTGCCTCGTCCTGGGCTCGAAGTGGGGTCGGGTGCCCATCAGGATTGGCCGTTACGGTTGCCACCACCTCCGACTGATCCATATTTCAGGCTGAGACGGCTCATGGTTAAGTCCTCCTTTGTTCAAGGAGTCCAAGGTAATCGGTGGTAATAGGCTTCTTTCACTATATGTGAACGGAGAAAGAGCGGCACGTCTTACCTCAGTAAGACGGTTCACATGCAGTGAGCGATATTGGGGTCACAACAAGCGAAGCGAGACCAATGCGCATGCGCCACTGCACTGCGCCACACTGGTACCCGGCTCGCTAGCGTCCCCCTTCCCGCTCATGGCAGGCGTCCGTAGTACCCCGGATAACCGAGGTTCGGGGTTGGTTTTCTCCATAGGCCGTTGGTGGGACTACCCCCTTCACTATTTATTTCAACAGGAGTTTGGCAGAATAACATGTAGCATCATGCGTACATGCCAGACAAGCTGTCTGCCACCCACAGGAACCATGAACAGGGCGGTAATACGCGTCGTGGTCGTATTTCGAATCGTGGTCAAGGTATCTCAACCTCCAAACACATAACAAAACATGCAGACAGGACTATACACTCGTTGTGATTTCGGAACATTAAGTAACGGCAGTCCGCCCAGCAATTCTGGGACTGCGCCTCACCTCTCTTCCTTTGTTATTCAACCGAGAATCTCGAGAAGGTCAGGTGGAAGGTGTCAACGTCTTCCTCCTACCTCGGATTCTCCGTTCCGCCGAGACATTTTTATCACGATTAGGTTTTAAGTTCGTTTCCGTGTCGACCCTCTTGGGTCGTCCTCTCTTTGGCTTTTTCTCGACCGCTGTCTTACAAGGTCGGCCCTTTTTCCGCTTCAGGGCCTTCTCCTTCAGTTTCCTGGACAGCTCGTTGGTCCTCATTAGGATCTCGTCTTTCTGTTCATTCATTTGTCTTGAAATTTCCTCACATTCGGAGTTGGCGGCATCCCGCCCCCTCCATTTTCTCAATCTACATATGTTTGACTTATTCTTTCGGCCTGTAGCCAAACTCATAAGCATAACCATACTTTCGGATATGATCTCGGTGTCCATCCCAGCTCGAGATTAATTTCTTACACCTTAAAGGTTCATGTATTCTAAATACTTGATCGCCCGCACTAAACTGACGTAGCTTCAGGTTAGTGTCATACCCAATTTTCTGCCAATTTGCGTTCTTTAATAGCTCATTCCGAACTATTTCATAGGCTCTCTTAAATTGATCTCGTAGAGATTCTACAAACATCGCCGTACATGGGGCTTGGGGCTTACTCCTATGACACCATATACGAGGTCCGCAGGCATTATAATATCTTCCCCAAAGACTAGTTAGTTGGGGGAGCAGTTCGTTGCAGAGTGTACAGTGCTATTATAAGCGTGTACTACAAAATCACATTGCTCGTCCCAGTCGTCTTGGCAAGAATTTACCAAGGGTTTTAGGACCTGTATCAATGTTTTATTGAATCTCTCTACTTGACCATCAGACTGGGGTCTGTATGGATTAGTTCGAGTTTTGCAGATAGCCAAATAGTGGCACATTTCCTGCCATAGGTTGGACTCGAATTCTCTTCCTTGATCACTGTGCATCATTAATGGTGCACCTAAATGTAGGACCCATCCTCTCATGAAGGCACTAGCGCAGGTGGCTGCCTTGTGATCAGGTAGAGGGTATACTCGAGTGTACTTAGTGTAGTAGTCGGTAACTACCATCATAGAGGTATTTCCCCGTGGTGTAGGTTCGATTCCGCTGATGATGTCGATTGCCACTTGAGCAAATCGAACGCTGAACAGCTCTTGCATCAGAGGCATCTTCCCCATTCCAGGACCAGGCTTATTCTTACTGCATTCGGGGCAAGTCATTACCCATCTTATGATGTCGTTGTGCATCCCTGGCCAGTAATACCTCCGGGCTAGGCGTTCTAAAGTTCTCTTCTTTCTGAAGTGTCCACTAGTCTTATGTCCGTGACAGTAAAACATAATGTCTCGTCTTAGTGACATGGGGATCACTATCTGAAGGACCTTGTCCTTAGTAGGACAGGTTTTCCATCGACACAGTAACCCATCTCGAACTTCTAGCTCGGTCCATTGGGCTAGGAATTTGCAAGTTTCTCTGTCTTCGAGGGATAATGCCGGCCGTTCAGGCTTGGCATTCTTATTCAGGAAAGAAATCACTCTCTTGATAGCAGGATCGGCTTGTTGGAAATGTTGGATAGTCTCTGCTGGCCATTCTACAACATTCTCCATGCTGGCATGAGGTAGCGGTTTGAACTGTCTGGTTTGAACCGTTGCAACTACCGCGTTATGGGCCCCACAATCATCACAATCGGTTTTCTGGCACTTTCTAAAAGGCCTCCGGGATAGGGCGTCCGCATTAATGTGCTTCAAACCCGGTTGGTGTTGGATCTGGCTATGCTCCAACCCAAATTCTGACAGGTGTGCCAGCCAACGGCCAATCATTCCTTCAGCGTCCTTGAAATTAAGGAGCCACCTCAGGGATGAGTGGTCAGTTCGAAGTGTGAAATCGGTACCCCATAGGAAGTGTCGAAACTTTTTGGTATACACCACCACAGCCAGCAACTCACGTTTAGTGGTACAATAGTTTTGTTGTGCCCAATTCAAAGTGTTACTAGCAAAGGCGATAGGTACTTCGACCCCGTCCTGGACCTCCGACAGGGCTGCACCAATGCTATCATTGCTAGCGTCAGTGTCCAGTATGAAATGGTCATTCGCGGTTGGATATTTTAATACTGGTGTACTAGCAAACAAGTGTTTTATTTGCTCAAAGGCTGCATCTTGTTCATCTCCCCAGGGAAAACGTTCCTTTGCTCGGCCTGGGGTCCAATAAGCTAATTTTTGCAAGGGATAGTTCACTTTAGAATAGTTCGGGAGGAAATCTCGGTAGTATGAACAGAACCCTAGGAAGAATCTTACTTCCTTCGCATTATGGGTTTCTGTCATTCGGACACTGTCCGAAGTTTTTCAGGGTCGGCTTTTACGCCGTCGGGAGTTATTATACGACCAAGATAAGTAATGGATGATAAATAAATTACATTTCTTAGCCTTTAACTTCAGACCATTTGCTAGTATTCTTTTCAGGACTAAATCGAGGTTGTTTATACAGTCCTCGAAAGTCTTTCCAAATACTATAACATCGTCGAGGTACACCAAACAACTCTTCCAGAGAAGGTCGCTTAGCATCTCCTCCATCATAGCTTCGAAAGTGGCTGGTGCATTACACAGCCCAAAAGGTAAAACATTGTATTGGAATAAACCCATGTGACTCGAGAAAGCTGTTTTCTCCATGTCCTTTGGGTCCATCCCGATCTGCCAATACCCGGACTGAAGGTCCAGGGTACAGAAATATTCATTTCCTCCTAAGGAATCTAGAGTCTCGTCTATCCTTGGCAAGGGATAGGAGTTCTTTTTAGTCAGACCATTCAACTTCCGGTAATCTATGCAAAATCGAATAGATCCATCCTTCTTCGTGGTCATACACACGGGACTGGACCAGGGACTCGTGCTAGGCACAATAACCCCCTTTTCCAGCTGTTCGAGAATTTGTTTCTCAGCTTCCACTTTCTTTTTAAGTGGTAACCTCCTATAAGGTATTTTTAACGGCTTCGAATTGCCGGTGTCAATCGTGTGTAACACCTTGCTAGTGCGACCTACCGAGCCCCCAGGTTTCCCGAAGGCCTCCTGGAAGGTAGCAAGCAAAGCTCGAAGCCTTTCTTTCTCTGAATTGTTTCTCAGGGAAGAATCATCTACTAATTTTCTTAAATCATCTGGTAATCCTCGAACTATGTCCTCAGGTAGTTCAGTCCGAAATTGAGCTTCCGAGATATGTTCGGTCAGGAACATATCACCAATTTTCTCGTTTTTCTTCAAGTAAACAGGGTTTCGTCCTCTGTTCATGATAGGGACTACTGTCCACGATCCATTTCCCACCAGAGTGTCGACAGAATCTAGCTGTAAACTAGATAATACTTCTGGATTGGGTTCGAAGACAGCGTTTGAACCTCGAAAAGCATTGTTCGAAGAACATAGGACGTCGCAAGTCATTCCAGGTGGAATTTTCACAGTCTGTACCACAGTGGCTACCGAGGATACATGTCTCAATATACATGGGATTTCGCAGTTGTATGGTTGCCGAATTTTCAGCATTCTGAACCGGGGGTCCAACACAGTGCTATACAAGCTTGCGAAATCCAAACCGATTATTCCATCGTCACTTATGTCGGCAATGGTGGGGCTCATCACATACTCATAGCCCCCCATTCCAATCTGTATGAACGTCTTACCAAAAGTCTGCATCTGGCTACCGTCGGCCGTGCAAGCATTAACACCAACAGGTAGTGTTTCATGGTGGCCGGACACACAAATGACTGGCACCTGTGTCAATCAAAAATTCTCCAGTCCGCCCCTTCACCGATACAGCAATGTACCATCGTTTCCCCCCTAGAGGAGAGGAATTTTGTGCAAATCCGAGTTGTTCCTGAGAATCACCGATCTCCCATCCGAAACCCTTCAGAAAGGTTACACACGGATGGTTTGGCGGGAGGTGTGCCGCACTCACACGCGTCAACTCTTCAACCCAACCTCCCTCATCTTCGACGCAGGATCGCTCCCCTGGGTTCCGACCTTCCTCTGTCCCTACCCCGTTGAAGTCTCCGGCTCAGACTGGGGTGAGAGGATCCTTCCCACATACCAGTCCCCCAAAGAGTATTGACTCTCGTACTAGCTTGGATTCACCAGTGGTGGTATTTTGCCAGATTTTCGGATTACGGATCACATCCTTTGCCACAGATGCGACCCTCTTTAGTTTTCCTCCTCAGGTTTCTCTTCTACATAATTGACTCAGGATAGTACGGGCTTTGGGGCTGTGCATTCATGAGCATAATGCCCAATTTCTTGACAACGGTAGCAGCGTAGCCTGCTCCGATCCACCCTCCGTCGTTCAGGTCTGGTATACATGGTCTCAGCAAACGTTTTCATGAAGTCCTCCATCATCTTTTTCATGTCCAGAGGCTCAGGTGGAGCTTGGGCTCTCGCTATGGGTTGTCTTGGGGACGGGCTGACAGCCATTTTGGTAGTTTGACTATCTGGGGTAGGTATTGTCTCCCCTTGAGCTTCATTAGCGCTTCGGTTGTATATCCTTCGAGGAATATACTTGCGCTTCACATCTTTCTTTACTTGCACTGCGGAGATACTACCGTCCTCCTCCTCGATTTCAATGATCTCGAAATCATTGTCGGTTGTTTCAGTGTGTGTCAGTTGGTGTATTCCTGACATGGGGGTCATACTAGTACTAGTACTCGCACAAACCTTGGTATTCGAGGTTTCCATCTCCACTTTTCCCGCCATGAGGGTCTTCAATTCCTTCAAAAAGGTCCATCAGGGTAGTATTTCTTCCTTTCCAAGCATCTAAAGCTGCTTGCTGTTGATCTCGAAGTCCATGTACGAATTGTGGCAACAAGTTGTTCAGGAAGTATTTGTCAGAAGGATTGGTTCCTGGCTGAGCCCTCTGTAACAGGGATTGCAACTCATACCCGTAGGCTCGAAATGATTCTTGAGGTTTCTGTGTTCGCTTCTTGAAGAGCATGAAAGGGTCTTCACTCACTAGGTTGTACAGCAAAATGCTGGCAATCTCAACTAACTGTTGGAAAGTACCTCTTTCGAAGTATACCTCATTCCACTTTTCGACAGCTATCCAGCCTGGGCCATGTTTCAGGCAGCGAATCAGGTGTGGTAGTGCCTCATCGGGAGTCCATGCATTGCATCGCATATCATCAGTAAAGTTCGAGAACCATTCTTTCCAGGTTTTTACACCCTCATAAATCTTTGGCAGAATGGCTTGTCGCCTAGCTGCGTTATTAGTACGTACCAATTTTTGGCATTGGTTGACACTCCACTCTCTGATGGTCTCTTCACTATGTGCAGTGTTCGAGGTGTTAGCCGATTGATTTAGCATATCCTCTAACACACTGCTTCGGGAACTACGCCTCGAATTCCCGCGTGGCGCCACCAGCCCCTGGAGGGGGTGTAGTCGGGCCTTGGGTAGTGCTAGGTGTACTGCCCCCTGCTGCACCTTGGTTCCCTGTACCTAAAGGTTTGGATTCGTCTACTGAGTTGTCATCATATCGAAGTGTCCGTCCTTTTCAAACTGAGTGTTGGATTCATTCGGGATATCATCGTCTTTACGTGGTAACTCAGTGCCGACGCTGAATCTTATTCTGCGTTTTTCAGGTTCAACTCGGTTGGATTCATGTGTGGGGTCATAGACGCCATTGTTCCGGACATGGACGTCAGCATTATCATTTACGAATGGATCGTACCCGTCTAGCTTCTTTAAAGCTTCGGCTGGCATCGAGGTCGCTAAAGGTGTAGTTCCTTTTATAAAAGTAGCATCAGAAGGTATGTCCTTGTTAGACATTTCCTGGTGATAAAGTATATCCATTTGTGTTACTGATACACTTGTGTCGGTTTCGAAAGATTTATCTTGTTCCTGAAGACATGTCTTGTCAGTTTGACCACTATTCTCTATTCCTGACACGTATGTATCGAGGGCAGTTTTTCTTTTTGTCAAATTGGCTATTTCGAGGCACAGCTCTAGCTGTTTCAAAAATAGGTCTTGGTTACTATCTTTCATGTCCTCGTTCTTCAAGATGCATTGATCTCGGATCTCTAAAAGCTTGTTTGCCTCATATTTATATTGTTCCATTTCGGCTCTTATTTGGTCGGCCTTTTTTTTAAGTTCGATATTTCTGATGGTGGAAGTAGCTTCCTGTTCCTCTAAATCAACTTCCTGTTTAAGTTTCTCATTCTCCCACTCTGCTTTAGCGAGTTCGAGTTTCTTTTGAATGACACACATCTGTCGTTCGAGGTCTTGATTTATTTGTTCTTTCAGTTCAGTTCTTTCTTCAAGTTCCTCGATGTTATCCATCAGTCGTTGTTGATCAGTTTCATACTGGTCACATTGTTTTTCCAGATTCCTAAGTCTCAGGACTTTTTGCTCAGAGTCTTCTACTCTCGGTAAAATCTTGGTGCAGGCGGACTCTGTTCATGGCGTCGATGCTTAACTTGGCTTGCTCGCGCAAGTATTCCGCTGCCGACTCATTAACTTTTCTTGAGCCTCCTATGTCAAATACCGAAACATTAACAGCGTCTAAGGATCGATGGGGGTCCGCAGTTTTTGTTTCTGCTTGAGCCGAGGCTGCTCGTTGAGCACCTAAAGTCATCATCGTAATTGGTATCAATTGTTCTATGGAATTAGTACTTATTCTGTATGTAGAATTCGTGACTGGAGCGGGCATCTCTTCAGACTTGAGGTTTCGAACTACCCTCTTTACTTTAGGTCCAATTATAGAGGTGTAACCTTTCATTTGGATTCGGCTTGTATTGTTGGCATGAGTAGTGTCATTCATTGTGGATCTCGAGATACTCGAACTTTCATCTCGAGATCCATCGTGCGCATGTTCGACCTCCAGGGCTGCGCACTAACACCAAGAACTGGTCATGGCACCAGTGTAATGGTTCGAATATATGTCTTGGATAGTTCGAAGTTAAGACCAGACCAGGGATCTCGGGTTAGTGCAACTGGCACATGTTTATTTCGGTGTATGGTTTACATCTACCTCGATATGTATTGCTTAATGGTATCTTAAGCTCGGTAAAAGGTGGTACAACTCCGTCGACAGTCAGAGCCAGACTAACGCCTTCCCTGGCCCCAGGTAGGAGCTGGGACGAGGCAAACAGTGCTGCCACCACCCCGCAGTGACCAGGGGTCGTAAGGACCTCTGGTGACTACCGGTGATGGGCGCACCGCTCGAAACACCCTCTCGAGGAAGACGCTCACACTATATCACGATCTACGAGCCCCTACACAAGCAACGTCTACTCCACAGGGAATACACTGGTACAGTCGCTACCAACTTACATAACCATGTCCAGATCCTACTCACATTACATTGAGATGAACCACACAGACATGGATATGTGTGAAGCTGGTAATTTTATAAGTTGTTGTCTACCCCTCCCTATTTTATTTCCCCGACATTTTTAAACCTCCCCACTTATTCTGACTACTGTATTGCCTATAGATATGTGGATACTTTATTGTCCATATGGGCCCAAGTATACTATTTGTAGTGTAATTTTGACTCAAGTACACATTTGATCTATCGTCAGTGTAATTTTTTGAAAATAAGGGTATTTGGATGAAAATCCTGCTTTCTTTACCTCTGTCAGTCAAACTTGCCTGGTCCTAAAGACCCACTCTTACCTGGTTTCCTCTAAACTATGAGAATACCCTATTCCCAGTTAGCAGGTTGTCACATGGGTATGGCCATTGCTGGAGCTTATTACCAGCGAGTTCTACTAATAACACCTATCAGATGGGTACAAGTTGGCCCCCGAAGGACTGCAGTGAATAGATTGGGGTTCTCTCATTGGCTAATAATTAAACCTGCTAGGTCCATATACTGACCAACTTTATCTGCTTTTGAATTTCCCCACCTGTGTACATGTTCCCCTGGGTTATGTGCTACAGAAATATCAAATATCTGTATAAGTACAAATAAAAAATACAACCTACTCTATAGTATCAGTACCATGTCTGTGTACACTAAAATATCACGACATGATAATGGTAAATTCTAATTTTGTCCTACGCCCAAAACTTTACACTGGACACCGTTGTCGAGTTCCCATTAACCTACCACTGTGGCAACATTTTGGAAACCCACCAGTTAATGTTTCTGGTGTAACCATAGCAACCACTCCACCGTCTTAAGTCTACCAAATTAACAGGTGACGACTTCAAATGGATGCCAGATCGTGTTCACATCAGCCACCACGCGCACCCACCGAGTGGGAGCGGCGGTTACCCCCAAAAATCCAATTTCCTTGGCGAATTTTTTCATAGCACTTATTCTAACCATATTTGAAGACCCTTTACTTTCATGAAACGCCCAACGAGTTGGTGCACTGAGGGTGGTTATCAAACAGTAATGGAGCGAGTTCTTTTCTTTAAAGACAGCTTTTGGCCATATTCCTACTTTTTCTTTTTTTACTACTTCTTCTCCTGCTTTTGCTGCTGCTGCTTCTGTTGCTGCTGCTGCTGCTACTTCTGTTGCTGAAGATCTACTACTTCTTCTACTATTACTACTACTACTACTACTTCTACTACGGCTGCTGCTAATACTACTACTACTACTACTACTACTACTACTACTACTACTACTACTACTACTACTAGGGCTGCTGCTACTGCTGCTGCTGCTGCTGCTGCTACTACTACTAGTACTACTACTACTTTCCCTGGTCTTGCTACTTGTTCTCCTACTACTTCGACTGCTCCTACTACTGCTTTTTTCGCTATTTCTATCACTGCTGGTGGTGTTACTGCTGAAAAAGCTTCTACAAAAGGTCTCACCTTTGCTTTTCACGAGATTATTCATCGCCTTAAAAGAGGCGTGAGCCTGAAATATGTGCTGCTCACTACGTTCGGATAAAAAAATAGATGAGGTTTTCCCGATCGTTCTTTTAAAATCTCGAGCCATTTCGAGTGGAATAGAGTGAAATAAAATAAAAAAAGCTCAAAAAAAAAGCTCAAAAAATAAAAAAATAAAATGGACGCATTTCCCCTCCTGGAGGGAAAAGCGGGGGTGTAAGTGGTGAACGGGCGACGACGGCAGGCAGGCGGCGGCAGGTGACGACAGTCGTGTGCGGTAGCAGCAGCAAGCAAGCAGTAGTACTAGTAGTAGTAGAAGTGGTGGTGGTCGTGGTGTCAAAGGCGACGACGGATGTAATGTACCCTTCCAAGAAAAAAGATGGGTCCTTATATAGTGGAGAGAACGCTCTAATCTCGTTTTCACCTGGATCCTCCCACCCTTTTGGGGATAAGCGTGTCAGGTGGGATAACGGGTGTAACAACTGTGATAATTACCTTAATGTGTCTAACATATCTAAGAGGATTATGGTTCGTTAGGAGCTTAAGGTGTTCAAAGTCTACATACAAAAACTACAGGGGGTGGTCACAGAAGGTAGGGTGATTTAATTGGATTACTCCCTACCAAAAGGTGTGAGCTGCGCCAGAAACTTCGTCTCAATGTTTATTAGAGTACAGGGATACCCCAGGGGGTGCCATGTCTGTCTGCCTTTCTCTCTGTGACTACAAAACATGCGCGTGTGGTAAGCGGTTTAAGACTAAGAAATCAAGAAAGTTTAAACCTCCTCTTGTTGCCAACCTGGAGTGATTTTCTGTTGACAGATTACACTGCTGACGCCGCCGAAGATTATATGGACCCGTGTGAATGGTTTAATCTTTCTGATATAGGTACTATTGCTGGTGGTGATGATGGTACTACTGGGGGTGTTGCTCTACAGCCTGTCGACTTTTTTGAGAACCCAACAACTGTTACATCATCACCATATCCCCCCATGGTAATGGATGTGGACGATATTATGATGACAGATTACAGATGACTCTGCCTTGGCCAACTCTTTTCCCAGATACTTATGCAGTCCACTAACAAAGACTGATATGAATTCTCCATCTTCCATGTTAGGTCTCATATAAGTCTTCACTCTTAAGGCAAAAGCGGTAACATCCTCATTCTTGTCTTGTCGTAGGTTGTTGAGATCCCGATGCCTTAGCCATGGAGCTCTCTTGTCTCCTTTACAATTGCTCTCACCTTTTCCAGAGTATCTCGGGGTGCCTCTTGCTCTCTAACTCTCAGCTCTCGTTCAGGACCGGCTACATTCAACTTGGTGGTCCCGTCTTCAGAAGACGGCAACAATCCCGCCATTCGGGATGCTGTGGTGCTGTCTGAGTAAAGAGTAGATTCCAGTCTCAATGAATCAATTCCGGTATGGTTCTGACTCCCTGAACTATCTCCACTAGCGGGACCTTCCGAGGATCGACTAAAGGGGATCAAATTGTCTCGTTCGATGGTCTCCCTCTTAATGACGATCTCCAGAGCCGGTGACACTATCACGGTATCGTCTAATTCCTCCAGCTCTAAAGCTTCTTCACCGTATGAATTGGCCTCTGGCAACACGCCACTTATAATTACATCATCCAGTTGGTCTCCTTTACCTGTTCCAGACGTTTTCGCAAGGTAGGAACATTAATTCGACCCCCCTGCTTCCACATCTGGGCCACTAAAATTTCCCACTCTTCTGGAGTCCACTCACTTCGATCTTTTTTAACTTTCTCACTGTGTAGCCAATTCCTTCTAGCAGTGCCTGCTGGTAAGTCACTGTAATCCCACTCGGGAGTCTCCAAACTACGAGGTTTGATATGTTTTTCTGATGCCGTCTCTGAGCTTCCACAACACTCAGGGGCACCAGTTTCCCTCTTGAGCCCTTGGTACTTTTCTGAGGATCCTTTACCTTCACCCGTCGATGAATCCGATACCTCCTATCCAGTCCACTTAAAGTCTGGTTAGAACTGGATCCTTACATACAAATATCAGTCTCCCATGTTTTAGTTCCCTACATCAACGTTACTCATACTTTTAATACGAATTGCTGTCTTAAATAAAACATCATTACTATTATCTCGTCTTACTTTTTATATTCTTTTATCTCCCCCATACCCATATTTTCAGAATCCCCCCTAACTCACAAGGCCCCCCGCGAATACATTCAATGTCCGTGTCCGGGCCTTGATGTAGTGTTACTCTCTCACATCAGTTCCGACCACACCTATTCATACCCCTTTCCTGAAGCTACCCTGGTTCCTTCACCTAACCATATGATTGTTAATCTCAAATTTTGCTTTTAATAAAACTTTATATATCGCTCTTCATTTCTCTTTTTTTTTTTTTTACTTCAGCTCTTCTGTCAAATTTTCGTTTGTATACATATATATTCCTTTATTTACATTCTTTTTATGCTCATCGTTAAGTATTTTTATATACTTAAATTCATACATATATTTAGCTTCTTAGCTTATACCATGTGTTGTTATTATTACGTGATTTTCCTTTGTATTACCAATTAACTAAGGTTATTAATTATTACAAATAAGTGATTGAATAAGGGGTTTCTAGTGTCGGTTATTAATTATTAACTGTTAAAAAATTTTTAACCATAAATGTTATTTTAATTCTGTGGGAACTATAACCTGATAAGGTAAGGGGTTGGGAAACTTATAAGTTAGCATGGGGAAGGGTTGTAATGACCTTACCTCTATTGGCTAAAATTATAGATATTTATCACAAATTACCTTTGTTAAAGTATGTTTTTGTTTTTAACTGGCTTATGCTATAATTATGTATTCTACGGGGTGTAGCTAATTTATATTTATTGCTTTAGCTCATCCTTTCTCTCTGCTTGTAACCCTCAACAGAACATTGAGTTGGGTACTCCGTTTGGGGGGGGATTGTCTTTTCCCTAGTTGCTTGTGACTAGGTTTGTATATTTGTGTATAGTTTCTATCGACGAGTAATGTCAACTGTTAGGGTGAATGATTTCTTGGAATTGAGGGGACTTAGAATAGTACATTTAAATACCAGAAGCATGTATAAAAAGAGAGATGAAATTTTTGATCATTTAAACGGTACTGATATTGTAACCATGAGTGAGACTTGGCTCCATCCAGAGTATGATGACAGTCAAATATTATGGGAAGGTATGAAACTATATCGCTTAGACAGGGTATGTAAAAAGGGAGGTGGGGTGTGTGCTTACATACGAGATGACATAGACATGGATGTTAAACTTAGAATGGATTTATGTATTTCTAATAAAGACAGAATGTCTTGTACTTGATGTCAAGGTAAAGAACTTACAGACTATGCAAGTTACTACCTTGTATCTACCATCGTCAGGCGCATTAGATGGCTTTTTTGAGCACTTGTTTAAACTATTGAAAGTCAGAGATGATGAAAATGTTGAACAGTGGCTGCTGGGCGACTTAGACATAAATATTTTGAGAGAGAAATTACAAGGTACTAAAAGACTTCAGGATTTGTGTAGAGAATATGGTTATCATATGTTAATACGTCAATGCACAAGGCCGTTTAAGAAAATTGTCTCTTGTTTGGATAATATTTTGTCAAACTATTTAACTACCTTGTTAGTGATCATCTTCAGGTTTTTGTTGTGAAAACTAATGATAAAATTGAATACATTAAACAGAAGGTTTGGGTAAGACAGTATAGAAATTTTAATACTGACCAATTTTTGGATTGGCTATGCGAGGCTGATTGGGATGTTTTTTATGATTCACATGATCCAGATGCTGGATGGGAATTTATTGAAAGTCATATTACATGTTATCTCGATACAACCTGTCCCTGGGTAGTGGTAAATCGGAGAAAGGGCTGGATGACACCTGACATTATGTCACTCGTGCACGAGCGGGAAGATAATGTGAATATGTTCCTTAAGACTGGGGATAGTGTGTATTTGGATGAGGCAAGAAAGCTAAGATGTAGGATTAACAAAGCTGTACGATATGCCAAGGCGGCTCATGTGAAAAAGAGTTTGGAAGATGAGAAGGATAATCCTAAAAAGCTTTGGCGAATAATTAATGGGTTATTGAAACCATGTGTAGAGATTGAACCTCCAGAGATACTAGGTGATGACAACATGATGAAGTCGAAGCAGGAGTCAGTTGACTATATAAATAAGTATTTCTCGAATATTGGAAGCGAACTAACACAAAATATAATTGATTCGGGACATCCTGCTAGACAGGTTTACCAAGAGCCAGTGATGGAAAATGGCTGTGAAATTAAAGTGGATGCAGGTCTTGTGGAATTATTTCTAAATGAAATAAATGTGAATAAAACATCAGGCATAGAGGGTATTAGGAGTGATATCCTCAAGCTAGTGCTGCAGTTCTTGTTACATCAGTTTACTTGGTTAATGCAATTGTCATTCGATACTGCTATTTTTCCTGATTGCTGGAAAATAGCGAGGGTATGTCCTATACCTAAATCCGGTAATCTAAAATTAACAAAAAACTGGAGACCAATCTCCCTCTTACCTGTACCATCCAAAATTGCGGAACAAATAATGCACATCCATTTAGCTGATGTAATTGAGAGGCGCAGTCTTCTAAGTAAACAGCAGTATGGTTACAGGAAGGGTGTTGGCACTGGTGATGCCATCTTCAGTTTTCTAAACGATATCTATGAGAGCAGAGACAGGGGTCATCTAACAGGAGCCTGTTTTTTAGACCTAAAAAAGGCATTTGACAGTGTGCACCATGGTTACCTTTTAGAGTTTCTTGGTAAAATTGGCCTACACAATAAAGTACTAAACTGGTTAATGTCGTATTTGACAAAGAGAAGTCAATATACAAAAATAGGTTCATTCAAGTCAGTGGTAAATGAAGAGAATTTTGGTGTCCCACAAGGGTCTGTGCTGGGCCCGCTGTTATTCATTCTATATATTGATGATGTAAAAACAAGAATAAGTCCATGCAAATTCTCTTTATATACTGATGACTTAGTGGTTTACTCGGCAAATAACAAAATAGATCTAATAATTGACAGATTGCAAAATACCATCAAGGAGGTTGGCCAATGGTGTACTGAAAAATTTCTAACGGTCAATACGGACAAAACAAAAATCTGTTGGTTTGGAAGTTCTCCCAAAATAAAAAAATGTAAAGATAAAATGTTTTATCTGTATGGTAATATGCTTGAAACTGTTATTCATATTTAGGACTCAAAATTGATTCTAACTTAAATTTCATACTGGCTTTAAATGACTTGATCTCGAAGGTTCATGTTAAGCTTTTTATGTTCAGTAAATTGCGTAATCTGTTAACTGAAAATGCCGCTGTACAGGTTTATAAAAGCACTATTATGAGTCTTTTTGATTATGCAAACTTTGTTCATGATGGAGGAAGTGATGTAATGCTAGAGAAATTGGAGAGAATGCAGCTGAGAGGTATGTCGCGGCTGGCATTACCACATTGGCAGTACGGCGCCAAAGGCTTTTGTTGAGCTACATGTATAAATTGTCCAAAAAAAGATGAGTGGATTGATCACAGTGAAAGGCGAGAAGGACTACGCTCCGAGGCCAGTATAAAGTTCAAGACTTTCAGGGCAAGGAATAATGGTTACCATAATTCACCACTATTCAGGGGTAAAAGCCTTTGGGACAACTTGGGCTCATGGTACCAATTGAGTGCTGATAAATTCACCTTCAAGAAAAGAATAAATGCTATACTGGATCTAACTAAACAGAGTAACAACCCTGCACAGTCGGATGGCGATTAGGTAAAGAGAGATGTATGAGTCCTAGGGGATGGGTTGTAATGACTTCACCTTGTTTTCGGGGTCTCATCCTCTCTCTTATGGGATGATGGTGCTGCATTGCTAGGAGGGGTTGTAATGACTCCATCTAGCTGTGCATGACCATTATTATTTATTGTGAATGAAGCTCTGGATGGGTTGTAATGACTTAACTAGGTTTCTATTCATAATTGAATCCTAATGGTGACCATCCATCTAGCTACATGGCCTCTCATCAAGGTGCCATAATCTCATAATTTCATAAAATTCTAGGGCCGACAATAATAATTCTTGGTCTCTTATATCATGTTTCTAGTGAAACATATTGATTCAGATATGTAGAATAAGTCTCCTTATTGATCATAATTCAGCTTTTTATTAAGCATTAGTATTTATGGGGGATTAATCACCTCCAACCTTTGCAATGATAATCATTCGTCGATTGTACATAATGTAACCTGTTACTTTTGTAAATACTGTCAGTAGACCGTTATAGGTATTGTACTTATCATATTTATTTTTCACCTTTGACTCTACCATGTAACCCAGTGTCCGAGTCTACCCACAAGCCAAGCCATACCCATAGACCAAAGGCTGGCGGTGTCAACTGCACTCAGTGACCCCGCCTCCTCCCACTGGAGGATATGCCGTCAATCACAAGCAGCTCGCTGCATGCTGGAAATTCCTAGCAGACAATGTTTAGACCAACTCCTCCTGCTGGAGGACATGCCCATTGATCATGAGCAGCTCACAGCATACCGGGAATTCCCAGCAGCTATATTTAGAACCGTACCGAACTCTGTGAACCCCAGTGCTATGTTTAGGATCCCCCTACATACCTGCACCGGAGTTCCCCAGTTACTATATTTAGCTCAACTGATACTATTTTTAGGATGAGCTGGGTGAGCAGCTCCTACTATAAATACCTGTAGAGGGAGCAGCTCACTCATCTTTCCACCTTCATACTTCATACCTCACACACTCACGTGAGACCAAAGCCCTTGACTCAAGGGCTAGGCTTGGACACTGTTGGGCACCTTTATACTGTATCACAAACTATACCTCGTGGACTTCAATGAATAAAGTGGATATCAAACTGGATTCCTGATTCGTCTGTATTCATCCTTATTCATCATTTACGGACTCGTTGACAATGGTGGAAAACCCTCACGTATCATCCCACAGTTACCACCTCTCATGAGCCATGGACAACAGTGAGACCCTACCAAAGGAGCCAGCCCCACAACATATCCCTACATCTCCAGACAGAGATCAGCAAGAAGCCACCAGTACACAGTACACCACCCCGATAGACTCCTCGCCAGACGCGCTCCAGCTGGACCCAGTGCTGCCAGCCCATAGACGCACACATAAACAAACACCTGTGAGTTCAAACACATTACATTTTTCGTCCACCATAGTGGACACCAACACAGGTGCACCCACCAGTACACCAGCAGGAGCCCCAGCACCAGGTTTAAACCTCACCCTACCTGGTTATTCACCCTCAGAATCACCACCCCTAAGATTAGGTGGTCTTCAAAGTACCACATACAGCACGCCTGTAAACCAATCACCTGATCACCTCCACCTAGATAGCCACCTAGAGGAAAGATCCAATAGCCTGCAGGACGCCCTGGAAGCTGCTGGACAGCCATCTTCATCCAGCAGTGACTCTGACCCACAGCATACACCGGACCTAAGTTGGGACAACCTCACTGTACCAGATATCCAAGCCCACCCATCAGTAGCAGACAATTACTGGAGGAGCAGGCTAGACTCAGCAATCCACAGGTGGAGAGAAAACAGACTCAACACAGGACGTGCACAGCAGATACCAACCGGCGCTACACCAAGCTACCAGTGTGGTGAGAGTCCCTCTGTTTTTCTAGACAGGATAAACCGCATTTTAGAAGAGCAGTGGCAAGACAGCTCCAATCTCACCAATTTGCTAAGGCCGCACCAAAACCCACAGCCTGATAGCAACCCACCTGGAGGCAACCCTAGGCCTTATTACTCCTACTCTACTTCTGAGGAAGACAAGGCGACACCTCCAGTACCAAATTCATCCCTGAGCACGCCACCAAGAGCCAGATCTTTTGAGAGGCCATACCCCACCCATAGGCCCAGGAGAAGGGTACAATCATCCTCCCCTCACAGGCCAAATACACCTGTATTTTACAGACTTCAAAGAAGCTTGGACTCTGCAGCTAGAAGAGGCGACCTCGTGGCTACTACTCCCATCCTACACAGAAGCAGTCACTTCCCCGCCCACTTACAAACAGAATCCACCTCAGAAGAAGACACAGAAGTAACCTTCCCCCCACCTGCACAGAGCATCTGCCTATCAAAACATGGCCACTGCAGCCCCACCCCCAGAGTACAACCAGGATGACATGACGAGAAATATAGTCAGAGAATGCACCCAGGCAGTCAATGACTCCCTCTCCAACCTATTAACAGGACAAATGAACCTATTGTCTGCTGAAATAAAAAGGATTGGAGACGACTCCTCCCGCCAACTGTCAAGGATAAATGACAGATTGAATGACATGGACACCTGGAAATCACACCTGGAAAATGACATTGGCCACATACAAAGAAGAGCAGCCCAGGACAATGCTGATGTCCTGAGAAGGTCTGAAATAGCGTCAGCCAATCTGTCTGACAGAATCAAAAAAAACATTGATGGAATGAGAACTGAAATATTCAGGGCTATTGATAGGACAAGAACACCTACCAACCAAGGCCAAAACAGCCATTTCTCACCCACCAACACTAGGCTACCCCCCTCAGGCCAACCTTCACAGGTTATGAGCACCTCTACCAGAACGCCAACATCATTGCCAGTAGGGTACAGGCTCAGCCCCCCAAGCCTTTTCCAAAATACAGCCCGAAGCATAGCGGCAGGTGCCACGCCCACCCAACAAGGCGCGACACATGCAGGTTTTGGTAGTTCAACCACAACCCACCAGATGGCGCCCTCTACCACCCATCCATCACCGGTAGCCACCACATCATTTTCAGGCAGTGTTTACAACCATGTATACACACCCCACCAGGCACACACGCCCTACAACAACCCTATACCGATGTATGGTTTGTTTACAAACACACCACCTGCCCAAGCAGCTGCCAACCACCCTGCGGCTCAATCCACACCAATGATACCAAATCTAGGACAGTCCAATTTCTCTGCTCCCACTGGATACAGGAGTTTTGAACCTGAGCGACTCACATCTGCTCATTTAAGCTGTTTCAACAAACCAGAACCCTTTGACAAGCCCTCACCCTACAGGTCTGCAGCCAGGTTTCTGGAAGAGTTCAAATTCTATATAAGAAATGCATACCCCCGCAGCCCAACAATGCATGCATCCTGTATGTATACCTTTTTAAAGGGCAGAGCAGCACAATGGTTTTTCACAAACATTTTTGACAAACCAATCATGTATGACACTGAGGCAGTCTATACCGCCTTTCTCAGCCAGCCTGACCCCGCCACAATAATCAAAGGGTATAGAAACAGAAAACAGCAACCCAAAGAGACTGTAGAGGAATATATAGCAGATATGACCTTATTGCTATCCAACAGCAACCTGGATGAGCCTGTACAAGTGGACTATCTTATAAATGGCCTCAAGGATGAAATAAAAAATGTTGTACTCTCAGACAGCCCCAAAAGCTTTAGGGAAGCCGAGACGGCAGCATTAAGACAAGAATTGGTCATAGAAGCAGCCAAAGCAGCCCATGCCTCAAACCAATCTTCAGACTTGTGCGCCATGAACTACAATAACTACAATGGGCAAAAGAACAACAGCTACAATGGCAACAACAACAACAATAACAGATCCAGGAAGGACCAGTACAATAACAACAGTTATAACAACAAGCCCCCTGGAAACGGCAACAATAAGCAGTTTGACGATAAATCTAAGTCAGGATACAACCAAAATCAGCAAGGTTATAACAACTCCAGATCCGGCTCAAACAACAGATCAGGCTCCAAGAATAGATATCAGTCACCAGGCAGGAGCAGATCTCAGGAAGGCAACAAAAGCAGATCCAAGTCCAGCGACACAAGAAATAACTTTGTCTTCATCCCTGTTGCTTCCACCCCCACCAACACCCGCCAGGTGTCCTTCCAGAAACTACTAGTCCCAGCAGATTTCCCAATCCCTGATGATTGGACCCAGCAACAAAAGAAATCTAGGGACCCAACACCAGGCAGAAATGACAACAAAAAGATAGGAGATAACCATCCTGACAGCCAACCTCCTGATTCTGGACAAGGAGAACACTACAATGACAATATTGAATAGGACCCAGGGGAGGACCACCATGCATCTTACGGCCCCGCCCCCATTTTGGACAACAAAATTGGAACGTCCCCCACACGCCATATTTCACACATGAATATTGGAGCAGAATTAAATTCAGCAGAACATCAGAACCGCGACCCCCACCCTGTGAATTGTGATGAAGACTCCTCATCAGACAGTGAGGACCTCTATGAAAACCAGAACAAGAGAATTTCCACCCTCCAGTTAAAAGTCGAGACCAGTAAGTATGGGCAGCAAGGTAAGACCTCTTACATTAATACTGAATTGACCAAAGGCGCAGTTAATGTTGATATCAATGGCAGTTCTTACAGAGCCCTTGTAGACTCTGGAGCCTCCCTTTCCTTTATCAGCCAGAAAATGGCAGATAAAATTATATCAACCCCCAATTTCAGACATGGTAGGAGATCTCGTATGGTTATCCTACTAGCTGATAAATCCTCAGTTCAGGTCAACAATTCCATCACCATAACCTTTCTAATCGATAACACAGAGTTTAAAACAAGACTACATGTTGTCCCAAAGCTAAACCACCCCATAATTCTTGGCGTAAACTTTATGACCAAATATAGGGCCAAAATTTCCTTTGGGACCAAATCTCCTTCACCACACTTCATAAGAGCAGCCAAAGGTCTGACCATGCCACCAAATTCTGAATCCACATTCAATGCAATCGTCATAGGACCTGATTCCTTGATAGGTAAAACAGGCATCACAGAAAATGTTGACACGACATTACCGGTACTAATCAAACACGCCCTTGTTGAACCAAGATCAACAAGAAAAATCATACCGCTAACAGTGGCCAACCCAAATGATTTTTCCATCAACAACAAAAAGCACATGAACCTAGGCATTTTTGCACTTAACAATCTAAACAAAGCCATTCCCATTGGAAAACTGAACAGCCAACACTCCCTCAACAGCATAATCTCTGACAAAGACATGCTCCCCATCAATTGTGGAGATGATCCCCTGGATCAACTACCCAAAGGGGACGACCCTCTAAAATATACAATATGTGACAAGCTCACTGAGGCCCAAAACCAACAAATCAAAAACATTGTTGAATCAAATAGAGAGGCCTTTGTATTAAATGAGAGTGCTATAGGATTAAATGTTGAAAATGAAGTCAAATTAGAATTAATCCCTGATTTCAAACCCTGCAACAGACCATCCTATAGAATGTCACCCAAGAAAGAGATTTTCCAAAGAGAGCTGTTAGATAAACATTTACAGCAAGGTGTCATTAAAGAATGCACCAAGCCCTGTGAGTGGAACTCCCCAGCCTTCTTGGTACCCAAACCCCAGGGAGACAGGTCTGTAGCCTCAGGATGGAGAATAGTCGTGGATTATAGATGGGTTAACCAAAACCTAAAATCCTTTTCCTACTCCTTTCCCAGAGCAGACGACCTCATGCAACAAGTTGGCAGAACAGGTGCTAAATATTTTTCCAAATTGGATGTATACAGCGCCTACCATCAGATCCCTCTAGCTAAAGAATCAAGGCCTTTAATAACCTTCTCCGCCAATGGCACAAGGTATATGGCCAAAGTATTACCCATGGGTTTAAAAACTTCTGGTTTGTCATTCATGAATGTGATGGAACAATTACTCATGGCACCACCAAAATGGAATTCTTAGGTTTTACCTTAGATCGACACGGCATTTCACCTTCCCCAGACAAAATCTCGCCAGTTAAAACCTTCCCAGCACCTAAAAACATCCATGACCTTAGGTGTTTCAATGGAATGGCACAATTTTATAAGAGATTCATTAGAGGTTTTGCCCATATAATGAAGCCCTTATACGAGGCCACAAAGGGTACCTTCAAATGGACCACTCAATGCCAAACAGCCTTTGAAAAAATCAAAGCATCAATTTGCACTGAGGCAATCCTAAAGTTCCCAGACTATAACAAACCCTTCATCATCTTCACAGACTCCAGCAATTTCAGCTTAGGAGCAGTTATTACACAGGTAGATGAACATGGTTTTTATAGACCCATTGAATTCTCTGGGAGAGGCCTAACACCTCAGGAAACCAGATATGGAATAACTGACAAAGAGTTACTTGGGATAATCTTCGCTGTTAAAAAGTTCCACCACTACGTAGACGGCACTCACTTCAAGGTATATTCAGATCACACAGCCCTAGTCTCCCTCTTCAACAAAAAGGAGAATATCACCAATGGTAGATTGGCAAGATAGGTAGATACTGTTATGTCCTATGACTTTGAAGTGAAATACCTACAAGGTAGAGCTAACCTAGTGGCAGACTGCCTGTCCAGAAGAAAATATCCCCCTGGCTCTGATGATCCAATACCAATTAGATCACAAGGAAGAATCATCCTCCCACCAAAGAAGGTACAATTTTCAGATATATCTATGACAAGGGTTTTCAGATCAGACGACCCAATTCCCAATAATCCAATCTGCTTGGGACCTCCTAGATCAATATTAAAAGGAGGCAAAATTTGGGGAAGCACAAATAAACCACCAAAAGGCGTCATAGCAAGAAAAGGCACCCCAGAAAGGCAGCAGGGTGTGAATCCTGTCCTGTGCGTACTCACTCGAGCACAGTCCCAGTCCCAGGACGACACACCTCCAGCAGCCAGCCAATCAGCGCCCAGTAAAAAGACCCGCCCACTCAAGCCTAAGTGCAGTAGTCCTCGCCCCAGAGGCAGGCCCGCCAAATCTAGGTCACCTAGGGTCTCTATCAAAGCTGCAAACGCCAAGAGAGCTAAGCTCTCCCGCCGTGTGCTACCTCTAGCTGAAAGGGCGATTCAGGAAATCTGTAAACACCAATCCCTGACACCTTCTAGAGAAACACTAATTAAAAGCCAAAAAGAAGACCTTTTTGCATCCTCCATGGCAAACTACATAGAAAAAGGTAGCCTGCCACACGACTCAGGATTAATGAATCAAATACTACGTAACCACGACCAATTCATCTTACTGGATGAAGTCCTCTTTAGAATTACTGATACCAATTTGGGTAAGACCTTAGAGCCCACCCTACAAATTGTAATTCCAGAAAAATGGACAGAATCTTTAGTGGAAGCAACTCATTGCTCTCCCCTAGGTGGACACCTAGGTGCAGTTAAAACCTATACAGCCATAAGAGCTAGGTATTACTGGAGATCAATGTTTAAAGAAGTTTTTGACTTCTGCGGCACTTGCCACACATGCCTGACCACCAAAAAGAGACCCAAAAACCTGAAAACTCCAATGAAATTACGTGACCCAGTGCTTACAGCATACTCTCATGTCACCATGGACACAATAGGCCCTTTTTCCAAGGCCACTGATGGCTCTCACTACATACATGTGGTGACTGACCATGCCACTAGGCACATAACTGCCTGGACAAGTGAAGAAAATACTGCTGCAATTGTAGCACTTGGTTTCTTCCAAAGAGTCATATGTATCCATGGCACTCCCTCAGTACTGAACACAGATAATGCCCAGCAATACGTCTCAAAATTATTCAAATATTTCTGTGAAAAATTCGGCATTAAACATGTGACAGGAAGTGCACATTGGTCCAGGTCTCAAGGTCTCTGTGAGCGCCAACACCAAACCATAGAATCATCCCTCAGAGCTTTTGTATCAAAATCACAAAAGCATTGGTCAACCTTCCTACAAGATGTAGTCTTCAGTATTAATAATACTATAAGCAGCGCCTTAGGCTACTCACCAAATTTGCTAGTCTTTGGTAAGCAAACACACCTGCCAACTGAAGCAGCCTTGTCCTTGATTAAAGCTGAAAAAGACTCAGGCACCAAGGAGAAAATTATGACCAGCCTACTACAGTTTACGGATGATATTCAAATGAAAGCTGCAGAAAACATGATTTCTGCTCACAAAAAGATGAAAGCCAGACATGACACTTCAGCAGAACTCAGCTCATATAACACAGGCCAATTGGTATATTTACATATACCCACCCTACTGGTCAAATGCACATCAAAAAAGTTGCAACCCACATACTCAGGCCCCTACATCATAATGAAAATGACTTCACCAGTTACAGCTATTTTAAAAAGGCTACAAGATGGAAAAATACTGAAGAAATCAGTACATGTATCAAGGCTGAGGAGACCAATCACAAGAGCTAGCGCCAAAGCCATCATAAAAAGGCTACAATCAGGGCCCACAAGCTCACTTCACGACCCCGACCAGGATGATCCCTCCGATGTGAGTCTCACCACTCCCAAAATAAAGAAAAAGAGAGGAAGGGCACAATCTCCTTCAGCCCTATGCCCTCCAGAAAATCAAGAAAAATTCCTAAGCGTCCATTATAGATCATAAAACGTTGTGTCAAACACTAAGCACCCATATAAACAACCCTCCTTTAATCCCCACAGGCGCCACGCGCCCCAACCAAATTAATCAACCATTAATATACCAACCACTTAAACACACTGACAGCAACAGTCACAGCCCAACGCCCAACCTATTTATACTAACAACCATAAAAATTCCTATGCATCCAAAATCAACACCGTCTTGATTAACTGTATATACAACCACCTACCCATTCTAAGTGGAACGCCAAACACTGGCAAATGGATTATCAAATAATTAGGTTAGGTTACCCACGCCACATACCGACCGCCCAAGGCAGCGCTGTATCCTCGGTTTGTGTATAAACTTCAAAACACACATGCGACGGCTTGTTACCACTTCAAGACCACTATTTCCAATGATAAACCTATTGTAGGAAGATGGATCTCTGACACCCACACCCCATGTTTACACCACTGTCTCCGCCAACCCTTAAGTGCTGTGGTGGCACATATACAAATCAATAACACGCCGCCCTCAAGGTCTTTAAAAAACACAGGGTCGCCATAGTAACCATATCACGTTGGCTAGGGATAAACACCCCCCGCCAAGCTTCCCAATATTCTATTTTTAGACAATACCTCACCACCAACCAATCCAGGCCAGGATAACCCTAATTTGCATAAGGGGCTGTACAACCCCCCTTGCATCCACCAATAATATTTGGCCTACGCCCCTTTCAGGGCAAGACATACCACCTAATGGGAGATCTTAGACTGGGAAGTAACCAAACTCAGTCTCAGGTTTATAAGCGCTTGCCCACCCACATCTGATCATAACACAACCTACAACCAATACCACCACACCTTAAACATGGCAACAAGTGTCTGGGAAGGGACCATGGCAGACCCACTGATAATCCAATTTACTAAACATCTTCAGCCAAGCAAACTCCCCACCATTACCTCTCCCCCATTCACAGCCCACTTAGACCTTTTTCCCTTTATGACTTACAGCCTGGACCCACCGGCAGATAAGCACGGCCCAAATGCTACATGGACCATACACAGCCTCCTTGGACCACATGGGATCAGGAGTGATCTCATGGATCCTTTTGAAATTAGGAGCATAATCATGGAACAGCAACACCTCATCACCTTCCTCGCCCAGGAAGATATTAAACATTACCTCAGCAGCCCTGTACTAAGACAGGAGCTGGATTTGAGCAATCACTCCACAGCAGCAACCATCAAAGCCTTCATGGTCGCTATAGCTGGGGACCATCCCCGCCGGCCTCCATGGGGCAGGTTTAACCATAGATCTGCATCCTACATAGCACTCTTATGTGCTCGCACGCTTCTAGCGTCAGAACAGCCCCTCAGGGACTTACCCCGCCAATACTCCAGAATTAGACGTGAACTGGCCATAAGGAATACAGCCAGCCTGGTATTCCAGTTCGCTGTTTTTGAGATAAACAGATTCCATGCTCAATCACGTGTACCGCCCCTGATGGTGACAACAGGCACCAGTCCATCTGCATGAATCCCATCATGCAACAACAACCCTACCACCCACAGAATCCCCGACCCTTGTAAATACTTGACCATACTAACATCCCATTTGTGACTAAGCTAATGCTATTTTTAAGTGAACCCCACCATCAAAATTTTCAAAAATCCTCAAAATTTCTCAATTTTTCTCATCTTTCTAGAGCAGCAGTCATCCTAGCAGTCTGTATACTCTTACATCTGCTCCTCGGCTGCACCTCAACATCAGACACCAGTCTGAACACCATCTTCAGACCCAACTATGGCACATTGTTTACCAAGTTACCCCAAACATTACTAGCCAATTACATGGACTATCCATTGACCTTCAGCCTTAACTTGACCTTTGACCAGAACCTAAGTCAGCCAGAACTACTCAGCCCACTCATCAGCGCTGATGCACCCCAATACATTAAGCACACAGCCCATGCCCTAGATAACATGATACAGAGCCTATTCTCCAAGTCAAAAACAACACTAAAAACCTTGTCAAAATTGATTTCGCCTCCAAACGTCAGACAAGCCAGAAATGCCCCCGGCCAAGTCATTGGTGAAATTTTAAGAGCTTCAATAGGCCTCGGGACTCAACCAGAAATTGATATTTTGAATTCTGAGATGTCTGACCTGGATAAAAAGTTAGCTACCAAAATGCACGTGGTAGAATTAGCCACTCATTTCTTGTTAAATATTTCTGAATTTAATTACAATTCTGTCAACATCTTCTCAAAATTCCAAAATGACACTGATGATGCTCTATCTTTTATTTCTGGAAAATTAGAGCATTTAAATTCAAACATCTCATCAATATTATTAAAATTAGAACTTCAATCCAGACAAGACACCTTCTACTCCATGTTATTCACAGCAGCAAATTCTCAAATAGAGTCTTTAATTGACCTCCAAAGTGACTTGGAAAATCTGCTCTTAACCATTAATAATCTACTTGAGGGCACCCTACCCCAATCCATCATCACACAAGACGACCTCAGTTTAGGTTTAAACAATTTATCCAGCCTCCTGCACGAGGCACACCACGGCATTATTTTAGAAGGCCTACCCATAAGTTATTATTATAGGCGCCGAGTACATGTGCACTGGAGCCATAACTCGAGCCTGTTAATAACCATACCAGTACCCATAACCAGAGGGGGAAGCACCTTTTCTATATTTAGAATAGAAACCTTCCCCGTACCCGTCGACACCTCCTACACTTGCACCTGCAGTTTTAAAGCACACATGGCAGCACCCCTACCAAATCTTATCCAACCCTTATCTCACAGTACCTTCCTATTAATAACCGACCATCCCACTTCCATGCTCCAATGCACAGATTCAGGCCAAGTGAAAATTAAAAATAGCGCATACTCAGTCATCTCAGTCCCATGTCTGTGCTCCATTAAAAATGCCGGCATGATTTTAACCAATTCTGATTTATCTTGCACCCAAAATTTCACCCTAGAGCCCATATCAAAGGCCTATTTTAACTTACCACTGTGGTGACACTTTGGTCAACCTCCAGCCAATGTTTCCGGAATCACCATGGCAACCACATCCCAGGCCCAATTTTGAAAAATTAAAACACCTACATAATCAGAAAATAGCACCACTTTTTCAAGACACCCTAACCCTTAAAAAGGCCGCACAGGGATTTAAGGACCAATCCGCCCTCCTATCCACCAACTCCCTGATGCATCTAGGATACCATCTCCAGTTCTCACCCTGGATACATTTAGTATCACCCCTCCTGGCACTACTTTGCTGCGTATTAACCCTTAAGAACCATCTTCGTGTCAATCAATTGGCGCGCTTCATCACACTAGTCTCAGCAACTCGAACACCCAAGATGGCCAATGCTGAAAGCTGGGATCGGTTTAAGGACCTCATACGCCAGGCTAACAAGGACTGGCCAGCCTCACCAACAACCCCAAATACAGATTTGGAGTATATCCAGTCACCTGGCCGCTACCAAAGTATGTATACTTGGACTCTATTGGCGATCTTCCTGTATATCACCTGGATCACCGCCAAAAGGTGCCTGCGACACTGGCCCTACTGTAAGCAGGACAGCCACAGGACACCCTCTATTGTGGCTAAGATCCACGCCAATGGTCAAACCTTTAGTTTCACCGTTGGCAAGATGATTTACGGACAGAACCTCTGGGCCCCCACCATCACGGCCCCCAAGGTTTCTCCAGCCCGCCTTACAGCACCCTTGGGCAGACACCTGGACTTCCACTGGAAGTCCGACATCAGGACCATAATCGGGGGACAAGTCAGGCAGATCCCGCTACAGCGCTATCCTCCGGCATCAACCAAAGAAGGACGAATATATGTACAAACCACAGGAGATGATGCTCACACCACCCTCAACATCAACCCGCGGTAAGTTTCCTCAGAAACCTCCTTTGATCCTCATGTGGGGATCAAATAGCCGCCGGCCACCCCCCATATAGCCTAGTAATGGACTCTCCCGGTCGCCCAATCCACCAGATAGCCCCATCTAACACCTTCATGTGGGGATCATCCCCATCCTCAATAGCTCTAAATCCGACCCCACCCACAATTAAAACCATTTTACAACATCTCCAGTACCATAGCACAGTTTCGACCCACAATAACACAGTTATTTCGACTCACTGTGAAGGCCCACTGCACGATGAGACATCACCATCTTGTTTCTGACGTCGCGTCTGGTTCCCCGCCAAACGCTGCGTCAGAACGCCGGCGCTGCGTCTCACCACTGCCGTCAGCCTCCCCAACGTCAGATCTCTTTCATTTTCCCACGTTGGCATGACAACATTAACGTCAGTCAGGACACCCGCACTCAATATCTGCGTCAAAACAATAACATAAGCACGTGTTAGCAATATCAGTAGACTTGTTTTCGCCCCAAGTTAACAACACCACCCCGCATGAGAATTGAAAGCCGCCCATGCCAATTTAGAAGCCCAGAATAAACAACATAACTTCTAACTGGTGGTGGACTTCTTATATATTATCAAATTATCACAGATCAAGCTCCTGGCAAACAAGTTATTCGTCATCACAGTCTTTTCATCACATAATCAGTATCAAATCACATCTTCGCATTTGGCCTGCCACCTTCTGGAGTGAACCTTTTCTTCATCGTCCCTCCTCCTCCTCTGACTGCAAAGTCGCATCACGGCCATGCACCAATTTCTGAAAAAGATAATTTAATCCCCCTTCTAGAAAAACCACTACTCACACCAAAATTCAAAATTCCATGCCAAAATTCACCTGTAAGTTACCAATTCAGAACATAAACAAGTTTCAGTCATCACAATCCAAAAATTGGCACACTTAAAATGTACATACCGTCCACACTAGCCAAAAACGGAGCATGGCCCACTCGATCCACCCTCCGGGCCATCGAAGGGGCCGGCAACTCGATGACAGTGGACCGGGGACCACCCCACGGCCACCCACAGGAGCACAATCCTATAATCAGAAAACAAGCTCAGTGTCAAACCACCGGCACACTCCTGAGTCGCTCACCACTCCAAAATTTCCAAAATCAACTCTCATAACAGTACTCACCCAAAACGGCCAACAGCCACTATGGCTACGAACACCAAGCCCGAAGCCATGACGATGATCTGGGCACGGACAATCATGTTTTCGTGTCCTCCTAAAGCTCTGTCAAAGTAAGACAACAGTTTTTCTCCCAGTCAAATTAGGCCGCTTTCTGAAACCAAAAATAGCTCCTGTTCCTTTTATAGCAAGACCCACCGCGGGAGCATTGAGTTAATTTTTGAACCATATTTTCGAAAAACCGCATCATCAAAATTCAAAATTTCATCACACTAAACCCACCTTTAGGCCCCAAAATCACCTAACCCAAAGTTGAGACAACCCTTACACATGACCCAATGAGGCCATGGCAAGTCTACACCATTGACCATGCCGTTTGACCATGTCCTTACACGACCGCTGGACAAACGCCAGCTCAGTGGCGCCAGCCAATGTTTATCGCATGAACTAAATAAGAACAGATCCCCATGCAGTGGCGCTACCCACGCCACACAGTAGAACTAAACTGGACCCTGGATATTCCAGTTTCCCGCTCACACTTGGCTATGAGTTTACACCGGCTCGGTGACACTGCACATCAATATGCACTGCCTAATTCACTGCCTTACCTGTCAATTTGGTATTTTTGTTGGTCGCCTTGTAATCCATGCACTATGATCGACCCTACAACTAAAACTCCCACCCTTCTCTTGTTCTGTTTTTCTATACAGAGGCCAACGACCTAATCGAGGAGGCGGAGACCGTATTGACGGGTCAGCAGGAACTTCCAGTAACAGAGCAGGCACGCCCATACCAACCGGCCTGCCCCATTGGAGCACACGAGTCTGCTCTCCAATAGGGCCACCCACTAAATTTGCCACCCAAGGAACAGGATGTCCCCACCTAATGTACAGCTACAGCTGCCCATGCAACATCAACAAAGACAATAGACCAGAAACTTTCACTACAATTGGCTCGCCCCAGGTCTGGAGACCCTTACCCCAAACAACCCAAGTTTCATCTGAGGAGGATAGTGACTCTAGCACCTCCCTCTCAGCAGAACCAATAAACATGGACCCTGTATACAGCTCCGATCTGAACTTGCAGCCTGACTCAGACAAGCCTAGCAGAATGCATCTCAGCAAAATTGTAGACTTTGTCCCCAACACCAAAAAATCCAGATCTAGGAGAAGACCCTCACTAGGTCGCTCCCTCAACCCAAACGTCTTTAACCACCAAGACCCACCACCAAAAGGTCTTGTAAACCAAAGTCGCCATAGAAGAAGAAAATAATTTCAATAACCATCCTTTATTCATCTTATTTATTTTTTTCGAAACTGTCTTTAAAATTATGGACTAAAAGTGTAGAGACACACTTCACTCACCGACTGCCCATGGACACTATGAACACTGACTCAGTCAGCCTAGTCAACTGATTTTTAAAGCCAGTTTTTCTTGTTTGTATAAGGCTATGATACATAACCATGAAAACACGCTGCATTTTTACATTTATTTTTCTTTTCAAGAACATTATGAAGACCACAAGCCAGGCAGCAGGTTTTTGTGATCTTAAGATGCCATAAGGTTCTTTTCCTTTCACACTGTACCATTTCAAACCCAACCATGTCAAATATTTATGGGTTTTAGCTAGTTCATATTTTTCTAAAATTTCACAAGGAAGCACTGGCAGCCAATATTTTTACAGGATCAACTGGGATCCAATCTGGATATCAGCCAGAGCCCCCCTTCTATTTTTGTATTAACCTTGTCACTCTCAACCAATGATAACCCCAGGTAGACTGAAGGCTAAACATGCTAAATTTTCCATTAACTAAGACAAACCTTTTTACAAATTAACAGATACTCCTATGGATAAATCAACCAAGACCAAAAATCCAAAATTTTTTTTTATTAGAAAAATCCCTCAAACATATTACCTAAAAGCCTTCAGACCCCCTAAGCCTTATCAGTATTATAAGGATTGATTGATCGACTTTGCCAGTCATCAATTACCTTACCTCTGTTTTTATTTATTATGTTGTATTGTATATTGGCTCAAGACCTAAATACTAAGTGCCTACCGGTACTGAAACAGACTTCAATAATAACTTGTCTACCTCAAGGTCTGCCTTAGAGCCAACAACTGCATGCTTTAGGATAGTTTTTCATTCCCTTTTTTTTGTGTGGACCTTAGAACTAGATAAATAACCCAGCTCTTGTATCCTACCACGACCTGAATTATCCATGTTTTCCTTGACCAAAATTACAAACAACACTTCTTTGGCACAGTTTTCTTTTGCACTGCTTACAATTTATTCATGTTCTACCAAAAATCAGTATTGAATATCTCCTTGGTACCACTGATGTTTAACTTAATGATAAGATGTAATACCTATTATTACACATCAGATATAATTGTCAGTAGACCCTTTTCTCACAAACTTCCTCCTTAAAACCTCGCGTGGAATCGAGTAGGAATGTGGGGATTTGTCAGTAGACCGTTATAGGTATTGTACTTATCATATTTATTTTTCACCTTTGACTCTACCATGTAACCCAGTGTCCGAGTCTACCCACAAGCCAAGCCATACCCATAGACCAAAGGCTGGTGGTGTCAACTGCACTCAGTGACCCTGCCTCCTCCCACTGGAGGATATGCCGTCAATCACAAGCAGCTCGCTGCATGCTGGAAATTCCTAGCAGACAATGTTTAGACCAACTCCTCCTGCTGGAGGACATGCCCATTGATCATGAGCAGCTCACAGCATACCGGGAATTCCCAGCAGCTATATTTAGAACCGTACCGAACTCTGTGAACCCCAGTGCTATGTTTAGGATCCCCCTACATACCTGCACCGGAGTTCCCCAGTTACTATATTTAGCTCACCTGATACTATTTTTAGGATGAGCTGGGTGAGCAGCTCCTACTATAAATACCTGTAGAGGGCTAGGCTTGGACACTGTTGGGCACCTTTATACTGTATCACCAACTATACCTGGTGGACTTCAATGAATAAAGTGGATATCAAACTGGATTCCTGATTCGTCTGTATTCATCCTTTTTACGGACATTTACGGACTCTTGACAATACACTCCAGTTTAGTTATTAAGCTTTATATACATATTGTATGCCTCATCTTCACCTATATACATCGTATCATTATATTCATTAGAATGTGCTGAACAAATGAAACTGTTGTATGACTAAAAGGAATCACCATATTGTCAGATTTCATCACTCATTTTAATTTGTGACTTGACAATAAAAACCTTCAACCCTTAAAAAAATAATAAAATCTAATAATATCTGCTAACTAGCCTACTACTGCAAGTGCTCACACGTACCCAATTCTCATAGCATGCATTGTACCCACCAATATGTTATATTGATTAAACTCTCAATGCTATCATTATGGCATCTATTGCGACTGGATTCTACGATTCCTGATCAAACTGCAAAAATAGGACAGGCCCATTTGTATGCACCTGCCTGGGTAAGTAATAAATGCATATACACATCTATGTGTTAGGGGGAGGGTTGAAACCACCCACTCCGGATAGATTTGGATCAGGGGGTAGAATCATGTCCTTTCCCCTCAACATTAATATAACTCTATATACTAATAACTATCAAAATCCTTGGGATCTAAATGTATTACTGCATATCAAAAGGGAGCTAGAATGGGGTTTCATAATACATTTATTGGTGTTATTCACTATCTCGAGAGATATCTTTATCAATATGTCACAAATTATTCTCAATAGTTTCAATTATGTACAACTCTCAATTTACATTCCAAACGTCAAACAATATCTCCATAGAACATAGCTATATCACTCAGATTATAACAATCTGCACCTACAAAACCATTAGCACAGTGGATGTACAACAACTGTTCCAACACCATAGAGCAAGGATACAATACAAAGCAGAATCAAAGTAAAGATCACAATACCTTATTGGGCAAAATACCTTACTAGCACCTCACCCACCCCAGACAGTCCAGGCTGGCCTCCACAGTTCCAAGGTGTAACTCAACCTCATACCTGCCTTAGGTCCTTTTGTTGGGACTACTGCACCTATGGTACTGCTCCTGGCCCAGGACAGAGCCACACCCAAACCTCAAACATGCCTCCTCCATGGTGCTCTTGGCTGCTGTGTGCTGTCCTGATATCCTGTCCTGCAGAGACGTAGGAAGCAAATCTTTATTGGGGGGGGGGCCCAGCTGGTCCCCACCTTGCCACCTAGAATTGTCAACTCAAGCCCAATAGCGCGCTATTTCGCGTATGCTTACATTATATAAGATTTGTATAGAAAATTAATTTTCAATGAATTTTAGATTTGATTTGAGGCCCAGGCCCCCATTTTCCCTATCCAATTACTATATCAAACTAATTTGAGATGCAAATTATGGGGGGGCCCAGACATACTCAGGCCCTACCTCCTTTATGATTTGGGGGCCCAGGCCCCCCTGGCCACCCCTTTTCCTATGCCCCTGCCCTGCCTCTGGTAAGAGGTGTGTCTCTCCACTGAGACCCAGCCCCATATATATACCCCTTCCCTGTTTGTGTTTTCACAAGTTGTCAGGGACAGAAAGCTCCCCTCTCAATACCTGTGTAGGGGCCGGCATCGTTGTATATATACTAGTGCCGTTCATCCGAGAGACGTGTTCGTGTGGTGCTTGTTCCTTCTGTGCCAGCTAGGTGTCGCTTTGCTATACCTCGTTGGTACAAGAGGGGGCAGCACCATGCCTCGCGTCCAGCTTCTACTAAGGAGCCGGACGAGCGGCAGAAGGGGACTGGACATGGTCCAGTCCAGACGCTAAAGCATTAACTGCATAACAAAGTGAATAAAGTCCTACCCGAGAGGTAGGGGTTTCTGGGGCTTTGCCCAACCCGAACTACTCGTGTTGTGTTGGTATATCTAGTGGTAAGCGAGCCAAAGAGCCACCCAACATATAAGTCGAAACGAACCATTACACTGGTGCCGTGACCAGTTGGTTCGGGGGTGGTGCGCGGCCACATTGGCCGAAAGCCTCAGGAAACCCGAAGCGGATCCCCCCAGCCCTGGGCTAGAGGGATTCGAAGAGGATGACTTCACATCCCAGCATCTGTTGTTAGACTGGAAACCCGGTCGACAACAAATGTATAACCAGGAGGGTGTTCGAAATATTTTCTCGACACCCGACCTAATGGACGGTGCCACCAGTGATGGCATCGTGAAATTGTATCCGGGTACACCCCAAACGGGAGCACCGGATACCGGATTATTTAGGGGCGTATTAAGACCCCCAACTTTAAACTTGAGCGACTGGTCCCAAGTTATAACTAGCAGACGCCAGTTAGGTCCTATTGTACCAGCAGGCTCGGCTAGCAGCTTGGGTACACCAATAGCACAAAGCCCTATGCAGCGTACTGCAACCCCCCTGGGAGCAGCACCAGACGGTGCAAAAGAAGAAGCCCCATTAATGACATCGTCGGACCATGATAGCGACGATGGCAAAGCCATAAGGGACCCGGTGGTCCCGGAAATGAATGCGAAGACTAAGCCCCGGGATGCTAAACCGAGAAGCTCGGAAAGGCATCACCTAGGCCAATCTTTGGATGAAGGCTTATCTGACTCCATGTTTAACCCTGGAGGCAGTCGTAGGTCTATATACGGACGGGCCCTGGGTACAAAACTACCCAGGCCTATTTGAAAGCCAAAGAACAGGTAGAGTTGCAGGCTAAGAGGCAACATGAACAATTCATGGCAGCCCAATTAAAAATAGAAGAGGAAACTAAGTCCCGGATCGGAAAATTACGGTCCGTTGAGCAGGAGGCGATTCTAAAAGAATCCGACCTAAAATATTGTCTAACTTCCGTAACCCACCAATTGGAGCGGAAGGAGAGAGATGAACGAGAGAGGGAGAAAAGGCTGGCTGAGTTAGAACTCGAAGAAGCCAGCAGAATTAGAGCAATCGAAAAGGCTAGAGCCGAAGAGGTTGCTAAGGCCCGGGATGTAAGCAAACTACAATCCGAGTTGCATGCCATGGAGGAGAAGCTAAAGAAACTTCAACTCCGGAAGGCGGAGACCGAAGCCAAAATGGTCTCGGAACAAGCCGAGATCAGGAAAGAGACCAGTGAGTACCATAGGTCTCAGAAAGAGAAGGGTGAAAAGTACCGCCTACTTAAGGATACTTTTAAGCGAGAGGCATTGGCCGCTCAAGAAGAACGAAACCGAGCTGTGGCGGATAATGAAAAGATTCGATCCGAAATCTTAACAGAAAACGCACAGCTAAGGGAGGAACAGCGAAACCTGACTACAGATGTAGCTACCCTCACAATAAATAAGTCTGCTATGGAGAGTTATTTACAGGAGCAAGAGCAAATGAATGCCCCTCCTGCGAGTAAGGACATAAACCCGAACTCGACGTTCGTTAAACAGGGTGACCCAGTCTCCTGTTCTACGCCGAAGAATCCGCAGTACAATCCTTTTGTGAATGATAATGCGACGCGGAATGTAGATCAAGGGGGAGTTTACATCAGAACCCAAGATAAGCATGGCCGAACTAGTAGAGTCCGGATAAGTGAAGTCCCCATAGTCCACAACTTGGACCCGGACTATACCCCCCGGGATGCCTCCGATAGTAGTGCGGAGACTAGTGGATTCCACATTCATGTGGATCCGACTGACAATTTGGGGTTGGGTGCTGGTAATGATAGCACCCAACCAAATCCATCGAACGATGGCAGCCAGTCAACGGGAAACCAGCCATCCGACGGCGGTTACCAAGGCGCGCAAGGGGGGGCGGTGCTTCGGGTACCACAGGCCATAGCGGTACCTCGGGTACCGGCCCTAACCAGGGTGGTGCGGGCTATACGAACCACAGTGGTACACAGTGGACGTATACACAGCCGCCACCACCACCTCCACCGGGCAATTCGAGCTTCGGTGGTATAGGGGGCAATCGAACCTTGAATGAAACCAAGGCGATTGAATGGAGCAAACAGCAATGCACTAGATTGATGTATGCTCACAATTCTGCCCGAAGGGTAGCCGTTATTCCTAGGGAATATGACGGTACTCGGCCATGGAAAGAGTGGTTTGAAGATTTCATCGATGTGATGAATTGTAATGGGTGGACCCCATACGAGGCCAAACCGCATCTGGTGAGATGTCTGAAAGGCGGGCCGGGTCGCATGGCTGTGGAGCAATGGCGGACCTGGTACGGCCTCGTAGGGAGTTTCGAGCAGTTAGTAGAAACTGCTAGCGGACTATTATGTAACATGGTCAAAGAGGACCCGATGGTCCGTTTCAAGAAACGTACACAGAAGCCCAATGAAGCTTTCAGAGCATACGGTATGGAACTCCATGCCCTGCTAAGTAAGGCCAGACCCGGTACTGAAAACCAGGACTGGTATATGGACGATTTGATTACACAATTCGTCAAGGGTCTAAGAGACCGAGACGAACAAATAGCGGCGAGGGATGCCTGGAAAGAAGGAATAACACTACACGGCATATTTAATGGTATAGATATGGCCGTGAAGAAGCGAACAATGTTAGCTGGGGACATACCTAATGCCAGCGGCTCGGTTCCCCTGGCATCAGTGATCCAGCAGTCTGAGGTAAATATTCCCTCAGATGACTTCGAATTGATTGATATCGAACAGGAGGACGGCACCTTCTGTTCGATGCAATTAAGGAAGAACACTTCAGGTAGGAAGTATATTCCAAGGAAGACGTTCAACAAGCCAAGGGACTCTAGACCGTCACCCGAATTCAAGAGTGACCCGAAAGCCGGCGAGAAGGCGGTCAAGCCTACTGTAAGCGCTGACAAAGCGAAGGGTCAGTCCCCGGACATGACCAAACTTCTGGAAGACATGTGTAAGAAAATTACAGATGCCATCCAAGCCAGTCGGCAAAGACCCAGAGTGGATCGCCGAACTGTTAAGTGTTTCAGGTGCCAGCGCATGGGACACTATTCATCGGAATGTACCACTAGTAAGCCGGTAATGGCTGCCTTCTATGAAGCCGAAGACAATGGCGAAGGAAGGGAGAATGCTACGGATTCCACTGATGTGGAAAACTAGTGGGGGTTGTGTCAACGGCATCTGATATAACCCCGAGGGAGAACGAATGCCAAAATGCTACCGGGGGTGACCCGGTGGAAGATTTCGAGTCAATTACACCTGGAGGCCGGGTGGCTGTGGGTGCGCACCCCTGCACCTCGGCCGGGGCCAGGGACCCTGGTGCTTATATGTGCGGGAGTGATCATATGGAGGCGAGTGGCCGCACTAGGGGAGAGGAAGGATGGATCAAAGAGTTGATCCGAGTGTGTGGGACACGCCTTCCCCCAAGTCATCCGTGTCTGGAATTCCTGAGAGGACTCGGATTGAATCTTGGTGATTCGGGAGACTTTCACCAGTTTACCAGTAACCCCTCACCTTTGGGGGGGAGACGGTGGTATGTACCCATATCTGTGGAAGGCCGGGTAGGGGAATTCTTGGTGGATACTGGAGCTAGCCACTCCTGTGTGTCCAAAAGATTTTTCGACTCGGTGGCCGGCAGTCATGAGAACCTCAAAACGGGGGTAAATGCTTGCACGGCCGACGGAAGCAGTATGCGTACATTTGGTAGGACGTTTATGCCTATCCGTATAGGAGGCAAGGAATTTGTTCTTACGCCGACTATAGCAGAGGTTAGTGATGACGGGATCCTCGGACTGGATTTTGCAAGCTTATATGGGGCCGTCTTGGACCCGAGGGATGGAATGATGAGTATACGGAACCCGTATGGCTTGCATATCCAATGCGTATTGAGACAAGTGTCTTCGGTCGCATCGGTGATACACCTGGTGAAGATCCCACCGGGTACCACTTGCGATGTCCTTTGTGGCGGATCAATGGCCCAAAGGAATGAAACTGGAGTCTACGAACCCGACAGGGTGTATTTGTCGAGCATCGGGTTGGACTCAGTGGATACACTAGTGGCTAATGCAGCTTGGACTGTATTACCCATAACTAACCGAAGTGGTTCGGTGGTTTATTTGAAGCGAGGCGACAGCGTTGGTAGGATGAGTTCGGTAGAACATGTCGCCGAGGCTAAATTTAATAAACCACTAAACCCAGTTAGTAAGCATCCTATGGATGAAGAATTCCAAAAGCTGATTGATCAGTCAGATTTAAAGAATACGGAGGATAAGGATTGCCTAGCGAGACTCCTACAAAAGTATGAGAGTGCTTTTGGTAGGGAAGGAGGACCGGTGGGTAGATCCGATAAGGTGTTGCACACCATAGATGTGGGCAACGAGAAACCTTTTAAAATCCCGTATCGTAGACTTCCTCTCAAGAAGAAGTTAATTTGTGAAGAGCAAATACAAAAACAGTTGGACCTAGGGGTCATCGTGCCTAGCTCGAGTCCCTGGTCCAGCCCTGTTTGTATGACTACTAAGAAAGACGGTACAATCCGCTTTTGTGTCGACTACCGGAAACTGAACGGTATAACAAAGAAGAACTCGTATCCCTTACCAAGGATAGACGAGACTTTAGATAGCTTGGGCGGGAATCAATGGTTCTGTACCTTGGATTTACAATCCGGGTACTGGCAAATACCGATGCACCCCAATGACAAGGAGAAAACAGCGTTCTCCAGCCATATGGGGCTATTCGAGTATAATGTCTTGCCCTTCGGATTGTGTAACGCCCCCGCTACATTCGAGGCCATGATGGAATCCTTATTGAGTGATCTTTTGTGGAAGAAATGCTTGGTCTACTTGGACGACGTGGTCGTGTTCGGCAAGTCGTTCGAGCAGTGCCTTGCGAATCTGCAATTGGTCCTCGACCGGATACTATCGAACGGTCTAAAACTCAAACCCAAGAAATGTAATTTGTTTAAGAAAACAATCACATACTTGGGAAGGATCATTACCCCAACCGGGGTAAGCGCGGATCCGGAGAAATTGGAAGCTGTGGAAGGATGGGAGAGACCCACGAGTGCTAAGGAGGTGAGATCATTTTTAGGATTTTGTTCCTATTACCGTGATTTCATACCAAATTACTCTCGTGTCAGCTTCCCCATGCAGTGCTTAGCTCACTGGACCCCGGGCAGGGCGCGGGACCCATTCCCATGGACCAGCGAGCAAGAAGAATCTTTTAATAAAATAAAAGATTTGTTTAGGAATACACCCGTGTTGAAATATCCCACTCCCGAGGGACATTTCATCTTAGACACCGATGCGAGCAATGACGCGATTGGGGCAGCTCTCTCTCAGGTCCAGGAGGGAGTCGAGATCCCAATAGCATTCGCTAGCAACACGCTAAGCAAGACCCAGCGGAATTATTGTACCACCAAGCGAGAACTTCTCGCAGTAGTGGTGTATACGAAGAAGTACAAGCATTTCCTTTGGGGGAGTGACTTTACTTTAAGAACAGACCATTCGTCTCTTAGGTGGCTCCTTAACTTTAAGGACGCCGAGGGGATGATTGGAAGATGGTTAGCTCATCTATCCGAATTCGGATTAGAGCATAAGCAAATAGAGCACCGACCCGGTGCTAAACACATCAATGCGGATGCCTTGTCAAGACGACCTATCCGAAGGTGCCAAAATGCCACTTGTGAAGACTGCGGAGCCCACAATGCTGTGGTAGCCGGGCTGGTATTTAATTATACCACCCCCCGTATCCCCTGGGAGGAGGCTGTATGCAGCTATCTCGATTGGTCCCCGGAGACCATCAAGAAGTTTCAACAGTCAGACCCCACCACTGCGCGCATAATGGAATACCTACGGTCAGGTATTAAACCGGCAAGGCCGCTAGTATCCCTGGAGGATAGGGAAGCAAGACGATTGCTAGCCCAATGGACCGAGCTAGAGATCCGAGACGGCATACTATGTAGGTGGAAGACAACTCCCACCAACGGTAAGCTGTTGCAAATAGTGATACCCGCCCCGATGAGGAGGGATATCATGTATTATTGCCATGGTCACCAAACGAGTGGCCATTTCGGTAAGAAGAGGTCAATAGAGCACCTACAAAGGCGTTACTACTGGCCCGGTATGAGAGGCGACCTGCTCCGGTGGATCGCCACTTGCCCGGATTGTTGTAAAAACAAGCCGGGACCCGGCCTGGGTAAGCAACCCTTATCGCAGGAATTGTTTGGTGTCAGATTCGCTCGAGTAGCGATAGACATAATCAGCGGGATTAAGACGACGCCCCGGGACAATACTTGTATGATGGTCGTAACCGACTATTATACCAAGTACACTCGGGTGTTCCCCCTTCCTAACCACAAAGCCGCCACATGCGCAGAGGCATTTGTGAAAGGCTGGGTGCTGCATTTGGGTGTTCCCCTTATGATGCACAGCGACCAAGGAAGGGAGTTCGAGTCAGAACTTTGGCAGGAAATGTGCCATTACCTAGCCATTTGTAAGACCCGGACAAACCCATACCGACCACAGTCGGATGGGCAGGTAGAGCGCTTCAACAGAACCCTTATACAAGTACTAAAGCCCCTGGTTAATACCCACCAGGACGACTGGGATGAACAGTGCGAGTTTGTAGTACATGCCTACAACAACACTGTCCATTCATCCACTAATTGCACCCCAAACATGCTAGTGTTCGGCGAGGACATCATAATGCCCGCCGACTTAGTGTATGGAGTGGTTGGGATAGACCCAGAGGCGCCATGCACTGTGTTGTTTGTGGAGTCGTTAAGGGATCGGTTCAAACAGGCATACGAGGCCGTTCGGAAAGAACTGCTGAAGAGTGCGAAGTGGCAGAAGGTGGGCTATGACACCAATGCTAAACGAATTCGTTTTAATGTTGGGGACAGAGTACTAAGGTACTACGAGCCGCTAGATAAGCTGAAGCTCGTAACGCCTTGGGAAGGTCCGTTTAAAATTATTCGCGTCATCTCCGAGTCCACGGTGATGATAGAGGACTGCCTAACTGGTAGGAAATGGAAGACGAATGTCGGAAAACTTCGGCCCTGGAAGGGGCGCGAAGAGGCGGAGAGGGAGTTCGGTTACAAACCACCCACGTCTGTCCCTAGCGGACCGGGAGTGGTAGTACCAATGAAGCGCCCTAGAGGCCGGCCGAGAAAGACGCCGGGAGACGAGGTTATGGTGAAAAAGAAGACGAAGGCCAGGAAACGACCTAACCGTAAGAAATGGAAGAAAGTCTCGCTGAGTGAAGGCATTACGTATGGGAAAGGTCCCGCATTGGCTAAGCGGAATCCAGAAAAGGCCGTACGTAAAGCCGGGAAAAATAAAAGGCTAACCGAAGGCGTTAGACGCAGTGGAAGAGTGGCAACTTGTTGACCTTCTTCCAAATCAACTTCTCGTCCACAAAGTTCGGGATGCCCAGTGAGGTGCACCTGAAGGTGAAAAAGTGGCGAGGAGACGATAAACGAGAGAAGGCCAAAGCCCGCTCTAAGGGTCCTAACGGAGGCACAGCCACGGCTACTGTTGCTTCCAAAAGGACCCGAGCAGACCGGTCCGTAAGCCCTTCGGGTAGCAAGGACCAGCCAAGACCAGCCAACCCAGCTGATCGTCGCGAGTCAGGACAACAAGTCTCGGCTCTAAATATGCCTAGCAACCAGGCCCATAGGACGGTTAGCCAGGCGGCCACTCCGGCCGCTTCCACTACGACACCTGCACCCGCGGAACAACGCCCGGGCGAAGCCTCTGGCAGCCTGGATGATGGGGGCGAACTCTTCGCTCCCCCATCCGGGTATTCTACTTGGTGGGCTGGAGAGGGATCTTCCGGCAAGCGCCCCACGTATAGTGACTACGCGGCGAAGTTCCCTGCTATGGGACAGACTGGACCCGAGTCGCAGGTCCTTACCTCCCTGGGCCGGACCAAGCCCCGTGGTAGAGGCCGTGGTGGGCTGGAGTCCACCCGAGCTTCCCCGGGCGGTGGCCGAGGTCGAGGTGGCATCACGGTTGAGGCCGTCTGCTCCTCCAACAGGCACCCCGCCTGCCTCAGTGGTGGCCCCCGCGCACCCACCAGTGATAGCTCCACCAACGGCCCCTCGGGTGCCCGTTATGGAGCTAATCTCCGGAACTCTGTCAGGTCTTCAGGATCCGAACACGTTTGTTGACCACCGCGATGTCCAAACGGCTCAGATCCAGAATGACCTGATGGCGGAATGGCAGGCATTGCACCGCCAGAAGTCTGTTGACTACTGGCGTGTGATGACTGAAGCCACCTTCAATCTGGTTTATGAAATCCAGAGGAGGGAGGAAGAGAAGATCAGGCAGCTGGAAAGGAAGAAAGTCGAGGAGGCTCTCGAGTCCTGCCGGCGTCAGCAGATGGAAGCTGAAAAGCTTAAGGAGTTCCACCGCGCTGAGAACGCCGGGTACATTCACAGGTACAAGGAGGCTGACCTCAAATTCTTCCTGGCATTCGGGAAACACTTGGAGGAATGGGACGGCTCTCCGTCATCCTTGATCTCCATCCCGGATGTCCCGGCTGCTCCACCGGTTCCCGCCGCCCCACCGGTCCCGGCTGCTCCGCCGGTTCCGGCAGCTCCTCCACTCCCGGCTACTCTCTTCGCCAGGAAGGCCCCAGCTGCCACGGCTGCTTTACCTGCACCCGAGGCACTGGACAGCCCGTCCGCGGTGATGAGCGCCTTGAGCCTGGGGAGCGACACGCCCAGCGAGGCTTCCACGCTGCTCTCTGTGAGCAGCTGCAGCAGCTCGGCTCCATCTGCCTCAGTGGAGTCGGCTGAGAAGATGGACACGGATCCGGAGGATCTTTAAGTGTCCATCTGTTGGTGCTTTCTACGTACCCGAGGGTAAAAGCATTTAATATGCCAGAGGCACTGATCCTTATACTGGACTCGTTGATCTGGAACGGAACCTGCAGCGAGGATGGACGCTAACCTGAACGTACCAAAAGGACTACCACACCTAACCGGGGCTCCATCTTCCCATCTTCACCAGGGCACATCACAACAGCAACGTGGCTTGCCACCACACACATGTCGCCGGGTGGAGCTGCAGAAACCAGTCGTTCCAGATTCGCCGGAAGTCCGGTATATTGTAAGGGCGATCCTGCTACCCTGGTAGGACGCCTATATTAATATTTTGTATAAATCTATTTTTATATCGTATTTATATTCTTATAATTAAAACAAACAAAATTTTTCTCGGGTTATCTACCCCACCTCGGGTCGGTTAGTAAATACTGTAAAATTTTATTCATATCACCTGACTACATGTCCAATATTCTTTATTGCGTCTCGTATTTAATAATAACACCATTGTAACATTGTTACTACTTACCACCATAGGTCGATGGTGCATAAGGCGCCACTTCCTATTTTGTTATTATTTATCAATACTTCGGGTTATATGCGACGATGCCTCATTATGTACATATTATTTATAATGCCCCTTAATGTTCTATATTCAATACGAACTGTATATATATAGACTTACCTATTTATGTATAACACTACTGTATAAAGTTAACAATAGTTATTTATTAATTACACCCAACCCTAGGTAAAGTCTAGTGGGGGTGGTGTAGGGGCCGGCATCGTTGTATATATACTAGTGCCGTTCATCCGAGAGACGTGTTCGTGTGGTGCTTGTTCCTTCTGTGCCAGCTAGGTGTCGCTTTGCTATACCTCGTTGGTACAAGAGGGGGCAGCACCATGCCTCGCGTCCAGCTTCTACTAAGGAGCCGGACGAGCGGCAGAAGGCCAGACGATAAAGCATTAACTGCATAACAAAGTGAATAAAGTCCTACCCGAGAGGTAGGGGTTTCTGGGGCTTTGCCCAACCCGAACTACTCGTGTTGTGTTGGTATATCTAGTGGTAAGCGAGCCAAAGAGCCACCCAACATATAAGTCGAAACGAACCATTAAACCTGTCACAACACATTACTACTGGAGATTCTGCCCTCCTGTAATCTGCTTTCACACCTTGTCCTAACTCCAGGTAATAACCATAGGCCACCACAAACAATTCAAAATTAACAACCAAATATGTATCAAAATGCAGTATTCTTATAATATCATAGATGATTCCACATAAGTTTCAACTTACATGTTACATCATCATAATAAATCCACGCACATATGTGCGGAGGCAAGTTAAAAGGACTGTCCAGGGCGGATCAGTATCAATTCTGGCCACCAGGGGGACACCACTATGGCATAAAAAGGGGGATAATATACCAAAAATTGTTATATACTACATTTTTATGTAGATTACAATAATCCTAAATGGAAATTCACATTTTTAAGGAAAGCCTTCCAAATATGGAATGTAAATAGAATGTTTTTGGGGATTTGGGGGCAATAATCAGTGCTTTTGTTGATATTGGTTGCCATGGAAATATTATTTTCACTAAAATTTGAGGAATCAAAAAAGCCATTAAAACCACACCCATATGGATAGATGTTGAAAAAATGGTAAAAATCCGGTTATCAGATCAAATTTTATGAAAAAAGAGAATGTGAAGAATATGACAATTTCCCTAATTTGCATAATTATGCTTAATTATATATATCATCTAAGATATCTTATGAAATATACAAGCTAGACCCTATTTGGGATTTGGATAGGTCAGCAACCATCTAAGTTCATAAAGCCGTAACTCTGAAACTAGCAGAGATATTCACTCATGTAATACATCATTAGAAAGTTCATGACCTGAATTTAAAAATGGACTTTTTTCCTGGGGGGCCCTTTTCGCTTGGCTATACACATATATCCCAATATTACACCTCGGGAACTAAAATGCTTTGTTCCACTCAAAGCTAAGTATCACACCGTTATTTTATACATCACCGCTTTTATGAGTATTTTCAATTTCTTTTTCTTTTTATATAAGTTACTAGGCTTGATCAGAAAAAAATTTCTCATTTGTTGTACAAAATATGTCAACCAGGACCTTATTGTAGATCCTACCTTATCACACAAATAATATAAATACAATTAAACACAATTAATGTCTTCACCAGGAAACATCTCCATTGTCCTGGTGTAAATCTATCAAAATGCCTTATATAAATGTCAGCGCTCTGATATTGTGAATACATGGGTAACATCCTACACCCCTTAAAATTATCCTACATACAATGGTGACGTCCTACACACCTCTATTATGTTAAGAACACTCTCCTGACATGCTGAACGCCTCTCTAATGCATTGGACGTCCTACTGACACACTGGATGCCCTCCTGATGCACTGGACGCCCTCTTGATGCACTGGACACCCTCTTGATGCATTGGACACCCTCCTGATGCCCTGGACGCCCTCCTAACGCCTCTCTGGAACACTGGATGCCTCTCTGGAACACTGGACGCCTCTCTAAAACACTGGATGCCTCTCTGGAACACTGGACGCCTCTCTGGAACACTGGATGCCTCTCTGGAACACTGGACACCTCTCTAGAACACTGGATGCCTCACTGGAACACTAGGGACCTCTCTGACGTACTGGGCACCACTCTGACACACTGGGTACCTCACTGACATGATTGGATGCCCTTGTGACGCCCTGCTGACCTCCCTGACGTCCTGCTGACCTCCCTGACATACTTGTTGCATCTCTGTAGTCACTGGTCAATTAATAATCCTATACAACTTTCTCAAAGTATTGATTACTTCACTCTGCCCATTAGTATCCGTAATAGCATTGCTACTACTGCTCTATTTCATGCTCTGAACAATTTGTCAAACAACTGTGCTATTGCCTATTGAATTTTGAATACATATTGAAATTTCTGAATAACCTTTAGGGAAACTACACCAGCAATGTTAGGGGGAGGTTGAAACCACCCACTCTGGATAGATTTGGATTAGGGGGTAGTATCATGTCCTTTCCCCTCAACATTTATATAACTCTTTATACTATATTCCAGTTACTAATAACTATCAAAATCCTTGGGATCTAAATGTATTACTGCATATCAAAAGGGAGCTAGAATGCGGTTTCATAATACATTTATTGGTGTTATTCACTATCTCGAGAGATATCTTTATCAATATGTCACAAATTATTCTCAATAGTTTCAATTATGTACGACTCTCAATTTACATTCCAAATGTCAAACAATATCTCCATAGCACATAGCTATATCACTCAGATTATAACAATCTGCACCTACAAAACCATTAGCACAGTGGATGTACAACAACTGTTCCAACACCATAGAGCAAGGATACAATACAAAGCAGAATCAAAGTAAAGATCACAATACCTTATTGGGCAAAATACCTTCCTAGCACCTCACCCACCCCAGACAGTCCAGGCTGGCCTCCACAGTTCCGAGGTGTAACTCAACCTCATACCTGCCTATGGTACTGCTCCTGGCCCAGGACAGAGCCACACCCAAACCTCAAACATGCCTCCTCCATGGTGCTTTTGGCTGCTGTGTGCTGTCCTGATATCCTGTCCTGCAGAGACGTAGGAAGCAAATCTTTATTGGGGGGGGGCCAGCTGGTCCCCACCTTGCCACCTTGAATTGTCAACTCAAGCCCAATAGCGCGCTATTTCGGGTATGCGTACATTATATAAGATTTGTATAGAAAATTAATTTTCAATGAATTTTAGATTTGATTTGAGGCCCAGGCCCCCATTTTCCCTATCCCATTACTATATCAAACTAATTTGAGATGCAAAGTTTTAGCTTCTTGTTCAATTTATTATGAATCTTTGGCAAATTATGGGGGGGCCCAGACATACTCAGGCCCCACCTCCTTTATGATTAGGGGGGGTCCAGGCCCCCCTGGCCACCCCTTTTCAATGCCCCTGTCCTGCCTCTGGTAAGGGGTGTGTCTCTCCACTGAGACCCAGCCCCATATATATACCCCTTCCCTGTTTGTGTTTTCACAAGTTGTCAGGGACACAAAGCTCCCCTCTCAATACCTGTCACAACACATTCCTACTGGAGATTCTGCCCCCCTGTAATCTGCTTTCACACCTTGTCCCAACTCCAGGTAGACTGTAGTAACCATAGGCCACCACAAACAATTCAAAATTAACAACCAAATATGTATTAAAATGCAGTATTCTTATAATATCATAGATGATTCCGCATATATAAGTTTCAAAGAAATTGGGGTCCAACCAAAACAATATGGTGGCCTCCTTGTGTGTGTGGTGGCTACCTGGGAGGGGGTCAGGTGACTTAGATGAGACTATGCAGGCCTGCCCCCTATGTGAGTCCCAGTGTAGCAGACACCTGAGTAGCAGAACCGCTACAAAATATACCATTATAATAACTAGTAGCTAGATAAATATAACACCCATATAACCTGTAACATCTAATTAGATGTCTTTAAACACATTTCTTGCAGCGTTTCATTTTAACACAAGTAACGCTGTCTTGACAAGAGTACACACACACACACACATATATATATATATATATATATATATATATATATATATATATGTATATATATATATATATATATATGTATCTATAATCATGCCTCCAACTGAAGTGAGAAAATGGCCATATTTTGTTCTTTTTATACTTTGTTTATTTTTTACAAGTGTTCTGTACTGAATAAAGAACACTATAGAGTATCCCAAAGTTATTTTTCGTATTGTATATGATCATAGGTATCATTTCCATGACGTTTTGACATGTTACTAAGTGAGAATTTTTCATGATGTGTCTTTCAAAATGGAAATCTGTAATTTGTAACGTCCGCTACCTAAATCTAAATCGGTTATAAAACATGGTAAAAAATGAAGCTTCAAAATCTTTGTTATTACCCATATGAAGGGCCCTACCATCCCCTACTTTGGTCAAGAAATTGTGTGTCTACAAGCATTTGTCTCCATATGAGAGCAGCTTATGTGAAATAATTCTGATAAAAGTACTGGACGTTACGTAACATCCGGTACTTTTATCATCATGTAGGAGGCAGTCTACTGTGTATGCATAACTCAAATTTTGTTCCATTCTGTAATTGAAGTCAATAATAGACATATTGCCCTTGTTATTTCATGTGTTTTGTTATGCATAATGGGACATTCTTATATTACTGAGAGCAACTTCGATTACCTCCATATTTCATTATTTTGGTACCGGACGTTACATGACACAAAACAAGCAATAAAAATGGAACCGGATGGCCTAGATCGGTATTTTTTGGTCTTCTGAGCTGAGGAGATGTACCTTGACAATTTTGTTAAGGTTATATAAGGAAGTGGTCATTTTTTAACAACAGGGGGGCTGGTGGGATTGCGCGTGGACGCGCAAAAAAAATTTCGACCCCCCCCCCTCTTGAGGGGGTAAAATTTTTTCGACCCCCCCCATAAGGGACAAAAATCGGGCGCGAACGTCCCCTTTTAGCCTATAGTAACGTGCGGGGTTTTCCACTGAAAACAGGTGAAATTATTTTGACCCCTCCATCAGAGGTATTGAAAAAATTCTGACCCCCCCTGGTCAAGGGGTTGAAAAAATTCTGACCCCCCCCTCAAACCCACCAGCCCCCCCCCCCCCTGTTGTTAAAAAATGATCACTCCCTAAAGTAATTAGAAAATTAGTTTTTCAGGGCCTTTAAGGGCAAAATCTTACACTTTCTTACGACCTGACCCATATACTACTCACACTTTTAATAGGGGACATTGGGTATCTAACAAAGGCCTGGTGAATAATGGCTAGTAGTTTTGGTTGAAGGACAGTGATGTTTTCTCTAGATCTCCTTTGATATTTGCCATTTGGTCTATAGAATATTTGATGATACATTGCAGTACTACAATACCGGCCCGGATGGCCTAAGGCCCAAAATGTTGGTGTCTAACCCTGATACTTCCAGCTCTGATCTTGCGCTGCCGCTGGTTTCTAGTGGATCTTGCGTGTGTGTATGAATGCTGCCCATATGAATGACATGTGATGTTCCAAGATTGGAACTGTCATGGATGTACATACACATGAAAAAGAAACCTCGCTATAGGGGTTATAGGCCTACCCTACTACCCGGTACTCACATCCAAGGGGCTGCACTGAAAACCTTTGAGGTCAAAACTCGTCAGCAGGGACGACTTTAGGTCCTCAGGTTGACAATACCTAAATCTATAACCTTAGGTCGTCATGGGGCCATCATATGTAACAACTTTAGGTCGTCACTGACAACCTAAAGTCGCCACTTTGGCAAATCTTCACTATAATATCATGTAGGTACACATTGTATCTTTCATGTATGTATGTTTTTTTTTTATTATTGAAAACTTTGTTGGAAAAGAGGCATCGTAATTGTAAATGTCAGTGTTCTACTGTAAATCTTATCCCAATGATTTTTATTCTTTCAGTTAAGTTTTTATATCAAATGATACATGCCCCCATTATTTTTCAACTGTCAATGCACCAAATTCATTGCAGATATTATTAAAAAAAAATATCCTAGGGTATATAATAAGAATCATGGTTTTTATATAGTGGGACCCTGTTATGGACCAACTATACACCATTTATAAAACGGGTGGCAGTGTTCTGCTGCACGATAGAATTGACCTTGAGTGCATTATAGGAATACAGTGCATGGCTGAGCAAGGTCACCATAGCTGTAAACCAGTCAAGTAGCATTAATTGGTCTAAAAAATACCTTGATTGGGTACTTGATTGTTTGGAATGAAATGTACAATATTTTATAAAGACAATAGACATCTCCTTCTTCATATCTTGACTGCCTGTTGTCCTATAATGCACTCAGATGCATTCGTGCATTATAGAACAACAGACAGTCTTGATGTGGAGAAGATCGTTGTCTATTCTCTAAATAGACCTAACAGAGTGGTCAAACTGACGACATTAGATCGTCACAAAGGCATGACAACCCTAAACTCGTTAGCTATGATTATACCACGATTTCTGGGTTAAACAGTGCTTTTTGGTGGCTATTCCCATCCACATATCTGTCGATATTGCACACCCTGTAGGCTGCAACATCAATTTTGTAAGGTGTGCGGTTATCCATGGATAACAGGCATTCATTCTCTAACATTTCACAGCATTCATGGAATGCTGAAACACAGATAAAAGTGAAAATATAATGGTAAAACAAAGATCTACTATGGTCATGCCCTTTGACCCGACCCGGCAAGTGCTCCCGACTAGCTGGGTCACTACTTTAATAACGGCTTCGAGTGTTGTAAGGTCATGGAGAGATGAACGCCTCTTTGCCCTTCCTCTACCACTATGCCCTTTGACCCGACCCGACAAGTGCTCCCGACTACCTGGGTCACTTTGCCAGAAAGTTCACCAGTAGCAAGAGGTCACACTTGTCCAACTCATGTGGCTTCATTGTGCCAACCCCAGGTCAAAGTTCATAAACCTGTCCAGGTCAGACCACAGGGAGAGGTCACCAATAGCAAGAGGTAACACTTGTCCAATAGGGTGGCTCAACCATGCCACCCTAGGTCAGAGTGCAGGAGACCTCCGGTCAAAGTGCATGACCCCAGACATGGAGGCTTTACCAGCTATTTCTTTACCTTTGTTCTGGAGGTAACCTAGCTTTTGTCTAATTCCTAAGTGGCTACAGTACACCCACTTCTCTATATGCTACTCACACTCGAATTCCCTGCAATCCATACGACTAACGAGACAAGCGCTTGCTTGGGTCTCGGGTTTAGTGTACAATCCATGTATTTAGATTATTTCAATACCACTCTTTCCTCCGGTTTTTCCCCAAGCCTAACTACATTTAGGCCTATTCACTTGAAAGGGATTGTGAAACCGTTTCATCTTGTTTTAGGTTAGGCGAGGGGGGGAGGGTCAAGGCCAAAAAAAGAATATTGTGCATTTCCAGTTATGCCTCCAAGACCTTGGGTTGGTAGGTCGGATCTTTTTTTTTTTTTTTGATTTTGTATAGGAATGTATTGGGCAGATGCCATCAGATTCATGGTTTGAGACTCAGATTAATGACAAACGTGAAAGGTGAAAAAGAAATTGTGAAAGATATGCTTTTGAAGCTAATAACTGTAGAAAATAGATGATTTTCATGAAGAATGGAAGAAAAATTATGAAAAACAAAAAATAGCTTTAAAAATCCCTGAAATTCTCAAAATTTAAAAAAAAAAAAAAAATTAGGGTTGGCCCTGTTTGCCTAGGGTCGGGCGGGTAACTGGAAACAAACTTTTTTTTATTTGGCCTAATCCAAAACAGAGCTGAATTCTGATTTGGCATGGAGTTTCGCGTCACCTCCATTTTACCTGTACTTTAGGGCTTGTTTGCTTACTTAAAGCTCCAATTTCAGTCCAAATACAGGCAGTGCTACTCTTTTTTAGGCTACGATCACTCCTTTTTTTCAAATTCTTAATGTGCCACTAAGTGCGTAGACATGTAGACAGAGGGTAGGGATGTGGCCAATGGCAGTATGCACACTTGGTAATAGAGGGTGGGGTAAAAATTTGGAGTAAACAAAAAGGAACAAATGAGATTGCAATTGATTCATGGATGACCCCATAGATATATCTTGTTATCTACATATTTGAGATACCGGTAGTCACTGATGATATACGGCACTTGCCATATATCGTTAGATCGGAATAAAATCAATGACTGGTAAGTATCTGCAAACTAACCTTTAAGCTGGACCCTAATTAACTAAACGTTTTTGACTGGTAAATGTATGTTTTGATGTAACAGGTTATACCCCTAATGATAACTGGTATCAGCATAATTCGTACACACTGGCATTTCACATAGATACAGATCAACTCAAACCACTTTTTTCTTTTTTTATAATGCAGCATTTATTTTCTTTTAGATAATTTATAAAAAATAATTTTATCACCGATAGGTGTTGTATGCACCTATATGATCCCCAAAGCCATAACAGAGAACTAACAACCTCCTCACAACATGCATACCGCGAACACACCAACATGGCTCTCAGTATTCATCCCCACATGATGAATTATTACCGTGTAGTTGGGCTAATATCTTTGGCCTAATGATTACAAAAACATATCCCTCTTTCTGAACAGCCATATGGTATATAAATGCATTGTGAGCAGTATACAATAATACTCTATCCTACGTGAGATCTGTTAGGATAATAAGGCTCAACATCATTATAACCTGGTACGTTCATACCGTGATCCCATCATACGAAACCGAACATACAATTTACACACATCAAATGGTCACCAAGATCCATAACACCATTTTATTTCAAAATACCACCTTTATCATCGTTATCTGTAGCGGTGGTAGTTTGGGGGGTGGGGTTAAAATGGTACTGTAATGGCCTGAATGACCATAAACTTATGGCAATGCTGTCAATATAGAACCAAATGGAGAGATAGATTTTAGTGTGTGTTATAATTAAGACCTAACTGCACGGGCCTAACTGTTTGCAATAAGTCACAAGTCAGCAATTGTGGATCAATTCCAATGATTTGCCAGATTTCATAAAGAGTTGTATGTGAGTCTATTCTATTCCAACTGTGACACATGTAAATACCACAATATCCAATGTGTGTATAATACATGTACATCATAATATATAATTCCACTTCAGCTGAAAGATTGCAATAATCATAGAACCAAAAATAGTTCCAACCCCACCATTGATATAGGCTACATATCAGAAAGAATACTTGGCGACAGGCACCTGAGCACACACCTTGACTGTTAAGTATGTTCTTTAGTTATCACCCATACAAAGTTAGGAGCACAATTATCACACTTACATACTGGGAGATGCTATTGCCGTGATCCCAGATTATGGTCATATATTCACATAGGCCTGTTTGGCCTACGAGTACACTGTATCGTAGGCCTGGTTTCTCCATACAGCAACAAGTCAGAATGCCTACCTTTTACACTTTACACTCTCCAAACTCAGGAATGGCAGCATGAACTCCTGTAATGCTAACCCTAATATACATCCTGAAACAATCCTCTATTTCCCTCCATAGTCCTGTAATGAATATCTAGCATGAATACTTGAATTTCAGGCAGGTGTCCTGAGCAAGTGTTCAGAATTGTATTTTCAAAGTCTCCACCACAGGATCTGGAAGTAGAACTCATATCACAACATACCTCCTTTGTGCCTTGTTTGCATATGGGTCATTCCACAGTATTTCAACAAGTGGTCCCCACATGACCCCCTCAGGTCTGCCTTAATTTGCCGTCTATATTGAGATGTATATAGGTTATATACCAGGTATGGGAGATGGAGGCTACAATTTTGCATGTGGTCATAACATATATACATCTCAATTTAGAAGGCAAATTATCCAGATCTGAGGGGGTCATGCAGGGAAAGTTCTTAGAATCTGTCCATTTATAATGGAATGACCCATGTATCAGTTTTCCAACACCTCACAAGATGGCATTATACTCAGTTTGGCCACCTGTTGGCTGAATTGGGAATCTAAACAATGGTGGAGAGTTCAAAAGTCAGAGAGGTGATAGATTCAACTCAGATTATGACCAGCCAGTAATTCCAGGTAGTACCAGTTATTTATCTAATAATACCAAGACCTAGCTTTTTATCTGGGGATTCCGTCAGTGTAAAGAGAGAAATTGAAAAGGGGGCCAGCCACACTTTACAGACTCCTCAACTCTCAAACCATTACCGAGACCAGAACCCAAAAAAGCTATTGTTTGGGTTCGTAACAGAACTAATATTCACAATTCATTTCTCCAGTTCGTACACCATATACTTATCAAAATAAATATACCCATTACCCCATCGTTTATCATACCCACAATACACTGCTCGATAAAAACGTGCGGGTATTCACATGATTCTGATGACACGATTTATACAAAAAGGTCACCCTTTGGTAAAATCCAACATACATACACAACCATTACCATACTCACTAACTCATACCAATCTATTTTCCTACATTAGGCGTCCTATCATTTCGTCTTGCGCTCCTTGCCGTATGCACTGTCTAGTCCGAGTCCTACAAATACAAGCAGGGTGCCGAGCCACTGCCGACCTACCATGGGGTGGCTGAAGATGATGACAGAGGCCAGGATGGTGAAGAACTTACGTGTCGTTGTACAGATGGAGCACATCAGGGGCCCGAACGTCGTCACTGTCATGAAGATGAAGTTCTGTGGGCAACAAACAGAGGTCTGGTTATTACACATCTTCCTTAGTGAGTGATGACAATTCCCATTATACAGTATATGAACAAATTTAGTCTTATTTCAGGTGCACCAGAGAGGAAGGGGAACTGAGAATTGAATCAGTAAGATTTCACAGACAGGGATGAACGGGTATAACGGTTATAATCACTTGAGCATGACAATAAAAAAAAACATTTCTCAGAAAGAGGTTAGTGTCTATTCGTCATAAATCGTCACTGGGATATTTATCTACTCTTCTGGTCTGGTTGAAGTATTACATGCTATGTACATTCTACTAGAACCTTAGGCTGCATGAGGTACACTTTCCATGTTTTATAAACACAAGGACTCACCTGTCCGATAGCACTGGCAAATGAAAAGGTCACCATCTGCACTAGCACCCACGGAAAACGAGACGCAAACATAATGAAGGCGATCCCCTCACCAGTCAGCAGCAAACCTACAAATGTAAGGTTATTGTTAGAGCACACCACAAACCTCTATTAATCCTCTTATAATGCATCCATAACCATAACAACACATCTCAGTAAGCAGTCCTTCAGTTTTATACTGATTTAGGCTATATCATATTTGTATCAGACTGATTTAAAGATATGGACCTGATCCAATGGGAAATATTTAAAGCTTCACAAACTCAAACTAAGACCGGGTCATAGCTTCAGGACTTGTACTTATATTGTATTGTGTACATGTAAATTTTCATTTACTGTGAACTTGTACCATAGTTCCTTTATTGGCCTGAACTTTTTGTTTGTTTAGTTTTTCATCCGGGGGCCATCGAGGAACTCAAGGGTTCTCGGACTTTAGTCCTTTCTTTTCTTTTTGGACGGTTATTTATTTTCAAAGGATAGCAAGTGTTCTTTTTTTGCCTGGTCCCATAGGCAGGGCCAGACAAACCACGACCTTTGATTACTCAGACGTGGTTCACTGAGGGGGAATCCCATGGCAAATGACAAGCATGTGGGCCCTAGCCCGCGCATATTGACACCAGCTGCCCACATGCTCACCCCAAGCCACAAGAAACCCCGAGTTTGTCGCCTTTTACGAATCTGGTATGCCCACTGGTAGAATGGAAGGAGAATTCCTCCTTCATGGACTCCCAATGCAGTTATTCTGCTCCTCCATACCCTCACATGAAGGTCCCTACTCCACAGGGGGATGGCCTGGACCAGTATTCACTAACTAATATTGAAGTGTAACACAGTGCACTGACCAATGCCAAGGTAGAGTAGAGACCATATGTTGGTGTTGAACATCATAGGGTAGGTGCTTGTTTTGTATTGGGACCTCATCCTCTCCTGTACTGCCCCCGTCAGTCCGTCAAACGTCAGTGAGACCAACTGAAAAACAGACAACTCAGTTAGGTAGAGCACGAAGAAATCACATGAAATAGACACACTGGGTTCATCAGCAATGAGTAGTCAGTTTCAGGGGAGGGGACGGACAAAAAGAGTCCACATAGGCTCCCTTTTTCTGTATACTGTTAACAACTCGTGTATAAGCCGCATCAGCTGCACACTGACTCTGAGGAAATGGTTAAAAACCGCAACTGACGAAGTCGACAGTTTAGTAGTAAAAGCATACTTCAGGATAACCCTTTAGCCTCTACCCAGAGCCTGATATGGTCTATAAGCTGCAGCTTATAAGCCGGGGTTTATCGTGGTAATGAGCTCACCCTTTCACTGAAAACTACTTTTTTGCCCCTCGCATGAAAAAAGGTGCATGTCCAGCCATGCGGCTTGCACCGTTTGGATTAAGTGATACCAGGAATCTGTGCTTCACATTGAAACATGACATCTGTCACAGGCTCGGTGAAATTAGAACTCAACACGGAAACTTCCAAACCGGTTTATTTACAAGATAACTTTTATCTACTGCATTAAGGTGTAAGCCTACACAGGTCAGGCACACGTGGAGCTTGTGGGCTGAGGCACCAGGCTGGTCAGGACACAGCTCCAGAAACCTAGCTTCAGTAAAGATAAGACCCCAATCAGATATGGCAGATAAAAGGAAACAAGCTAAAATAATAATGAAGAAACCCTCCGACCTACTGCCATGCGAAGCTGGTTTAACTAAGAGAAGCAATCTCGGAGGACAAAAATTAAAAACATCCACACCTCTACACTACCTTGCTTCTACTGGCTTGGTTGCCATGCTCGCCTCACCTCATCAACTTCCGTTGATAGGGTGGTCTCCAAGGATATCATTGTCATCAATAAACAATAATATATCATCACCATGGCACCACAGACTTCCTGTGGGCCCCCAGGGTCCTGGAATTAGATCAATCTCCAGGACTAGGTGCTTAACTCCAAACACATGTTTGGGGTCCACTGTCAGTTTGACAATGGGGGTGGAAAAAGACAAGGTTTCGACTATAAGTCTCATCAGGTGTATCATAGAGGTTTAACAAGGCATGTAACATTGTTGCAGTTATCATCCCAATAAAAATATATTAATAGGGGTTTTATAAAATTCAATGTATAATTCCAAGTTCATTGTCTGTCCAGAATGTATTATTAAATTTCTTAGAAAGGAGACTGGAAATATTTTTTGTCTAATCAGTGATTAGGTCATATATTTCTTAAATTTTGGTAAGATACACCACCAGTTTTAAAGGAATTAGAAAATTCCATTGGGGCACTGATCTGGGATAAAAAAAAAAAAAATTTATACCCTTTCATCTGAGTGTGGGTCCCTAGGGTTATCATTGGCAAAAAAAAAATAAATAAATAAGAGAAGCAGTATAATACTGCTAGTGCCTCTAGTACAAGGCCTGAGTACACGCACTTATTGTGGCTATTAACTACATGCTTCAATGTGGCGCATCATGAAGCAGGAATGCATTACAAGAGCTGTAAAAAAATAAAATAAAAAATTGCGGCAACTTCTGACAAAGTCAGCACATCAAGTTAAATCATCACTGCCCAGTATATGGAAAGTGCTGACCGTGTCACGAGTCGGCAGTCATACACACATGCAGCCTGTTAAAGGAATAGTCAAAATTAACGTTGGTGGTGACATCACAATACACAACTTTGTACATTCTCAAACTCAAATGGACAAAAAGCAAGGAATAGTCAAAATTAACGTTGGTGGTGACATCACACTACACAGCTTTGTACATTCTCAAACTCAAATGGGCAAAAAGCAAGGGCAGACACCAGACTGACGATGCTAGTAGGTTCAGAAATATATCATTGGGGCCAGAGAAATAATATTTCTTTTCATAAAGAATAGTGAGTAATTCTAATTCTGTTGTATCAAGACCGAAGGTGTGGGGGAGTATAAATGTCTTATAATCTATAGATCCATCCCCCACATCGCCCACGGCCCCGCCGCCACTGGCTGAAACTATAATACTCTCAAGATAAAACGCAACTGATGTCACTCAAATCCCAGCATTGGTCTCTACCATTTTTGTATTCATCTATATGGTTTGATTATCAGCCAATGAAATGACACAAACTTTTCACTGCGGTCCTCTCGGGGGCCAACTGGTACCCATCTGATAGGTGTTATTAGTAGAACTCGCTGGTAACAAGCTCCAGCAATGGCTGCGCCCATGGGACAACCTGCTACCTCGGAATATTTACTGTGACATTATCAACATCATATTCATGGATCATTGTAAAATGACGGTATAAGAACGTTAAAATAGACAGTGAGTGACATATATAAGTAGTATCTTACCAGTAGGATCTCGCCATATCCGTACCCACTGCTGGGCCCGGTGGCCGCTGCTTTCTTGTCCTTGTACATAAAGAGCGCCACGCCCACCACGATCATCAACACAAACAGGTACTTGGCGAGTGGGTAGCGCTTCCTGGCCAGCAGCACCCCCAGGATCATCACTGGGATGGGCTTAGCAGACTTCCCTAACACCTGGCGGCACATCAGCAATATGAGCGGGCATTACATACGTGTACATCCAAAAGTCCATATGCATTTACAGGGGTAGATGATAATAATAATTGTGGCAGAGAAGAAAGTAACTGTGATAAACCAAATCACCATACATTGGACTTATTGGTCGTTTTGGACATGTGTACTTTTTGAACATCTCAGATTAGTGACACCACAGTCCGGACAATACAACCATCTGATAGAAATGATGTTTGGTTGAGAGAGCTCAAACAGACCTACCTGGGCGGGGTGAGAGAGCTAAAACAGACTCTACCTGGGCGGGGTGAGAGAGCTCAAACAGACCCTACCTGGGCGGGGTGAGAGAGCTAAAACAGACCCTACCTGGGTGGGGTGAGAGAGCTAAAACAGACCCTACCTGGGTGGGGTGAGAGAGCTAAAGTGAGTGAGTGAGTAATAGATGTTTAACGCCATTTCGACAGCTAAGGTCATATTCATGGCGAGAATAACATTACACAATTTCACAGAGGAATGTGTCGGTGCCCGCACATATGTGCACCACACACATCCGAGAGGATAGGAAAGGGGAGATATAGACCCTTTTAAGTGGGCTAGGGAAGCCCAGAGAGAGCTAAAACAGACTCTACCTGGGTGGGGTGAGAGAGCTAAAACAGACCCTACCTGGGCGGGGTGAGAGAGCTAAAACAGACCCTACCTAGGCAGGGTGAGAGAGCTAAAACAGACCCTACCTGGGTGGGGTGAGAGACCCTACCTGGGTGGGATGAGAGAGCTAGAACAGACCCTACCTGGGTGGGGTGGGAGAGAGCTAAAACACACCCTACCTGGGTGGGGTGGGAGAGCTAAAACACACCCTACCTGGGTGGGATGAGAGAGCTAAAACACACCCTTCCTGGGTGGGGTGAGAGAGCTAAAACAGACCCTACCTGGGTGGGGTGGGAGAGCTAAAACACACCCTACCTGGGTGGGGTGGGAGAGAGCTAAAACACACCCTAATTGGGTGGGGTGAGAGAGCTAAAACACACCCTACCTGTGTGGGGTGGGAGTTTTGGTTTGTTTGGTTGATTTTACCTCCACTAAAAGTTAGCAGAGTTACTGTGGTTCTCTGACATTAAGTCATTTCTCTTCTATTTGGACAGGTATTTCAGAGCTGCTTGTCCAGAGAGCTAGACAGGTATTTATATGCTGCTTGCCCAACACAGCAGTGAGAGAGCTAAAGCAGACCATACCTGGGTGGGGTAGATGTAGCTAAAACAGACCCTACCTGGGTGGGTTAGGGAAGGTATCTAAAACAGACCCTACCTGGGTGGGGTAGATGTAGCTAAAACAGACCCTACCTGGGTGGGTTAGGGAAGGTATCTAAAACAGACCCTACCTGGGTGGGGTTGATGTAGCTAAAACAGACCCTACCTGGGTAGGGTAGGGGAGGTAGCTAAAAAAGACCCTACCTGGGTGAGGTAGGGGAGATAGCTAAAACAGACTCTACCTGGGTGAGGTAGGGGAGGTAGCTAAAACGGACCCTACCTGGGTGGGGTAGGGGAGGTAGCTAAAACAGACTCTACCTGGGTGGGGTAGGAGACGTAGCTGAGGGCCTGGTTACTAGACAACATGGCAGACACGTAGAAGAACGTCATCAGCGCGTACGTCTTCTTTGACGTCATGTCAGGGGTGGATGACGGCTGAATGGACATGGCTGCAACAAACAAGTCCATGTTAAGTCTCATGTTTAGATATAATGTTAAAATGTAATCTTTTTTCTGATATATACAATAAGGGTTATATATTCATCTCTTATTAAACTGTTGTTCCACAATACCCCAAATAAGTCCAATGCCCTCTATTACTGTAACACACGTGTGTTTTCAAATTCTAATGTACAAAAGATTATTGGTAGCTTTGGTACATATGAAAAATACTGGTAAATTCTTTTATGTAAGCCTTCTTACAATTAACATGCTCATGATATCTAGAGATGTATGCCATAGGTTGGCATGTGATGTAACCACAGGATAGAGAGCGAGTTGGTCACTGTGTACAATATATTCAGCCTGTTGTTGGATACACTTCCTACACTGACCCCCCAATGACGTCTTTATCGGGACTTATACCACTAGCTCTATAAAGTGAGTGAACCAATTGTTTCTCTGTGCTCACAGCGATATAATAATCAGTAACATATTAAACAAGGCCGTGATCATGGAGCCGTGCTGATGGTGTCGCAAGGCCGTGATCTTGGTGTCACAGGGTCTTGATCGTGGTGTCACAGGGCCTTGATCGTGGAGTCACGAGGCCTTGATCGTGGTGTCACAAGGCCGTGATCATCAAAACACAAGGCTGCAATGTCGTGAGGCTACGGGTTGAAGTGGTCTCAGGCAGCGTGGGGCTGTGATTTGGACTGAGTTATAGTTACTTTAGTAGTTACATCCCAAGCCAAAGCACACACCCACACTGCCCCCTCATGCCATATCCAGGTACTCCGCTCTCTGCAGCAATCCACTGGTTGCCATTGGGATGTAGCGCAGTTGTGGCATCTTAATCCTTGTCTCCATTGTGTATGACTGTATTGGTCTTAGATAAAGGAATTTGAAATTCATCTGCATTTTCCCAAACTTGGAGGAGCAGTGACCCCCTGACCCTGAGGTAGCTTGGCTCCATCCCTATATTCCCGTAATAAAATTACGAGGATGCGCTTGCTTGAGGATCTAATATTTTTAAAATATTTAAATTAAAAGGATTTTGTATGATTAGTTGAGAATAGAATCTTTGAGAACTTTTGAGATAGGTTACAGCAGTGCTGTAGTGAATTCTTTATTAGTATTTTAAGATTATAATCCAGTATTTAAAATTATTCTCTGACTATAGAAATAACTAATCAATACATTTCAAATTAGTAAATAAAATAACCAAAAATGTCATTTTTAATTGCTTGTGAGTTATTACTAATATTTATTCAGTAAAATGCGAGTAAATACTGACATATATTGTCTAATTGCTGATGAATTCTGAGTAAATACTGACATGTATTGACTGATTGCTGATAAATGAGTAATTACTGACATATATTGACTAATTGCTGACAAAGGGTGAGTAATTACTGATGTATATTGACCGATATATAGTGACTAAGTAATGGCATATATTGACTGTTTGCTGACAAATAGTGAGAAATTACTGACAAATATTGATTAATTGCTTACAAATAGTGAGCAATTACTGACATATATTGACTAATTGCTGTTATATAGTGACTAAGTACTAACATATATTGATATATTTTGACTAATCACTGACAAATTAGTCAAAATATATCAGTAATTACTCACTATTAGTCAGCAATTAGTCCATATATGTCAGTAATTACTCACTATATAATCGCAATTAATCAATACAGGTCAGTATTTACTCAGAATTCATCAGCAATTAGTCAATATATGTCAGTATTTAAATGAATAAATGATAGTAATAACTCACTAGCAATTGGTCAATATATGTTAGTAATTGCTCACTATTTGTCAGCAATTAGTCAATATATGAAGGTACTTAGTCACTATATAACAGCAATTAGTCAATATACATCAGTAATTACTCACTCTTTGTCAGCAATTAGTCAATATATGTCAGTAATTACTCACTTTTTGTCAGCAGTCAGTCAATATTATGCGTTTAATGTATGTTATGGGAACGCACGAGTGTATTTACATGTTAATAATCCACGACCCCGTAGGGGGAGTGGATTATTAACCCGTAAATACACGAGTGCGTTCCCATAACATGCATTAAGGCATTTATCTCATAGATTCCTCCATTTTGTATTAATTTCTTACCTTATAACCCAAGAATTAATCCAGGAGAAGACATTTTGTAAAGGCATACGATCCGCTCGGTTTGCCAAGCCGTCGTGGCCATGTTGTCGTTCTGCCCGACATACCTCCACCTTTACACTCATTTTTCGGGTATAATCCAATAATGTCAAGTCCTGTACTTCTAACACCGCCAAATATACGATCTCTAGTTGGTGTTCGCCTATATTTTGTCTCCATTTTCTTCGAAATAAATAAGAATCCATTGATTTTCCATACCGATCCAACGCACACGGCCCGGTACACGGCCATTTCGTCTTGTTGATGAACCGGGGAGGTGCCCGGATGTAAGAACTAGGTCAGCCACGCGTCGAGCAAGGAATGGCCAGACAGGGCGGGTCCCGAGTCGTATCGATGTGGAAAATCAATGGATTCTTATTCATTTCGAACAAAATGGAGAAATTAGGCATGGCATGTTAATATAGGATGTCTAAGGATGTTTCCCTGTTAATAACTCCACCTGGCACCATTGATTTCTATGCTAACGAGGTCTGTAAACATCAGGTATGTCGGAAAAATTTTTCAAATATTCCACGGGCATTGGCTTCCAATACCGTTCGGCCTGGTATAATGGACAGCGAGCTCGTCTCCTGCCACAGCGGCCGGGGATCGATTCCCCGTTGAACCCTAAACGGTTTTAACTGGAAAACATATGGAGGAGTTGACATTGTATACTTCTCCAATTTATTAAACATGTCCGGATTGAAACTAGCAGCCTCTTGAAGATGTCCAAAAGGTGTTAGAGTAGGGTTATGGCTTGATAATGCACGGGGGTTATGAGCAAAAAAGCACTGTCCAAGCCAAAATCGTGAGATAAATGCCAGTACTTAGTCATTATAAAACAACACTTAGTCCATATATGTCAGTAATTACTCACAATTTGTCAGATATTAGTCAATAGTGAGCAATTACTAACATATATAGACTAAATGCTGATAAAATGTAAGTAACTACTACCATGTATTGACTAATTGCTGACAAATAGTGAATAATTACTAATATATATTAACTAATTGCTGACAAATAGTCCATAGATACTGACATATTTTGACAAATACCAGGCAAGGCAGGATGCACAATTGAATCAGTGGCTATTTCTGTTATATATCCACTAATTGCTGACAGATTGTGAGTAAATGATTACTGACAAATAGTGAGCAATTACTAACATATATTGACTAAATACTGATAAAATGTAAGTAACTACTACCATGTATTGACTAATTGCTGACAAATAGTGAATAATTACTAACATATATTAACTAATTGCTGACAAATAGTCCATAGATACTGACATATTTTGAAAAATACCAGTCAAGACAGGATGCACAATTGAATCAATGGCTATTTTTCTGTTATATATTGACTAATTGCTGACAGATTATGAGTAAATAGTGACATGTATTGATAATTGCTGATATAGAGTGACTAAGTACTGACATATATTGACTAATTGCTGACAAATTGTGAGTAATTACTGATATATATTGACTAATTGCTGACAAATAGTGAGTAATTACTAATATATATTGATTAATTGCTGACAAATAGTGAGTAATTACTGTCATACCATAGCAGTAATACTAACCTGTTATAACCTTAAACTCAATACATGTTCCGTAAAAACACAGATTAAAACACAAATTAAAACACAGAATGGCATCAACATTTTCAATCAAACACCAGAGAATGGAGAAATGGAAAGACATCCATTCAGCAATGACACACATCTATATATATGTAAAAGTACCAAGATACTGGATAATTATGCTAATTATGCAAATAATATGCACGGATATGGAATGTTTGGTATCAATCTGGGGTGTTTCGTCCCCCTAAAAAAAAACGCCCCCCTAACAAATCGGTTTCAAAAAAGAATAAGCAACATAATTTTTTCGACTAGGTGCCTTTTTCGGCCCAGCTAGTCCACCTGTGCCCTTACCATGGTGTGGACGCGCACTACCTTCTGCCAAATGATACCTGTTTTGCGCTCAACTGGCGAAAAAAAGGCTATGTTTAAGGCAGGAAGAGGTCAAAAAAGGATTTTTTGAGGGGGGCCCTACATGCCAGTGCAGGACTGGCAAAAGGGGGTGCAGGGGTAGTCAAAAACCTCATATAGGAGTTTTCCCATAGTGTGACCTATGATTTAAGGGTATTTCGAGCTGGCGATCATCATGGCAATATTTATTTTCAAATCTGCACAATGGGAACAAAGTTATCAATAATTTTAGCAAGGTTTTGAGGGTATTAATGATACCATAGGCTTAGCAGGGATGCCAGTGTCAAATGTTGAAAAAGTCGGAAAGTTATCAGCCTAACCTCAGCACCCATCACACAGCTTCCGGTCACCAGATAGCAGCTAGCCATACCCCCCTCCCCAACCAACTCCCACTCCCCGTATCCCCCCTCCCCCGTCCCCCGTCCATACCCTTGTCTGCCCTCAGCCCACCCTTCTGCTACACACATCGTCCAACGGGCCTATGCTTATGGGAACTGAGTGCTAGATTTGCGACCCCAAAGTCCTGTTTGTTAAAGTAGGAAAGCCGGGAAACCACTCAGATATGAAGGAAAATATTCAGGTTTCATTTGTCTTAATTTTTCAAAAATCGGAAATAAACGGAAAACTGGCATCCCTGGCTTAGATATTGATGTTTTAAAGCTATGACATCACAAAAATGGCTATTAGAACTTTGCCAATACATACTATATTACTTGAATGAGCCAAAAACTCATTACTACAGTAATGCTTTGCCGATACACACTATACTACCGAGATAGTTATGGCATGTATCTCGGTAGTATAGTACAGTTACTGACATGTTTAGTGATCTTTTAAAGACAAATAATTTATTTCATGGTGAAATACAATGTTGTAGGGGTGTATCAAACTTATGTTTAGTGTACTTTGCCCTTTAGTCATTATGATGCATGAATGCAGCCCTGGTGAGTAACCAGAGTAGCCAGCTGATTTTGCCTGGCTACAGGTAATATTCACTTTCAATACACATTCAAAAAACAGAATGACCTGGCACAAAAACAATTCACTACAGGTACTTGGAGGCGCCTAGAACTGGTGTAGGAGCTATCAGCCCGCCCCAGAACGACCTGGGACAATAACAATTCACTACAGGTACTTGGAGGCGCCTAAAACTGGTGTAGAAGCTATCAGCCCGCCCAAGAACGACCTGGCACAAAAAGAATTCACTACAGTGGCACAGTCATTGAGGCCTAATAGTACTTTTACCAGAGGTACCTGAAGCCGTTCTGAAGCCCCAAACGGCTTCAGGTACTTTAGGTCTTTGGTTAAAAAGCAATTAAGACACTGTAGATAGATGAACTCAGGATTCTGTCCCAAGGGAAAGAATCCAATAACCAGCTATTGTCCATCCCAGTCACCACCCACCCACCGTTCAAAGTCGATCTCAGGAGCAAAGGTATTTATCTACTTTCTGTTTATATTATTCCATCCTTACTTATCCCAAAGCAGGATTGAGCTTTAGACCAAGTAATTGAAAATATAAATAAATGATATAATGAATAAAGAAGCAAATAGGTAAATGCATAAATACATAAATGGCCCTTGGGCAGGATGAAATTGTGATAGACGAATCCTCGCCTTTTTCGGTCTGTTACATAAAGCAATTATTTTTCTAGTCTTTATATACTCATAGTGACAATAGTGAGGTGATGATTTAATATGGGCCAGACACACTTTGTATACTTACCAGTCTTAGCAAAGGCAGCATTGATGATACATTGTATAAATACGAGCGCCTGCACATACTGAAACTTCTCGTTCTTCTCTCCATATGTACTCTTTGTTCTGAAATATACAAGAAAAAGAGGGATAATCAATTTGGATTCATAATGAGTCGTCATTAATGCCGTTCAAAGTAAAAGGAGCCAAAAAAAGAAAGCTTGCTTCCATTTTCCTTCCATGGCAACCAATCCTCAGAAAATGCAGCAAATCTGATATAGGCGATAAATATGGTCAAAATTATGTATCTCGATCAATTGTGTCAGATTATACAGAAAAATGTTTTTCTCTGAACCAACCTATCTAGAGCCCTTAATTGCAGATCTACCAGGACAGAAATGGTCATTTCAAAGCGGGTGGTTCATGAGATCTCACTCTAATGACTAGTTAACAAAAACATCTTGTTCACTACTGTATAAGATAGTGAGAGCATAGCTCTTGGAAACTGCTGTCCACGATGTTCAACAAATCATACCATATAAATTTACGATGCAGAGAGTTTCAGGTGCCTAACTGTGTGTTTGGAGCCAGTGACGAGGTCAATGTGTCCATATGCGTCCGCCTAATTGTGCATTGGCGCTGAGAAATGTTCACGGCACCATAGCCAATTGAAAAAGACGGGGACAGCGGGAGCGTTCTGCAGCATTCTAGGGCAGACCGGATGAAGGGAATATAACCCTCCCATACATTTATAGTCTAAATCCTGGTCACCGGTCAAAATGAGCAGTCAGGACCCAACTATAGCTGTCTGGGCAGGCAAGAAGGGTGGGAGAGGAGGGAGAGACCAGTCAGATTCTGTACTCGATTTCCACATACCGCTATACAAATTCTTTATGGTTGCTGAGATAGAGTGCATCATGCAGGGCATGATGCACTAATGAATCAGTGCCTATTTCTAAGCTGTTTATCGACAGATTTCAAAGTTTTCAAGCATACTGATTTTATTTTTCCACCTTATAGACCCATATTCCTGCTGGTGGATGGGATAGCATACTAATTCGATTTTTTCAACTTATAGACCCATATTCCTGATGGTTGCTGAGATCCTTGCAAGCATATGAATTCTATAAGGGAGCAAAAGCACATATCTATATATATATAGAAAAGTACCAGGACACTGCATAATTATGCTAATTATGCAAATAATATGCACGGATATGGAGTGTTCGGTATGAATCTGGGGTGTTTCGTCCCCCTAAAAAACATGCCCCCCTAAAAAATCAGTTTTGAAAAAGAATAAGCGAAATAATATTTTTGACTAGAAGCCTTTTCAGCCCCAGCCGGTACACCTGTGCACTATCCAGGGTGTAGTAGCGCCCTACCTCATTGTATTTCACCATGAAATAAATTTACCAAAAAAAAAATCATAACTCCCTTAATAATAGGAGTTTTCCATAGTGTGACCTATAGATTAAGGGTAGCTCGAGCTGGCGAACGTCATGGTGTTCTTTATTTTCAAATCTGCTCAATGGGAACAAAGTTATCGATAATTTTAGCAATTTTAGCGATGTTTTGAGGTTATAAATGATAGCATAGGCTTAGATATTGATGTTTTAAAGCTATAACATCACAAAAATTGCCATAACTTTCCACCAAATCGTCGTAGGAAAAAAATTCAAACAGCTATGGACTCCTCTGGAAAATCGGCTTTCCCTCAGAACCCTGTTATTGCCCAATGATGTCTCTCGGTCTTCAGGCCATTTTGGCCTTTCCCCAGCATATTTGGCCTCTACAGCGATGTTTTGAGGGTATTCATGAAAGAATGATACAGACCTGTTCTCGGACCACCAATCTCGGACCACCAACTGGACCGCGCAGCACGCAGTGTCATGCTTTGTTCAAATCTATCATATCCCTTCAATTTCTCGGTACCATGCGACAAACAAAGACGAGTTGTGACAATAATCCATGTGTACTGCGACAATAAAGCAAGTTTCCGTTCAAATAACAACACATTTGGGCCAAAAACACTGATATCGGCAACAACAACATTTTCGCTGGTACCACGGTGCTGCAGCGGTACCAGCGAAGTGGCTTCTGGCTGTGTTCGTAAACACCTGAAAGGCTGGCGGTCTACAACTCGTCAAATATGCGACAAAATGAATGAAATATTGCAGAATTGTCACAGATATGTTTTATTGTCACAACTCATCAGTTTTTATCGCAGGGAACTAGGAAATTGAATTACTCGCCCATATGATATGGCTAACATGCTTTCCATACAGAAGGGTTTACGAATGCACCCGGGTGACCGATCATGCCACTCCGTCAGCCAATCAAAGAAAGGGATGCGGGGTCAGTGCGTCCATGTGCGTCCGCCTAACTGTGCGTTGGCGCCAAGAAATGCGGGTCACGCCACCACAGCCAATCAAAGACGGGGACCATTGGGTTTCAGCCAATCACGGGTAGCAGGTAGGGGGAGGGAGGGAGCGTTCTGCAGCGTTCTAGGGCAGACCGGACGAAGGTTAATGAAATGACCACTCCGTGAATTTTCAGTGTTACCTTTTGGTTGAAACAATTCAAGTCCTATTGATTGAGTATGAAAAATTGATCATTCATTTATTTAGTCTGCAGAAGAGTATGCCAATAGTCTGTAATTTGATCCCCTACACAATGGCCTAATGGCCGTTGTTGCACATAATGCAGATTTCTAAGCCCCCCTTGATACCTACCAGGGGCGTAGGAAGCAAATTTTTATTGGGGGGGGGGCCAGGGGTCTTGGTTGGGGAGGCCTGCTATATTTTTATATAGGCTTATATAGGGAACCTCCTCATTATTGGGGGGCCCAGGCCCCTCTGCCCCCCCCCCCTTTTCCTACGCCCCTGCCTACTACATCAGAGATGCTTCTCCCTTATCCTTTTTCTATAGGCCGATCAGGAAGGGGTGGTCTATTGGTCCAGGAGATACTGGTAGGGGGCGGCACAACCCCCCTTCCCGAGTGGTGGGGTAATTGGCTCCTAGACTAAGAATTGCCTGCTCATGAACCAAGTTCTTCCCTTTACCTATATGTAAGGGGACGTTCAACAATTACGTCACCGGTATTTAGGCATTTTTCAGGACCAACCCACCCCCCCTTGTCACTGTTTTTGCATGAAACATATAATATATATATATGTATATATATATATATATATGTATATATATATATATATATATATGTATATATATATGTATATATATATATGTATATATATATATGTATATATATATGTATATATATATATGTATATATATATGTATATTATATATATATATATGTATATATATATATATGTATATATATATGTATATTATATATATATATGTATATATATATATGTATATGTGTATATATATATATATATATATATATATATATAGAGAGAGAGAGAGAGAGAGAGAGAGAGAGAGGAACCTAAAGACCCCCACCCCCTAAGCAGTGACGTAATTGTTGAACGCTCCCTAAAGGTCACGGCCTGGATAAGCTACTCGTTATGGACAAAGTTCATGAACGAGACAATTGAATTAAATTGTAAGTTTAAGGGGGTATATGGGCGGCACCAGAGTGTACACCAGAATTAAATTGTATGTAGAGAAGTTTAAGGGGGGAGGGGTACATGGGCGGCACCAGAGTGTACACCAGAATTAAATTGTATGTAGAGAAGCCCAACCCGCTGGCCGGCCTGCCAAAGAGGTAGAATCAAGTATCCGTCGGTCTTTGCAAGAAGCTTCAATAGATAGGAGGTGAAACTCAGAGCTTTACCTATGGACACAGTGTAACAGACCCCCCCCCCTTCTACCCCCCCTTCAAAGTAGGCTCCCTTTTGTGTTCAGTATTGAGTCCTATGTAGGATAAGGGGGTTTATAGAGATGTCAGGAATCTTTATCAGAATGATATCAAATGGAAACAAGGGGCCACCTATACCAAAAACTCCTGCTGAATCCAAAATTTGTGATCTTGATTCTCAAAATTTGACCAATAGTACCTAAAAATGAGGTTTGATGATGAGAATATTTTAAAAATGTACAAAAGTTATATTGAAAATGATTTGAAATTTTTATAGATGCAACATGCTAATCAAAGTCAATACCTCAATCTACAAATCCCAATGTCTGCCTATCTCCACCTGACAAGTACTCTACCTGTGTATGGCTCTGCCTCTCCAACATACTGCCTATCCCTTAGTCTACCTATCACTCATACTACATGTACCTATCCCTTGAAACATCTAGAGTTTAATTAGGTTTTCCCTCAAATGGCTTAAAGGATTAAAGTTTACCCCTCACCTTTGTACCCAATTTTCTCTGTACATTCTTACCATTAGTCTACCTATCCTCAATCTGCCTATCATTCACTTTACCTATCCCTCATGGTGACTATCCCCCAACTCTTCACATCCCTCATGTTTGACTGGCACATCTGTGATATTACCTAGCACCAATGTACCTTTTGAATATGCTCACTTCACAAGGTACTCTCTATGCCTATCTCTTAAACTGTTTATTACACATGCTACCTATCCTCCTTGCTACCCATCCTCTTCAATACCTATCCCTCATGTTCAGCTGGGATAGCTCACAACCAACCTTCATTTTGTTCTCTTAGTCAACCTCTCCCCTAAGGAACAAATTTAACATTCTACCTCACGCATACATCTACCTATCACTCATGCTTCAGGCTACCTATCCTTCAGGCTACCTATCCTTCATGGTATAGAGCCCTCAGTTTATTACCTTAAAAATGTTTTGTTGTCAAATGGGATAGCATGAATGATATGCAGCATGGAGGATAGGAAGAGGGGAATAAACAACAGACATGTAGGATAGGAAGTTAGCTAGTCTAATGATAGCCTAGGTGAGGCATTTAAGAAAAGCATGATAATTCAATGGGCTGAGGGATATGTAAGGTAAACATGACTGATATGCAGACTTGAGGATAGGTACAATGAGCAATAGGTATATTTCACAAGGCATAGACTATAAGAGCTATTATAAAGGTAGAAAGAATAGAATACAAGGTGAGAGATACATAGATAGCTGGTTAGGTAGACTGAAGGCTATATACCATGAAGGATAGGCACCCTGAAGGATAGGTAACCTCAAGGATATATAACATGAGTGATCAGTAGATGTATGCTTGAGGTAGGCTGTTGGATTTGTTCTTCAGGGGATAGGTTGACTAAGAGATCATAATAAAGGTTGGATGTGAGCTATCCCAGCTGATCAAGCTGTGATAGGTAGGAAAGCTATAAAGTTAGCTTGAGGGATAGGCATTGAAGAGGATGGGTAGCAAGGAGGATAGATAATAAACAGTTTAAGAGATAGGCACAGAGGGTACCTTGTAAGGTGAGCATATTCAAAAGATACATTGGTGCTAGGTAATATCACAGATGTGCCAGTCAAATATGAGGGATGTGCAGAGTTGGGGGATAGTCACCATGAGGGATAGGTAAAGTGAATGATAGGCAGATTGAGGATAGGTAGACTAATGGTAAGAATGTACAGAGAAAATTAGGTACAAAGGTGAGGGGTAAACTTTAATCCTTTAAGCCATTTGAGGGAAAACCTAATTAAACTCTAGATGTTTCAAGGGATAGGTACATGTAGTATGAGTGATAGGTAGACTAAGGGATAGGCAGTATGTTAGAGAGGCAGAGCCATACACAGGTAGAGTACTTGTCAGGTGGAGATTGGGCAGACATTGGGATTTGTAGATTGAGGTATTGACTTTGATTAGCATGTTGCATCTATAAAAATTACAAATCATTTTCAATATAACTTTTGTACATTTTTAAAATATTCTCATCATCAAACCTCATTTTTAGGTACTTTTGGCCAAATTTTGAGAATCAATACCACAAATTTTGGATTCAGCAGGAGTTTTTGGTATAGGTGGCCCCTTGTTTCCATTTGATATCACTCTGATAAAGATTCCTGACATCTCCATAAACCCCCTTATCTTACATAGGACTCAGTACTGAACACAAAAGGTAGCCTACTTTGAAGGGGGGGTAGAGGGGGGTGGCTTGCACTATAGGACTCTATGGAGTAACATATCCTAGGGAACCTATACTATTCTTGGTCTTTGGGCCTGCCCACGCCGAAATGAAAATGGTAAAAGTTGGAGTGGGTTTTGTGGTAGTGGGTTTAACAGTAGGCAGGTGGCACCACAATCTTCTCGCCACTCTTTGGGCTGCCAGAGCTTGCCGTCGCCCTTTCGCACACCTCGCGGCCGGATAACCATAATACCGTAATCTCCCGCGTATAAGGCGCGTCTTATACGCGAATCAGATCATGACTGGGTCTTATACGCGGGAGGGTAATTGCCTTGAGTTGGGGGTGCGCCTTATACGCGGGGTACCTCCACTTTCCAAACCAGAAAGATGTACACAGGGTCATGTATTTTCTTTAACCAAAGATAAGGTGTAGTCTATACCATGGTGCTCTAAATACCCTTAAACTGCTGAATGAAACATGCCATTCTGCTCACTATAAAAGTGTTTGGAAATGTGTGTACACCTGACTCACTGAGAGCTTTGTTAATTACACTATTGACCTTTTATTCAAGAGAATTCATGCAGCATTATAATCAATAATCCTGTCATAGTGTGTGCTGCCACCTGGTGTTCTTCTAGGAATCATTTAACTCATTAACTACTATTGATGCCAATTGTCTTCATATGGCCCACAACTGATGTTATTTAGCATCATTTTGAAAGGTACAATACTGTTCATTTTTTGAAAGAAATAATCCTCTGATTTGCATTATTTGTTAACAAGTTATAGATAAGACAGGTTCAAACCAAATTTGTTATTTGTTCATACCATACCCTCCCATTGATTATCTAGGCCCACACTGTTATAACAGGGAAATAAGCCTGTCCTCTAGAGACATGGCATGCTGGGATACCAGTAGTTTGTAATGTAGAGAATAGAGAATGACATACAGCTCATACAACACCAGGTGGCAGCACACACTATGGCAGGATTTTTGATTATAATGCTGCATGGATTCTCTTGATTAAAAGGTCAATAGTGTAATTAACAAAGCTCTCAGTGAGTGAGGTGTACACACATTTTCCAAACACTTTTATGGTGAGCAGAATGGCATGTTTCATTCAGCAGTTTAAGGGTATTTAGAGCACCATGCTATAGACTACACCTTTTCTTTGGTTAAAGAAAATACATGACCAGTTGGGGTATTGATAGTTGCAGACAATATTTGAAATGCCCCTTTGGGTTGGGTCCTTTGAGTGGACCATGCTCCTTGAGTTAGGGGTGCGCCTTATACGCGGGTTTTTCAAATATTAGACTCAGAAGTAGCAGATGTGCCTTCTACGTGGATCTGCCTTCCCTAAGTTGGGGGTGCGCCTTCTACGCGGGCTGCGCCTTCTACGCGAGAGATTACGGTAGTCTCTGGGGGGTGAGTGAGTAATATGTGTTTAATGCCATTTCAACAGCTACGGTCATATTCATGGCGAGAACTACATAACACAATTTCACAGAGGAATGTATCAGTGCCCTCGCATTTGTGCACCACACATATCCAAGGGGATAGCACAGTAAAGCACACACAACAGCATCGCCAGATCAAAATGTCCACAAGTAAATGACTACCGGTGGGTTGATGGAAAGGCCTAATGCTATATTGGCCTGTAAATATGTGCCTAGGTCCTTAATAACGACAGGGTATTAAACTTAGAATCAAAAAGGTGACATATGAGGACTCCTCATTTAGGACCTCCTCCCCCCTCCCCTTTTCACATGTAATAAATGCATATATCGGTATTTATTGCATGGCAGGTAGAACCATGTAGGCCTCCACGATATCATAAAGATGATGCTCATACTGTCATATTCTAGTAGTTTCTGTATGGACATAAAGGAGCTGCCTGAGGTCGGGGAGGGGGAGGGGTGGTTGTTTGAGGATTGTTGGTGGGGTGGGGGGGGGGGTTGGGTACAGAGGTTAAACTAACCGGATAACGACTCTCCCCACCACCACTATACATCCGTGCCCACACTAGGCCCTGGGCCTCCACACGCTGTGTACACTACCCGGATAACGGTGGCCATCATTCTCCAAACATATCTCCCATAAGTCACACAAAATTTGTTTTGGAGAGGTCGGGGACATAAAAAGAGTCCTTTACATACGGGACCTTCCTTCCCTCTAGGAGCGGACCGTGCCTTCTAGACCAACCACATAAACCGGGAACGGCCTCAAAATGGCCATTGAAGTCACGTGACATTGACTTCCGGTTCTAGGTGGGGGCAGCGTTTCCTACATCCGGGGACGGCTGCTATCTGTGTCAAACAGACGAAACAGACGCTGGCGAAAGAGCGCCCCTTGCTACACGAGAGAGGACGGACAGAGCAGCCATGCACTATCCCCAACACACGAACCTGTGTCCTAGCATTTGGTAAATGGAAGTTGTCATTATTTTAGAACAGGAGGGAGGGTGATCAGTAGATTTTAGGTGCCCTGGTAGAACTTCTTCAGCCCACAATCTCGACACGGATCGATCGATTAAGCACCATGGAATATGGGAATTCTGAACAATGCCTAGTGGGTCCAAGAGTTTGAATTTCACTACAAGTTACAAAACACACTGAAAAGACATGTCAGAATGATTCGCTCCAATCACAGTGAGCTCACTCATGTGTACCGTCCTTGGATTTAAAAAAAAAACACTCCCAGGGACAAGCTGGTATAACAGATGTCGCCCCTGGGATATTGCCAGACCCAGCGCCAGTCCTACTAGAAGCCTATAAGCTTTATATATATAGCAAAGGAATGGAACTTCATAATCATTAGGCGTGGGTTGCATGTGTAAAGAAATTTGACCACTCCTGAAGGTGTGGGGGGGGGGGGGGGTAGGGGTGCGCGTAAAATATCACCCTCTCTCCTTTCTTTAAGGGGAAAAGCCAACACACAATAAACATTTTGCTTCCTCCAAAAGAAAAGATCCTTCTGAGGCTCCTCGTTCTTTATAAAATGACCAGTCAATGAATACACGTACCAACCCCGCTATGTATTCAAGGTTATATATCCAACACCAGTGATAGGCCTGCCATCAGTGACTTTTGGGAAGGATGCAGGAAAGGAGTGAGACTATAGTTGTAGACTAGGAGTGCAGATGCATGCCACGCGTCTTGGAGTTTTTAGTGTCACATTGTACCCTCCCCCTCCCCCTTTACCACCATTTATAAAACGGCTGGTAGTGCACTGCTGCACTATAGAAGTGACATTGCGTGCGTTATTGTTTGTTTGTTTGTTTGTTTGTTTAGTTTTACGTCCGGGGGCCATCGAGGAACTCAGACATTCAAATTGCGTGCCTTATAGCAGTCTATTGCACACCTGAGCAAGGTCAAGGTAGCGGGCCATTAATTTGTCTAGAAATACATTGATTGGGTGATTAATTGTTTGGAAGGTATGTAAAAAGTTTTATAAAGACAATAGACAACTCTTTCTTCACATCTTGACTGTTGTCCTATAATGCACCCCGATGCATTCGTGCATTATTGGACAATTCTATTCTCTAAATAATTTATATCTGTGCGCAGTTTCATACATAACAATCACCAGTAAGCAATGCATGTGTCAAAGGTTTGAGAATGAAGGTGAACTGATTTTACACGTCGCTAGTTTTCTTTGTGTACAGCATAGAGTATATTCTCGTGAGCTTGTGCAGATTTTAAACGAAAAAGAAAGTCTAGAGGTTGCATATATGCGATACAAACATCCCCTTTAATGGCCGCCCTGGATACGCTTGAGCCTTTAATGGCCGCCCTGGATACGCTTGAGCCTTTAATAGCCGCCCTGGATACGCTTGAGCCTTTAATGGCCGCCCTGGATACGCTTGAGGGTGCTACATGTATCTACTTCAGTCACCATTTTACCAATAAAAGTGATGTCAAAGAGTGATGAATCGACATCGCAGGATGATCTTTAATTTTTTAACAAACTCATTAGAATGCGCCAGAAGTGTTTGAAGTAGTATGTCTTAATAACACTAACCGGCAAAGAAGCTGTCTCTAAAAGTATCAACGTCACGTGTTCTCTCACCAGACACTGACTTAATACATCATACATAACCTACCCGGTACCATACCTGATACTTTCCTAACTCACGTTGCTGAGACCTGGTAAAACATCTGGCTGTGAGTGCGTTCTGTGTACTTTCACTGAGATGGATTTTGAGTTGGGAATTTGTCACCTCTATTTAAATTACCCCCCCCCCCCACCTAAGACAAACATAGTTGGTGACTCAGCATGCTATTAAACCTATTCCTATTCAATCATACATATACCAGGTCAGGTGAACGTGTCAACCATTACATGTACTGAAGTAGCACAATATTGACAACATGAATCCACGAAGACTGTCTTAATCCACGTTTATGCATAAATGCACCTACCAAATTCACAGAACAATGCCAGAACAGTGACTCTCTTCATCCTCCACATTTCAAGTACCGTTCAGTGCCCTTCTCATTTAAACGAAATGTCTGTCCTAGCAGCACCAAAGGAGCTGACGTAGAAAAACCTGCATACCTCTACCGGTAGTTCCCTAGGTGGATCAATATACAAAGTACAATAAGATAATGGAAATAGGTTGTGGTGTTTAACGGCTGTAACAGTGTACCTACCCTGTGAAGGCCCACTATGGAGGATGTATGGGCACGGGCCGTGTGCGGCGGTGAGCGCCTACCACGAGCTGCTCTCTGCACTCTTACTCTCTCTAGTCGTCATGGTGACAGAGATGGACGGCGTCTATGAGGGACGCAGCCCGAAGGCCGTGTTTTATATAAACTCTCTCACCAGCAGCGGACCAGGAACTGTCACCATGGTAACTGGTGACACGTGGCAACGTCCCAGAGTGTCTTTATTACTAGACGTGCTCACATATAGCTCCAAGTCTGTTTGTTGTGTTGCAAGGTTCAATTTGGATTACGGGATGTGAGGATTACAACATGTATATATAGATATCATCTACAGGGCCGAGAGCTAGTCTATTCCCAATGTTCACTGACACCAGGAAAGCATGATCACAAAGCAAAAGCACGCCTCCCTCAACCTTCCCGGCAATAAATATCATTTCTAAATATCTCATTTCAGGATCTGTACAATACCACTCCCAAAATATCCTCCCCACCCCCCATCCCCATTACCCTGCGCCTCACTGTGGAGATAAACTAAGATTACCATTCAGCCTTTAATATTAAGCAGCGCTTCAATGTAACAGGTGGAATTCTTTACATGGTTCGGCCTGTTAGCTAAGCGGGTAGCCAATTCAATGGAGAAAAAATATTTGTGACCCTATCGGCCCCTGCAGTTTGGACCTACCGGTACTTGAGGTCTCAGCCATGGAAATACGTTTTCACTATATTTTAATGTAGCATGGCATGCCATAACTAGTGTGCCCCAGAGGTATTGAGGAAAAAATCCCACGTATATCTTTAGGGGCAACCTCGATTTACGACATATAAAAAAAACCCTGAGCATCGGTCATGAAAATCTGGAATGCTGGCCATAAATGTACAGACACCTGCATAATTGGCATTTTTTGCAGTGAATGAATTCAGTTCCGACCTAATCCAAACAAGCCCAAAAATGAATGGGCATCGCTGCAATAATCATGTTTTATTTTATATCATATGAATAAGTACCTACTCAGGACCAGTTATGAATATGTACAGAGATCTACTAAATAAGCTAACTATTTTATCCACCCAGAACTCATGTAGTATTCAGTGCAGAGGTCTTCTGTCGGTAAGGATGCACTGAGTGACCCCGGGATTTCCCTATGTGAGACCTTGACTCTCCGTACACTGTGTACAGTGTGGGCCTTATCAGTTAGGGGCACCTTTGACTGGGTTGTGTACAGTGCAGGCCTTATCAGTTAGGGGCAACTTTGACTGGACTGTGTACAGTGCGGGCCTTATCAGTTAGGGGCACCTTTGACTGGGTTGTGTACAGTGCAGGCCTTATCAGTTAGGGGCAACTTTGACTGGACTGTGTACAGTGCGGGCCTTATCAGTTAGGGGCACCTTTGACTGGGTTGTGTACAGTGCAGGCCTTATCAGTTAGGGGCAACTTTGACTGGACTGTGTACAGTGCAGGCCTTATCAGTTAGGGGCAACTTTGACTGGACTGTGTACAGTGCGGGCCTTATCAGTTAGGGGCACCTTTGACTGGGTTGTGTACAGTGCGGGCCTTATCAGTTAGGGGCAACTTTGACTGGACTGTGTACAGTGCGGGCCTTATCAGTTAGGGGCACCTTTGACTGGACTTGGGGAAGTGGGGGTGAGAGTGTCATAGGCTAGGGATGAAGTAACTGAGACCTGCTTTATTTTCATTTTATTTATTCATTTGCTTATGGATACTTATCTATTCATAGGCACATCTCTCAGGTTAATTTATGTACGTTTTCGTTTTCCCATGTTCACGTAAATGAAATTTGAACGAGTACCGAAACTCTCAAACAATCAATTTTGCACTAAATAGAGAATTTACCAGTAGTTACAAATGCTCCATAGTGGCTAACTCCCGGGGGCTAACTGCTGAAGAACACTGTACACCCAAGGCACCTCCCAATGACCAGCGCCTTATCACGTCATGGCCTGCATGCACTAATACATCACCAGTGTGCAGGCCCTGGGTGCAGGTCCATGGAGGAGTTGATGCTGCCTGTGTCCATGATGACTGCTGACAAGGGTCAATATGTACATGGACCTGCTTGGTTATCCCTGTGAGGAGGCTATAAGTAGTCCTAGGTACACAAGGACCGTGCGGGCTGACCTCACACATAGCGCCTACAAGTTGCTGTTGGGGGGGGGGGGGTGGGGGGGGGGGGGGTGGTATCATAACCAGATAGTAAACGTTTTAAGACGTTACAGAGACATGGCAACATAGGGAGAGGTTGACTGCTATTGTTCTCAACTATTATAGGGGTCAAGCGGGATAGATATTAAACGTTGATCTTTTTTAGGAAGGTAAATGGTAATCCATTCACTGAGGAATTCCTAGGGTACCCCTGATAGATACCAATGTGTATCTCTCCAGTACCAAACTTCAGTCTTCGACATGGGTAATTTCGGGGCTTAATAATGGAATAGGACATGGTCATTTGGTTACAATAGACAGGGGGCATGGACAATTCTTAATATCGACATGGGACATGGGACATGCGGCCGCGCCACCAAACCTTCAGGCAGTAGCGGATCCAGAAAAGGGTGTGCCCGGGAGGGTGGGGCGCGCCCTTTGTTTAACCCCTATTTTTAACCACATTTTAGGCCCAGAAGAGGCATATTTAAAGTACAATCGACAGGGCGAACGTCCCATGCCCCGTTATAAATCCACCACTGTTCAAGTAGGCCCTACACATAATACAGTCATGTCTCTATAAACCGGTCTTCAATAGCTCGGTTGATTCACTTACCAGCCACCTATACCATCAAACAGATTTGATTATAGCCATTAAATTCTATTGTAATTGTGATTCAGAGAACCAGCCGATTCAGTAACCAGCCTAATTTTATCTCAAACGGAGGTGGTCGGTTTATAGAGACATGACTGTAGTAGACTTTGTACTTTTACATGTGAAAAGAACATCACATACGGCATATCTTTGAAAAACAACAATATAAAAGGTTATATGCAGAACCCAAGTGTCAAGCGATATAACTCATATTAGGACACAAATGATCATGCTACAATGTAGTTGCAATAAACTCGGCATGACCTAATTGTGTGAGATCTCCCCAAGAGGTTGAATACTAGTATTTCTCTTTAACAGAGCCAAGAAGTTGAATACTGGTACATGTATGTCTCTTTAACAGAGATGTACTATAAACGGACTGATTAGTGATAAACCGTTTTAGTCATAGTATATGGAGAACTGGAGCAAACCATTTTCTACTATTTTTAGCACTACATCAAAACCTCTGAACTCGATTATGTGTATTATACAATAAGAGAGCTATCAAATGATATAGGGGTCCGGTGGAGGAAGTCCTCAAAGATTTCGATTTTGTAGCAGGCACCAAGCCCCCCCCCTACATACACACACACACATACACACCCCTGGGGCCGTGCCGGACCTGGTATACTTAAGTATGTAGAGTTCAGGATGTTGACTTAGTTGGTAGACGTTATATTCTGTCATACATCCTGATTTTACTCCCCTCCCACCATCTGACCCCAGACCGTGTCACAATACACCAATACACTAACGGTGACACGCTTACACACCAGGCAGTACACGTCTCCCTTATCTACATCATGTGTATCAAGATATGGTGATTATTACATAGATATATAGGCGTTACTACTACCCGGTAGCTGGTTGCATGCCAAAAAAAGTCAATATCAGTATTCTTCACTTCTCAGCCCGCATGTTACAATAGAAAGAAACAAGCAAGGTCCCAGAAAAGTGGACCTCTCAATGAAGGGAGCAAAACGAGACAGGATGCCCCCGAATCTGAGCACTAATCATTGATAGGGTGCGATCATTTATATTTTTATATGAAAACGGCAATGGCACACCTGTAAATTACGATAGAAAATGTCTTTTTATGTATAATGTTAAGAGTTCCTCAAATTAGTCTCTCACGACAAGTCTAGTGATTTCAGCAAAATGATAAAAAATAAATTTATAAACGAGAGGGGAGAGAGAAATGCTGACAGCATAAAGTGGTATCCTGCTGGTGGTCTGGGTATTGGTGTCGGCTAACTATAACGTGTATACGTTATGTGATGTTTTCACAGATAAAATGAAGTGTAGTCCGGGATGCTGCAATCTAGAAGGAACAGGGGAGATAGGGGACAGGAGATATACTGGGAGAAAATAGTCTCAGAAAGAGAGAGAGAGAGAGAGAGAGAGAGAGAGAGAGAGAGAGAGAGAGGAGGGAGGGACAGGTAGATAGATAAAGAAAGAGAGAGAGAGAGAGAGAGAGAGAGAGAGGTTGATGGTACATGTTGTACAAGTACATGTAGAGAGGCAGAGATAGAGACGAAACAATGAGACAGGTGGCCAGAATAAGACAGAGAGAGCGGTAAAACTTGACGACTTGGAGAGAGAGTGCGAGCGGAGGGAGAGACAGAGACAGAGGGAGGGAGGTAACCATGTTCATACAATCATTCAAAATTTTGGACGTCTTCGATAATCAGGGGTGTGAAATCCCAAACCATATTTCCTCTGAAGCGCATTACACCGTCTTGTTGGTAAATGTTTTGGGTAAAAGTGTGCCTGCTGTGGTGTACAGGGATTTTCATGATTACCAATGGGATGCTAACATAATTATTTCCATGTGGAATGATATTGGCAGAAATGTTAAGTTAGACCCCCCCCCCCTACAAATGGCAATTTATTTTCTCAGTGGATTTACATAGATCTCAAGAATTGTCCTTCTGAGCATCAAAAACGCGGATTTCCGCGTTTCCGCAGAGATTTCACACCCCTGATAATTGTGGTGTTGACTTTGTTGTGGATATAATGGGGAATGTTTCCAGACGCTACTTGGAATATGGACTTCTTATTGGTAGCAAAATGAGATGTTATCGTTGTATCACATCTTTGTAGAAGCACTTCAGATAACAAGAACCTTATACACACCGATGACAAAACTTAAGATGAATACCCAATCAATAAACATCATGCCGGAGGTAAATATAATATGAATATGAATGTTAATGTGAATATGATTATGAATGATTGGTTTTGTTATCATCTTAATACTTCGCTATATTTTACAACTGGGCTAACAGTGTAAGAGCAGTATATCTTCTACGATGAACATTCTAGTTTGATCAATTACCTTGAGCAATATCTGAGATTTTAGTCTTATATATGTCTGTCGTTTATGTTGAGCACTTGATACGGTTATGTACTGTATGTATATCTCTCCAGCTTATATGATTATGTGTGATGGGTTGTGTCTACTTTCCTGCGTACTGTTCCCTCTCCTTGGTATGCCTGGTAATGATTATGATAATGTTTTCTTTATTTGTACCATCATCCATTTGTATATACTCATCCTATAGCTGTATATAATGTTGGTGTTACCAGTCTGCGCTAGGCAGCCAAAGTGTATGTGAGGTCCAATCAGATGTCTAACACTGTTCATTTATTCTTATTGTGCTTATCAGAAGTAATGCGTTTCTGCTTGGAAGGACCCTGTTGGAAATTTGATCGGGTAGATCATGGCAATTGTTTTATACTTGTTGTGAGCGATCAATAAATAAAAAAAAAAATGGCCACAGAGGAGACAGAGACGGACATAGGAGACAAGAGACGTCATTTTGACAGCCAATGTCATATTTATGGCGAGAAAACTACATTACACAATTTCACAGATGAATGTGTGAGTGCCCACAGAAGGGATAGGAAAAAGATAACCCTTTAAAGTGAGCTGCGGAAGCCCTAACATTTCTAAGTATATATGTATACATCTTGTATAAATCTGGGGTGCCACTATCTACTTTGTGGTCACACATTACACTTGACATGTCGTGTGATTGGGCTTTATCTCCAAAGGACGTCCTTGACGTCAATTAGACATCTAAAACCCTGATCCACTTATCAACCACTTATCAAGCTCCATTCACATATATCATCAAAATCAAACTGAACATGCGTTCACCATTTCCTTTTTTAGTACAGTGTACGAATGATGAAACAGATCTCAATCTAAAATCCTGATTTTGCTACATAGTGAATATATTTACCAATAAAGATACACCATTCTTTATATTGATAGGGCCTAAAAAATCTTTTAACATTTTTTGGCAATTTTTAGGCATTCTCCCTGTATTTTTCATCAATTTTTTCATGGAGCTTATTCAGGTCCTCATCTATTGGTAAATAGTTCATACCGTAATCTCCCGCGTATAAGGCGCTTCTTAAACGAGGGGTTTTAGTTCTTTCTGGATCCACAAGGGGGACACCAAGAGCTTTATTTTGATATGTTACACTCCCCCTAAATCAAAAAATAACATAGGGGGATTCAAGGGGGTGGGGGGCCCTAGCTACACATAGCTTTTTGAATTTTGAAAATCCATTTAGTAGAACCAAAGTTATGATTTTTTTTTTGTTGTTGACAATATTCTTCAACTCTAGGTGCGCCTTATACGCGAAGTGCGCCTTATACGCGAGAGATTACGGTAACAGTCATTCATATCTTTTACATGTAGTTCACATTTCTTGTGTTTTTCATAATTCTACTGTAAAATCATAGAATCCAACTGTTTAATCTGGACATAAACATTTCTCTGGTGTATGAGATTGACACTGGTTTCACCTCGTTAAAATTACTTGAAAAAAAAAACGGCCAAAAAATCCATGGAAAGTCACGTTATTGGTCATCAAGAGGACATTTTTTTCGAAATTTTCGGCATATTTATAATTAGAACTGAATATCTGGGAAAGAGATCAATGATGGAATTTTGTTGATCAACATGGAATTTTTTTTCTTTCCCGCCAAAAGATTTTTTGTTTTGTTTTGAAAATGCCAAAAAGCCCAGTGATGTGGCATTGTGTGGGAGGATGAGATCCTATATTGGACACGAGGACAACTGGCGGTATCTGTAGTTCCTGTATGACTGCAAGGTCACTGTGAGTGTGTCCATGCACATACCAGTATTGTATTTAGATGTGCACACATACTTCACGTTATACATTTAAAACCAGATATGTGATTATCATCCTATGTAGCTCCAATAAACTGTGGTAGACGTGCGAAACGCCCACGGTGCTGTGACACCCTCTTGTGTGTATTCTTATAACTAAGTGATGTCCTCTTCAATACAAGGCTTAAAATGAGTTGAATCTACTTGTCTCTATTTATAGAAAAGCCGCAGAAGCTTTACAAGATGGTGTCAGAACTGAATATGTCTTCATCCATGCTCAGGAAGTGAAGAATTGAAGACTGCAATGAAAACTGCAAGGTTCGAAGTGTGAAAATTCTGAAAGTAGGTCATTGGATTCTATTGTTTGGATCAATCTAGGCCCATCAACTAGCCTAGCCAAGCCTACAACTGACAATACTGTACATATCAATATGACAACTGCTTCAGTAAAACCACCAAGCTCTTTGGCAGTGGAAAGTGATAATCCTTCTCATTCTTGGACACTTTGGAAAAGAAAATTTGGAATCTACCTTAGAGCCATAGGTACCAATGGGGACCAAGTGGCAAGAAAATTGGGTTATTACTTCACCACATAGGAGATGAGGGGTTGGACATATTTGACAGTTTTGTATTCAAGCCCCAAACTGATAACCCCGTAGATGGACAACCACATATCCCAGCAGAGGATCCTAATAATTATGACACATTCATCGAAAAGTATACTGAGTATTTTGGTAAAAGGGATTCCGCAACTGTTACTCAGGGAACAATTCTGGTTCCATCTCAAGAGGGGGGCCTCCCAAACAATGGGAACTACTACAGGGAACAAATGCATATTAATTATGATCGTCGCCACAGAGCTACTGAAGCCAACAAACTATGGCCTGGAGACAGAGCATGACTTCCAGACCTAAAGGTCGAAGGAAGAGTTGTTGGAAAAGCACCGAGCCCTAGGTCATATATCATATCAACACAAAATGGACTAGTTAGACGAAATTGTAAGTGACCAGAAACCTAGGCCCTGTTCCTAATATACCAACAGAGCAGAGTAATCTGGCCACACCTACAAAAGTGGTCACACAAACCATCATTCATCCACAACCTGTGGAGATCACTGATGCCCATCCAGTGATCCCTCCACCAACTCCTGATTTTTTTTTTATCCCTGAACACTTACTTACATCAAGGCCCCATCAAGGCCCTTGAAATTCCCTAGCTCTTTCCTGACACAGAATGAAATTTCCTTGACAACATCAGTTAGATTTACTACAGCAGTCCATGTTGAGTTATATTAACTTGGCACACCCAATAGGATTGCCCCAAATTTTGGGTACGTCTTCATTTAAATTGCCTCCATCATCCAATCATAATATATTTTGTTTTAGAAACTAAATACTGCATTATCATCATGCCTTCTGTGCCAGAATATAATAGTACCAATACACAAATCCCTTCCCCCAACTGAAAATGTTTCTCAACAGACCTAGGCAAATCACAAACAAGACTTCAATGTGGAATATATTATGGAGAATTTCAGGTATAATTATATATCTGGTCTCAGTGGTGATGGGAGGTGGCTTGATTATTAGCATGTATAAGCAACACTATGTTTGTGGTTTTGACTTAAGCCGCACCGTGGGATTTCAGACTTAGTATTTCTGGTAATGTTATGAAATTTCCAGTAGTTTGCCTGAGTGTAGAGGTATATGGGATCACTTGTCAACGTCATACACTATCATGTAGGGCCTATTCTTAGATTCTTCTAAACCAACATAAAAGCATTCCATGTCATTCTATTTGGCCATTATCACTGGAGTGGATTCATTCAGTAATATTAGGGAGTGATCATTTTTTAACAACAGTGGGTTGATTGATTGATTGATTTGTGTTTTACAGCACTTTAGCGGCACTAAGGCCGTTTTATTCTAATAACTTGGATTACAGATCCGGCGACGAGCTTTTTTTTGCCTATGCCCGACGAGATTTTTGGAGTATTTTACAAAAAAAAATGGTTCTTCAAGAAAAATATAAGTTATCACTCATAAACACATCACATTTTGCCCTTCATATTCGGAAATTTCTCAATATTTCTCCTGAAAATGCCTAAAAATATGGTATTACCAGGCCTTTTTTTTTTTTTTTTTTTTGCTCCGGAGGTGGTGTGTCTTGGTTGTGAGATACGAGAAATGTGAGCCTTTTTTTTTTTTTTTTTCCTCTGCCCGACCAAAGTTGGAGGTGAAAAATCCTGTAATCCAAGTAATCAAAATCAGGTGGCCTAAGTGGCTATCCCGTGCTTCACAGGTTGATAATCTAAGAGAAGAATGTTTCAGTGCCCACGCATATGTGCACCAGACACATCCTGAGGGGATAGGAAAGAGGAGATATAGACCCGTTTAAGTGGGCTAGGGAAGCCCGATAACAACAGTGGGGGCTGGTGATGGGTTCTGACCCCCCCCCCCTCAAAACCACCAGCCCCCCCCCCCCCCCGTTGTTAATAAATGATCACTCCCTGAATCTAAGTCATTCTGTAGAAACAGGTCATACCTACATGAATTTTCCTGTTTTGCATTTGTCTGACTCTCTTAATCAATAAAATAATATACATAACTCTTTTCATGTATTCCTCTAAGCAACAAAATTTCCCTAATATTTTCGGAATATTTAGATTGAATTCTCTGGGAAATGTTAAATTCCCTGACCTGGAACAAAAGCTTGATTTCCCTGGTATTTCCCTGACAATGGCAACTATGTTATACCTGTATATGACCTGGCACCCTGGGGGGGCACTTAATTTTTTTCTGACACGGGTGTGCGGCTGAGCCTCTGACATCCCTTACCCTTGCTTAGGATTTTCTTGAAAAGTGACCCTTGCTTAGAGGGATTTTTGTGACAAAGTACCCCTATCGTAATCCGCCGCATATAAGGCGCGTCTTATACGCGAATCAAATGGTGAGTGGCTCTTATACGCGGGAGGGTTATTGCCTTGAGTTGGGGGTGCGCCTTATACGCGGGGCACCTCTTAATTCCGAATCAACCTGATATACAGAGTCATGTATTTTCTTTAACCAAAGAAAAGGTGTAGTCTAACCCATAGTGGTCTAAATTTCCTTAAACTGCTGAATGACACATGCTTTTCTGCTCACTGTTAAAGTGTTTGGAAATATGTGTACACCCCACTCACTGAGAGCTTTATTAATTCCATTATTGACCTTTTAATCAAGAGAATCCATGCAGCATTACAATCAATACTCATGCCATAGATTGTGCTGCCACCTGGTGTTATGGAAGCACACTATGGCATGATTATTTATTGTAATGCTGCATGGATTCTCTTGATTCTCTTGATCATTCATAACTTCCCTTATACTTGGCATAGAGACTTCATTTAAAGAGCAAATCCATTTCTTTTGATGAGATCTATCCATTGCTTAAAAGATAAAATGCATGGGACAAAGTTTTGAAAACTAGGTAAGTGCCTAGTTAGAGGGATTTTGCTCAAAAACTACTCTTGCCAGCCGCACACATGTGTATCTCCAATATATGAAGTGCCTCCCTGTATTGTTGAACACTCTGTACATGGGAACTATTTTGGCCAAAATCTAAATGGTTGGGATTAGAAAGCTTATAAACAGTCTATCTTGAATCCAGCGAACCTTCACTTCAGGCTTCTGTTATAAATATTCGGCGCCAGGTACCTATATTATATAGTATTAATTTTGTCTCCTGGATTTGTCTGCCGGTATGACCGGGTTTCCTATTTCAAACTAATCAAAGTGTGCATGGTAACTATTTCAAAATGTCAATTTTCTCTAACAATAAAGACATGCCAGGGCAGGGTGAATACAAAATGATTTTTTTTTATAAACATATGATTAAATAATTATTCAAATCATAATTCATATCTTGAAAATCACTCAGAAACATCAAGACACATTATTATCATATCCACATGATCAATAGCTCCTTTCTTCTTGCACACTACAGCCCAGGTGCCAGTGCGCCTTTATCGATTGGCGCTGAGTACTCCCTCAGCCACTCGCACCGACTCGGCCTTGTAAAGCATCCGACATTTACATGCACATGATGCAGTACCGGTAATTGGTTTACATTTTGGCTGCCTTTATTCGGTGCTATATGCAATTGTTTGAATCTTTGTTCATTTGCCAGTACAGAATCAAGAATATTGCTGTGGAATTAAACATGGCACAGAAGCCAATAAATGATCGTTTCCTGTGGCCACAAGACCCGCCACAAGACAGGCTTCGTCACGAGAAGCCTCTTGCAGCCAGCTGACTGCTGAGCGGCCTCTGCTGCCGCCGCCGCCCGCGGACATGTCACGGTGGTCACGAAATCAATACTGTAATCATTTTTCCAACCCTCAACCCCACATCTACCTCGGCACAGACCAGCCTCTAAATGACATATTTTGTACTTAACTACACCGAATCACTATCTGACGTGTATTTACTACATTATTATGGCGTAAATGTACCAGATCCCGTCCATTTATCGACTGGAATGCACACAGTTTGAGGCGACATGATCCGTAAACGCGTGTCAGACAGCCAGCTGGTTACGCTCGGCAGCACCACAGCGACACGACGGCCGGGGACGGGAGAGAGAGGGGGAGGGAGCGTACTCACATGTTCTCTTGGAGGATCCCATAGATGAAATAAGACACGAAAATGCCCAGAAAACAGCCAATTAGCTTCTTGTCGCTCCCTTCCATGTTGACGGCAGGCGACGATTTGGGGTTAGAGTCCATATCGATGTTTTGACTTGGTTCATTTCGGTCTAACATCGGAACATGTGGACAGAGGCGATAGGGTATTGCTGTTATGTATGTGCTTCCTGTCTATCGGCACTGACGGCCCCTTCGACCTCTGATTCGCCAAGTTCTACTTCCGGCGCAGGACCGGCAGGGTCGTGATTGGTGGAAAAATGTATGCAAATTTATGTTGGGCAAAAGGGCGTGGCTGACTGTATGGTGGCACGTGCTAATGTTATTGATTTATTCTCTCCGTTAATGAGCCAACGGAATAATATAATTACGATTTGTACCTAACCCCGATGTAAAGCCAGTTCATTTACAGTTATGCTGTGAACATAGTAAACCGTAAGGCGCAAATAAAAAGCAATTCCGAATTTTAGATGATTATGGTGAGTTCAATTACCCGGGCGGTACAGAACCCTCACTCAGTAAAGCCTTAAATGTTGGCCTATTTGGTAGTTGGAAACGATTGTCACTTTACGCCCCACAGTCATGTTTATTCATTGACATTGAATGTATATAACCGAGCAATTCATTCATTATGAAATTAAGCATCATACATAGTTGTAAGTGTAACGACACTGGTCAGGCAGAACACTCTACTATTTAGTGAGGATTAATTAAAAAAAAAAAAGTTTTTTTGTGTGCGTGGAGGGGGGGAGGGAGTACCGCCCCCCCCCCTGTTTTCATCTATTCATATACAAAGAGAGGCTACATACCTAAGGGATGTGATATTCCCCGCCCCCGAGTTATTTAGCCACTGAATCAAAAGTAAAAAAAAAATATTGGTGATTCAATAGTAACAAAATCAACCCTCAATTAATCAATGTTGAATTAAGAATAATTTTTCAATGTTGATATGTCTACCTATGATCCGATGTTGATGTCATTGAACAAGTTGATAGCAGGGGTTGATCCCCATTGTCAATACTGATCAACCAGTTGTCAACTTTGATTCAATGCACTGTTTCCACTGGGATTACTGATTCAGGCCACACTTCTATTTTTCGTTGCGTTATGGGCACCAAAAAGAAATTTCAGGATGGAGGGCAAAATGAAAAATAAACAAAGGTAATAAAGGTACAATCGCAGCAATACATCACAGAAAAAAATCCAAGTAAATAAATCTAATTTAACTTAGGTCGAAACACATAATTAGGCAAAACCCCCAACACATAACTAACATCTAACTAACATGTTAGAAGTATTGACTAATTATTCAGGCAAGCTGACTTGGCTTAGCCAAGTGAGAAAATCAGGTACTTTGTCTAAGTGATAGTAGCTTTGTCTAAGGGATAGTAGTATTCTTCACACCAGGAGGCAGTGTGGTTTGCATGAGGATATTTATAGGTCGTGTATATCATATAGAAGCCTATACATATCAAAATAATGGTGATTTCAATGACTACTGGCATGATAAGGCTTAAATTACAATTCAACCTGACATAATAATTGAACAAAGGAATAGCCATGAAACCCCACATGTAACCCACTCAACAACAAAAAACGTTATATAACGTAAAAAAAACGTTTTTAACGTTTTAAAACGTTTCGCCATGGTAAGGAGCCATAGGGAAACTTCTGAAACGTTTTGCAACGTTTTTTGTTGCCTGGGAATCTACCTCCTAGGCTAAAAGCTGCACCTTTGGCCTAAAAATGCTGGTCACTACCATTCTTTTGTGTTTAAACCCTGACTTAAAATTTCATCCTGAGTCCAGGAATGCTCTATAAATGAGAGCAGGCCGAGGAAAATGGCATATGAAAACTAAGTAAAATCAGGCAAGTTAGCTGTAAACTCCTAGGAAAAGTTCGGTGGTTTGGGCATGTGCAAACTCCCAACTTGGCTTCAAAAGTTAGGCATTTCAGCTCACGCTTGCCTAAGATAGTTAGGTTCGTCATTTTTTGTGATCTGTTCGCAGGATACAACTTGTTACATCGGTCTATGCCCTGGGGGCATTCAGTGCCGCCCCCTGTGGTGACGCGTATATTTTCGGGACTGCCGCGCAGAATTATGCATGCCCTGAGGGCATATTGCTGGCCTTCCAGAAATCAGCAATTTACCCATGCTAGTCTATGCCCTCAGGGCATCGTGTATCGGCCCTCAGGGCATAGGCATACACAGGACCATTCCTGACCTCTAGATCTAGACGTTCTGGCATTGACCAGAAAAACATGCACATGCCCTCAGGGCAACATACCCTCAGGGCATATTTCTTGCTTCTTTAAAGCATGATTGACCAAAGCATGCCCTCCAGGCATGTAGTACAATGCCACAAGTTGTAGGCTAGCTACAAGAAGGGCCTAAGTATGCATACCCCCCAGGGCATATATCTTCCTTCTCCCGGGTTCCTTCTACAGTCTACAAATGTTACTCCTCAGGGCATAAAGTTGATGATAAATGAAGCGGTATTAAACAAGGGTATGCCCTTGGGACATCCATGCATGCCCTCAGGGAATATTGGACTTTAAGCTAATCAGAGGGGAATTAGGAGCCTACTAGGCTGGGGCACTCTCCAACCTTCGACTCATATAGTGCATTCCCTTGGGGCATCATCACACATCATCCATATTATGGATGCCCCAGGGGCATGGTACAGAGAACAATGGGGGACAATGCCCCCAGGGCATTCATAGTTAGCTTAGATAATCGTACATGCATAAAAAAAATTGATGATGCCCTCGGGGCATTCATGTACTAAACGATGCCCCCGGGGCATAGTCCAATATACCCTATATAGGCCTACATGTCCTGGGAGCATCATCCTTACCATGGATGCCCTGGGGGCATTTTCCCAGACTTGCCATGGGGAGTGTGGGAAAGTGCACGCCTCAACTGCTGCTGTCCGCGTAATTTTCGCGTCACTCCCACGCGGCAATCAGTATGCCCCTAGGGCATAGTCCGATGTAACAAGTTGTATCCTGCGATCTGTTCACCAACTACGACTGATGATGATGATGATGATGATGATGATGATGATGATGATGATGATGATGATGATGATGATGATGATGATGATGATGATGATGATGATGATGATGATGATGATGATAATGATGATGATTACATAACTACACTACTTGTTTGGGTATTGAAACAAAGAACAACACTGCTTTGGACACAGCTCTGTGAGGACACCTAGTGGATTGCTTTGGTACTACACCCACACTGGCACATGCCTGCCCTCTTCTGTGTAGTTAAGACAGGCGGTCCAAGTCCAATTACAATGTGCATGTGCCTCGTTTGCGTCACCCTTAATTCTTCCCGACAGGATGAATAAAATCAGTTATTACCATTAGTTATCCATCATCGACCACTCACTTTGTGTGTAGGCTTACAGAGGCAGGTCAGGTACGGTGAGCTTATTGTCACTTGAACCAGGTCGCTTGTTGGAGACGGACGTCTCAACGAGAGCACGCTGGGCTTATCAAGATGCCGGGGTACAGGCAAGCTGGCAGGACCAGATGCCGACACTCCCAGCAGGGGACGGGGATACATGGCCATGCGCGCCCGAGCAACACTTGGGGTACCATGAGCAGCTTGATTGTCCCCAGAAGGGGATGCGACACGACCTGCCACCAGGTGGCAGCGCATATGTCGGATTCGTGAGACATATAAGTCACAGTGTCCCAATAAGGACATCTGGTGACAAGTGAAGGCGTCCCCACGTGATGAGGTAAGTAAGGTGTCTATTAATTGACATGCCGCATGGGGGACGCCAACACAGACCTGTCAATCACAGAAGGGTCTACTGTTTAACCACGCCCTAATTGAGTCTCATCAGCACTCTAATTGGCTGAATTCATTTCACCCCATGCCTGAGGCCTTGACCCCAGGGGGCTACTTAAGTAGCAACAGGTGTCTGTTGTCAACACACTGCTGAGCAACTCACGACAGACATGGAGACTCCTGACCTGAGATCACCCTCCACACCTCCTAGGGACGACATTCTGAATGAAGCCATACAACTAGCACAGGTGGAGGGGTGCGCCCCCAGGGACGCCCCAAGCACCTTCAAAGACCTTTTCTCGCAGGGTGATACACATTATGACGATGGTTCCACCCAAGATGGGCAGTCTCCAGCTAGGAGTGAACCAGTGAACCACTATTCACCCTCATCAGCCCCACCATTCATCACACAGTACTCGCCTACTAGACCTGATATGAATTGGCCAATAGTTCACACAAACGATCCCTCTACCTCAAATGCAGTGAATGAGAGCAGCTCATCAGGGGTGGTCTATCACCCTACACCAATTGTCAGGGCATATTGCAAAGTGCTGGAGCAAATGTGCGAATCGTTGTATTCAATGGGATTGGGAGGCAAATTGCTCTGAAAAAATTCTCAGCTTCTACTTATCAAAATTGGTGTATTTTGGGGTTTTTTGGGAAGCACAATCCCCAGCACCCCTCATGTTTTACCTCTAAAGGGTGTACTCTAGCAGATTTAAGGGGAAAATTACTTTGAGGAGATTTTCAGATTCAGCCTCAAAACATTAATGTGTTTTGGAGATTTAGGTAACAAATTGCTGCAAGAAAATTTTCAAATTTAACCTTTAAAATATGTGTGGTATGGGAGATTTATGGGTAAATTGCTGCTCAAAAATTTTCAGATTCTCTTTTATAAATTGGGGTATAATAGGGGATGGACAGGAGGCATAGCAGCAAACATTTCAGATTCTACCTCAAGATTGGATATATCTTACAAGATTTAGAAGAAAATTTCCCGATTTTAAAACATTGCTTTAGAGGAACAGGTTGGCAAATTGCAGTCAGAAGATTTTCAAACTTTACATTTAAAATGAAAGGATTTCAGCTTTTTTGGGTGCAAATTGCTCTGAGAAAAATTACAGATTTTATAGGTTGATGTAAATCGAAATTGGTGTTCTATTTTATAGACAAATATCTCCAAGTTGCTGCAAGAAATCTTTTACTAGTTTTAGATTCTATCTCTTAAGAAATTCTTCAGATTCTGCTTTTAAAATTGATGTGATCACAAGGTTTTTGGAGGCATATTGCTCCGCAAAAATCTAAAGATTATGCATTTATAATCGATATGCTCTTGGTTCTTGGAGGTATACTGCTTCAAGAATGTTCAGATTAATATTCTTTGGTTCTAGTTGAAATATTTACAACAAAAAAAATCAGATTTATTGGAAAGGTCATAACTTTGGTTCTATTTGGAATATTGACAAAATTCTTTCAGATTTAGAATGCCCATATCATCCTCAATGTCACATTTCCCAAGCTCTCTGTTGCACATTTTTTGCAACATTGCAACAGCTGTCCACCCCTGATTGTGCATAGGTCTCCACAGCACAATGCCCCAATGGCACCAATGAAGAGGAAGGCAGACATGCCCAGTCACTCTGCCAAGAGACTGAAACCTAGCAGCTGATACCGGTAACGGTACAGAATGGGCCGTCCCAATTAGGTGGTCTATATGACAATTACACTTTCACCAGCCCGACCTCAGACCCTAGAGCAGTACATTCTTAAGACAGAGATCACCAGCCTAGGCGCAGGAGGGGCAGGGGTGAACCGCCACTGGCCATACCCCTGTATGCCGACCAACATGACCATGTCCTAATGGACGGGGAAACCTGCAGATCAACAGAGGACCGCGTGGTGGAGCAGGTGTTCCAAAATGTTTGACAGGCTCCTAGGCGAGCAGCTCACACTGTGTCGACAGGCACCAGCCAATACAGTGATCATAGTGCTATGAGTCAAAACACAGTGATTTATTCCCAGGAATCTGAGGAATCAGGGTGGTATTCAGATCTGAATCAAACAGATCCATGACCAGTCCTGCACTCAGATGAGATCATAGACCCCCCACCAGGGGAGATCACCCTCTCGCAAATTTGGTTGCGCCATACAGCCCACCCAGCGGTTGCGCCATACAGCCCACCCAGCTTCATCCCGCACGGCAGGACGCGACAGTCGCTTGGGTTCCATGTTGCAAATACAGTAGTACAACAACAGCGCCAACCAGAGGTGATGATACCAGACCAGTACAACTACCCAGCACTGAGAGGCTTGCAGGGTGATCAACAGCAGGAAAATCCACAACTTGTATATGGACCACAGCCATTTGACTGCCCTCTAGCCGCAGTAGAGCTGCCATTCACAGAACCACAAGATGCTGAAATTAACAAAACACCAGCGAAGGTTAAAGAATTGGTGGATGCCGTTTACCTGAATCCAACCACTAAGGATCAACTAAAAACACTCTACAAAACCTAACCTAGACCCTCCAACCTAGAGGTTCTTCATAAAACAAGGCTCAAGGATGTATCTAGGCAACTTTTTAAAAGAAACAGGGAAGCTGTGGTACAGAGGGATGACACCTTCAGGTCTCTGCAGTGGTGCTTACAGTTCGCAGCCAGACCTTTAGTAAATGCACTGGAACATTGGGCAGCAGAGAAACAGTTAATCCCAAACAACTGGTCACAAGCATATCTGATTCTTTGAAACTGATAGCCACGTCCTTATGGAAAACCAATGACATTAGGCGCAATAATGTGTTTGCAGGCTTAAAGGGTGTGGGGCTAGAGGTAGCACAGAAACAACAAAACCACAAAAGCTTTAAATATCTGCTCGGAGAAGATGCCAGAGAGCAGATTGTGGTTAGACAGAAAGAGGAAGAAGCCCTATGCGATGTAGTGGCTGCTCCCAGGTCGTGGAACCGCTGCCAGGTCGTGGAACCGCTGCCAGGGAAACTACAGGGGCGGCCAGGGCCGCAGCCACCACAACAAGAGTGGGTCCAGCCGCAAATACACAGCGGGTCATCCCAACTACAATCAGGACCGCAGCCGCCACCAGGGGGCGTCGAACCACCAGCAGGACTACCGGTCTAGCAGCAACACCCCCAGGGGTGGCAAGCGTTCCAAACAGAACCACTAAAAAGGCGGCAACAAATCCAACAACAAAGACAGCAAATAAATGTAAGTCTTTCAGTTGTGGATATACCTGATACAGCCAAGCTACCCGAAACACCTGAAAAGAATCACAAAAAAAAACAGGCCTTTTCAGCAGGTGGTTTGGGTAAACAGGCTAACAAATGGCATACATTCACCAAAGACAGATGGGTGCTGGATATTGTCAGTAGACCGTTATAGGTATTGTACTTATCATATTTATTTTTCACCTTTGACTCTACCATGTAACCCAGTGTCCGAGTCTACCCACAAGCCAAGCCATACCCATAGACCAAAGGCTGGCGGTGTCAACTGCACTCAGTGACCCCGCCTCCTCCCACTGGAGGATACGCCGTCAATCACAAGCAGCCCACTGCATGCTGGAAATTCCTAGCAGACAATGTTTAGAAACAACTCCCCATGCTGGATGACATGCCCATTGATCATGAGCAGCTCACAGCATACCGGGAGTTCCCAGCAGCTATATTTAGAACCACACTGAACTCTGTGAACCCCAGTGCTATGTTTGGGATCTCCCCTACATACCTGCACTGGAGTTCCCCAGTTACTATATTTAGCTCACCTGATACTATTTTTAGGATGAGCTGGGTGAGCGGCTCCTACTACAAATACCTGTGGAGGGAGCAGCTCACTCATCTTTCCACCTTCATACTCCATACCTCACACATCCACGTGAGATCAAGGCCCTTGGCTCAAGGGCTAGGCTTGGACACTGTTGGGCACCTTTATACTGTATCACCATCTATACCTCGTGGACTTCTATGAATAAAGTGGATATCAACTGGATTCCTGATTCGTCTGTATTCATCCTTATTCATCATTTACGGACTCGTTGACAATGGTGGAAAACCCTCACGTATCATCCCACAGTTACCACCTCTCATGAGCCATGGACAACAGTGAGACCCTACCAAAGGAGCCAGCCCCACAACGTATCCCTACATCTCAAGACAGAGACCAGCAAGAAGCCACCAGTACACAGTACGCCGCCCCGATAGACTCCTCGCCAGACGCGCTCCAGCTGGACCCAGTGCTACCAGCCCATAGACGCACACATAAACAGACACCTGTGAGTTCAAACACCTTGCATTTCTCATCTACCATAGTGGACACCAACACAGGTGCACCTACCAGTACACCAGCAGGAGCCCCACCACCAGGTTTAAACCTCACCCTACCTGGCTATTCACCCTCAGAATCACCACCCCTAAGATTAGGTGGTCTTCAAAGTACCACATACAGCACGCCTGAAAATCAATCACCTGGTTACCTCCACCTAGATAGCCATCTAGAGGAAAGATCCAATAGCCTGCAGGAAGCCCTGGAAGCTGCCGGACGGTCACCCTCATCCAGCAGTGATTCTGACCCACAGTGTACACCTGACCTAAGTTGGGACAACCTTACTGTACCGGACATCCAAGCCCACCCATCAGTAGCAGACAATTACTGGAGGAGCAGGCTAGACTCAGCAATCCACAGGTGGAGAGAAAACAGACTCAACACAGGACGTGTACAAGTGATACCAACCGGAGCTACACCAAGCTACCAGTGTGGTGAGAGTCCCTCTGTTTTTCTAGACAGGATAAACCGTATTCTAGAAGAGCAGTGGCAAGACAACTCCAATCCCATCAATTTGCTAAGGCCGCACCAAAACCCACAGCCTGATAGCAATCCACCTGGAGGAAACCCTAGGCCTTACTACCCCTACTCTACCTCTGAGGAAGACAGGGCGACACCTCCAGCACCAAATTCATCCCTGAGCACGCCTCCAAGAGCCAGATCCTTTGAAAGGCCATACCCCACCCATAGGCCCAGGAGAAGAGTGCAATCATCCTCCCCTCAAAGGCCAAATACACCTGTATTTTACAGACTTCAAAGAAGCTTAGACTCTGCAGCTAGAAGAGGCGACCTTGTGGCCACTACTCCCATACTACACAGAAACAGTCACTTCCCCGCCCATTTACAGACAGAGTCCACCTCTGAAGAAGACACAGAAGTAACCTTCCCCCACCTGCACAGAGCACCTGCCTACCCAAACATGGCCACTGCAGCTCCACCTCCAGAGTACAACCAGGATGACATGACGAGGAACATAGTCAGAGAGTGCACCCAGGCAGTCAATGACTCCCTCTCCAACCTATTAACAGGACAAATGAACTTATTGTCCGCTGAAATAAAAAGGATTGGAGACGACTCCTCCTGCCAACTGTCAAGAATAAATGACAGGTTAAATGACATGGACACTTGGAAGTCGCACCTGGAGAATGACATTGGCCAAATACAAAGAAAAGCAGCTCAGGACAACGCTGATGTACTGAGAAGGTCTGAAATAGCGTCAGCCAATCTGTCTGACAGAATCAACAGAAATATTGATGGAATGAGATCTGAAATATTCAGGGCCATTGATAGGACAAGAACACCTACCAGCCAAGGCCAAAACAGCCTTTTCTCACCCACCAACACTAGGCTACCCCCTTCAGGCCAACCTTCACATGTTATGGGCACCTCTACCAGAATGCCGACATCTGTACCGGTAGGATACAGGCTCAGCCCACCAAGCCTTTTTCAAAATACAACCCGAATGATAGCGACAGGTGCCACGCCCACCCAACAAGGCGCGACACATGCAGGTCTTGGTAATTCAGCCACAACCCACCAGATGGCACCCTCTACCACTCGTCCATCACCGGTAGCCGCCACATCACTTTCAGGCAGTGTTTACAACCATGTATACATGCCCCACCAGGCGCACACGCCCTACAACAACCCTATACCAATGTACAGCTTGTTTACAAACACTCCACCTGCCCAAGCAGCTGCCCACCAGCCTGCAGCGCGGTCCACACCAATGATACCAAATCTAGGACAATCCAATTTCTCCGCTCCTACTGGATATAGGAGTTTTGAACCTGAGCGACTCACATCTGCTCAATTAAGCTGTTTCAACAAGCCAGAACCCTTTGACAAACCCTCGCCCTACAGATCTGCAGCCAGATTCCTGGCAGAATTCAAATTCTATATAAGAAATGCATACCCCCGCAGCCCAACAATGCATGCATCCTGTATGTATACCTTTTTAAAGGGCAGAGCAGCACAATGGTTTTTTACAAACATTTTTGACAAACCAATCATGTATGACACTGAGGCAGTCTATGCCGCCTTCCTCAGCAGATTCAACCAGCCTGACCCTGCCACAATAATCAAAGGATATAGAAACAGAAAGCAGCAACCCAAGGAGACTGTGGAAGAATACATAGCAGATATGACCTTATTGCTATCCAACAGCAACCTGGATGAATCTGTACAAGTGGACTATCTCATAAATGGCCTCAAAGATGAAATAAAAAATGTTGTACTCTCAGACAGCCCCAAAAGCATTAGAGAAGCCGAGACTGCAGCATTAAAACAAGAATTGGTCATGGAAGCAGCCAAAGCAGCCCATGCCTCAAACCAAACTTCAGACTTGTGCGCCATGAACTATAATAACTACAATGGGCAAAGGAACAATAACAACAACAACAATAACAGATCCAGGAAGGACCAGTACAACAACAACAATTATAACAACAAGCCCCCTGGAAATGGCAATATTAAGCAGTATGACGATAAACCTAAATCAGGATACAACCAAAATCAACAAGGTTATAACAACCCCAGACCCGGCTCAAACAGCAGATCAGGCTCCAAGAACAGGTATCAATCGCCAGGCAGAAGCAAATCTCAGGAGGGAAACAGAAGCAGGTCCAAATCCAGCGACACAAGAAACAACTTTGTTTTCATCCCTGTTGCCTCCACCCCCACCAACACCCGCCAGGTGTCCTTCCAGAAACTACTGGTCCCAGCAGATTTCCCAATCCCTGATGATTGGACCCAGCAACAAAAGAAATCCAGGGACCCAACACCAGGCAGAAATGACAACAAAAAGACAGAAGACAACCATCATGACAACCAACCTCCTGATTCTGGACAAGGAGAACACTACAATGACAACATTGAATAGGACACAGGGGAGGGCCACCAAGCATCTTACAGCCCCGCCCCCACCTTGGACAACAAAACTGGAACGTCCCCCACATGCCATATTTCACACACAAATGATGGAGCAGAATTAAATTCGGCAGAACAACAGAACCACGACCCCCAGCCTGTGAATTGTGACGAAGACTCCTCATCAGACAGTGAGGACCTCTATGAGAACCAGAACAAGAGAATCTCCACCCTCCAATTAAAAGTCGAGACCAGTAAGTATGGGCAGCAAGGTAAGACCTCTTACATTAATACTGAATTGACTAAAGGCGCAGTTAATGTTGATATCAATGGCAGTTCTTACAGAGCCCTTGTAGACTCTGGAGCCTCCCTTTCCTTTATCAGCCAGAAAATGGCAGACAAAATCATATCAACCCCCAATTTCAGACATGGTAGGAGATCTCGCATGGTTATCCTACTAGCTGATAAATCCTCAGTTCAGGTCAACAATTCCATCACTATAACTTTCCTAATCAATAACACAGAGTTTAAAACAAGACTACATGTTGTTCCAAAACTAAATCACCCCATAATTCTTGGCGTAAATTTTATGACCAAATATAGGGCCAAAATTTCCTTTGGGGCCAAGTCCCCTTCACCACACTTCATAAGAGCAGCCAAAGGTCTAACCATGCCACCAAATTCTGAATCCACATTCAATGCAATCGTCATAGGACCTGATTCCTTAATAGGTAAAACAGGCATCACAGAAAATGTTGACACAACATTACCGGTACTAATCAAACACGCCCTTGTTGAACCAAGGTCAACAAGAAAGATCATACCGGTAACAGTGGCCAACCCAAATGATTTTTCCATCAATATCAAAAAGCACATGAACCTAGGCATCTTTGCACTTAACAATCTAGACAAAGCCATTCCCATTGGAAAACTGAACAGCCAACACTCCCTCAGCAGCATAATCTCTGACAAAGAAATGCTCCCCATCAATTGTGGAGATGACCCCCTAGATCAGCTACCCAAAGGGGACGACCCTCTAAAATATACAATATGTGACAAGCTCTCTGAGGCCCAAAAACAACAAATCAAAAACATTGTTGAATCAAATAGAGAGGCCTTTGTGTTAAATGAGAGTGCTATAGGATTAAACGTTGAGAATGAGGTCAAATTAGAATTAATCCCTGATTTCAAACCCTGCAACAGACCATCCTATAGAATGTCACCCAAAAAAGAGATTTTCCAAAGAGAGCTGTTAGATAAACATTTACAGCAAGGTGTCATTGAAGAATGCACCAAACCCTGTGAGTGGAACTCCCCAGCTTTCTTAGTACCCAAACCCCAGGGAGACAGGTCTGTAGCCTCAGGATGGAGAATAGTCGTGGATTATAGATGGGTTAACCAAAACCTAAAATCTTTTTCCTACTCCTTCCCCAGAGCAGACGACCTCATGCAACAAGTTGGCAGAACAGGTGCTAAATATTTTTCCAAATTGGATGTATACAGCGCCTACCATCAGATTCCTCTAGCTAAAGAATCAAGGCCTTTAACAACTTTCTCTGCCAATGGCACAAGGTATATGGCCAAAGTATTACCCATGGGTTTAAAAACCTCTGGTTTGTCGTTCATGAATGTAATGGAACAATTGCTCATGAAATGCAAATACAGAAATGCAGTAGCCTATGTGGATGATGTGGCCATATACAGCCCCACATGGGAAAGACACCTGCAAGACCTAGATGAAGTGCTAAAACTTTTCATCAAAGGAAACATCAAATTAAAGTCAGAAAAATGTGAATTTGGCACCACCAAAATGGAATTCTTAGGTTTTACCCTAGATCAACACGGCATCTCACCTTCCCCAGACAAAATCTCACCAGTCAAAACCTTCCCAGCACCTAAAAACATCCACGACCTTAGGTGTTTCAATGGAATGGCACAATTTTATAAGAGATTCATTAGAGGCTTCGCCCATATAATGAAACCCCTATATGAAGCCACAAAGGGTACTTTCAAATGGACCACTCAGTGTCAAACAGCCTTTGAGAAAATCAAAGCATCAATTTGCACTGAGGCAATCCTAAAATTCCCAGACTATAACAAACCCTTCATCATCTTCACAGACTCCAGCAATTTCAGCTTAGGAGCAGTTATCACACAGGTAGATGAACATGGTTTTTATAGGCCCATTGAATTCTCTGGGAGAGGTCTAACACCTCAAGAAACCAGATATGGAATAACTGACAAAGAGTTACTTGGAATAATCTTCGCTGTCAAAAAGTTCCACCATTATGTAGACGGCACTCACTTCAAGGTATATTCAGATCATACAGCCCTAGTCTCCCTCTTCAACAAGAAGGAAAATATCACCAATGGCAGATTGGCAAGATGGGTAGATACTGTTATGTCTTATGATTTTGAAGTGAAATACCTACAAGGCAGAGCTAATCTAGTGGCAGATTGCCTGTCCAGAAGAAAATATCCCCCTGGCTCTGATGATCCAATACCAATTAGATCACAAGGAAAAATTATCCTCCCACCAAAAAGGGTACAATTTTCAGATATATCCATGACAAAGGTTTTCAAATCAGACGACCCAATTCCCAATAATCCCATCTGTTTGGGACCTCCTAGATCAATATTAAAAGGAGGCAAAATTTGGGGAAGCACAAATAAACCACCAAAAGGCGTCATAGCAAGGAAAGGCACCCCAGAGAGGCAGCAAAGTGTGAACCCTGACCTGTGTGTACTCACTCGAGCACAGTCCCAGTCTCAGGACGACACACCTCCAGCAGCCAGCCAATCAGCACCCAGTAAAAAGACCCGCCCACTCAAGCCTAAGTGCAGCAGTCCTCGCCCCAGAGGCAGGCCCGCCAAATCTAGGTCACCTAGGGTCTCCATCAAAGCTGCAAACGCCAAGAGAGCTAAGCTCTCCCGCCGTGTGCTACCTCTAGCTGAAAGGGCAATTCAGGAAATCTGTAAACACCAATCCCTGACACCTTCTAGAGAAACACTGATTAAAAGCCAAAAAGAAGACCTTTTTGCATCCTCCATGGCAAACTACATCGAAAAAGGTAGCCTGCCACACGACTCAGGATTAATGAATCAAATACTACGTAACCACGACCAATTCATCTTACTGGATGAAGTCCTCTTCAGAATTACTGATACCAATTTGGGTAAGACTTTAGAGCCCACACTGCAAATTGTAATTCCAGAAAAGTGGACAGAATCTTTAGTGGAAGCAACCCATTGCTCTCCCCTAGGTGGACACCTAGGTCCAGTCAAAACCTATACAGCCATAAGGGCTAGGTATTACTGGAGATCAATGTTTAAAGAAGTTTTTGACTTCTGCGGTACTTGCCACACATGCCTGACCACCAAAAAGAGACCCAAAAACCTGAAAACTCCAATGAAACTACGTGACCCAGTGCTTACAGCATACTCTCATGTCACCATGGACACAATAGGCCCTTTTTCCAAGGCCGCTGATGGCTCCCACTACATACATGTGGTGACCGACCATGCCACCAGGCATGTGACTGCCTGGACAAGTGAAGAAAATACTGCTGCAGTTGTAGCACTTGGTTTCTTCCAAAAAGTCATATGTATCCATGGCACTCCCTCAGTACTAAACACAGATAATGCCCAACAATACGTCTCAAAACTATTCAAATATTTTTGTGAAAAATTCGGCATTAAACATGTGACAGGAAGTGCACATTGGTCTAGGTCTCAAGGTCTCTGTGAGCGCCAACATCAAACCATTGAATCATCCCTCAGGGCTTTTGTATCAAAATCACAAAAGCATTGGTCAACCTTCCTACAGGCTGTAGTCTTCAGTATTAATAATACTATAAGCAGCGCCTTAGGCTACTCACCAAATTTGTTAGTCTTTGGCAAGCAAACACACCTACCAACTGAAGCAGCTTTGTCCTTGATTAAAGCTGAAAAAGACTCAAGCACCAGGGAGAAGATTATGACCAGCCTACTACAGTTTAGGGATGATATTCAGATGAGAGCTGCAGAAAACATGATCTCTGCTCACAAAAAGATGAAAGCCAGACATGACACTTCAGCAGAACTGAGCTCATATAACACAGGCCAATTGGTATATTTACATATACCCACCCTGCTGGTCAAATGCACATCAAAAAAGTTGCAACCCACATACTCAGGCCCCTACATCATAATGAGGATGACTTCACCAGTTACAGCTATTCTAAAAAGGCTACAAGATGGAAAAATACTGAAGAAATCAGTACATGTATCAAGGCTAAGGAGACCAATCACAAGAGCTAGCGCCAAAGCCATTATAAAAAGGCTGCAATCAGGGCCCACAAGCTCACTTCACGACCCCGACCAGGACGACCCCTCCAATGTGAGTCTTACCACTCCCAAAACAAAGAAAAAGAGAGGAAGGCCAGCCAAAAAGGGAACAATCTCCTTCAGCCCCATGCCCTCCAGAAAATCAAGAAAAATTTCTAAGCGTCCATTATAGATCATAAGACGTTGTGTCAAACACCAAACATCCATATAAACAACCCTCCTTCATTCCCCACAGGCGCCACGCGCCCCAACCAAATTAATCAACCATTAATACACCAACCACTTAAACACACTGACAGCAACAGTCACAGACCAACGCCCAACCTATTTATACTAACAGCCATAAAAATTCCTATGCATCCAAAATAAACACCGCCTTGATTAACTGTATATACACACACCTACCCCTTCTAAGTGGAACGCCAAACACTGGCAAATGGATTATCAAATAATTAGGTTAGGTTACACACGCCACATACCGACCGCCCAAGGCAGCGCTGTATCCTCGGTTTGTGTATAAACTTTAATACACACATGCGACGGCTTGTTACCACTTCAAGACCACTATTTCCAATGATAAACCTATTGTAGGAAGATGGACCTCTGACACCCACACCCCATGTTTACACCGCTGTCTCCGCCAACCCTTAAGTGCTGTGGTGGCACATATACAAATCAATAACACACTGCCCTCAAGGTCTTTAAAAGCTACAGGGACGCCATAGCAACCATATCACCTTGGCCAGGGATAAAACACCCCCCCGCCAAGCTTCCCAATATGCTATTTTTAGACAATATCTCACCACCAACCAATCCAGGCCAGGATAACCCTAATTTGCATATGGGACCGTCAACCCCACTTGCATCCACCAATAATATTTGGCCTACGCCTCTTTCAGGGCAAGACATACCACCTATGGGAGATCTCAGACTGAGAAATAGCCAAACTCAATCTCAGGTTTATAAGCGCTTGCCCACCCACATCTGATCACAACACAACCCACAACCAATACCACCACACCTTAAGCACGGCAACAAGTGTCTGGGAAGGGACCATGGCAGACCCATCATGCAACCAGCCCAGGTAGGATTATCTTATGGGTCTATTTTAGCATTTAGGATTTTTAACAGTCGTTCTAGCATTGTACATGATAGCACCTTATTATCATGGTGCCCAGGTACCCCTATTAACCAATGGCGGTGTGAGCCTTAAGTGTGTGTAAAATGTGGAAGAACTTCTCCACTACCCTATAATTTTTAACATTGATAATCCAATTTACTAAACCTCTTCAGCCAAGCAAATTCCCCACCTTTACCTCTCCCCCCATTCACAGCCCACTTAGACCCTTTTTCCTTTTATGACTTACAGCCTGGACCCACCGGCAAATAAGCACGGCCCAAATGCTACATGGACCATACACAGCCTCCTTGGACCACATGGGATCAGGAGTGATCTCATGGATCCTTTTGAAATTAGGAGCATAATCATGGAACAGCAACACCTCATCACCTTCCTCGCCCAGGAAGATATTAAACATTACCTCAGCAGCCCTGTGCTAAGACAGGAGCTGGACTTGAGCAATCACTCCACAGCAGCAACCATCAAAGCCTTCATGGTCGCTGTAGCTGGGGATAATCCCCGCCGGCCTCCATGGGGCAGGTTTAATCATAGATCTGCATCATACATAGCACTTTTATGTGCTCGCACGCTCATAGCGTCGGAACAGCCCCTCAGGGACTTACCCCGCCAATACTCCAGAATTGGACGTGAACTGGCCATAAGGAATACGGCCAGCATAGTATTCCAGTTTGCTGTCTTCGAGATAAACAGATTCCATGCTCAAGCTCGTGTGCCGCCCCTGACGGTGACAACAGGCACCAGTCCATCTGCATAAAAAAATTTTTCATGTGACAACAACCCTACCACCCACAGATTCCCCGACCCTTGTAAATACTTGACCATACTAACATCCCATTTGTGACTGGGCTAATGTTATTTTTAAAGTGAACCCCACCATCAAAATTTTCAAAATCCTCAAAATTTTCAATTTTTTCTCATTTTCTAGAGCAGCAGCCATCCTAGCAGCCTGTATATTCCTACATCTGCTCCTCGGCTGCACCTCAACATCAGACAACAATCTGAACACCATCTTCAGACCCAACTATGGCGCACTGTTTACCAAGTTACCCCAAACATTACTAGCCAATTACATGGACTATCCATTGACCTTTAGCCTTAACTTGACCTTTGATCAGAACCTAAGTCAGCCAAAACTACTCAGCCCTCTCATCAGCACTGATGCACCCCAATACATTAAGCACACAGCCCATGCCCTAGATAACATGATACAGAGCCTATTCTCCAAGTCAAAAACAACACTAAAAACTTTGTCAAAATTGATTTCACCTCCAAACATCAGAAAAGCCAGAAATGCCCCCGGCCAAGTCATTGGTGACATTTTAAGAGCTTCAATAGGCCTCGGGACTCAACCAGAAATTGATATTTTGAATTCTGAGATGTCTGACCTGGATAAAAAGTTAGCCACCAAAATGCACGTGGTAGAATTAGCCACACATTTCTTGTTAAATATTTCGGAATTTAATTACAATTCTGTCAACATCTTCTCAAAATTCCAAAACGACACTGATGATGCTCTATCTTTTATTTCCGGAAAATTAGAGCATTTAAATTCTAACATCTCATCAATATTATTAAAATTAGAACTCCAATCCAGACAGGACACCTTCTATTCAATGTTATTCACAGCAGCAAATTCTCAAATAGAGTCTTTAATTGACCTCCAAAGCGACTTGGAAAATCTGCTCTTAACCATTAATAATCTACTTGAGGGCACCCTACCCCAATCCATCATCACACAAGACGACCTCAGTTTAGGTTTAAACAATTTATCCAGCCTCCTGCACGAGGCACACCACGGCATTATTTTAGAAAACCTACCCATAAGTTATTATTATCAGCGCCGAGTACATGTGCACTGGAGCCATAACTCGAGCCTGTTAATAACCATACCAGTACCCATAACCAGAGGGGGAAGCACCTTTTCTATATTTAGAATAGAAACCTTCCCCGTGCCTTTCGACACCTCCGACACTAAGTCAGTAGGTCACACCCAGGTGGAGCCACTTCCCGGCTACTTGGCTATGTCCAAGACCCACTCACACTATATACAGTTTACACAAGCTGACCTGGATATGTGTGACCTCGGCCACCTTATCAGCTGTAACCTACCCCTACCTCTGTTGTCGGCCACACACCCCACATGCACTCTATCCCTATTTTTAGACCTACCAGAGGCGGTGCACCATACCTGCAGTTTTAAAGCACACATGGCAGCACCCATACCAAATCTTATCCAACCCCTATCACACAGCACCTTCCTATTAATAACCGACCATCCCACTTCCATGCTCCAATGCACAGATTCAGGCCAAGTCAAAATTAAGAATAGAGCATACTCAGTCATCTCAGTCCCATGCCTGTGCTCCATTAAAAATGCCGGCATGATTTTAACCAATTCTGATTTATCTTGCACCCAAAATTTCACCCTAGAACCCATATCAAAGGCCTATTTCAACTTACCACTGTGGCGACATTTTGGTCAACCTCCAGCCAATGTTTCCGGCATCACCATGGCAACCACTACCCAGACCCTTCACCTGCCCAATTTTGAAAAATTAAAACACCTACACAATCAAAAAATAGCACCCCTCTTCCAAGACACCCTAACCCTTAAAAGAGCCGCACAGGGACTTAAAGACCAATCAGCCCTCCTATCCACTAACTCCCTGATGCATCTAGGATATCACCTCCAGTTCTCACCCTGGATACATTTGGTATCACCCCTCCTGGCACTACTTTGCTGCGCATTAACCCTTAAGAACCATCTTCGTGTCAATCAATTGGCGCGCTTTATCACACTAGTCTCAGCAACCCGAACACCCAAGATGGCTAATGCGGAGAGTTGGGATCGTTTTAAAGATCTGATACGCCAGGCTAACAAAAACTGGCCAGCTCCACAAACGACCCCAAACACAGATCTGGATTTTGTACAATCGCCTGACCGCTACCAGGACATGTTCACCTGGATCCTAATAGCAACCCTCCTGTACATCACATGGAGTACCGCCAAGAGGTGCCTGCGACACTGGCCCTACTGCAAACAGGACAGCCACAGGACACCTTCGATTGTGGCCAAGATCCATGCTAATGGTCAAACCTTTGATTTCACCGTTGGCAAAATGATCTATGGACAGAATCTCTGGGCCCCCACCATCACAGCCCCTAAGGTCTCCCCAGCTCGCCTTACGGCACCCCTGGGCAGACACCTGGATCTCCATTGGAAGTCTGACATCAGGACAATAATCGGGGGACAAGTCCGGCAGATCCCGCTGCAGCGCTATCCTCCGGTACCACTTCTATGGAGAATACCGCTGTACAGGGTCTTAAAAGGAGCTCACCACATGACAGTGGTCATCTCCTCAGAAGGACAACCCGATTTTCAACTTGCCTCTAGTGACACTGACCCCGCCATACAACAACCTTGTGAGTCCTGGCCGGCTGATCGCCATGACTCCCCGGCTGAGCTCACAAAGTACACCCCACTCCGGCATCAGCCAAAGAAAGACAAATACATGTACAAGCAACCGGAGATGATGCTCACACCACCCTCAACATCAACCAGCGGTAAGTTTTCATCAGAAACCTACTTTGATCCTCATGTGGGGATCATTTAACCGCCGGCCACCCCCCACATAACCTGGTAATGGACTCTCCCGGTCGCCCAATCCACCGGATAGCCCAATCTAACACCTTCATGTGGGGATCATCCCCATCCTTAATAGCTCTAAATCCGACCCCACCCACAAATAAAACCCTCTTTAACAACATCTCCAGTACCACAGCACAGTTTCGACCCACAATAACACAGTTATTTCGACTCACTGTGAAGGCCCACCGCACGATGAGACGTCGCCATCTTGTTTCTGACGTCGCGTCTGGTTCCCCGCCAAACGCTGCGTCAGAACGCCGGCGCAGCGTCTCACCACTGCCGTCGGCCTCCCCAACGACAGATCTCTTTCATTTTTCCCACGTTGGCATGACAACTTAACGTCAGTCATGACACCCGCAATCAATATCTGCGTCAAAACAATAACATAAGCACGTGTTAGCAATATCACTAGACTTGTTTTCGACCCAAGTTAACAATAACAACCCGCATGAGAATTGAAAGCCCGCCCTTGCCAATTTAGAAGCCCAGAACAGACAACATAACTTCTAACTGGTGGTGGACTTTCAAATATATTATTAGCACAATCACAGTAAAATCAGGCTCGTGGCACTTATAATGATTATCACAGTCTTTTATCACAAATCAGCATAAATCACTCTTGATCGCATTTGGCTGTGCCACCTTCTGGAACTGGTCCTTTTCTTTCCATCTCACTGGCGCCACAATCCTGTCTAACAAGCAGGTACTTTCTACGCCTCAATTTCTGGAAAACACAAGTAATGGGCCCCTGTAAGTCACCACTCTACCTAATAAAATCTAAAGTGAGATCAAAATCCAATCTTCTCTTAACAAGACTCATTTACTTCAAAACAATTCCAACCAACTCGATCAAAATTTCACGTACCAGCCAGGGCCATCAGAATACAACACAGGGCCCACTGGCCCCTCCCTCAGGGCCATCGGGCGGCCCACGGACCCGGTGACATAACATTGGCACCTCACCGACGTGAACCCAGACCAGGACAATCCTGAAACAAAAAGAAACATGGCGTCAGACCACCGGCACCACACCCAAATACGCGAAAACCCCAAAAATCGAGAAATTTGTACAGGTACTCACCCAAACATCTCCACCAGCACCAGCAGAACAAACAGACTCCCTGAAGGCATCACTACGAGTTCAACCCGTGCAATCATGATCCCGAGGTATTCCTTCTTTCGAGCCGCAAATAATCAAAAATCTATGGCTCGTCTCGTCGATCATGTATCGCCTTCTAATGCTGAAAATAGCTCCACATCCCTTTATAGCAAGACCCACCGCGGGAGCATAAGGTTAATTTTTGGACCTATTTTTCGAAAAAGCGCATCCATCAAAATTCAAAATTTCAGCCAACCAAACCCACCCTTGGGACCCAGAATCACCCAACCCAAAGTTGAGACAACCCTTACACATGAACCCAATGAGTCCATGGCAAGTCTACACCATTGACCATGCCATTTGACCATGTCCTTACACGAACGCTGAACAAACGCCAGCTCAGTGGCGCCAGCCAATGTTTCTCGCATGAACTAAATAAGAACAGATCCCCATACAGTGGCGCTACCCGTGCCGCGCAGCAGAACTAACCTGGACCCTGGATATTCCAGTTTCCCGCTCACATTTGGCCATGAGTCTACACCGGCCCAATGACACTGCACATCAATATGCACTGCCTAATTCACTGCCTTACCTGTCAATTTGGTATTTTTGTTGGTCGCCTTGTAATCCATGCACTGTTATCAACCCCACAACTAAAAATCCCCCTTCTCTTGTTCTGATTTTTCAATACAGAGGCCAACGACCTAATCGAGGAGGCGGAGACCGCATTGACAGGCCAGCAGGAGATAGTGGCAGACCAGGCACGCCCATACCAACCGGCCTGCCCCATTGGAGCACACGATTCTGCTCTCCAATAGGGCCACCTACTAGATTTGCCACCCTGGGTAGAAATTGTCCCCACCTAATGTATAGCTACAGCTGCCCATGCAGCATGAACAAAGACAATAGACCAGAAACTTTCAAAACAATTGGCTCGACCCAGGTCTGGAGACCCCTACCCAAAACATACCAAGCTTCATCTGAGGAGGACAGTGACTCTGACACCTCCCTCTCAGCAGAACCAATAGACATGGACCCTGCATACAGTTCCGATCTGAATTTGCAGCCTGACTCAGGCAAGCCTAGCAGAATGCATTTCAGCAAAATTGTAAACTTTGTCCCCAACACCAAAAAATCCAGATCCAGGAGAAGACCCTCACTAGGTCGCTCCCTCAACCCACATGTCTTTAACCACCAAGACCCACCACCAAAGGGTCTTGCAAACCAAAGTCGCCATAGAAGGAGAAAATAATTTCATTAACCATCCTCTATTTATTTTATTTATTTTTGAAACTGTCTTTAATATTATGGACTAAAAGTGTAGAGACACACTTCACTCACCGACCGCCCATGGACACTATGAACACTGACTCAGTCAGCCTAGTCAACTGATTTTTAAAGCCAGTTTTTCTTGTTTGTATAAGGCTATGATACATAACCATGAAAACACGCTGCATTTTTACATTTATTTTCCTTTATAAGAACATTATGAAGAACACAAGCCAGGCAGCAGGTTTTTGTGATCTTAAGATGCCATAAAGTTCTTTTTCTTTTTCACACTGTACCTTTTCAAACCCAACCATGTCAAATATTTATGGGTTTTAGCTAGTTTATATTTTTCTAAAAATTTTACAAGGAAGCCCTGGCAACCAGTATTTTTGCAGGATCAACTGAGATCCAATCCAAATATCAGCCAGAGCCACCATTTATTTTTGTATTAACCTTGTCCCTTTTCAGCCAATCATAACCCCAGGTAGACTGAAGGCTAAACATGCTAAACTTTCCATTGACTAAGACAAACCTTCTACGTAAATTAACAGAAAACTTCTACAAATAAATAAAGGACCAAAAATCCAAATTTTTTTTTTTTTTTAGAAAATTCCTTAAACATACCACCTAAAAGCCTTCAGACTCCCTAAGCCTTACCAGTATTATAAGGAATGATTGATCGACTCGCCAGTCATCAATTACCTTACCTCTGTTTTTATTTTGTTATATTGTATTGTATATTGGCTCGAGACCTAAATAATAAGTGCCTACCGGTACTGAAACAAATTCAGTACTAACTTATCTACCTCAAGGTCTGCCTTAAAGCCAATAACTGCATGTTTTAGGATAGTTTTTATTCCTCTATCCTTGTGTGAACTTTAGTACTAGATAAATAATCCAGCCCTTGTATCCTACCACGACCTGAATTTTTCATATTCTTATTGTCAAAATTACAAACAACACCTCTTTGGCACAGTTTCGTTTTGTACTGTTTATAAATTATTCATGTTCAATCAAAAACCAATATTAAATATCTCCTTAATACTGTAAACCTTCAACTTAAATGATAAGATGTAATACCTATTATTACACATCAAACATATTGTCAGTAGACCTTTTCTCACGAACTTCCTCCTTAAAACCTCGCGTGGAATCGAGTAGGAATGTGGGGATTTGTCAGTAGACCGTTATAGGTATTGTACTTATCATATTTATTTTTCACCTTTGACTCTACCATGTAACCCAGTGTCCGAGTCTACCCACAAGCCAAGCCATACCCATAGACCAAAGGCTGGCGGTGTCAACTGCACTCAGTGACCCCGCCTCCTCCCACTGGAGGATACGCCGTCAATCACAAGCAGCCCACTGCATGCTGGAAATTCCTAGCAGACAATGTTTAGAAACAACTCCCCATGCTGGATGACATGCCCATTGATCATGAGCAGCTCACAGCATACCGGGAGTTCCCAGCAGCTATATTTAGAACCACACTGAACTCTGTGAACCCCAGTGCTATGTTTGGGATCTCCCCTACATACCTGCACTGGAGTTCCCCAGTTACTATATTTAGCTCACCTGATACTATTTTTAGGATGAGCTGGGTGAGCGGCTCCTACTACAAATACCTGTGGAGGGAGCAGCTCACTCATCTTTCCACCTTCATACTCCATACCTCACACATCCACGTGAGATCAAGGCCCTTGGCTCAAGGGCTAGGCTTGGACACTGTTGGGCACCTTTATACTGTATCACCATCTATACCTCGTGGACTTCTATGAATAAAGTGGATATCAACTGGATTCCTGATTCGTCTGTATTCATCCTTATTCATCATTTACGGACTCGTTGACAATATGGTGAAGGGCTTGACCATAGATCTACACACTATCCCTGTACAGTCAGAGATCCCAGACTCAGCATCTATTAACCCAGTTAAAGATGTTCAGTTGGTTAGACAAATACAGGATATGTTGAGTAAAGGCATCATAGGGCCTGCAGAACATAACGTGAGTGCATTTGTCTCACACATGTTTTTAAGACCTAAAACAGATGGCACTTTCAGACCTATTTTGAACCTCTCAGAACTAAATGAGTTCACAGTCTACAAACACTTCAAAATGGATCATCTCTGTCATGCATATTTTGCCTCAACTCTCCTTTATGAGTTCTGTAGATATTACGTCAGCCTATTTCACCCTACCCATTAAGGAAAGGGACAGGGATTTCTTGCAATTCCAGTTCTATGGTAAACGGTATAGGTATACATGTCTACCAAATGGATACTCATCAGGGCCAAGACTGTTTACACCTATCATAAAGGCACTGCTTTCACATCTGAGAGTACATTATGGCGTAAACTTTGTATTTTACATTGATGACACACTTATTTTTGGAGACACTCCAGAATTAGTGGAACAATCTGTAAAACACACTCTCAGGATCCTACAAGAAGCAGGCTTCACAATTAACTTCAGAAAATCAGTCTTGACCCCGGCACAGTCCATTGAATACCTGGGTTTCACCATTGACTCAACCACACTGACATTACACATACCTCCCAAGAAAGTGACAATACTGATGGCAATGGCACGTGACATCCTGAAAGTCAGGAGGCTGTCAATCAGACAGTGTGCAGCAGTCATAGGAAAACTGGCAGGCACTGAACCTAGAAATGACAGGGCCAAGGTCCATATCAAACTCCTCCAGAGAGTTGAATATTGGGCCCTCGCCAAGTCATTAGGTAACTATGACATAACCATGTACCTAAATGACACGGTTCATGATTGCATCAAACAGTGGCTGTCACATCTCCCTATCGCCTTAGTGCTTTATGCAGAAGTCTGCCCACAGGTGTCAATCTACACAGACTCTTCTAAAACAGGGTGGGGTTGCTATTGGCAACAAGGCAATTTTGAGTATGGGGAAGAATGGCCCATTGATTTACAAGAACTACATATTAATATTCTCGAATTGAAGGCCGTTCTCATGGCTCTGAAGAAACTTTAATGTCGAGTGAAGGGGCAATGTGAACATTTGTTCATTGACAACACAACAGCCCTATGCTGTATCAGAAAAGGTGGTTCTCTGGGTTCATACCATGTTATGTCACACAGTGCATATACACTTATGCATGTAAACACAGAATCACCTTCAAGTTGTCCTACTGCCCTACTAAACTCAATGTGGAGGCAGACAGGGCATCAAGAGCCTTTGCCTCATCAGCAGAGTGGTCACTATCCCCTACCATCCAAAATTATATCTCCTGGGCATTTCAAAAACCTCAGGTTGACCTATTTGCCTCATACCAAAATGCAATCTGCCCTAAGTATGTTTCACTACATTACGATGCTAATGCTATGGCAACTGACGCATTTACCTGTACATGGAACGATAATTCATTAATCTTCCCACCTTTCTCTTTTATTGGCAGGGTGCTAAGGAAGATCAAGCAGGACAAAACCACTGGACTGCTAGTGGTCCCCAACTGGTCAACACAGCCATGGTTCAGCCTCACCAGGCTCAGCAGGTACAGCGAGCACCTGCAAATCCCCATTATCTCTTTGACCCTGTTGTGGCCAGGGGACCCCACCAAGAAATTCCCATTAGCAGGCAGATCACACCTAATGATTATCCCTATATGAAAACCATATGGTGTGATCTGCTGGGCTACTCATTTACTGCATGGAAGGTATTGGCCATGGCATGGAGTCCTAATACTGCAGCGGTCTATGAGGGATGTGCAAAGCGATGGATGGCATTCACAAGTCTAAGGGACTTGCACACCACACAACCATCAGTCAGGGACTGCATACAGTTCCTCAGTGAATATCTTGATACTGGGGTATGTCACAGTGCCATCAATATGTCCAGGTCATTTCTATCATGTTTTATAACCTTTAACGGGAAACTAGCTGGAGAAGAGCCTACCTTATCAGGGTTTGTCAAAGGGACAAAGGTCTAGAAACCCTCAACAAAGTCAATGGAATTTGTTTGGGACCCACAGCCAGCATTATTAACAATGCAGAACTGGGGATACATACAGGGACTAGACTATGAGAAGCTTACCAGACATACTATGTTACTGGTCTTACTAGCCACTGGACAAAGACTACAAGCACTGCACCTTTTGCTCAGAGGAGACTGTGAGTGGACCGATCATTCAGTCAAGATTACATACTCACTTCGCACAAAAAACTAACAATCCAAAAAAAAAAAACTAACTGCTGATTATGTTCTTTCAAAGAAGAGAAGATGAAAGGTTGTGTGTATATTCCCATCTTTGCGCATACATTGCTGACAAAAGGTCACAATCTGCCATGTCATTTGTCTTTTCAACAGTGAAACTGCCCACATCCAGGGCTAGTGCAAAGACAATATCCAGACAAGTAAAATCAGCGCTGAAGGATGCTGGAGTAGATAAGCAGTATACAGCTTACTCTGCTTGCCATGCATCAACGTCAGCTGCAGCAAGGAAATAAGTCCCAGTGCATGAGATTCTCAAATCAGCAGGATGGTCAAATGAAACCACCTTTGCTCGGTTCTATAATAGACCCTTGTATGTACCACCTGTCCTGCAGCCTAAGACTTTATCCCATTTCTGCTGGATCTATGATGCATAAACACTCATACACTTGTTTTGCGAAGAAATTCATCTGCACTTTTAGATATATAGAAAGTTATTTTAATGTAATGTAAAATAACTGTAATTATTATCATAGTATCCTATCGACCACTGATGTGGGTTGGCCCAGCTCTCGTGCCAAAAAGCACTCTTCCCACCACTGAGTCACCAGCGAAATTAAAACTCGAAATATGTTAAAGTATGACGATAAGCTCACCGTACCTGACCTGTCTCTGTAAGCCAACCCACGTCAGTGGTCAATAGGATACTAGAATAATAATTACAGTTATTTTACATTACATTAAAATAACTTAACAATTAGAGGCTTATGAGATGGTCTTAGGGTGCAGCTTATATAATACCATCATATGAGGTTTTTTTTACACTTTTAGATATATAGAATTGATTAATTTGTCCCTCTCCTTAATGTAGTCTATTCCTGCAGATGATGCCACATTATATGCATTCCTGACATGGTTAGGTTCAATTTGATACAAAACACACCTAGCCTAGTGAAGTAGAAAAAATTGATTTTTTAACTAAGATTTTATTTGATTTTGGACTTTTCCAGGGTGGACAGGCCCTTGAGCCAAATGAATAGATAGTGTGGCCTTACGAATATATTGAATTTGTAGGTGACAAATTGCAATTCATTAAAAGAATATCAGCGGAAAATGTCATGGAGAAACCGGGACTCGAACCCGGGACCCTCCGACTTTGAAACAGAAGCTCTACCCCTGAGCTACTTCCCCTGGACTGACATTCTCTACCGTCCAACTACCCTGGATCAGTATGGTATACATAGGGGGAGTGACACAATCAAGTGAACAGTCCCTCTGAAGGCTTTGCCCACCCGATGGAGAACGAACCCCTACACTCGTCCCAACCAGCTTCAACCGTATCCCGCCAGAACCGGTCCTCCAGTCCAGTTTGAACATTACCAGTACTGAGTCAGACACAGCACTAAGGACTCCTGTTCCCAGGACCTACTGTGGGTGCCACCTGTTTCCAAGTCTCCCAGCACTAGCAAGTTGAAGTAGTGGTCAGCGGAAAATGTCATGGAGAAACCAGGACTCGAACCCGGGACCCTCAAACTTCAAAGCGGACATTCTCTACCTTCCAACTACGCTGGATTGGTATGGTATACAGGGGGAGTGACACAATCAAGTGAACAGTCCCTCTGAAGCTCTGCGCACCCGACGGGGGAACGAACCCCTACAAGAACAAGGACAACTGGCAGGTAGAATCTGAACCACATATAGGCCTGAACAAGGTCACTATAAACAACTGGGCAAAGGCGGCTAAGGCGGTTTGCATGGAATAAGGACCGAGTCAGTTATTGCCAGCTGGGGGACAATGATTTTCTGATTCAATCCCCCCCCTCTCCCCAACCAAGGCCCCTGCTAAAAACTGATTCTGCAGAATATTGTGCAGCAACGAGTACTTCATTCACCCCCCCCCCCCGCCCAACCAGTGTGAATGTTTATTGGGTTTTCCTCCCCACCCCCTTCCACCAAGGGGCTCTTTTTTTCATTTTGATAAAATTCTCCTCAATTAATTCATAACCTGGTCTTTAGAAATGTTCCAATTCAGAGGATGATAACCTAAAAAAAATTGGGCATTGTACTTTGAAGCACAGTAGGCTCAGGGTAGGTACCATAAAAACCCTCTATCAACCCTGTAGGGTCACAGGAAGCAGCCGTTGCAAAATATTGACAAATAACCTACAAATAGCGATGAGACCCTTCCCCCGACCCTTCCTTCCCCAACCAGAAGGTTTTTTTTTTAAATGTACATCATGAAATTGATGATGTACATGTCTGGTTTTTGTATGATTTCTATTTTTGATGAATTATTGAAAAAAAGAAAAATAAATAAATATGGCGCACCACCGCCTACCCGGTAGTATAGACTCAGGCAGGGGGCCTGAGCCAAAAAGAGAGCCTCTCCATTACACTTTTTTTTTTCGAAAGAAGTGTCTTCAACCCTGATAGTCGATTTAAGAAGGTCATTATAGATATAGAAACTAATAGTTGAAAGATATCTGGTAATTACCGACCAATCTAGTAGCACGATCTAGTGGATATATGGAGTGTATGGGTCAGGTCGTCAGAAAGTGTAAGATTTTGCCCTTGAAGGCCTTGAAAAACTAATTTTCTAATTACTTTATATAACCTTAACAAAATTGTCAAGGTACATCTCCTGAGCTCAGAAGACCAGAAAATAACGATCTAGGCCATCCGGTTCCATTTTTATTGCTTGTTTTGTGTCATGTAATGTCCGGTACCAAAATAATGAAATATGGAGGTAATTGAAGTTGCTCTCAGTAATATAAGAATGTCCCATTATGCATAACAAACACATAAAATAACAAGGCCAATATGTCTATTATTGACTTCAATTACAGAATGGAACAAAATTTGAGTTATGCATGCACAGTAGACTGCCTCCGACATGATGATAAAAGTACCGGACGTTACATAACGTCCGGTACTTTTATCAGAATTATTTCACATAAGCTGCTCTCATATGGAGACAAATGCTGTTAGACACACAATTTCTTCACCAAAGTAGGGGATGATAGGGCCCTTCATATGGGTAATAACAAAGATTTTGAGGCTTCATTTTTTTCCATGTTTTATAACCGATTTAGATTTAGGTAGCGGGTGTTACAAATTACAGATTTCCATTTTGGATGACACATCATGAAAAATTCTCACTTAGTAACATGTCCAAACCTAATGGAAATGATACCTATGATCATATAAAATACAAAAAATAACTTTGGGATACTCTATAGTGTTATTTATTCAATACAGGACACTTGTAAAAAATACAATAAGTATAAAAAAGAACAAATTTGGCCGTTTTTTCACTTCTGCAGGCTATAAGTCCTGAAGTTTTTGATGGATGACCACAAATTTACATTTTTTTGATAGCCCTAAGTGTTCTCTATCAGATGAGTCTAAGTAAGACAATATTGGTTCACAACTTCTTTCTCCAGAGCCATAAAAGTCCAAAATGACCCAAAAACACAAAATCTACTGCTTTCTGGCGACCTGACCCGTATACGCCACGCGAAATCAAGGGTATCACTGCCACTTGAAAAAGATTGTCAGCTTCATGGATGCTTTTTTCTTTTGAAGAAAAAAAAAGGTTGTGTGGGGAGCTCGGGGAGGGAGCCTTTGGATAGATATGAAGGCCTTTTATCTAAAATCGTTTCTTGCTCAATTTTATTTGGAAGGAACTATTTCTGTGCATTTCCATTAGGGAGCGTTCATTATTTATGGCAGGGGGGGGGATGACCAAATGAAGGGGGGGGGTCATTTTTTTTGGAGGTATTCAAAGGGGGGGGGGTCATTTATTTTCAACCTATTCTTGGAGGGGGGGTCGCTTTTTTTCAACCTATTCTTAGAGGGGGGGTCATTTTTTTTTAACCCATTCCCGAGGGCCAGGTAGTTTCCTGTTGGGGAGTATTTGCCAATGTGATGCAAATTTTATGACAAAGGAACAAAAATTTTCGCGACACGTCGCGAATTTTAACTATTTGGTTTTCAGTAATAATTCTAGATATAATTCTGCCCAACATTTTGTTACCAGCTACCTCTAATTCAAATCCATTTGATTATGTTATATGATCGGAGTCTTACTCCTTTGTGTGTCAAAGGGCGGTAAGCACGGATAAGATGTACCGGTACCTGTGTTACCAACTCACATGACCACTCCTTGACCAATTGGGGCATCGGAATTTTTCCGCTGGTTCCTACAAATTTGTGAAAGATCTTTTGGCAGGTACCCATATTAAAATTTGACATGATAAGCCCCCTTTAAAACATGGATGAGGCCAGTCACTACCACTATGGTATATGTATACAGTTTTCCCTGGGGTGTAACACTGTTCAGCTCTTGAGATTGAAGTATTTGGCCCAATTTGTGACACAATGTTCCTTGTTCTTTTGCTCGCCCTGCTGATTGTTTCAAAAGATGTCATCATGAAAATAAGTACTTTCATTTAAAGGGGTACTGGGAAGGGTATGGTACACCACAAACAGCACTTTGTGGTGCTACACCATACACCTCACGAGAGTGAACGGGGCACCAACAAAGTTGTCAGTAGTTAAAAATGTTACATGCTAAAATCACCGCAACTCGCAATCAGATCTTTCCAGATTTAACTCTTGTTTTCACCCATTGATGAAATCAACCCTGACAAGAATTATGTCTATAACACCCTTCAAATTGATATAAAAACTGAGATTACAATGAAATCTAAAGAAAAAGACAAGCTACAAAAGTTTATTTCTGTACCTTATATAAAATTTTTGAAAAAGAAACCAGAACCAAGTCCCTCAATCAGAACAATTTTTCCATTGGTCAGGAGTAGGTCACATGGAATATTTTACTAAGACGTATACCTATTTTAGCTGCATCAGTAGTAGCCCATGCTAGCCGGCCCTTAAAGGGGGGCTAGCACGGGAACAAACAATATGGGTACCTGCTCAAAGATCGTTCACAAATTCACAGAAACCAGCTAAAAAAATGTGCACGCAAGTATGTCTTATCCATGCTAGCCTTCAAATTGATATTTTACCTAGAGGTAAATCAATCAACAGCAGTGTATTCACAATTTGACTGCTCAAAAGATGACACATAACTGAAATGGTTCTAAAGCTGCTAATATCACCTTGTATAATGAATGGACCTGATGTAGCCTCTGTTGAACGTAGTTAAATGTGGTGGGAGTCATTTTCTTTCAATTTATTCTGAGGGGGGGGTCATTTTTTTTCAACCCATTCCTAAGGGGGGGGTCATTTTTTTTCAACCCATTCCGAAAGGGGGGGTCATTTTTTTTCAACCCATTCTGAAGGGGGGGGTCAGTTTTTTCTGACGTATTCATTCTGACAGATTGTCGTCCCCCCCCCTGCCATAAATAATGAACGCTCCCTTAAGTCCAATCATAATGTAATCGATATACTCCAACTGTAAAGGAGGGGAAAATAGGCTACGCTTTTTAAATCATGGAATGAAAAGATTTTTTTTGTGTGTTTGTCCCCCCTATGTCATGCATTTACTATAGAAATGTAAAGGAGGCTTGGACCCCCCACTTGCCCCCTTCTGTATGTGTCATTTTATAGACGCCCTCCAGGTTACGTGAAACTCTTTGTTTCTATATAGCATAACACACAAAAACAGACCCCCGTAATGTTTGTTGGGAATATTTTCGACCGTAGCAAGACTAAACACACACAATGTGTTAGAATATAGGATAGGCTTAACCCTGAAAATTTTAACTAAGGGAGCGATATGTACAGTAAGTGCCATTTTACCCTATTTTGGGATTCAAAACCTCCATTAGCCAGATGAACATTTGCAGACCTGATAAAATCCCCAAATCCTGGCATAATATAAAAACTCATCTACTGTTCCATTTAGGAACTATTTGGGGTCACTTGTAATTTTTTTCATAATTTTACCAATATTTCTTGCATATGATTTCTAAGGCAATCAGCACCCAGATCAATTTCAGTGCAGGCCTGAATACCATATGACTCACGAGAGGGCAGCATTTACGTCCATGTAACCTCCAGGATAGTGAAAGGATATGGAGAGCATCATTTTCATACCACTAAGTGTCAGTAGTGTGCCACACAAGGAGCGTGATGGCTGCCTTCAGGCATCACCGCGCCACTGCAGTCTAAAACATTAGAGCTCATCCAGTTGGTATTATTTGTCAGGCAATGAAATAATTCCAACTATTCACTGCGGTCCTCTCAGGGAGCAGATGGTACCCATCTGATAGGGGTAACTGCTGGTAACCAGCTTTAGCAATGGCTGCACCCGTTGGATAATCCATTTCCTCGGTATATGGGATGGGTCCCTCGAGGAGGCTGTCAAAGCCCCCCCCCCCCCCCCCCACTGTTAATCACTTTCTCAGTAGATCTGTGCAAATCATAAGAATGACCCCTTTCACCTTTGAATATGATCTAAGATTTTGGATATATTCTGAAAAATCACATTTTGTCATTTGAACAGACGGAAAGCCAGTCCCATCTGTGCAATTTGTGGCAAACTCAGACGGAATGGAGGTTTGTGTTCCCATCTGTGTGTGGAAGAAATCTCTGATAGCAACCAGTATTAGATATTTTCAGACTATCCACAGAAGGTCTGCCAGATGAAAGGAATATATCAGGCTTGCTCATACACAGACTAACGTCAGACTGAAAAGAGAGGGGATGCATACTGTCACCTTAACCTCATCAAAAGCTGGTCTGTGTCCATGTTGTAGGTTTGTGCCAGCCTGTGATGTATCCCATCCATAGCTCAGTGTCAGAAAGGATAGCACGGAGGATAACAGACGATAGTTCCTATAGATATCAAAAGAATATCCCTGTCTTCCACCTGGAGGATAGCCACAGGGATAATTGGCAATGTGCATAGTTTTAAGTATACCTCGCCCCTTGGGATAGTCAGCCATGTGGTGTCCAAGGATAGATATGTGGATAGCATGAAAGATTGCTACATGGAGAGCCAAAGGATATCTCTGGGATAGCTCAGCTCTAGGGGTAGTCATGTGGTTAGCCATGTGTGGCACAAGGAGAGGACAACTTATATGCCACAGGGAATTAACTTATTGATCTTGGTGCTTTCCACACACCCAGCAACCATCAGTCATTTTAATAGTATCTCAAAATACTGGGGAAATAGTGTTATTTGACCCTTTCATCAGCTTTGATAGAGCAGATGGCACTAGTGGCAGCTATGCCACTCCTATAGGGGCCATCCATAAATCGTCATACCAAAATTTGACCATTTTTGACCCCCCCTCCCCGGTCAGCAATGCTTAAGGTATATGGAAAATTGTCATGCCGAGCCTGAGACCATTTGTGGATTGCCCCATGGCTGGTCTGGCCTTCACTACCTATAATAGGTCCACATGTTTGAAATCGTCTGCCTAATGTTTGGCTTAACAATTTCATTAAATATTTAAAGCTTTCATTTCTAAGACTTTGAACTTAATTCTACATTCCAAATTGGCATTTTAGTGAGGAGCATCTGTGCACTAAGGACACACCTATGGGGCCGTGGGAGTGAATGCTGGACTGGAGAGCCATCTAGTGTATTAATTCAAAGCCTTAAACAGGACTAATGAAAATATAGAAGTTCAATGGTTACTATCAGCTAAAGGTGCAAACAAAAAATGTATTGTATGTAATATCTATAGACCACCTTCGGGCAACCTTATGGAATTCTGTAATACCATGCGAGCCCTACTACTACAAATAGACAACTTGGATAGATATGATATTTTTATCCTTGGGGATTTCAATGTAAATGTACTAACTAATACCCCAGATAAGCAGCTTCTTATAGAAACCTTTGATCATTTTAACTTAGTACAACTTGTTAACGAGGACACAACCACATCAGGTACCAACACGTGTATAGACTTGATCTTCTCAAATTGTGATACCATTACCTCCAGTGGTCCATTGAACATACACCTGTCTGACCACCTACCGGTACATATTTTAAAAGCCCAAATACACACAAAGAAAAATTTTAGAACCTTTCTTGGAAGATCATATAATCAACTTTATATAGAAAAATTTTATTTAGACTTAGAAAATTGTAATTGGGACTATTTTAATGAATCAAATGACCCAAATGTTTGCTGGTCTATACTAGAAAACATGATAAAAAGAATGTTAGATCTGCAATGTCCGGTAAAAAGTTTCAAGGTGGTAGACAAACCTAGCCCATGGATGTCTAATGAGCTGCTTGAAAAGATCAACGACAAAAATGCATTATTAAAATTAGCCAGAAAAAATATGGACATCATATCGTGGCATAGAGCTAGAGAGAGTAGAAACCAGGTTAATAGAGACATTGAATTGGCTAAGGAAACATATTATTCCAACCTATCTGAGGTATTTAAGAAAGATTCTAAGAAATTTTGGAGTACTATAAAGGATATCTTACCTTCTAATAAATCTAATAGCAAGTCAATCATGTTAACTGACAAAAATGGCCATGTAATTTCAATTAATGATACTTCTACTTATATAAATAATTTTTTCGCAGAAATTGGTCCTAGGCTGGCGGAACAACATCAAACCATATTTAATTTTAAGGGTACGAGATGTGAGGTGGATATGCCTGAGATGAACTTTACAGATGAGGAAATTATGAAATGTTTATCCGACATAGACATATCCAAATCATCTGCCATTGACTATTTATCTACTGATATATTAAAAAAAAACATGCTAAAGTTCCCTCAAAAATTCATAAAAATCATTAATTTGATTACGATTACAGGCCAAATCCCTGATAGTTGGAAAATTGCTACGGTGACTCCCCTCCCCAAAGGAGGGGACCCATCCAATGTCTCTAACCTTAGACCGATAAGTGTTCTACCAGTACCGGGAAAAATCCTAGAAAGACTCATACATAATAAACTAAGTAAACATTTAGAAAGATTTGATATTTTATCGAAAAATCAAGGTGGATACCAGAAATGTAAATCTACACTAGACTCTATCTCAGTACTAGTTGACGATGTATTAAAAAATAGAAATGAAGGTAATATAACAATGGCTGCCTTTATTGATATAAAAAAAGCGTTTGATTCGGTTAATCATTTGATATTATTAAAAAAATTAGAACAATACGGAGTCAGAAATAGAAATTTAACCTTAATAGAGAATTACTTATCAAGGAGACAACAATGTGCTATAGCCAACCATATACGTTCTGATAAAGCAAGTCTAACATGTGGTGTACCACAGGGCTCAATTTTGGGTCCTTTGTTCTTCCTATTGTATATTAACGACTGCATTTCTGACAATGATGTTCACAAAACTTTGTTATACGCAGATGACTCTGTACTGTATGTATCCGGAAAAAACTTAGACGTTCTAACAAACCAGTTGACCATTGCACTTAACTCCTTCTCTCTCTGGTCTTCAGCCAATAAACTTACAATGAATGAAACCAAGACGAAAATAATGACCTTTGCTTCAGCAGTTAAATTGAAGAGAATACAAAAACCTAAGATTGTCCTTAATGGTAAAACTTTAATGAATGTACAATCATACAAATACTTAGGGGTCACCCTTGACCAAGAAATGAATTTTAATATGTATATGAGAAATGTTATCAAGAGTGTTCGGTTCAAATCATTAATTTTGTATAAAACAAGAAAATATTTATCAACAGCAGCAAGAATAAGAATGTACAAAATGCATATAATACCAATTATCGATTACTGTGATATTTTATATAATGGAGCTAATGCTGATTTATTACAAGTACTCCAGAGATTGCAAAATAAGTGTTTAAAAACCTGTCTAGATGTACATGTACTGACTCCAACAGATTTTGTACATAGAGAAACAATGAGTCCGAAACTTGAAGCAAGAAGACTACATCATATAAAAATGCTGGCTTATAAGAGATCCACTAAGGAAGAATATATTAAACCCACTGTTAGAATGACAAGATTTTCAAGTGCTCCTGTATTAAATTATATGAAAATTAATTGCACAGCTTACACAAAATCTCCTGAATGTCTATGTGCCCAAACATGGAATAATTTAGAGACAGATATCAGAAATACTAGGGACAAAGATAAATTCAAAGCCTTATCAAAGAAATGTATGATGCAATCTATCGATATCTAAAATATATTGTAAAATAATTATACATATTGTTAAACCTACTTCTTAAAGTGCAATAATAACGGTCTGTTTAAAGACCAATGATGATTGTCTACGTCGACTTTGTCAATGCTAGCATATTAGATAGTATCTGCGCATGCTGTATAAAATTGAAATCATTTATACAACTAGGGGGGGGGTATCAATTACTTCTTGTACTTAAAGTAGATAGAAAGTGCCCCAAATTGTTCAAAATAATTGTTATCATATCGTATAATTGTATGAATATCTGTAATGATTTAAGTGGTCAGATCATAACAACATTTTTGAAATGACGATCTGGTCATGAACTGTTTGGTCGTGTTATTATTAAAAAGAATTACCTGGTAAAATAGGTAATCGTGTAATTTATCAGCGAATGTACTTAGGCAAACTTATATAGGCGTTATATTTCTAATACATAACGACAAAATACATTGCATGTCTATGTTTACATGATGTATGTACCACTAGACCAAATAAAGTTTAAATTTGTTCAAAAAAAAATTAACCTGGTAAAAACAAATACCTATATAAAGCCTATACACCCCTAAGACTGGAAATAATATACCCCTCCAGTCTACCATGAAGACTGAGGTTAGTGACTTCTCCTTTGGGAGACCATCATAGGCATAGTAGAGCTAAAAAGTCCAAAAACAAACAAGCATAGGTTTTTTAATATTTCCATCAATTTTATTATTCCAGTGTAATATCATACAGGCTGGCCTTTCTTATATATAGATTTTCAATTATATCATTGATTACAGTCCTATACAGTCTAACTCCAGAAGTAGAACCGTGATCCATACTTCTTAATGGTCTCTGGTTCTTCCACATTTGTCATGTCAGGAGGTCCGGGCAGTGGTTCAGGCATCGGGATGACACGCTGAGGCTTTGGTCGGTTTGTGTGATGGACCCGTGCTTTGGAGAAGTAACCTAGCTCAGGACGCTCCTGGGACATCTTGTCAAAAACGCACTTATCAAACGCTGCTTGTGTGCCTCTGCATCTGTTGTGAAGAAAAGCAAACAATGGTATGTCAAATTCATGTTTCCTTTGGCATATCATCATAGGTCTACAGCACTTCTGGGTGGACATGGCTGAGGAAAGTGCAATATTGCCAAGAAAAGAGATGTCTTTTACACAAGTCCGCCTTATAAGAGGTACTATGATTGTATTCAGAATAGGGCCGAGTCATTTATTGCTAGGTGGGAGGTTGGGTGCTTGTTAGGTATGGGGGGGGAGGGGGTTATTTTGCAAAATCATTTTTCAGTAGGAGGGTATTGGTAACTTTTTTATCTTTTATTTTATTTTATTTATTTATTTATTTATTTTTTGTGGGGGGGGGGGAGGAAAAATATGGGCGCTCTGAAAAAAAAACACCAAGCCCCCCACCACTTGCAATAAATGACTCAATCCTTATTGGCAAATCCTAAAGATATAGGACTAACAAGGAAACTGAGGGAACAGCAAACCAGTAGCAGTGCAATAAACGCCTTCAGTTTGCCCAGTATTATATAATATTATTGAAGTTCGGAGAGATAACAATGTGAATGAGAGAAAGGGAAAAGTGTGAGTGAGTAATGGTTGTTTAAAACCATTTCAACAGCTAAGGTCATATTCATAGCATGAAAAACACACGCATGATATAATATACAAGTATGAGGACAATGCACACACTTTAATACACATACTTGTAAGTCAATAAATAAATAAATTTTCATGACGAGGCAGCCAATAAAAGCACCATTGTTTCATCGAGGGAGTTTAATTGCGGATGGATGAGTCAAGAAGTTGTACTGTAAAACCTACCTCTTAAAGCCCATGTCAAAGCTGGAGTGATCGATACAATTCCAGTATGCCGTGTATTCCTCTGCACATGTTGACTTGATCTTCTGGAAGAAGTCCATGCCACACCTCGTAACCTCTTTTCCTTCATTCAGGCATTTCCGCATATCCTTTTCTTCTTGCATACATAGCATGAATTCCTGAAAATAATGATTCAATTGTTACTGAAGCCTTTACAAGCCAGTAATGATTTTTTTTCTAATGTATTTTCTACGACTGGGAGATTACAGAAAGGCTGAAATCCTTTCTCTTACAGGTGTGAAATTATTCCAACAGAACTGGTCTGACAGCACTGAAAAAAACAGGCCACGATAACTCAATCAAGTTTATAACTTTCCCTAGCGCAAAGCTCTGACAAAATCAAATGCCCTAAAGACCCTATTTAATGAATAAAACTCACTGAAAAAATACATATACAATATCAGACAGCCATTAACTCACATTTACTCTCACTATAAACGACTTTGGTTGTCATGATGCATTGGGTAGCCCTGGCTATATCAGATGAATTCATAGATCATACAGGCATTAAACTGGTTGGTGTATCCCAAACGTTCAAAAGGTCTAAAATGCATGTTGGTCCTGCATTGATGCATCAAGACAACTAATATTAGATTGGGTATTGGCTTCTTATCTGAAGTTGAATACTGAAGTTCCATAGGTTTACCCTTGGAGCCCCGTATTGCACACCCCCATGCAATAACCCTACCCTGTATTTCATGACCATTTGCAGCACACTAAATGTCACGAGGATGCGCTTGCTTGAGGATCTAATATTTTTAATATATTTTAATTTTAAGGATTTTGTATGATTACCGTAAATCCCCGGTCATAAGCCGGCCCCGGTCATAAGCCGGGGGGTGAGTTCAGGGAAATCCTATAAGCCGGTTTTGGTGTCAAATTTTTACCCATTTTCTCTTTATTCTATAGTAAAAAAAAAAAACGGTCATAAGCCGGGGGGGAGGGATTTTGGGAAAAATTTAGAAGCCGGTTTGGGCCCAAAATAGAAAAAAGAAAACAGAACATTTGAGATAGGTACAGCAATGCTGTAGTGAATTCTTTATTAGTATTTTAAGACTAATTTCTAACAAATTGTGAGTAAATACTGATATATAATATATATATATATATATATATATATATATATATATATATATATATATATTGACTAATTGCTTACAAATAGTGAGTAATTACTAACATATATTGATTAACCACTGACAAATAGTGAGTAATATATATTGAATAATTGCTGACAAATAGTGAGCAATTACAAACATATAGGCTAATTGCTGACAAATAGTGAGCAATTACTAACATATATTGACTAAATACTGATAAAATGTAAGTAACTACTACCATGTATGACTAATTGCTGATAAATAGTGAATAATTACTAACATATATTAACTAATTGCTAACAAATAGTCAATAGATACTGACATATTTTGACAAATACCAGTCAAGACAGGATGCACAATTGAATCAATGGCTATTTCTCTGTTATATATTGACTAATTGCTGACAGATTGTGAGTAAATACTGACATGTATTGATAATTGCTGTTATAGAGTGACTAAGTACTGACACATATTGACTAATTGCTGATAAATTGTGAGTAAATACTGATATTCATTGACTATTTGCTGACAAATTGTGAGTAATTACCGATATATATTGACTAATTGCTGACAAATAGTGAGTATTTGCTAATATATATTGAATAATTGCTGACAAATAGTGAGCAATTACTAACATATATTGACTAAATGCTGATAAAATGTAAGTAACTACTACCATGTATTGATAATTGCTGTCAAAGAGTGACTAAATACTGACATATATTGACTAATTGCCGACAAATTGTGAGTAAATACTGATATATATATATTTATATATTGACTATTTGCTGACAAATAGTGAGTAATTACTAATATATATTGAATAACTGCTGACAAATAGTGAGCAATTACTAATACATAGACTAATTGCTGACAAATAGTGAGCAATTACTAACATATATTGACTAAATACTGATAAAATGTAAGTAACTACTACCATGTATGACTAATTGCTGACAAATAGTGAACAATTACTAACATATATTAACTAATTGCTAACAAATAGTCAATAGATACTGACATTTTTTGACAAATACCAGTCAAGACAGGATGCACAATTGAATCAATGGCTATTTCTCTGTTATGTATTGACCAAAATGCTGACAGATTGTGAGTAAATAATGACATGTATTGATAATTGCTGATATTCAGTGACTAAGTACTGACATATATTGACTAATTCCTGACAAATAGTGAGTAATTACTGACATATATTGACTAATTGCTGACAAATCGTGCATCATTTCTGACATATTTTGACTAATTACTGACAAAATGTGAATGCATCATGTCAATCTGGGCATGATGCACAAATGATTAAAATGCCATTAATCTTTTTAATGTCAATACTTAGTCACTAGGTGTATACTGACTAATTGCTGACAAATTGTGAGTAAATACTGACATATTTCGACTAATTGCTAACAAATAGTGAGTAATTACTAACATAAAAATTATATTGATTAACCGCTGACAAATAGTGAGTAATTGCTATCATACCATAGCACTAACACTAACCTGTTATAGCTCTAAACTCAATACATGTACCATAAAAACACAGATTAAAACACAAATTAAAACACAGAATGACGTCAACATTTTCAATTAAACACCAGAGAATGGAGAAATGGAAAGATATCCATTCATTGCAAACAGGGCTTGCGCAGGTATTGATGTGTAAAGCTTATCAACAGTGATAATGCACTGGTAACAAGCATTTGGATCTAAAAGGTTTAAGCATGTGATCAAGCAATGGCTGCCTCCATTGAACAACTTGTTTGATGCTATAGGAAGGTAGGGGAGGGGTATTTCTTTTCTATTGTTCAGATTCCACTAGTCACTAGGTGCAGTCAGTAGTTTATACTTGCAAGCATATGAATTCTATAAGAGAGCAATGGCACATACCTATATATATTAAAAAGTACCAGGACACTGCATAATTATGCTTATTATGCAAATAATATGCATGGATATGGAGTGTTCAGTATGAATCTGGGGGGTTTCGTCCCCCTAAAAAACATGCCCCCCTAAAAAATCGGTTTCGAAAAAGAATGAGCGAAATAATATTTTTGACTAGGTGCCTTTTCGGCCCCAGCCAGTCCACCTGTGCCCTTACCATGGTGTGGACGCACACTACCTTCTGCCAAAAGATACCTGTTTTGCGCTCAACTGGCAAAAAAAGGCTATGTTTAAGGCATGAAGAGGTCGAAAAAGGTTTTTTGAAGGGGGGGGTACATGCAAGTGCAGGACTGGCAAAAGGGGGTGCAGGGGGTAGTCAAAAACCTCATATAGGAGTTTTCCCATAGTGTGACCTATGATTTAAGGGTATTTCGAGCTGGCGATCATCATGGTGATGTTTATTTTCACCTATGGTCAAAAGTTGACTGCCGTCGAGGGGGGGGCGTAAAAAATTTCCGCGCATCCGCGCGAAAACCCACCACCCCCCCCTGTTGATAAATAATGACCACTCCCTAAAACAACATGGGATAAATGTAAAGGTTCACTCGGATTGGTCTGAGTGAGGGTCAGCTCCGCCTCGTGAGATAACCCTCAGACCAATCCTTGTGAACCTTTACCATTATAGCAAGGATATTACAGTATAGGATAGTTCAGTCCATAAAGTCCTATAGTGAAGGCCAACCCCCCTCTACCCCCCCATGAAACTAGGTGACCTTGTGTGTTCAGTATTGGGCCCTATGTAGGATAAGGGGGGTTCTGGAGCTATCATGTATCTTCATGAAAGGGATACCAGATGAAATGAAGAGACCGTCTAAGTAAAAAAATCCTGCTAAATCCAAAAATGATGGTCTTTATTCTCAGAATTTGACTAAAAGTATAGTTGGGGATCCAGCCAGCTCAAATATCAATATTTAAAAATCTCCTGGTGTTGAGAGCAGCACAAGATATCAGACATGGATCTGGGTAATTTGATAGTGCTGATAACGAATCTGAGGTGCGTATCTTCATATCTAGGTCGGAACAAGGTCAAATATAAGGTCAAAGGTCTCAATGCAATTGCAATGGGTCCAAATCAACTTAGGATACATATGAATGGGAAATTCATTGTGCACTGAGGACCTCTAGTGTTAATGAATGGAAGTAAGTTTCTCACTCTTCTATAGTAAATTTCAAATTTTGACCTTTGACCTTATATTAAACCTTGTTCCGACCTAGATATGAAGATACGCACCTCAGATTCGTTATCAGCACTATCAAATTACCCAGATCCATGTCTGATATCTTGTGCTGCTCTCAACACCAGCACTAGTCCATCTCGATGAGCTGGATCCCCAACTAGTACCCAAAAATGATGTTTGATGAGGGAAATATTTTAAAAAATGTACAAAAATGATATTGAAAATGATGTCTCAGTCAGGCAAATTCTGGGCCTGTGCATTGCTCTGCCTATCCCACATACAGCATATCAATTGTGTACCTATCACTCATCCTGCCTATCTCTTCAATCCAAAACATCTACTGTTAAATCTGGTTATCTCTTAAAAGGCTTAACTTATAATGCTTACCCCTCACCTTACCTTATCTTATTTATTCCTTCTTTCCTTTAGTCTACCTATCCTCAATCTCCCTATCATTCATTTTACCTATCCCTCATGTGACTATCCCTCAGACCCTCATGTTTAATCTGCGCTGTTTCTCTGCTATATAAGCCTTTATTGGTTAACAGTTCATTCCTTACCATGTCTACTATTTCAATTTTACCTATCCCTGATAATGCCTATCATAAAGCCTACCTATCCCTCATTGTGCCTATCCCCCAACTCTGCAAATCCCTCATATTTGACTTACACATCTGACCCTAGGACTATGATTTTTTTTTAAGTTTGCTCATCTTACAAGGTACTCTGTGCCTATTCCTCATACTACCTATCCCCCTTGCTACCCATCCTTACCTATCCCACATGTGCTCTATATAGCTCTCTTACCCATCTCAACTCTTTTAACCTACCTGTCACAACCAACCTTCATTACCGTAATCTCCCGCATATAAGGCGCAGCCCGCGTATAAGGCGCACCCCCAACTAAGGGAGGCCTGTCCCATGTATAAGGCGCACCCCTAAGAGCAGATTTTTGTTAATGTAGTACTGTTCTATAGTAAAAATACCCCCCCTATAAGGCGCACCCCAAACTCAAGGCAATTTTCCTCCCACGTATAAGACCCAGAAGCCTTTTGTTTGGCCTATAAGACGCGCCTTATACGCGGGAGATTACGGTATGATGACCATTTCTTAGTCAACCCATCACCTAACATACTGGTTACAGGCCACCTTATTCATACATCTACCTATCATTCATGTTGCATATCTTTCAGTTTACCTATATAATGATATGAATGGAGGATAGGCATAATGGGGGACAGGTATATTTCACAAGGCATAGACCTGGAGACAGGTGAAAGAAATTGCACACAAGCTGAGATATGTATAGAGAGAGCGGGTCAGACTGACTGAGCTGAGATGGTAAGAAAGCAATATGGAGAGCATGAGGGATAGGCATTCATAAGGATTGGTAGCAAGGGGGATAGGTAGCATGAGCAATATCCAGTTTGAGGGATAGGCACCTTGTAAGATCAGCAAATGTAAAACAAGAAGACATGGGTGCTAGCGACAGATGTGCAAGTCAAATATGAGGGTTTGATTGATTGATTTGTGTTTTACAGCACTTTAGCGGCACTAAGTGGCTATCCCGTGCTTCACAGGTTGATAATCTAACAGAAGAATGTGTCAGTGCCCGCGCATATGTGCACCACACACATCCTGAGGGGATAGGAAAGAGGAGATATAGACCCTTTTAAGTGGGCTAGGGAAGCCCGTCAAATATGAGGGATATGCAGAGTTGGGGGATAGGTATAATGAAGGATAGGTAGGCTTTATGATAGGCATCGTTAAGGATAGGTAGGATCAAAATGGCAGACATGATAAGCAATGTACTGTTAACAATTAGGGCCTAAATAAACAGATGAACAATACAGTTTAAACATGGTGGTCTGAGGGATAGTCACCATGAGGGATAGGTAAAATGAATGATAGGCAGATTGAGGGTAGGTAAACTATGGGAAACTATAGGACCAGAGCAGATTAGCTAAAGTAAGGAGTAAGCTTTAGTATCTAGGCCTTTTGAGAGATAGCCTCACTTAACTCAAGATGCTTTGGATTCAAGAGATAGGCAGTATGAGTGATAGGTAGACAAGGGATAGGCAGTATGTGAGATAGGCAGAGTAATACAGTCAGAATACTTGTCAGATTGGAAGATAGGCAGACATTTGGATATGTGCATTGAGGTACTAACTAAGGTTTACATGTTGTGTCTATAAAGACTTCTCATCATTTTGAATATTTTTGTACATCTTTAAAATATTTTCTCCATCAAAACCTCATTTTTGGGTACTTTTAGTCAATTTCTGAGAATCATGATCACAAAATTTGGATTTGGCAGGATTTTCTGGTCTAGGTGGTTCCTTCTTCTCCTTTAGTATGACCCTGATAAAGGAATACCACAGCTCCATAAACCACCTAATCCTCTAGAGAAATCAACAATGAAGACACAGGGGCACCTAGTTTGATGGAGGGGTAGAGGGGGGTGGCCTGTCACACTCTACCCATAGACAATGCTCTCAGTGACCTCTCCTATAGTATCTAACCTTCTTGATTATAGTGTCAATAAGTGTGTGCATACCCTAGTGTAAGGTTAGGCTTCATGGTGAATATACACACACATTAGCATAGGGTTAGACCTCCAGCTGCCTTCTGTGTATCACCCCCTCTCCCCTGCATACACTGGGCCCCTTGTGTTCATCGGCAGACACTGCTGCGCTTCGCTCCGCTGAGTGTTCTCCTAGATTACCACCGGTCCTGGCCTCCTTGGAAGCCATTTTGTCCCAGTTTAGTGTAATGACATGAGGTACCTAAATGTGACAGTGGATCCTGTTTGTGTTCATTTTCTATAGCTTGTATTACAGCTCAAATTGCTCATTTTAGATATGTGATAGAGAAAAGAGTTCTTAATCTTGTGACTCAGGTTCTGATCTAATGAGTCAAATAGAACAAAATGAGCAATACATTTTGTGATATTTTGGTCATCCAGTCCAAATAGGGTGCCTAATTGGGTGCACACATCCCATTAACACACTGTTATCTCACCATCTCTTTGAAGATATAACCAGGTCCTGCAATAAGTTGATATTGTAACCCAATCTGACCCCCTCACAGTGGGAGGTATGAGCTGCTCATTGACAACTTGGGTCCAGATACCACCTGCTGTGCCCCATGTGGTGCATAAATAATTGGAGATAACTTTGAAGATGCCTATGACCTTGCCCTTCACCCCACCCCTAAACCCCTCTGTCCCAGTGAGGTAGAGGCCTGTCGGTTAAGACGCCCAGCGAGAACCGACGGGCACCAGTCTAGGTGGCCTGTCACACTCTACCCATAGACAATGCTCTCAGTGACCTCTCCTATAGTATCTAACCTTCTTGATTATAGTGTCAATAAGTGTGTGCATACCCTAGTGTAAGGTTAGGCTTCATGGTGAATATACACACACATTAGCATAGGGTTAGACCTCCAGCTGCCTTCTGTGTATCACCCCCTCTCCCCTGCATACACTGGGCCCCTTGTGTTCATCGGCAGACACTGCTGCGCTTCGCTCCGCTGAGTGTTCTCCTAGATTACCACCGGTCCTGGCCTCCTTGGAAGCCATTTTGTCCCAGTTTAGTGTAATGACATGAGGTACCTAAATGTGACAGTGGATCCTGTTTGTGTTCATTTTCTATAGCTTGTATTACAGCTCAAATTGCTCATTTTAGATATGTGATAGAGAAAAGAGTTCTTAATCTTGTGACTCAGGTTCTGATCTAATGAGTCAAATAGAACAAAATGAGCAATACATTTTGTGATATTTTGGTCATCCAGTCCAAATAGGGTGCCTAATTGGGTGCACACATCCCATTAACACACTGTTATCTCACCATCTCTTTGAAGATATAACCAGGTCCTGCAATAAGTTGATATTGTAACCCAATCTGACCCCCTCACAGTGGGAGGTATGAGCTGCTCATTGACAACTTGGGTCCAGATACCACCTGCTGTGCCCCATGTGGTGCATAAATAATTGGAGATAACTTTGAAGATGCCTATGACCTTGCCCTTCACCCCACCCCTAAACCCCTCTGTCCCAGTGAGGTAGAGGCCTGTCGGTTAAGACGCCCAGCGAGAACCGACGGGCACCAGTCTATCCCCTGCACTGCTGTCCACTTTCTCATGCAGCACCTCATGTAGGGTGTCACAGAGTGCAGGGTGGTTTGTGGGAGGAGGGGTTGGATGTCCAGAGTTGTCCACACCCTCCCACCTGACCTCCTTAATTCTATTCTTAGTATCTGTGTCAAGGAATGTGAGCCCCTCTCCACACTTGGGTTCACTCTGTCTGACTGTAGTACATACATGTATACAAAACTATGTCTATGAGAAGCACATTCCATTAATACTTTCCTATGGTAGTAGGTGTGTCCAGATGAGGTAGTTGCTAAGTTAGTTTGTCATAATACATTTTCATGCCATTTATTTGAGAGCAGTAGAGAGCCAATCAGGGGATGCTTTTTCGGATAGTGCTTGGGTTCTCATGCTGACTTGTGTGTATGTATCCAGCCCTATGGAGTATGAATACAGCTGTGAGTGGAGTGAGTAATAGATGTTTAACGCCATTTCAACAGCTAAGGTCATATTCATGGCGAGAACGACATTACACAATTTCACAGAGGAATGTGTCAGTGCCCGCGCATATGTGCACCACACACATCCTGAGGGGATAGGAAAGATAAGAAGTAGACCCTTTTAAGTGGGCTAGGGAAGCCCGAATACAGCTGTCTGGAGATTTTATTACCCACATCTTTAGGGGTTTCAGTAAATCCTGAGAGGGGTAATGCTCAGTAAGGGGAGTTTGTGGTGGGTGTCAGCATTTCCTGAGGGGACTGGTTGTGCACAATGAGAGTGGGTGGCTCTGACTGGGCAGACTACAGCCATACAGTGGGCCTGTTGGGCTTATTATGAGTGAGGGATCTAACAATGACACATGTAACTTAACTCAAAAAATAGAATATAAGCTCTAGAAACTGAATATTTACAAATATCTAATATTTCAATGACAGTAATAAAAAAAAAGAGTTATAGGCACTATAGGAAATGTTATTTTAGTGATTTTTACTGAAAGAAAAGATATAAAATACTGATAAAAAGAAAATCCTGATTTCAGGAAACTTCCTGAGGACTTTCATCACTGCTAGGGCTAACCGTACACATCTTATACCAATCTTATGCGCATGTACCATTATATACTTATTATTTTGAAATCCAGTGCAAAGGGTCGTTCACTGGATTCATTCTCACTCAACTAAGGGTGTCCATGCCTGAATTTTATTATTGCATTATTGACCAGTTTATCAACAGTAATTATCAACAGTAAGTAAAAAAAAAAAAAAAATCAACAGTAATTCAGATGAACTTTTTGTGGCAACTAATGAATGCACCATGGAGAAGTGCATTCAATCGAGTTGAGAGAAGAATGACTGCCCTCAGGGTAATATCACACAGTTACTCATTGAATGCTACAAGTGGCTCCTCATGGTATCTGACCGATTTCAGAGGCGGATCCAGGATTTCAAAAAGGAGGGGGCGTGCCCCTTGTTTAAATCTTATTTTTTAGCTAAATTTCGGACTTGAATGAGCCAAATAAACTTTAAACTACAAGGAAAAGAAGGCGTGTGCCCCCCCCCCCCTCACCCACTCCATTCAGTTTATCATTTAACAGTGTCATCCCATCAGTAGTCTGTATGAAAGAAGTTAGACTGATCTGACTTTAGCGAACCTTGTTTGAATAATAATGTGGATGTTTCAGACAAGGAGTATCACTCATATCAATTTATATTTAAGGATATATCAGTGTCATGATTGGGGTCTTTACCCGGACTACTAATATTTTATGTCTTAGGGAGTGGTCATTATTTATAAAGGGGGGGGAGGTACCGGTAGTAAGTTTTTCAGCTTCCGTGGAAAAGATTTTACGGCACCCCTTGACGCTTGTCAAAATTATACCCTCTTTGATCTATAGCCTTTTTGCTAAAAAAGTGCCCCCCCCCCGTCATACCCACCACCACCCCCCCCCCAGTTGATAAATAATGACCACTCTCTTACCTTTAACCTACCCGATGCTCATGCTACTATAATCACAAGTAAGTGCTTGTTTTCTCACTTTAAGTACACTCTGTGGTCAACAGATACATAAGTTGACCTCTCCTGTACTTAGCCTCGGGAGGCCTGTAAAGGCCAGGGGAGGCCTATAAAGGCCCGGGTAGGCCTAAAAGGTCAGGTGGAGGCCTATAAAGGTCAGGTGGAGGCCTATAAAGGTCAGGGGAGGCCTAGCAGGCCTGGGGAGGCCTAGCAGACCTGGAGAGGCCAAATAGGCCTAGCAGCTTTGCACTGAGCCGAGTAGGTCTATCAAGACCTTATCCTGGTTCCTCTTTTGCTCTTCTGCCCTGTCGGCTTCATGGGCGATCCTTAAACTCTATAGAACTTGAAAAAACAATGCCTTCTTTTTCAGTGTTTCACTATTCTCTGAAGTATAGGGGAAAATAAAAGACGGCTTCTTTGAATGTGTGCTGGTGTGGGCTGCAATGGTTTACTCATGACCCTTCTTTGGTGCGATGTGTTTGTGATCTTGTGACTCTTTGTCTGTAGGGAAGGTATCTACAGACATGTCAGTTCAGTATTGGCCAAACATCTGAAGATTATTTTGGGGGACTCATAAATGGGGTTTATACCCTATGTATCTCAACAAAATACCTAAAAATGAATGCTTTGGGATAGGGTACACCTTTAACAATAAGGAAAACTATGAAATAATCATCTAAAATTCTTTATAAATTTTTTTCTATACTAAAATATCAACCTCAAACATCTGAAATGTTGCAGGCATCTGAAACTCTGACACATCTGTATCTAAAAGCTGCAGCTTTTTATTTTCTAGAGACTTGTCTTGTAGTGAGTTCCTTGTTTTTTTTGTGTGTGTTTTTATTTTTATTTTAGGTAGACAGACTAGCATGTAAATATTTAACATTATTTTCCTTTCCATCCGGCCAGTAAACTTCCTCTAGTTGTACTTCAGTCAATCTACTTGTTTGTGAGCCTTGATGAATCACCGTTTTGCCATTTCTCATTTCCACTTCACTGAGGCTGCTATTTTGTGGAGTGTGTTGTATGATAAATATCTTTAACCAGGTCATCTCTTCAAGATGACCTGGTTTATGATATTCATCATTTTTCTTGCTATACTTTCCTGTACATTAGAGTTTGGGAGGAAGCCCTGATCCAGTAGTTGATATATGTACTCTTTTCGGCCAGAGTCCACTTCTTTCCATGTAGTGAAGTTGGGCTGGATAGTATGTGGAGAGGAGAATGTCAGCGCTGGGGAAATGGCTATTCATGATTTGCACTAGTTTGACAACCCTTTGCATCAATATAGCAGCAACTTCATTTCCTGGTTTTCTGAATAAGGGTGGTACTTTTGTGTCTTCTATGATATCATTAATACCAGTTGTAACAATTACCATGTCAAATTCCTTGTCCTCAAATTTGCCTGATGTAAAATGGTCAGAATACTCAAGAATTTTGGCGTTGTCATGGGCTAGGCTGCAGATAGATATGCCTAAACCTCCTTCTATTTTGTTGTGAATTTCTTTGCCCCATCGATCATCTCCTAGAACCAGGTACTCAAAGTCTTTGTTCGACATGGCGAAATGTGAGTAGCAGTCCCTGAGGGAGGGGGCATTGACTCTGTGATAGGGTGATAGGGCGGATGTTGCCGCCGCCCCATCTCTCAGTAATAATGAAATCTGACCACCCTATGTAAGTGAATGAGCTAGTTGTTTACCGCCCCCCCCCCATATATCCAATCTCCCACATTGTGCCTGGACCGCCCCCAGGCTCCTCCAAGCCTCCAAACCCCAATAGCCCAACTCAACACACTCTGCTTCTGTCAGACAGAAGCTTTTGTCACAGTCCCTTCTCTACACTACATAGTGTAACCCCATCCACCCTATGTACATAACTTATAGATACCTTGGTTGCCTGACAATAAAATGTTCCAAAAGACTTTATAAAGTTGTGAATATTCTTAGGTAGATATCTCATTCATAACCAGAGCTCCATCTCAATGACATCTGTAGTTCTACAAGAAGTAATAATACAAAATATTCTTAGCATATTGTTAGCAGTCTATGTACATTAAAACCACAGACTTGATCAAAATATCCAAATGGGGGACAGTTTATGCCTGATAGATTTATTTGGGAATATCACATATGAAATGAAGGGTTGAAAACTTTTGATTGTCAAGCAGATCTCAGTGATATCCAGAGGGATATCTCACAGCATAGAGACTGTAGGGAAAGGAGGCCGCACTAACACGGGGGCCCCACCAGTCTTGTGCAAAAACAGCACCCTCACCGGAGTGAGAGGAGTCAATATCCAAGCAAAGCAGTGCCTATGATGATGGGGAATTTTCTCTCTAATATTGTCGATGGGGCCGGCAGCATCTTGTATATATTAGTGCGGTTCAACTGAGAGATGTGCTTGTGTGGTGCTCGTTCCTTCTATGCCAACCAGGTGTCGCTTCGCGATACCCCTTTGGTACAACAGCTGGGAAGTTTAAGGGCTTTGCCCAACCCGAACCTATCGTGTTGTGTGCTACTTGTAGTATTTAAGCGAGCCTAAGAGCCACCCGACATAAACTAATAAAACCTTTACATTAGATACAGTGTACCAAACGACTGAATGATTCCCTTTCTGACGAAAGAATACGATTTTCAAAGATTATGAGGCGTGAAAATCTTGAAACTAAAGATTTAATGGTGGATTACACTTGAATTGTATGGCGCATTGGGCACCAGTGTTTTGCCGCGCAGACTGAGTGAAGGCCAGGACAAAGGAGCAGTCCTCCAAGTGCTTCAGTTTAGGTATTCATAGCCATTTTACATAAGCATAGCCTTGACAATGGTAATGTCCATATTCAACAAATATTCAACACAAACTGAAGACATTCATTCAGATTATTCATAAGATAGGCTTTGAAATGCTCGCCAATCGGTCCCCATTTCGCCAATGCAACACCGGCATATATATATATATATATATATATATATATATATATATATATATATATATATATATAGAACAGGCAACACTGGCAGATAGATAGATAGATAGATAGATAGATAGATAGATAGATAGATAGATAGATAGATAAGGCAACACTGGCAGATAGATAGATAGATAGATAGATAGATAGATAGATAGATAGATAGATAGATAGATAGATAGATAGATAGATAGATAAGGCAACACTGGCAGATAGATAGATACCGGTAGATAGATAGATAGAACAGGCAATATATATATATATATATAGATAGATAGATAGATAGATAGATAGATAGATCAGGAGGGTCTTTCTGGCTAAATATAGGCATGCTCCTAAATGTTAAGGAACCCGCCTTAATGGAGCCTGCTGGAGTAACTCGGATCTCATGTATTGACGGGAGGATGTTTGTTTAGTTTTACGTCCGCGGACCATTGAGGAACTCAGAGGGGAGGTGGCAGCAGGAGACACTTTGTACCTCCACATTGAAGCGTGTTGTACAAAGATTATTGGTCTAAAATCTGACAGTGGGTAGGCAAACCAGGTATCAAATTAATCGTTAGGGTGTATATTAATCGATTTGAGTGTTATTTAGGCTGATATTTGATGGTACATTGAGGGGGGGTGCACTCTATTTAATTAGAGAATTTATTGAAATCATTCACTGCAAATCCCCCAAATCTGGGTATGTCCGCACTCTACGGCTGATAGCGGAAAAGTTAATTATATTGTACGGCATCTCATGGCCCTAAATCAATGGGAAAAATGTGTGCCTACAAGAAAATAAGTGGTTAAGGGAGCATTCATTATTTATGGCAGGGGGGGGGTGAGAATCTTGTTCAGCAAATACCTAAAAATGAAGTTTCCCCCCCATGTGAATATTCCAAAATGAAGCGCCTCCCCCACAGAAATACCCAAAAATTAATTGTCCCCCATATGTGAATACCCCAAAATGCTGTGCCCCCCCCCATTGTGAATACCCCAAAATAAAGCGCTGCCTCCCACTGATTACCGCTCACTATAATACACTAAAATTGATTCCCTCAGTAGAAATATCCTAAAATCACTCTTCCCCTTAGCACATGAAATGGCACTTTCCTGTGCTAAGGGATTTTCCTTTGAATAAAAATGCTGGCTACCTGAAGGCATATAGCACCTTACTATGTGTGCATCCCTTTATGTTGCTGCAAGCTGGTGTAGTAGATGGTGTGAAAACTCCTGTAGACACAATCACTAATTGTTGCCCCAATGGACGCCATTGTAAGTCCCCCTACCGTAATCTCCCCCGTATAAGGCGCATCCCACGTATAAGGCGCACCCAGAGTTTCAGAACATGCTCAAAAAAATAAAAAATTCATAACTTTTGTTCTAATGAATGGATTTTCAAAATTCAAAAAGCTATGTGCTGTTTGGACCCCCGTGACCCTCCTGGACCGCGAAAGCAGCAGATGAGCTTATATGGGAGTGTAACATATGAAAAGAAAGGTCTTGGTGTCCCCCTTGTGGATCCAATGAGAACTAAAACCCCCCGTATAAGACGCGCCTTATACGCGGGAGATTACGGTATATTCTATTTCATCAGACGTACTAAACAAATTCTGCCCCCCCCCCTTAAGGGGTCAAAATTATTTTGACCCACACACGAAGAGCCAAAAAGCATGTGCAAATGCGCCCTTTTAACCTATTCCGATGTAGCAGGTTATCCCATGGGCGTGGCCATTGCTGGAGCTTGTTACCAGCGAGTTCTACAGATTGATTGATTGATTTGTTTAACGTCCTAAGGCCGTAGGCCTCATGGGACTGCCTCATTGGTTATCAGACATTTAGTCCATTCTTTTCTCAAACTTAATTTGCGCGTGTGTGTGCGTGTGAGTGTGCGCGTGCGTGTGTTTGGGAGTCTGCTTGTAGCAGTGGGACACGGCTCGTAGCAGTGAGACACTGCTCGTGGCTCAAGGCCCCTCTTTATCGTGCTGCCTCACCCAGACGGTGTGCCGCAGACTGTTGACACATCATCTGACCGGTCCATTATCCTGACACCGGCCGGACAGTCGTGGTTCTATACCAATCGGGTCAGCTTACCACGGACTGACGAGCATAGAGAGCCACTTTCCAACCTGGCTGCAAGATTACTCTTCCAGCCGGGCTTGAGGATCATTCCCCCAGCCCACCTGACCGATACTTGAGGGGAGGTGTTTCCCCCCCGCTTCAGAGCTTCTCGAACATCTTCACTTCCCTGAGGAAGGTCAGAAGTTCTTTCTTACCAGTGCTGGTAAAGACACTGTTCATGGACAAACCATGAAGGTGCTTGTCCCTACTCCTCTTTGTTGCCTGACATGAGAGCACCAGGTGTTCCATAGTCAGAGGTACTTGACATTGCTGACATGTGGGTTGGTTTTCACCCTTCATGAGGTGTCCGTGAGTCAGCAGAGAGTGACCTATCCGAAGACGGGTCAGTCTTGTCGATTCCCTCCTGGTCAGGCCAGTGTGGTCATGCTCTTTGCCAATGGAAGGTTCGATGGCTCTGAGCTTGTTATTGTGGTCAGAACTCCATCTTTTCTGCCACTCTTTTTTTATGAACTCCTTGGCCATAGGGAGCAGGTCTGAAGAGGGGATGGGAGCCAAGCCGGGTTCCCGGCTCAGGGCTTTCTTAGCTGCATGGTCTGCAGCTTCGTTCCCCTCTATCCCAATGTGGCTGGGGAGCCAACAGAGGGTGACCTCTTTCTGGGCCTGAGTCAGGTGCGAGATAGATTGTTTCATCTGCAGCACCACTGGGTTTCGTGGGTCATGCTGGCATAGAGTTTGCAGGCATGACTTCGAGTCAGAGAATATGATGAAGGCATTGCGCGTAGACACCTTCATCCACTCCAGTGCACTAAGGAGGGCATGCGCTTCTGCAGTGAAGATGCTGCTCCTTCCATGTAGTGCTCCTTTCCGTACTCCGAAGGGTGTACAAGCCGCAAAGCCTACTCGGTTTCCGTCCTTGGAGCCATCAGTGTACACCTCAGTATACATTTGATGGTGATGGCAGACTTCTGCCAATTTCTCCAAGTACACCTTGTTTTCAGTTTCGCTTTTCTTGTGTTTGCTCAGGTCAAAAAGGATCTTGGCTTCTGCCTGTTCCCAAGGAGGGGACTTGGCAGGTCCTTCCTTCATGACCTTTGTAATGGGAATTCGGGCCTCTCTGATCAGGGTTCTCACCCTTACTGAGAAAGGCTTTGCCACGTTCTTGTTTCTACGAAAGACACTGTGGTCCTCGTAGAAGATGGTATCGTGGGTGGGGTTTCTCTCATTTGCCTTGACTCTGATGGCGTATTGCAGGGACAGCTTGATTCGTCGCAGATCCAGTGGTGGAACCCCTGCCTCAACGCAGAGACTACTTGCCGGTGACGATCGGAATGCTCCCATGCAGAGCCGTAGGCCCTGGTTTTGGATAGGTTTTAGCCAATCCAAGTAGGACCTTGTAGCTGATGCATACACCACCGATCCATAGTCCAGGCGAGACAGGATATACATCCGATACAGAGTCAGCAGAATCTCCCGGTCCGCTCCCCAGTCTCAGTGGGAAAGCATCTTCAGGAGGTTCATGGCCTTCTGGCATTTCTTCCGGAGGTATTCGATATGGGGTTTGAAAGCGAGAATGCTATCAAACACGAGTCCAAGGAATTTGACCTCCTTTTCTACCTTTAATGCGTTCCCGTGCAGTGTGAGGGCAGGAGCTTCCTTGCATCCTCGTCTACTACAGAAGTGCACACAGGATGTTTTTGTTTCAGAGAATTTGAAGCCATTTTCCAGGCTCCAAGTCTCTAGGTGGTAAAGGGTTTGCTGTAATCTTCTTTCGACCGTTGCCATGGAGGTGCCCCGATAGCAGATGACAAAGTCATCCACGTAGAGGCAGCACTCAACATTGTGGGCAAGGGTTTTCGCTATTTCGTTGATTTTAATGCCGAAAAGGGTCACTGAGAGGACGCAGCCCTGGGGGACTCCAGTTTCTTGGTCAACAGATAAGACCTACCAGATGGGTACCAGTTGTCCCCCGAGAGGACTGCAGTGAACAGTTGGGATCATCTAATTGGATAATAATTAAACCTGCTAAGTCTGTATAGTAATGTGTGGGCTTTTTCGCTGAAAACAGGTGAAATCGTTTTGACCCCCCTGGTCAAGGGGTCGGAAATATTCTTAAAAATGGTCACTCCCTTAGCCCTCTGTATCCTGACAATACATACTTGTGAGCAGGTAAGGGGAAAGGGACATCCATGCGGGGGTATATGGATGATTGTTTCTGTTTGCCTACTCACACTTTTGAATTAAAAATCTGCAAACTTAAGTACACACGCAAAATGTCTTTTTTACCTTTTCCGCAAAAATTCATACACAAGAAAATATCTACACTTACAGTAGATATTCTGAATTTGGGAGAATGCTATAAGTTGCACCTGATGCCTGATAAGGTTCTGATTGCCTAATAAAGTCTATACACCGCTTTCAATGTAATAAGCACACATACCCTAATAAGTGCACACCCCCTCTTTTAGACTAGGAATTACTGTGAAACCCTGTTCATAAGCCGACCTCAGTCATAAGCCAGGGCTAGAGTTTGGGAAAATATCATGAGCTGATTTCAGGTTGAAATTTCAAGAGGTTTAGAAAAACTCTATAATGTATAGCATTAAAACTTGTTCATAAGCCAGGGGAGACTTGATGATTTAGAAGCCAATTTTGCTCGAAAATAGGGAAAAAATCTGGTATATGACAAATACCAGTGCCCTAGAATAAAATATCCCCTGGCACGAATATCCTAAAATGAAGCGCCCCCCCCCCCTTACATGAATATCAAAAAATGAAGTGCCTCCCCAACAGTGAGAAAATAATTAGTGTCTTGCAGCCTAGGCCTAGAGTAGTCGAATGAAGTCAGCAGTCAGAAACTCAGTCTCTGACACAGTGACAGAGTGGGTCGTCAGTGTCAGTAGCATTACCAGACAGGGGGCTAAAGCTGATTGGAGGACATTACTATGGTTTTTCATGGTCCCTTTTTACTAAAAGTGTTTTTTACCATGAAGTTTCTGCTTGCAACCTCTTTCCCTGGTAATCATTTTGAAGAGGAAGTCAAGGGCTTTTCAAAAATGCTAATAGCATTTACCTATGCAGGATTTTAGCTGAAGTTACCATGTCCAAATGGCAATCCAAAAAATTGCTATATATTCTATAGTGAAAGGAAATTCTCAGAAATTTCCTCGCTATGTTTCAAAAAACCACTATTTTCTAACATTTGTTTTTTTTACATTGGTTATAGCATAATTTTCGTAAATTACAGATCCAAATACCCCAAAATGGCAATTTTGGTACAAGTATGAACAATATTTAACATTTTATGCAACATTTTGCATGAAAAATTGAATAAAATTACTAATCTAGTGGGTCCGCGACTCATACATGAATAGTAGAGCAATTTCCTCCAATAGAAGGGCTTAAATTACATACTATTTCCATCAATAAAAAATTAACTACCGTAAAACGGGGATACTTTGGCCCACTTTTTGGATATTTCTGAAAAATTAGTATGATAGAAGTGCAAGTATTGGAGAAATAACTATTATCAGTTTGAGTTTTCATCAGTATCTTTCAGATGTATGTGTAATTTTAAAATTTTGTGTCCAACCAGTACTAGATTTACATCGAAATAGGTTGGGGCAAAGTTGTTGTTTTTTTTTAAACAGTTTTATTTTATTGTTGTTTTTTTAAGTTATATTTTATGCTTCCCCTATTTTGCAAGTCCAGTCTATGTCACCATTTCATCCACACCCCCTAAACTAACTAGCTGTCGGTTGCATATAAAAGTAGTACAAGACGTCACATGAAAGTAATAAAGACAGTACAAAGACAGGGACAGGGTATCAATTGCTTTCTAACTAACTAGGCAGCCGGTAACAAATGTCTCATCAGTACAACATTATCAATGCACCTAACTTTAAGAATTTTCAATAGGGCACATTATTGGCTAGGACTGCTGAGGGTGGAAGCTACCTTAGGTTAGCTCCTCCAGAGGCAGTGTAGCATGGTTAGGATACTTTTCCTAGTCTATAAGGGTAACCAGTCCTGTTTTCAGTCTATAAGGGTAGCCAATCCCTTTCACCTTAGCTCTAGCTTCATTACCATAAAACGGGGATACTTTGTAATGAAGCTAGAGCTAAGGTGAAAGTGGTTCTGAAATCAAGAATACTATAGGTTCCCTAGGATATGTTACTCCATATAGTCCTATAGTGCAAGCCACCCCCCTCTACCCCCCCCCCTTAAAAGTAGGCTACCTTTTGTGTTCAGTACTGAGTCCTATGTAAGATAAGGGGGTTTATGGAGATGTCAGCAATCTTTATCAGAGTGATATCAAATGGAAACAAGGGGCCACCTATACCAGAAAATCCTGCTGAATCCAAAACTTGTGGTCTTGATTCTCAAAATTTGACCAAAGGTACCTAAAAATGAGGTTTGATGATGAGAATATTTTAAAAATGTAAAAAAGTTATATTGAAAATGATTGGAACTTTTTGTAGATGCAACATGCTAATCAAAGTCAGTACCTCAATCTACATATCCCAATGTTTGCCTATCCGAACCTGACAAGTACTCTGCTTGCATATGGCTCTACCTCTTCCACATACTGCCTATCCCTTAGTCTGCCTATCACTCATACTACCTATCCCCTGAAACATCTAGAGTTTAATTAGGTTTTCCCTCACATGGCTTAAAGGATTAAAGTTTACCCCTCACCTTTGAACCTAATTTTCTCTGTACATTCTTACCATTAGTCTATGTATCCTCAATGTGCCTATCATTCACTTTACCTATCCCTCATGGTGACTATCCCCCAAATCTGCACATCCCTCATATTTGACCGGCACATCTGTGATATTACCTAGCACCAATGTATCTTTTGAATATGCTCAACTTACAAGGTACCCTCTGTACCTATCTCTTAAACTGTTTATTACCTATCCTCCTTGCTACCCATCCTCTTCAATACCTATCCCTCAAGCTCAATTTATAGCTTTCCTGCCTATCACAGCTTGATCAGCTGGGATAGCTCACATCCAACCTTTGTTATGATCTCTTAGTCAACCTATCCCCTAAAGAACAAATCCAACAGTCTACCTCAAGCATACATCTACTGATCACTCATGCTATATATCCTTGAGGTTACCTATCCTTCAGGCTGCCTATCCTTCATGGTATATAGCCCTCTGCCTACCTAACCAGCTATCTATGTATCTCTCACCTTGTATGCTATTCTTTCTACCTTTATAGTAGATCTTATAGTCTATGCCTTGTGAAATATACCTATCGCTCATTGTACCTATCCTCAAGTCTGCATATCACTCATGTTTACCTTACATATCCCTCAGGCCATTGAATTATCATGCTTTTCTAAAATGCCTCACCATGGCTATCATTAGACTAGCTAACTTCCTATCCTACATGTATGTTGTTTATTCCCCTCTTCCTATCCTTCATGCTGCATATCGTTCATGCTATCCTACTTGACAAGTTAAAAAACTGAGGGCTATATACCATGAAGGATAGGCAGCCTGAAGGATAGGTAACCTCAATGATATATAGCATGAGTGATAGGTAGATGTATGTGTGAGGTAGACTGTTAAATTTGTTCCTTAGGGGATAGGTTGACTAAGAGATCAAAATGAAGGTTGGTTGTGAGCTATCCCAGCTGATCAAGCTGTGATAGGTAAGAAAGTTATAAAGTGAGCTTGAGGGATAGGTATTGAAGAGGATGGGTAGCAAGGAGGATAGGTAATAAACAGTTTAAGAGATAGGTACAGAAGGTGAGTGAGTGAGTAATGGTTGTTTAACGCCAAGCCGACAGCTAAGGTCATATTCATGGCGGAAAAAGTACATTAGACATCACGTCACAAAGGAATACATGTGCCTGTGCCCGTGCATATGGACACCAGACACATGTAAGAAAGAGGGGACAGGAAAGAGGAGATTCAAGGAACGAATATGTGCCAGTGCCCGCGCATATGGACACCACCCACACTCAGAGAGGATAGAAAAGCAAGACATAGACCCCTTTTAAAGATGGCCTGGGGCTGGGGAGGCCCGGGTACAGAAGGTACCTTGTAAGGTGAGCATATTCAAAAGATACATTGGTGCTAGGTAATATCACAGATGTGCCAGTCAAACATGAGGGATGTGAAGAGTTGGGGGATAGTCACCATGAGGGATAGGTAAAGTGAATGATAGGCAGATTGAGGACAGGTAGACTAATGGTAATAATGTACAGAGAAAATTAGGTACAAAGGTGAAGGGTAAACTTTAATCCTTTAAGCCATTTGAGAGAAAACCTAATTAAACTCTAGATGTTTCAAGGGATAGGTAGTATGAGTGATAGGCAGACTAAGGGATAGGCAGTATGTGGGAAAGGCAGAGCCATACACAGGTAGAGTACTTGTCAGGTTGAGATAGGCACACATTAGGATATGTAGATTCAGGTATTGACTTTGATTAGCATGTTGCATCTACAAAAAGTTCCAATCATTTTCAATATAACTTTTGTACATTTTTAAAATATTCTCATCATCAAACCTCCTTTTTAGGTACTTTTGGTCAAATTTTGAGAATCAAGATCACAAATTCTGGATTCAGCAGGATTTTCTGGTATAGGTGGCCCCTTGTTTCCATTTGATGTCACTCTGATAAAGATTCATGACATCTCTATAAACCCCCCTATCCTACATAGCCTATGTCATAGGACTCAACACTGAACACAAAAGGGAGCCTACTTTGTCTTTGAAGGGGGGGTAGAGGGGGGGGGCTGTTACACTGTGTCCATAGGTAAAGCTCTGAGTTTCACCTCCTATCTATTGAAGCTTCTTGCTGAAATCGCCATGACCAGATGCAGCTAATTGAATAATAAAACATACAGTTTATTAGTAGATATGAAATTTCATTACCGGGTATGGTAATGCTATAGCTCGATGCAGCAAGTTGGGAACCTAAAACTTAGTTTTTCCTGAATTTTCGCTAAGAAATGCTGTAGTTTAGCCAAAAATTATCCGATTTACATAATATTTGCAGCAAATGAAAGATGAAACTCATTGCTTTCAGGCCAGGGTAGATGGTATTACAATAATATAGTGCACAGTTTACCACTGAATTACAAATTACAAATTTAAAAATCATAAGTTTAAAAAAATCGCTGTTTTTCAAAGTTTGGCCCTATATATTTTGTGAAAAAATATTCTAACCATCAGTTTTTGATAGATAGTGCATAATACTGACCCATCAAGTTTATAAATGAGTATGCTTTTTTCCCCTACCTCTATGGTGGCTTATTACACTATGGGAGACATGTGATTTTTGTTAGTTTGCAAAAACTGTGATTTTCTGCAAAATTTCTGCTTGGTTTTTGATGAGGGACCACATAGATCACCATATATGGACGCATGATCACCCACTGATACCAGATTTATCCATTTTTATGTTCTACTCGATCATCTTTAAAGGCATATTAAATATCTAAGTGATACAATAAGTATGAGAAGAATTAGCCACATCTTATGATTCTAGTCTTTGGTGCCGACAACGCTTTTGTTGCTATTTACAGCTAAATAGCTCAATAGTGCATTATAATAGGGTCTTACATGCCTTATATGGGGTTCTAATAGCATTTCAATATGGTTTTCAATGGGTCATCAGGTCAAAACAACAATAGATGATGGAATTTAATAGAAACAAAAGGGTTTTGCACCATGGACCTGTTCACATTGTTCAGGTCTTCAGATATTCTTATCTTGAAAATGATGAAGACATTTATGAGCATGATGCTTTTCCAGCCCATGTGGGACCTACAGAGGTCATTTTGTCTAGTCTGACATGTATTATAAGGGGAATAATGCATAGCAAATGATTCTATTTTCATATTTTGTTATGATTTTTGAGATAGAATCATACACAAGACTTGTCTTGTGCATCATATACAAAAATGTCCCTTGAATGAAGGCATTTTACATGCACAGCTGCCTCCAAAACTGGAAAACACTCAGGTTCCCAACTTGCTGCATCGAGCTATAGTAGTGTCACTGTCAGTGCTCAGCCACTCACCTTGCATTGATTATCGCAGTATTTGCCCATGTGATGCGCTGCCGCCCTCAGAGGAGCCGATGTTAGATTAATTTCAGGTACCGACAGCTCCTCATGGCTAGGAAGCCAGTCATTATTTGCAAAAGGCATGTTTTCGTCTGCCTCAGCTGACCTTGCAGCTTATTTCCACCAGCCACACAATATGGCGGCTAAATCTCGCGATAATAGGGGCGCCATCTGGCGCTTCAGGATATCACGCCCGATATCACACCAGGCGGCGTCGCAGAGCAGGTGCGCGCGGTTGTGTCTATCGGGTGCGCGCTCACTAACTTCCCGCCACGGTTTTTAATAATAGCACCAGCGCCTTCGGCGCTGGGATTATGGATGCACTGCCACAGGAATGAGGGGTGGTCTTTAATTTAATACACTCTCAGTCTGCATCCCTGTATTTCACTCCTACGCCTTCTATACACTCTGTATCCTACTTGTACTCACTCTGAGAGGCTTCCCTCACCACGTGTCTCAATTTTACGCCTCTGAGACCCTCCCCCCACCACATGCATGTCTCAATTTTACGCCTCCCACAGACCCTGCGTCTCACTCCGTCACCCTCCCCGACCCTGCGGTTCACTTTTACGCCTCCTGCAGACCCTGCGTCTCACTCTGTCACCCTGCCCCCACACCGTGTCTCACTTAAACGTCTCCCGCAGACCCTGTGTCTCACTCCATCACCCTCCCCCCACCAAACGTCTCACTTTTACGCCTCCTGCAGACCCTGCGTCTCACTTCGTCACCCTCCCCACCCTGCAGCTCACTTTTATGCCTCCCGCAGACCCTACGTCTCACTCTGTTACCCTCCCTCACTCTGCAGTTCACTTTTACGCCTCCAGCAGACCCTGCGTCTCACTCTGTCACCCTCCCCCATCACATGTCTCACTTTTACGCCTCATGCAGACCTGCGTCTCACCCCAACACACTCCCCCAAACCCATGTCTCACTTTTATGCCCCTGGCAGACCCTGCGTCTCACTACATCACCCTCCCCCCATCACACGTCTCCCACAGACCCTGCGTCTCACTCCGTCACCCTCCCCCCATCACACGTCTCACTTTTACGCCTCCCTCAGACCCTACGTCTCACTGTCACCCTTCCCCATCCTGCGGTTCACTTTTACGCCTCCTGCAGACCCTGCGTCTCACTCCAGCACACTCTCGCCAACCTGTGTCTCACTTTTACACCCCTGGCAGACCCTGCGTCTCACTACGTCTGTCCCCCACCCTGCAGCTCACTGTTATGGCTCTCACAGACCCTGCATTTCACTCCATTGCCCTTCCCGACCCTGCGGTTCACTTTTAGGGCTCTAGACCCCTAAAATCGACATGGCGACATGGGCATTTTTTAGCCTAGTAACATTGGCACATTCTTAAAATTGACACAGTGACATGGACACTTCTTAAAATCGACACAGTGACATGATCATTTCTTAAAATCGACATGGAACACTGGGGACCCCCCATCACTGGGGACCCCCCATCGAATGCATGCCCGCATTAAAAGGTCATGTGACCACCCATTGACCAATCAGGGCGCTCTGCTGGTTCCTGCGATTTTACCAACGATTTTTGGGTCGGTACCCATATTGTAGTTTGCCATGCTAGGCCCCCTTTAAGCCTCCCGCAGACCCTACCTCTCACTCCGTCACCCTCACCCACCCTGCGCCTCACTTTTACACCTCCCGCAGACCCTGCATCCACTCCCCGACCCTGCGCCTCACTTTTACACCTCCCGCAGAATGCGTCTCACTCTGAGACCCTCCCCCCACCACGCATCTCATTTTTACGCAAACCCTGCGTTTCACTCCTACACCCTTCCATAACAGTGGACATATCAGTGACACTGTTCTATAGTAATTCAATTGTCACTGACAGCTGTACACATCAGTGACAGTGTTCTATGTAACAAATCAATCGTCACTGACAGCTGTACACATCAGTGACAGTGTTCTATAACAAATCAGTCATCACTGCCCATTCAACAAAAAAACATTAAATGTAAAAAAAAAACGTTTTTAACGTTTTAAAACGTTTTGCCACGAAAAGGAGCCATAGGGAAACGTTCTGTAACATTCTATAACAAATCAGTCGTCACTGACAGCTGTACACATCAGTCATCAGTAATTTACCCCCCCCCCAGCCCCGTTGTCAATGGCGTTGATAAATGATGAGCACTCCCTTAGTGCCATTTGACAGGACAACACTTGAAACTCATGAACGGCACATGCTTGACTGGACATAACATTATCTCACTGATGCGGGAATGCTTTTTTTGATTGTCATTAGTTCAAACACTACATATAGTGCGCATTGATATAAATCAAAGAACAATATTGAGCTCAGAATTTAAAAGATATTGGCAAAAAAAAATCGCGTTGGTCCGGTTACGTCTTTCGGGGAGAAGCGCTAACGTGGCGCCAATTTCGCTTGTTAAATATGAGCAGGTAAACTTTCAACTTTCGCCGGTACCAGGAACACACTTCCGATCATACCGTTTCTCCTCGAAAGGGTTCACGCGTTGGTCCGTAGACATGTGGCGCCACCGCACGCCAAAAGCATTGCAACTCTGCTCTGTGTCCTGGGCCACTTTCGCTGGTCGCTGTCGGACTGCTACAGACTGACAAACACCTAGTCAACGAGGCAACCGGCGGCAGCGAGACTTTAGACGAGATCGCTCAACTCGTCCGCGCCGTTTTGGTAGTAGAGGGAACCAGCGCCTTCGGCGCTGGGATAATAGGCAAAGTGGAAAGAGTGGTCAATTTTAACAACAGGGGAGGGGTCTGAACATTTTCCATCCTCCTTATTAATCTATACTGTTGTGCAAAATGGTGCAAAGTTTTCTTTGTCCCCCCATGGGAGTGATAATTTTTTAACAACATGGGGTGTGGGTTTCAAGATCATTTGGACTGGCAGGGGGGAGATGCACAATGTGTGGAGCACATAAAACCCAGACGCAGGGTGTGCGGAGCACATAGAATTCAGATGCACAATGCGTGGAGTGCATAGGACTCAGACGCAGGGTGTGCAAAGCACGTAGAACTCAGCCACAGGGTGTGTGGAGTGAGTAGAACTAAGACGCATGGTGTGTGGAGCATGTAAAACTCAGACACAGGGTGTGCGGAGCAAGTAGAACTCAGACGCAGGGTGTGCGGAGCACATAGGACTCAGACGCAGGGTGTGCAGAGTGTATAGAACTCAGAAGCAGGGTGTGCAGAGTGCATAGAACTCAGCTGCAGGGTGTGTGAAGTGCATAGAACTCTGACCCAGGGTGTCCATCAAACTCAGACGCATGGTGTGCGAAGCGCATAGAATTCAGATGCACAATGCGTGGAGCACGTAGAACTCAGCCACAGGGTGTGCAGAGCACGTAGAACTCAGCCACAGGGTGTGTGGAGTGAGTAGAACTCAGACGCTGGGTGTGCAGAGGCAGGGCATGTAGAACTCAGACACAGGGTGTGCGGAGCAAGTAGAACTCAGATGCAGGGTGTGTGGAGTGCATAGAACTCAGAAGCAGGGTGTGCAGAGTGCATAGAACTCAGCTGCAGGGTGTGTGAAGTGCGTAGCACTTAGACCCAGGGTGTCCATCAAACTCAGTGACATTTTTAATAAATGACCACTCCCTCAGGCCTTTCAATACAATCGTCACTGCCACTGGTATCTAAAAAACAGACTCAGTGAGATTGTTAAAAAATGACTACCCCCTTTCAATTCAATCGTCACTGGCACTGTCAGCAACACATCAGACTCAGTAGGAGTGTTAAAAATATTGACCACCCCCTTTCAATTCAATCGTCACTGGCACTGTCAGCAACACATCAGACTCAGTAGGAGTGTTAAAAATATTGACCACCCCTTGTCAATTCAATCGTCACTGGCACTGTCAGCTACACATCAGACTCAGTGACAGTGTTAAAAAATGACCACCCCTGTAAATTCAATCGTAACTGGCACTGTCATCTATACCTCAGACTCAGTGACAGTCTTTAAAAATGACCACCCTCTGCCAATTCAATTGTTACTGGCACTGTTATCTATACCTCAGACTCAGTGACAGTCTTTAAAAATAACCACCCTCTGCCAATTCAATTGTCACTGGCACTGTTATCTATACCTCAGACTCAGTGACAGTCTTAAAAAATGACCACCTCCTGTCAATTCAATCGTTACTGGCACTGTCAGGTACACATATGTCAGTCTGTAAACTATATAGAGACTGAAATAATAATGTCATTGTCAACAAACTTGGCCGAAAAATGTCAACAAACTCGGCCAAAAAACATCAACAAACTCGGCCAGAAAATGTCAACAAACTTGGCAGAAAAATGTAAACAAACTCGTCATGATGCACCTAAAACTTCAGTTTGAGACATTTAATCAAAATTCTGAAGTGACAGAACGTTTTTAAATGCTTTTTTCACCCCCTGAAAACAATTATTTGCTGCTTTTGTGCCGAGTTTTTAAAATTGTTTTTCGGCCATGTTTTTTCCCACAATATATGATGGGAAATCATAGCCTGATTCCAAACATGGTTGATTCTAAGCTACAGTACAATCTTCACAAAGCTCTCTCCCCATGTGCGACTTGGGGCCAGCATACAGGCTTATTATGTAACACCTAGCTTGTGCATCACACCTCGCACCATAACTTTAAAAGTATAGTGTAACAACACAGCTACCACTGCACAGCCACAAGAATTCAATACTTTTCCTGTAATTTATTTATTTATGTTTCCATTGCTCGATAGGAAACAACTGTTTTTTTTTCTTGTGGAGTGGCCCTTCTGAGTTACCCCGGGAGTTGCCTTGGAGTAATTATGCCCATGGTCAATGCCAGTAATGCAGACCCCAAACTTCCACAGCGAGATCTCGCCAGTAGGCCTTGGAGTGGGGCATAGGCCTAGGACTATAGCCTATAGTTGACCCCCTCAACAGGGTTAAATATTTTGACTCTGTCGAGGGGGGAGCGTGAATCCCCTCCACCCCTGTTGTTAATTTTTATTTATTTATTTATTTATTTATTTATTTTTTTTGGGGGGGGCTATTTTGAGGTGTCTTACTTTGTCCCGGAACCAGCCTATGCCTGTCACTCTTTTTTTAATAGTTAAAAATGTGAATTTCATTTTTTGCCTCTGGAAGAATCAACATTTTTGAGCACACCCCCTGGGCCCTGCCCTCAATCCATAGACCAACCCTACTGATAAAGATTGAGAACTGCCAATGCCATAGGCTACTTGTATAGGCAGTGTTCATTATTTATCAACGAGGGGTAGTTGTTTTTTGCACTAACACGCAAAACTTTTTATACCCCTCCTCGATGGCAGTCAAAATTGACCTCATTCTGGAGGTGCAGACAATTTTCGTGCCCCTCTCTGCTCTATAGTATTTTTTGCAAAGAGGGTAAATTTTTATGCCCCCCCTCCTCCGAAGGGGTCAACAGTTTTTACCCCTCCCCCCTTCAAACCCAACCCCCTGTTGATAAATAATAACCCCTCCCGGGGACCACTCCCTTATGGATCTAGACAAGAACATGGGAGAAAAAAAAGACATCGACATGGAGCTTAGTAACAAGGAAAGGGGAAATTGCAAAGTATGGGAGTGATCATTAAAATATTTTTAACAACAGGGGGGTGGTGGGTTGGGGAGGGGGTCAGAAGTTTTTTCGATCCCTTGACCAGGGGGTCAAAATAATTTTACATGTTTTCAGCCCGGGGGGGGGGGGTCTTCATATACTTTATACACTGTCGGGGCTGTGTATAAATGACATCATGCAGGAGGGGGAGGGGGGGGGGTCCCACTTGCCATGTTGCCATGACCAAGCATGACAAGGGGGGAGGGGGGGTCATGGGCTGCATGACATCATGTCATCAAGAAATCACAATATGCTTTGGTTTTGGCAAGAACAAAAACTTTTGTAAAAAGATTTGTAAAGGTAGGGAAGTTTAATGCATTCATCTGACATAGATTTATTACCAATAGGCCCTACATGCATGCATTCCTCAGACATCTCACTCAATGAGTGTCACTGCCATCAATATCAGTGTAAAATCAAGGTGATGTCCAGGCCACTATAAGGGAGCACTATTACTCTATCCTACCTATACCAATTTAACCCTTTTTGAAAAGGGCCACTGCTGCCCTCAGGATCTAAAATGATGCATCTGAAATACCCCTGAACTGCTGCTGTTGCCTCAGGGCAGCATCCATAGTAATCCACAGGCTTCTTTTTGAAAAGGTGTGATATCCCCCCCCCCCTCCTTGAGGTGTCAAAATTATTTTGCTCCTCCCCCCATCTACCCCCTCCCGGAGTCCCACTGTTGATAAATAACGAACATTCCCCTGGAGCTCTCCACCACCCTGTTGCTACCCAGCAAATTGGTGTCAGTCTGAGCCAGCATGTGCCACCAAGTGTGAGCAGGTTTCGCGTGATAACATGGAGCGTCAGCTCGAGCCACCATATGTCAATAGTCACGATGTGTGTCATATCGTGACACATAGTGACTCATCTCCAAAAGTAATAGGATTACGCAGGGTGAGCATGCACCAGTCTGTGTCAGTAGTCACATTGACTGACTCATGGTGACGCATTTCATGATTTGTGTGAGGTGAACCTGTGTGAGCATGCGCCATACTGTGTCAGTAGTCACACAGAGTGACATTTGCTCACACATTTTGCTATCCGTGTGAGGTGACACTGCATGAGCAGGCACCAGTCCATACCAGTAGTCACACAGAGTGACTCATAGTGACACATACGGATATTTGTGTGAGGTGACAGCATGTGAGCATGTGTCAGTCTGTGTCAGTATTCACTCAATGCCACACATATTGACGCATTTATGAAGGCATGAAGTGACACATGTGTGAGAATGTGTAGGTCTGTGTCAGTAGTCACACTGGTTAGCACATGGCAACATAGGTGTCAGGTCTGAGAGAACTTGTATGGATTCACTCTATGTGTGTACTTTGGGGCAGGGGGAAATCAAATAAATGCTGATTCAACTAATATTGCCTAATGAATCAATGTGTTTATAGGTGATATGCATTGATATGTATGTAGGAAACTAATGATACCTGAAAAGATGAATTTAAATTTGGCTTTGGCATATTAAAAGGTAGTTTAATTTGTCTATGGGACTTAACACTGAATTGGAATCATCAACATCTCATGTAGTATTGAGGCATAGATTTGTCTTGGTTTCATAAACAATCAATAGTTTGATGCACATTGATAAAGAAGGTGGCATGTATTCAAGAAACATGTGTAAGAACTCTTGATATAAGGACAATTAAGATTGTGCATTGGGTGATAATAGGGGCAATATGCTGCATTTGATCCAAACATGATAGGTTCTGACACATGTGTGAATATGTGTCACTCTGTGTCAGTACTCACACATTATGACGCAAGCTGACTTACAGTGACACGACCTGGTATTTCCTTTATGGTGTGTGCGTGACCATGCGTCACTCGATGTCAGTTCTCACACATTGTGACACACACTCACTCACAATGACACATCCTACAAGTTCCATGAATCCTGATTGGTCAATTTCAAATTCTTAGCCCCTGATTGGTCCATTTCAGATTTCCCTCCTTTTCCTAGTTCCTTTGTTCTCAGCATTTGTAACTTGGGTTTCACAACACACAGGCACAGGAGGCAAGGATACCACATACAAGGTGAGTAGTCTTACAGATTCTTATTGGAATTCCAGAAGACCTGCAGTTCTACAGAAGCACATGAGCACATATTGTCTTTTTCTTAATCTATAAATTCCTGGTTGATAGCACATTTCATGTTGGTAATTTCCAGGCTGGATGAGTTGACAATGCAGTACATTTTACTCCATTTCTATCTCATGGCACATAAGGGAGTGATATTTTCATAACAACAGGGGGGCTGGTGGGTTTGACAGGGGGGTAAATCTTTTTCAGCCTATTGTCCGTGCATTACTATAGGCTAAATGGGCATGTTCGAAGGGCGCAATTGCACACAATATTCAGGTCCTGGGGGGGGGGGGAAATGTTGACCCTCTCAAGGGGTGGGGAATTTTTTTCAACCCTTTGAGGGGGAGGCAAAATAATTTACTTCTTTTCAGGGAATAAGCTTGTGCATTACTACTGAGGTTGAAAGGGCGTGTTCGTGCATGATTTTCCAAACGTGGGGGGGAGGGGGAATTTGACCCTCCTTGCTTCCACATGAAAATCCACCACCCCCTGTTGTTAAAAAAAGGATCACTCTCTTCTGTGGGAGATTCAGGTGTGTAGAAATATGTGGTATTGAAAATGTGTTTATGCTATGCTTTATTCAGTGTGTAGTCTAACGCAGAGCTATGATAGGGTCGCCGGGCCACCCAGCACCCACATCTGAGATAAAAAAAGATAAGAGCTTCTTGATACCTGCATTGGGGCTCCCTACTAGTGGCCACTGGGTTACCCAGTATGGATTTATCTTAAAGGGACCCTAGCATGGTAATGCATGCCCGCATTAAAAATGGTTAAGGCTAGGGCACAGCTCTAAGATACCTATGGTCAACTGTGTTCTATGTGCTATGCTAAACTATGCTATAACTAAATGCTGACAAATAGTGAGTAATTACTGACATATATTGACTAATTGCTGAGAAATGTTAACTAGATACTGACATAATTATATCGACTAATTTCTGACAAATAGTGAGTAATTACTAATATAAATTGACTAATTACTGACAAATAGTACATAATTGCTGCCATATTTTGACTAATTACTGACAAATAGTGAGTAATTACTAGCATAATTAATAATTATATTGACTAACTGCTGTCAAATAGTGACATAGTGGATGTCCTTCCATTTCTCCATTCTCTGGTGTTTGATTGAAAAATGTTGACGCCATTCTGTGTTTTAATTTGTGTTTTAATCTGTGTTTTTACGGTACATGTATTGAGTTTAAGGCTATAACAGGTTAGTATTAGTGCTATGGTATGATAGTAATTACTCACTATTTGTCAGTGGTTAATCAACATATGTTATAAATTAATCACCATTTGTTAGCAATTAGTCAATATACGTCAGTACTTAGTCATTATAAGTAACACAGGGATCCAGGCCATATATGGTGAATTTTGATCTTCAAAAGTTATCAGATTGATGTTAGTGACCATTAGGAAACCTCAACTAGAGTAGTGACTGGTATTATCGTCACCTTAGTGGTAAATCTCCCCCAGATTTTTTGTCTACCATCTTTTATTGTATCTCAGAAATTCTGCTTGGAGCCTGTCCTCTTGTGGTACTATTCCACTGTGTTTGAATGCTATAGCCTTAGTAGTAAGGGAGCATTCAGTATTTTTCTGGGGCATGTTTTGGCTGGTATTATCGTCACCAGTCCTGTATTATCGTCACCCCTGTAATTATTGTTTCTAATTAACCCCTAAATGCTATAAAATATTTGCAAGAGTGCTGGTATCACAGAGAACACATATTTCAGCATTAATTTGGAGTTATTCTGGAATCTATATGGTCTAATTATCGAGGGAAATTGATTTGGCAAAAAACTTTTTCAAATCTCCCGCCACTTACAGTATAGATATTCACAAATGAGGGTGGTAAATAAATGCTCCCCCAGAAATTAGGCCAGTGACCTCATATGGCTAAGGGATTTCCCATGGTGTTATGGGAGGCCTTTTGCTACATGAAAAAGGTTTAGATAATCCAACACCATTAAATAATGCTGCTACAGGGGGCATTCTTTGTTCTCTGTGACGGAAATACCAGACATATGATTATTTTGGAAGGTATTATCGTCACCCTTGTTATTTATTAGATATTTACATAAACAATACTAAAGAAAACATTTTCTAGGGTAATTGACTTATGCTGAACCTTCTTATATAATTTGTTTACCAGAATAATGTCTATTTCTATGCCTAAAAAAATATCAAAATTTTCATCTCCATTATGCTACCTCATAAAACCCACTATTTTGGTCATAGGGGGGAAAATGAAAAATTTTCCAAGGGCGAATTTTCATACTTCCAATAATCATGGCAAAAAATGGCTTCAACCCATCATAGAAAAGACCCCAAGCTTTGATTCTGTCATGTCTATGTAGTCCTCTGTTTATTCCTGAGAAAGATATGGCCTTCCATAACATCAGGGGTGACGATAATACCACCCTGACGATAATACCAGTCACTACTCTACCCTAATTCTTTTGTTTTCCATGTGTGTCTGCCATTTTGGTTTTCGGAAACACAGGGATCCAGGCCATATATGTATGGTGAATTTTGATCTTCAAAAGTTATGAGATGGATGTTAGTGACTGGAGGGACACCTCAACTACCCAATTCTATTGTTTTCCATGTGTGTCGGCCATCTTGGTTTTTGGAAACACAGGGATCCAGGCCATATATAGTGAATTTTGATCTTCAAAAGTTATCAGATGGATGTTAGTGACCAACTATTCAATATATATTACTCACTATTTGTCAGCACTCAGTCAATATATGCCAGTTCTTAGTCATTATATAACAACACTTAGTCCACATATGTCAGTAATAACTCACAATTTAGCAGATGTTAGTCAATATATCTAGGCTCGCGCTAGCCATTCACCAGATCGCCAGTGGCGAATCAAACTACATTTTGGCTAACCATTTTCCCATTGGATTCGCTAGACTGGCTAATCCTTCTCCCAATTCACAACTGGGAATATGATATATGGAGTGTAGCATACTGTTATACGGCACATGGCTATTGTATTATTGACCAATGGGAGGCATCCCTGGCATAAACTGCGGAGTCGGGGGCTGAAGGTGTTAGTCATAATGGAGTCGGGGTCTAATGGCGGCCCCCAGCTGATAATGGCTATGGGAGCTATAAAGCTTATAACATGACAAAACCAGTCATATGTATCCCGTCTACATGCAAATGAATACGACATTTCTGTGATTTTTCTCTTTAAAAATCTTGATAAAACATTTTCTGATTTATGATTAAATTGCTTATATCTGTGTAGGGCTAGACACAAATTTAGCCTATCGCAATCCCTCTGTGATGGTTGAGCTCCTACTCAATGTTTCTGGGAGTACCTGGCCATGTCCCTTTTAAACACAATTTTCTGAAGAGATAGTGTTGCACTTTCTTCCATCATGAAAAAATACCAAAAATTATATGAAGGTTGATCAGATCAATCTGGCTAATTGATTACATATCTGGCTAATCAAAAATGAGGCAAATTCGCCAGACTGGCTAACAGAACATATGTACTAGCGCTTCCCTAGTATATGTCAGTAATTACTCGCCATTTATCAGCAATTAGTCAATATATGTTAGTAATTACTCACCATTTGTTAGCAATAAGTCAAAATATGTCAGTATTTACTCACAATTTGTCAGCAATTAGTCAATATATGTCAGTACTTAGTCACTCTATGTCAGTAATTATCAATACATGTCACAATCTGTCAACAATTAGTCAATATATAACAGAGAAATAGCCATTGATTCCTCCTCTTGTGCATCCTACCTTGACTGGTATTTGTCAAAATTACAGGGTTCTCCGCAGAATGTAAAATCACACCGTAAAATCCTGCAGCGAGCTGGTGTAAAATTTTATTTGGTAACGTCCGAAGCCTTATGGTAGGCTAAATTTGGTTGTTTAGTCTCATTCATGACAGTGTGGGGATTACAGATGGGAATTTAACAAAGAAATTAAAAGTATTTTCATAAATATGGCCATAACTTCTGTGCTAATTGGCCGATTTGCAAAATTCAAAAACCTATATGAAGCTCAAATGAAACCGGCGGTGATTCTGAGATGAAATCATACCGGCGGCAGTAAAAATCATGCCGGCGGCCCACCGGCGTCATTCCAGTGTGAGGAGAACCCTGTAAGTATGTCAGTATCTATGGACTATTTGTCATCAATAAGTTAATATATGCTAGTAACTATTCACTATTAATTTTGTCAGCAATTAGTCAATACATGATAGTAGTTACTTACATTTTATCAGCATTTAGTCAATATATGTTAGTAATTGCTCACTATTGACAAATATATGACGAATTTTGAGTAATTACTGACAGAAAAACAACAAAAAACGGACCCACCTTACTAAAGGTATAGAGCCCCACTACACCCACCTGGTGTGAAGGTGGGGCAGGGGGTAGGGCGGGGGGCAACAGACCGTGACCTCCCCGTTGGGGACGTCTACACTGTCGTTAGACTACACACTGTATTGAATGTTCATGTCTGTTGTCTGTTTTATATCTTGACAGGTATATGAAGAGCACCTCAAAGAATCAACCATGGAGAAAGGCTGTGCAAGATACCTATACAAATCAAAAGGACATGGAAACAGGATGAATTGATGATAATTGATTTTGAATAAAAGAACCCCCTCCCCCATTCTAAAGGGATATTGAAATGCCAGTATGCGTGAGTGTGAGTGAGTGTGTGTTATGGCATGTGTGTCATTATGTGTGAGAATGTGTCATAACTCATGTGTCAGCTCTGGTGAGGTTGTGTTATAACACATGCGTCAACATGTGTGAGGCCGCGTCATAACACATGCGTCAGTATGGGTGAGGCCGTGAGTCATAACACATGTGTCAGTATGGGTTAGTGTGCATTATGACACATGTGTCAGCATGGGGGGGCCTGCGTCATGACACATGTGTCAGTATGTGCCAGTCGGTGTCATCAATGACACAAGGTGGCTCAATTTTTTTCTGTAGAGTGCACGAGTTAGCACTCACACACATTGACTCAGAGCGACACCAATTTGGTGGGTATTTTCACTGAGGGGATGCTTGGGGAGATGTAAAGTGGACCTCCCCCAAAACTTACTCTCCACATCTTTGTCTGAATGGAACTCTATCGGACTCACCTTATCTGCATATTCTACAGTAAAATGCTGAGGTGACTCGATTGCTTTGTAAGATCACAAATTGGAACAATGATTGCAATCGATGGTCTCCTGAGAATTTGTGATGCTTTCTGAGTTGTTTTTTTTTTTCTATTAGGCCACTCACTAAATTCAGAGTGTTCTCCCTGAAACCTATTTCTAGTACACTTGTATATGGTTCAAGTTACATATTAAATCAATACATTCAATATATCAATACATTCAAGCTCTTGAACTATATGATCCTTAATAATAACTGTTCTTGATTTTCTCTTCACTGACAAGTATACAACTTTCACTGTAAAGAAGGCAGACTAGTAGTATAATAGATGGTCTTTTCTGAATATTATCCAGAAAAGACCATCATATTTGGATTATCCAGAGAAGACCTCCTATTTTTAGATTATTTATAAAAGAGGTCGTTTATAGATATATTTAAATTATCTATAAAAGAGGTCGTTTATAGATATATTTATATTATTTATAAAAGAGGTCGTTTATAGATATATTTAATTTATCTATAAGAGAGGTCGTTTATAGATATATTTAGAATCCAGAAAAGACCTGTATTTTTGAGAAAATGTAGATTGCAAGTGAAACGAGAAGTCATAATATTTTTATTTTTTCTTTATTGTTCTTTTTGAGACATATCATATAGTCAGACAATCCAACAGATAATCCAATTTATTCCTTTATCGTTTATGAATAGAGAGGCGGAGAATGAGTTACAATAACAATGAATAACATAATTGGAATCTTCATGAATAATGTGATTCATTGAACCAATACCATAGTAAATTTTCGTCACCTAGTTCTTTGTTAGAATCAACTTTAAGAATTCCTCTAAAGACATTAATTCATTTTCGGAGGGGTCGATTTCATGAGAACCTTTTTCATCGGTTGGTTCTTCTTCCGCCGAATAAAATTCTTGTTCTTCAGACGACGTTTCATCAGCTAAATGAGATTGTTCTATATCTGATTCTTCAGACGAGTCACTTTCTCCAGAATCACTTTCTTCATAGTCGTTTTTTTCTTTCAATGAAGCAGATATCTTTTTGCCTGATCCAAAACCTTGATCATTTCTTTCGGTTTTATCAGGTGTATATACTTCTTCTAGCTCAGGGATGAGAATTTTTTCTAATATTATTTGAGCTATTTGATCTCCATGTTTTATTTCGAAGACCTCATTTCCAAAATTAAACAGCAAAACACCAATTTTTCCCCTGTAGTCTTCATCTATTACCCCTGCTCCTACATCGATGAAATGATTAAGAGCAAGTCCTGATTTTGGTGCTATGCGACCATAGCATCCTGCAGGTATGCAAAGTATTATATCAGTTTGTACCAATTTTTTTTCTTTAGCAGGAATAATATAATCATAAGCACTATATAAATCAAACCCTGCAGATTTTTTTGTGGATCTGGTTGGCTTCAATGCTTTTGTTGATGCTTTAACATAATGCATAATAGGTTGGAGAATAGGTGAGGCAGGCAGTAAAGCAGATTTTTTACATGTTGTTACTAACAGTGTATTTGGTTTGTCTTTTACAAGAGTAATATAGAAAGAATCTTGACAACGCGCCATTTTGCTGAACATTATTTCAGTTGTTTTGTTGTTTAATATAACGCTATTCACAGAGATGTTTTCTTTGTTTTAGTTCATTTAAGACGATCTTTGCTGTAATATTTAAGATTTTCATTGTAAATTTCTTCATATATTTTGCTGTAAGCTAATTGAGAGATTTTTTCACCTTTTTCAGTGTTTTCAAGCTTAGAACGTTCTTCTAATTTTATAGGATAAATTTTTTGTAAAACAAGTCGTGCAACAGCATCACCACTTTTTATTTTTAGGTCTTCTTCTCCGAAGTTAAATAAAACAATGGTAATATACCCTCTGTAATCTTCGTCTATTATTTTTTGGTTGATTAACACAAAGTTATGTTTTCTTGATTTGCATAGAGGTAAAATTATACCATAATAACCTTTAGGGATAGCAAGTTTAACTTCTGTTGTAATTGTACATGCTGTATTTTTAGGAACAGTATGGTCATATGAACTGTACATTTGAATCCCTATGTTATTTTCCTCTTCAGTAGGAGAGAAGGAACCTGCTATTTTACTGTATTTTAGAACAGACATTTTCGTTCAGTTTTATATGACATGATGTGATGCCTATTGTTATGATTCTCAAGTAAGTAAATAACCAAACAAACAAAATGAAATAATTTTTTATATGATTTTATTTTGATTGTCACATGTGTAAAGACAGTTTTTCATTTTCAGTTTGTTCCTGTTCTTTTATCGAATTCAAGGAATATCATGTTTAGCATATCATTTCTTTTCATGTCGTGTACTGCTTTCATCAGTTGATGAGTAGCACTGTACTTAGATCTTTGCCACATTTTTAAGACATTGAAGGTTAATTGAGCTATGTCTTGTTCGGGCTGGGACGATATTGTTCTTCTTTCGTCAGACGTGATATGTAGATATGTAGCTATGTCCTTCCAGTCTCTTGACATTTTTTCACTCAATAAGCTGAAATACATTTGCACGGAGGTCGATTCCACGTCATACTCTTCTAGTTTTTTTTCTTTGAAGAAATTTTCAGTGAATTCCACCAAGTCTATTCTGTGGTTTTCCTTTAAACTTGTCATCAGTTCTTCTGTTCGTAAGTAGTAAGGAACTTCTCTCCACCATTTATTCAGCATCTCTATGCCCATAGCAGTTGGAGTTTTCGTCTTGTTCATGCTTTCAAGTTTAGCATGAGGGATGTCAAGATATACTCCTAAGGTCATCCATTGACGTGCTAACGATACAGAGATTTTTTGAAGAAAGATATCTGAATATCCTAAATCATCTTGAAAGTAATAAGTAGGTAAAGGCATTTTTTACCTTCAAAGGATTAGAGTGACAATCAAAAGTAGGAAAAGAAATAAATCAAAAATACATATACCAATGATTTAAATAACACATGTACTTCCTCAACATATGTACTTATGAAGAACTTTAGATGCTCGTAACATGAGGATTATATCTTATCTCAAGGAAGTAAAATTAAGTTCCAGACTGTTACAAAACAGGTATATCGGGTAAATTTATATTAAGCATAAATAGACATAGAAGAAAAGAAAACAGGATAAAAAATTATAGCAGTTATTAATCCATGTATGAAATAGTATATAACGCTTATGAATCCATATGTAGCACAAAAGAAAAGAAACAATAACAAAAAAATTTCATATATTTTAAGACTACCTATATTTTTCATTTTAATCATTTTTTTTATTTAGATAAGTTGCAAGACAAAATATCTTTCCACGAAGACAGATATTCTTTCACTTTTTCTTTATCTTCTTCAGTATATCTTTCTAAGTATATTGGATTTATGTCCAAAAAATTGGTGATAGAAAGATCTCCGTCTAAAATACCATGAACATTTATTTCTTCTGGCTTCAGATCTCGTTCTGCATGACAAGCTAACATGTCTATCACACTTTCAATTAAAGCATATTTTCTCATATTTCCTTCTCTGTAATATTGAGGATGATGATCATTGTTTTCATAGTGATGAAATAAAGCATTTTCCCAAGTTGTTTTTTCTTGAGAATTTTTTGGTCCATTTTTAGTATGGAACTTAAAGGTGTAACCTATGGCTTCTCTCATTGAAAACTTAGATAAGTCATGCACCATTATTCGTTCTGTTAAACACATTTTATCTTTTTTGTCAAATACGTTTTCTAAAAGGTAAAAAGTGAAACATATCATTTGTCTATGCCTTAAAACCTGTTCGAAATGTTGCAAGAGAAGTTTCAAGAAAGAATTGTTGCAAGTTATTTTTTCTTTTTTAGATTTTATGTATTTAATGGCTATATCGTCTTCCCAGTTTGTGTGTTTCAACAGTTTTTTTATTTTAAAAGTGTACTTTCCCATATCAGCGTAGTGTTCTGCTCATGAAGCCAGACAAAAGTTTCTCTTGTTTTTCTGTGATTCGTTGCACAAGAATATTATTTTTGTTTCCTAAAGATTTTATTATTTCTTGATTCTTTTTTCTCTCTGCTCTAAGAATGCGAAATTGGTTTTGTTGCCTTTTTCTTGTTTCTTCAAGGGTTTCTATCTTATGTATGCAATCAGGACACACCCCGTCTTCTAGCGAAGGCTTCCAATCAGAATAACTGTTCATGTTACTTTGACGCAGATCAGTGTTCACATAAAGTCTGTTTGTTCACTTATCTCATCTATGTTTTTATTTCTTAATCACTTTCATGTTTTTTTTCTGAATTTAAATGAAAAGCTTCGTTTGGCTTATTCCTATAAGTCTCCATTAAAACATCAGAAGGCATAGAATTTGGCACATCACAAGTTTCGCCGTCTGCTACAATTTTACTGCCTTCTTCTGAGTCATCACCGTCGGCTACTGTACGACCATACGGATAAGAACCTCTCCTGATGTTATATATTCTCTCTGCTTTAGCTAAGTTGTATGCCTTCCTGTGAGCCATTAAATTCATATTTTCATTTCGTGCTTCTCTTAATTGTAAAGTAAGATGGAGATTATTTTTTTCTTCCTCTTTTATGATATTAATGTGTTCACGTCTTTCTTCTTCTAACAGAGATATATAAGTGCCTTGATGTAAGCATATTTTTTCAAGTATTTCATTGCGCTTTACTTCAAAAATCATATTGTTCCCTTTTGTATCCATGATTAAGACTTGAGAAATAATCTTAATTTATATATTTTTTTTAGGTCTCACACGAGAAAGATGTTCATTCTTATAATTATTTGAGTATCTCAGGATCTTTTGTTTCTTCAGTGAATACATTTGAGTCGGGCAAATGTTCTTGATTTGCAATAGTAGTTAGTAATTGATTATTTTTTTCGTACATTATGTTATCAATATCTCGGTTTTCATTTATTTGAGTAGATTTTAAGTCATGGTTAGAAACAGAAGATCCTATGACAGGATATGTCCATGTTTTTCTGTGATTTACATTAGTTACAAAACAAGACAGGAAAGTTTGAGTTTTTTCATTGTTATGATAAATATTTCTGCTTTCTGTACAAGACAAAAATATTTCATCTCCTTTCTGTAAAGAAGGGGAGATAGATTGTTTACGCGTTTCTAAGATAATGACTACGATGCTTAAAATAAGAGTAAAAACTATTCCTCCTGCTCCTACTTTCCCGTTTGAAATCAAATTATTTATTTTGGTTAAACTTTTCATGCTTCGTTCTTTTGTTTCATGTTCGCTCATTTTTTTTAAAAAAAATATCTTTTTATGATGATCAGTTCCAACAAATCGGCAAATAATTTCCAAGACAAGATGAAAAAGAAATAATACATTAATCTTTTTTTCTTTTTTGTGTTGTTCTTAGAAAATTATTTTTTGTAGAACAAATTTGTTTGTTACAAAACAAGGATTTCTTTTTGCTTCGATTATTTTGTTTTTTCTTTAAAAAGTATTGTTTTACTTTACTGTCATTCCAATCAGGATCTGAAGTGAAGCTAGATATAACTTGTTGCATTGTCTTATTCTCAGCTCGTTTTTCTAAAAAGAACAAGCAATATAAACCACAAGTCATAGAAAAAAGTCCTTGAATAGAATGAGAGGAATATTTATATTTTTTTGGCAAAGCTTTCAGAAAACTTTTTCGCATAGGACTGAAGCCATATGAATCGAAATATTCAGCTAGTTTACGTGGTTTTTCATAATAAAAAGCTACCCAATGTTCTCCGGGTAAGTTACTGTTGTCGGTGTTGACTACATAACCTGTAGGAAATGATTTCACTGCAGGTATAGTGTCAGCTGAATAAACACCATAATTTCCTTCTTTTTTTCTTTTAATTTTCTGCAAGAAAAAATTTATTTCCGCTCCATTCATTTTTAGGAATTATGCTGTTTCAGATTTTGCTCTTAATATATTGCTAGAATCTAATCTCAGGAGTTCATGATGTTCTAAATATACGATAGCTGCTACTCCATGGGTTAATTCTTCTTCTAGTTTTATGACAAATCCTAAAGAACCATTTTCTGAATATTCGAATGTGCCTGACGTTATTCCGTTTTTAGATATGTCAAAACAGTAAAGACAATGTCCTTTTTTGAATTCGTCGAAAGAAATATCTATCGTATCGTCTCTGAAAATTGAACCTGTAGACCGTATAAGAGCTAGGTAGGCCATATTGTATAAATCATTAGGGTAATCTAATTCATAGTGATAAAAAGGAGTTCCACCGTCGTTCACTTTCAGTTCTATTTCCTTAGCTTTGAAGTGCTCAAATTGAAACGGATTACGATTATGACTTCCTGTAAAGGCATCTAAATGAACTAACCCTATGATGACTCTTTTTGGAAGAGGAGTGTTGTTCACTATATGAGAGGCTTGCAAAATAGATTTCTGAGGACCAAAAGTGACGTATTTCATGTCTATTTTGTTCACAGGATAATCCCAATACGGAGTAACCATTCTAGCATCCATTATTTTTTTATGGAATTTTTCAGACACTCTTATTCTTTTTATGAATAAATGTATGCCCTGTATGTCTATTATGTATTTTTGTGTTCCTAATTTAGACATCAAACAAAAGTCTTCGTCTGCTCTATCAAATTCTATAGTAAGAGGCAGATCTCCAGATAACACTTTGACCTGAGCAAAAAGGTCATTATGAATTCGTCCTATGACTTCAAATAATTTCCCGTTTTTAGTTTTGTTATAACGTGCTTTCACTCCAGAATTATGATCGTCGCTGTTAACATTTGTTACTTCGTTGAAATCTTTATCGTCTTTGTAATACATAGCCAAAGCTCCCAAGTGTTTAGCAGTGGTTGGATCATAACTTAAAATATATTCCAGAATAGATCTATATCCGTGCAAATCATTGCTGTCTGATATTCGTATTCCTGCTATAGAAAGTTTCACATTTTTAAACATAGTAGAAGCAAAATAATTCACTGGAAAAACTTTAGCTTTATCGTTTATTGTCCCATCGTTAGCTGGAGCATCTGGATTTTGTTTGTCAGCTTTTAATATTTTGCCAGACACTCGAATAAAACTGTCGTGCAAAGAAATGAAATCTGTATGTTTAGATTTTAAAGTGAATTGAACTGTAGTGCTGTTAGGAGAAGCAGTGGGCTCAACTTTTTCATAATAAGTTTTAACTCTACTTATATCTGTTGGAGGAACATGAGTAAAATCAAATTCCGAGGCTACACAAAAACAAGGATCTTCGTCTAACAATGACATTTTTTTAAGGTGATGAACAAACTTCAAAAATATTTGTTTGTTTTTCTCTTCTTTTCAGTAATCTCAGGTTATTTTATGTTAACCAAAGATATCTTTTTTGAAATTTCTTCTAAATCTATTTCTTTTTTTATTTGTGATCATTTTATTAACTTTTCTTTTCTTGGTTACATGAGAAATAACTTCTTTGCCTAAATCAGACAAAGTTTCTTGAGCTTCTCTTTTTAAAGCTCGTTTAAAGTTTTCACCTTTCATGACATTTTTTGCTACTTTAATTCCTCCTGTTAAGGCTCTTTTTCCTATTCCTTTTGCGGCTGATGCCACAACAGGTTTCACCAAAGGAATAACTGTCTTAAACAATCCTTTTAAAATACCACCTAGCCCATAACCTTTTTGATTTCTGCTTCCTACGAAGGGGGTTAAAGAATAGTATCCTTTTCCATATTGTACATCATAAGGATAAGATCGCTTAGTTAAAAAATGTTTATAATATATATCTTCAGGTGAATCGTTAGAATACATTTTGATGTATTTTTATTTATTTTTTTTGATTTATCTCAAAACAATTTATCTCTACCAGTTAGATGCCCATTCCTTAGAAGAATATCTTGGGTTTTTTTTGGTTCTTCTTCCAGATCGAGTAGAATAAGGTGACGGCTTTCCTGACAAATTTTTGTTTGTTTTAATTTTCCCGAAGACGTCTTCTTGTGGGCTTGGGTAAAATATTTTTACGTCTCTTTCTTTGCTGGGTTGCTTTTCTTCGAAAGGGAGAGGAGGGATATTTTTTATTGGAGTTTTCACTATGCCTCCGCTGGCTTCTCCTATTTTGTCTTCTTCATTTGCAGAAAGATAGTCGGTGTCGTTATTTTTATCTTCAGTATCTTCTGTAGTTGTTTTTTTCAGAAGGGGCTTTTCTTTTTCTTGAAGAAGAGTTTCATCCAAATTGCCATCTTCAGAAAATTCATCGTCTGTAGCATCTGTAGAATAATTGCTTTCATTTCTTTGTTTGTCTTCCATGTTTTGATCTTCTAAAGGATATTTTTTTATGATATAAGGACGATTGTTTTTTTTAGTTATTTTTGGCTTATTTAAAAACCACGATTTAGGAATATGATTAGATATATTAACCCAAAGTTCTTCTGTTCCTATAGGTTCTGTTTTTATGCTTGCATTTGAAAAGAATTTCATGATGCTTATCACATTAGAATTTCTGATTAGTTTACCTCTGATGATAATTTCACCATGTTCATTCCATAGATAGTTCAGTTCTATCATTTTTTTGAGAATTTCTTTTATGTAAGGAATTTGTGCTTGTCTTATGTTGGATAAGATCTCAAGTATTGATATACCTGGTATTATTTCTTGTTTTTTTTCTGTAGGAGCAGAATACATGAAAGCTGAGTCTTTAGCTATATTTTGATTTGTGCTTAATATCTTATACGGTTTCACGTTATACATTCTTTGCGCTAATAATTCTTGTTGCCTTTCGAGAGCAGGATTTTTTTCTTGGTCAGTGTTTTTTTCATTAGCATGATTTTTTGCTGAAGATAATTTTTTGTAAGTTGCTAAAGGTATAACTATACTTTTTTTGAAGCTAGCCATAATATTAATTTTTTGCACCTGCCAATCCTCCTATTAAGGACACTGCTAAAGGGAGGAGAAGAGAGAGAAATCCACCTTTTTGTTTTAAAACTGCTTTCCTTTTTTTGTTATTCACACGTCTATTAATAAGATATCTTAAAGTGTTCTTGTATTTTTTTAACTTTGAATAAGACACTGAATTTAATTTAATGTTTCCTGTAAGAACATTAAAAATGCACTGACATATAGAATCTAAATCTTCTTTATCTGCATATTCTATTAACAAATCTCTTTTTCTTTTGTTTTTTGTGTTTCCTAACATTGTCAAAAAAGCTAATCTTTTGACTGATCTGATGTTTGCTGCTTTCTTCTTGATTTTTCTTTTTGGTCGTTTGCAGCTAGTTCTTTTTTTTCTTTTTGCTACAATTGATTTCTTTTTTATTGTTTTTTTTCCTTTTCTTTTAGAAACAGGCATTTTTTTCTTTAACGGTGGCATTCTTATAAATCAACTTTCACACAAAAACTTTTATTTTTTTCATATATTTTATTCAATCTCACGAACTTTATGTTGGTTCATACATGTATAGTTGTTTTCTGTTTTATGTTTTGTTAGGTATATACACCTCTTGTCCTATGTCAAATATGTTGCTCCTAAATCTGTATTCTTGAGGAGTTTTTTGATGACCATCTATTAAAAGATAGGAATGTGGTTTCCTAGTTGCTTCATTGAAAATATTAACGAAAGTTTTATAATTTTTAGGCAACAGTTTTCTCCCTAATGTTAGAGGGACAGTTTGATCTAAAGGTGAATTAAAAATAACTAAATACGTCGCATTTCTATTAACAGTTTGCCTTTCTTTTCCTTCAGAATAATAATTTTGTGAAATATATATAACATTTATCGATTCATGATGACATGTTTGAGTGAAAAGTTTTCCTATTTCAGGATTATTTCCACATTCTTTCATTAAATCATCTAAAATAACAAGTCCATTAAGGTCAGGTTTTATATATTTATCAAAAGAAGAAGGAATACCGTTCAAAAATCTTATGCTTTTCCCCTCCATGAAGTCTTTTTTAGCAGGAGGGGTTTGACCATAACACCATATGACATAGTCTATTTTTTTTTCTATTATTCGCTCATTATTTCTTAATAGATCATACACAAAAGTAGTTTTTCCACTGTTGCTTGGTCCTGCTATGATCATAGAAAATGGAATTCTAATACATGCATTGAAAACAGGGAATTCTATGTCTTCCATTTTTTATTTTCCTTTTATTTTGTTTAATTCTTCTTTATAAAAACTACCGCTCAATATTTCATTATTTTTGTCTGTTAACACATAAGTAGCAGGCCATGTTCTAAGAACATATGCTATTTGAAAAATTTCTTCTTTCCAATGAGAAGAATACCCTCTTCTGAAAGCAGTCTTATATTTACTTATTCGTACTTTATCTCCTACTTTAAAAGGCAGTTTAATTCTTTTGCTGTACAAATATTTTCCGTATTGCTTTAACCATATTTTTTTTTCGTTTGATTTGGTTACTTCAGAAGGACTTATTCCTAATGTTCTATGTTTACTATGATTATAACTTTTAACTAAATCCTGTAGAACGTCTATATATCTCAGACTCTTTTTGAAAGAAAGATATTTATATATTTTGTCTTGTATGGTACGATTGAATCTTTCTACTATAGCACATTTAGTGTCTTGAGAAGTACTGAAAAATTTTATTTCATTTTCTTTTAAAAAATTTTGAAAAACACCTTTAAATTCGCTTCCTTCATCTAATTGTATTAAGTTGGGCTTAACATTGCTTTTTAACAAAATTTTTTTGAAGCCGTCTAGAGTGACATATGCAGTTTTGTTCACTAAAGGTTCAACATAAGCATAACGTGAAAAACAATCTATACAGGCTAATAAATATTTTATTCCATTGTTTTGATCTTTAAGGTTAAAAATACTTATTAAATCAATTTGCCATTGATCGTTTATGCCTTTCACTATTGTTTTTCTTCGAAGAAATTTATATGTTATTTTCTTATGTGAAGTATAAGTTCTAGTGTTACGGAGAAAATTTAGCACGTCCTTTCTCGTTATATTTTCATCTATTTTTTTAGCTGCTTCATATAATTTTTTCACAGAAGAAAAAGATGAAGGATGAGAAGGAGTGAAATAAATTTTTTTCAAAATATTTTCTTTGTCCATGTTTAAAAAATATTTGCTTATGAACATGAAAATAGAACCATCTCAGAGTAGTAGGTGATATAATTTTTGATGAATGAACGACATCTTTTGCAACAGCATTCAGACAAAACATTTTTCACAACATTTTTAAATAAATGAATGACACAACTTTTTTTGTGCACGCGAAACAAAATGGAAATCCGATACGCGTCCATTCCAAGAAAAAAAAGGTAGAGACATATTTTATCCCCTTATGAGTTGAGCAAGAGCACAAATTTCTCTTTCGAGATGTACTTTTTGCTGACACATAGGTTTTAAAATATATGTACAATAAAAAACTTGGCATTAGCGCAAGTTCCTCCATTGAGGTGTACTTTCTGCCAATGCATAAATTCACAGAATGGGGCATATTAGCACAGATTTTAACCCATTTTTACGCGTGAAAAAAGTCATTAAATGCAATGCAAGTTTCCGGATTTCCGTGAAAAAATGAAACAAAAAAATCTTTTTGCCTTATAAAAGAAATATTATTCTATAGCATAGATATTAGTGTATATAGGAATAAACCCATCAGGTATTCTAGCTTGGTTTGTGTTAGTTCCTATAGTTTTTTGTGCATGTTTTCTTACGTTTCCGGTTTTCTTCAACACAGTTTTACCTTTAGTGGAACAAATAGTTTTCTGTTTTTTTCCTTTCTTGACTTCTTTTTCTTCTTCCTCACTTTCTTCATCTTCTGTCATGCTAGTCCCTGCTTTTCTTTTATTTCTTTTTTTGCTTCGATTTTCATTTTCGTCTTCAGGCAAAGGAGAGGCTGTCAGGTTGTCTTTTCCTTCTGATTCTTCGGAGCTAGAGTTTTCTGTGTCGCTGATTTTTTCGTCGATAATTAGCTTCAATTTATTTTGAGCAGACTTAGCTTTGTTCCTCATTTTTTCTTTGAGATATTGTGTATGGCATGAATTACATCTCAAATGATTTTCGTCAGCAGAAAAATAAAGGAGAGAATGAAAAGGTTTATGACACCTTATGCATTCTTGAACCATGCTTTTTTGACATTTTTCACAATATTTTTTATCTTGAACTATTCTCCCTTTTCTTCCACAATATTCACACTTAACAGGCATTTTATGTATATTTTTATCTAATTCAAAACAAAGATACTTTGACCATAGATATCTTGTAATCTTTTTTGCTGTAGCTCTTATCTCACTAAGGTTTTCAATCGCTGTCACTGTCACTAGAGGCTATGTTATCGTCGCTGCTGCTGTCGCTATGAGACTTTGATTTTTCTTTCTTTTTCTTAGTGTTCTTAGTCTTTCCAGGCTTTTCTTCTTCACTCATTTTTTTAATTTTATCTATTTTTTTATCTATTTTATTCCTTAGTTCAAAGAGTAAATCATATTCTTCTTTAAGGAGAGAAATACTTTTGTCTTTTACCATATCATGAAAATGTAAGTATATTTTTCCTTTGAATTTATTTATGTCTATTCTTTTCCTTTTGCCAAAAGCTAAAGTAGGATATTTAGATGATTTACTCATTTTGTTTGTTTGCAGATAGTTTGCTATTGTATTTTTGTCTTTATCTCACAAACTTTTCTTCTTTTTGAATGAATATCTTCAAAAGGAATTTCTTTCATTTTTCTTTTTAAAGGGGGAATCTTATAATGACCATATGCGTAAGATTTAATTCCTCCTCTTCTCAAATATCTTTTATCTTCAAAAGGAGAAAGAGATATCTTTCTTTGAGACATAGTGTACACTTTGTGTTTTATGCTTCTTATGTTATCGAATTCTGCTTCTTTTATTCTATTTTGGACTAAAGTAAGCTTAAAGTCATTGTGCCTTATAGTTTCTATGCTACTTTTTTTGACTCCCTTTATTTTTTTCTCTTCTTCCCCCTTCTCAAACAAAATTGAATACATTTTTGGCCTGAGAGCAATAAATTCTTTTATTTTTTTCCCCCCTGCTTCATCTTTAAATTTACCTAAGACCTTTTTGTTCGTTTCATCATACAAAAAATGATCTTTAGGTAAATTAGAAAAATCAAAAAAATTATTTAGATCTTTTATTTTTTTAAGATAATTTGTATCTTTTATGTAATACACTAAAGAATCTGTGTCTGTATATAACAGTTGAATATGTACGTCTTTGAATTTAGGCAACATGATATTATAATGGAAATTAAACATCCATAGTTTAGATAACTCTAAAACAGAAAACCCAATGTAGATCGGTTTGTCTAGTAAAAGTTTTTCTTTGCTGCTTTGTATTCCTACAAAGTCCTTTTGAAATATATGAAGAGATTTAAAAGTAGGTTTTTTTATAAGATTTTCACTTTCTTTAGGGTCTGAAGTTAATTTCATGTTAGTTCTTTTCTTGACATTTTCCATTGTTTTACCAAATGCTGCATTATTTAATAACTTAAAGAATTCTTTTTCGAAAGCAGAGGTAGCCAAAGTTCGTTCTCTGTTATTGAACAAAATGTAAGATTTCATCCAATCTTACTGATGAAAGCTTAAAACACGATGAATTTTATTTATCTTTAAACCTAATGCAAGGTATAATTTTAAATTACGATAATGCACTACATAATTTTTTTTGTCTTTTAAATTGCATATAAGCTTTTTTCCTCCTTTTTTATAGGACGTTTCAGTTTTTTTCAATATTTCTTTTGCATACGGAGATAATTCTTGTTCTTCTATTTCTATTTTTTGTGGAGCTAGAGGAAAATCGTTGTGCATGTCATGAAGACAGTCAGGGTAAGTTAAACTTACCTCCAGTATGTATCCTGTTTCATTATGATCTGAAATGCTTTCTATGTTTAGTTTTTGAATTTGATTTTGGGTTAGCCATTTGAAATTTGAGTGAGGCAAAAAATCTGCTAAACATTTGCCGTAAAGGTTATTGCAGTCTATGTAAAAGATGATTTCGTCGGAAAAATTAGCTTTCGCATACCTATGAGAAACATTAGTAATGCCAACCCTTATACCGCCTTCTATAAAATTATATATTTCGATGTCAGAAAGCAACTCTAGTTCAACTTCTGTATGTTTCAACATAGCTTGATAACTCAAACTAGGTGCCGTTAGAAAATGAGCAGGGTCCAAACCGTAATAACTTAAGGCCTTTTCTCTAAAAGATTCAAAAACATCACATAAAAGCAAAACGTCTATTTTCAAGTAGGCTTTCAAATAATCTTTTATGTTTCTACATTTTAATGCTTTAAACATATGAATAGCATGACAGTAATCGTCCTCAGTTATATTTTTTTTGGTTAAAGTAGAATAAAATTTGTCTATAGGCGGCAATTTTTTTTCTTTCAAAACAGACCAAGAATCAATGTAATCATAGCACATGACACCTTTTCTTATCATATAAGGAATCATTTTTTTGTTTGAAGTATGTTTTTTTGTTTGAACGAAATCTTTTAAACCTTTCTCTTGCAAAAGTTCAGCTAATTTTGAAAGGGACGTAGGTAAAAATTGGAAGGAATCTATAATTCTAAAATTTTCGAAACTTAAATTAAGAAATTTTTCAGATGATTTAGCAATCACAGATATGGTGCTCTGGTTTATATATTTATATAATTTTTGGATGAGAAAATGAGTGTCATAATTCATGCTGTTGTGAATTATAATTGGTATCTTTAAATTGTCCATCCTAAGACTAGTGTAAGTAAGATTACATCTATTGCAAGCATAATTTAAATCTCTTCCTTTTCCTTCTTGTCCTATGTGAGCATGATCTAAAACTTTTCTTATACCTTTTTCGGTGAAAGATATCCCGCATATGTAACAATTTTTTTGCTTCACTATATGTGAAATATCGTCAGAAGACAAAGACAAAGGTTTTCTCTTATGATCTAAAATATACGAAATTTCAGCTCTTTTTTTATATAAGTAAGAAACAAATTTTTCTATAACATTTTTTCCTACGTATATAACAGGATCTTGACTGTATTTTTCATATTTAGAAATTAATATAGCTCCAAAGGCATTTAATTTGTGTTCTTTGGAGCAACACGATTTCCCTTTGTATATTTTGCTTATAGTGCGATTATAACATTCAAAATCTGCATATATCACAAAAGGACTTTTAACTTTAAATTTATGGTCAACGAATTTCAAGAAAGTCCCTTTCGGTGGAGTAGAATAACCCTGACCACTGTATACGTTAGTTTTGCAATTGTTGTTAACGTGCATTTCATATTTTTTTTTTGAGCAAAATGATATCAAACATTTGTAACAAAAGTACCTAGTTTTTTTCCAAAAGAATGGTCTGATAAATTTATGTAAATTTCTGATAAGATAATAGTGATCATTAAATAACAATAAATCAATATGTCTTCCTTCAGTAAGGGGAGAAGAAAGGACTGAAATATACATAGGGAAAGGCTGAAATTCTTTTTTTTCAGATACTAAAAGGCCAAAGACATTTACAGTAAGATTATTTTTCTTTTCGAACTTTGGAATTTCACTCAATTTCACAGGAAAAGAAAGAAAAGAAAGGTTTAATTTTTCTAAAAAAATATCGTACGACTTAGCCAAGTTTGCATTGTGAGGAATTTTATGTAATCCTGCTAAAACAGAGTACACGAAGCATTTTTTGCCGCTTCCTTTTATGTTAAGAACTGATTTTTTTCTTTGAATAATGCTTTCTTTCCCTTTTTTCTCCCCTCCAAAAGGATTATATTTGAAAACAGAGAGGCGTAACACTTTTATTTCTCTTAAAAACCATCCTGACCCCATGTGCAAAAAAGCATCGAAAAAACCTAATATCACAGAAAAGGAATTTCTTATTAATTCCTCTACGTTATGAGAATCAAAGTTTACTTGAACAGGACTTTGGAACCATGGTTGAATTTCAAAATATTCATTGTTTTCTAGATTATATTTTCCTAACACTGTGCATAACGATAATTGAAATTTAACCCCCCCTTCTTTTTTTTTTTCTTCAAAATTAATTTTTTAATTTTTTTGGTCTGATTAAGTAAAAATAAATCAGGATCATATTTGTGAAGAGCAGGAGTTAAATCATATTCTACGATTAAATTTCTGAAAGCTTTACTTTTTTTCATTTCTTATAGGTCTAAAATGAAGAACTAAAAAAACTGTTCCATATTCAAATTGAACCAACTTTCCCACATCGTCACATATAGTTATTTCGATTTCTTGTATTTCACTTTTTTTTACCTTTTTATAGTACGGAGAGACAAAAACTTCCTTTATATCGTCTCCGAATTTTTCACTGCAACGAATAGTTCTCAATAAAGGAATTTGAAGATCGCCTACAATTTCATTTGCAACTATATCAGTATAAATATAAATATTAGAAGAAACGTGATGCAAATTAGGAACACCTCCCGCATGAAAATATTTATAATGTTTGTATCTTGAAGTAGTGCTCATTAAAATCTGAAAATCTAATAAACTATTCAATGGAAGCCCTGAAAAAGTTATAACGTCACTGTTTTCGATCTCAGCTTCGTTGTCTATTTCTTCAGATATATCCAATCTCAGTACATTACTTAAATATTTAGACATAACAACTTTGTCTCCTCTCCCTACCTTTAAAATGGGTTTTAAATTTTGCAGCTCAGTTTTCACATATGGTTCTCTACTTTTTCGAAAAAATTCATCGTCAGGGTATGCGTCTATTTTTTTCAAGGCTGCATTTATGCTTTTTATTAAACTATCTAAAGAAGTATAATTTCCATATGGAATTTTTTGCACGACATATCTTTTTTTTATTTCTATTTCATCTAATGAAGTTATTTTATTCACGTCTTGCTTCAACCTGAAATCTTTTCTTTCTACTACCAAAGTCCTATTTTTTTCTGGAATTTCTGGGAAATTATACCAGGAAACTGGTATGTTTACTTCTACTAATCCCACTTCCCATTCTCCTTGTAAAATTAAAATAGAAGGTAATTTAACCCAAAATTTGCTTGTTTTGTTTTCTCGAGAGGGATGAATAGTATTAGAAGGTAAATTAATGTAAAAAGGAGAAGAAACATTCATTTTAAAAATATATCTTATTTTTAAACAATAAAATCTTTTTTTGATAACTTTAAAAGTATTTCTTTTCTCAGGGAAAAAAAACACTGGTGGCTCATATGAACAGGATATTTTCTGTTAACTGAAGACCTCTAGTGAGCATTCCTAAAATTATCTTAAACTATACCATATTTAGCACTCTATAGACCTGTAGAGGCTAGGACTGACATTACTTTACTAGATCAGCGAAGACCTCTAGTGAGAGTCACTAAAACTATGTGCATGGTTTTACACTGAAGACTTCTGGTGGCTGATATAAATTATGTGCATGGTTTTACACTGAAGACCTCTGGTGGCTGATATAAATTATGTGCATGGTTTTACACTGAAGACCTCTGGTGGCTTATAGAAGGCATTTTCTACTTACTGAAGATCTCTAGTGAGCATTCCTAAAACTATCTTAAACTATACCATATTTAGCACTCTATAGACCTCTAGAGGCTAGGACTGACATTACTTTACTAGATCAGCGGAGACCTCTAGTGTGAGTCACTAAAACTATGTGCATGGTTTTACACTGAAGACCTCTGGTGGCTGATATAAATTATGTGCATGGTTTTACACTGAAGACCTCTGGTGGCTTATAGAAGGCATTTTCTGCCTACTGAAGACCTCTAGTGAGCATTCCTAAAACTATCTTAAACTATACCATATTTAGCACTCTATAGACCTCTAGAGGCTAGGACTGACATTACTTTACTAAATCAGCGGAGACCTCTAGTGTGAGTCACTAAAACTATGTGCATGGTTTTACACTGAAGACCTCTGGTGACTAATATAAACAAGGCATTTTCTGCTTACTGAAGACCTCTAGTGAGCATTTCTAAAACTATCTTAAACTATACGATACTTAGCACACTGAAGACCTCTAGAGGCTATGACTAATATTTCTTTACTAGATTAGCGAAAAGCTACTTTTGTGAGTTTGTTGCGAATCGTTCCCATACAAGCATTGTTACAATTAATTTTACCACAAATTGTATGTATGTAACAGGAATTAATTATGTAAAAATGAAACAAATTTAATTTTTAGCTCTCAGTGAACAGTTGACTCAACAGCAATTTTTAATGAACTCACAAAAGCAAATCTTTAGCTTTACCTTTAAAGCATTAATCGCAATGCTTTTCCTGCAAAGAATTCCCTGTAGTCTGCGTCAGAAAAGTTCATCTGATTTCGCTGCCTCCTTCATTTACTTTGTTACCTTATTCGTTGTCATATAACTTTGCTGCCTTATTGGTTAACTTCGTTGCCTTATTCGTTATACTGCATTACCTTAAGTTATTGTAGTTTTGTTTCTTTATTCTCAGAGACTTTTTGTAAGCTACTGCTGTATATGTTATAAAATATTTCATTTTTAAAATGTAACATAAGACAAAAATATTTGTTTCAAACTTTTTATTTCTTATCAAATAAACAAACTTTTGGTTTTTTTTTTTGATTTAACAAGGAAGTGTCAGATGATTTTCTCATTAACCATAACAAACATTCATGACCAACCCGTGGTTTTTCATGTACCCATTCAATGGAACAGTAAGGACATTTTATTGTTTCAGTCCTATGATACAAATTTAATTTTTGAATAAAATCATCAAAACATTTTTGATGTACTGGCTTATTGCAACAAATCATATAAGCAATGTTTCTAGTTTTTGTAGAAATAATCATTTCAGTGTTGCATAATTTACAAAGCATGTATTCTAGTGACATTTTATGCAATCTTTGTCTTGTTTTATTTCTCAATTCTTTTGTTATTTCTGATAAAACATATTCGCTAGGATCTAAAGTGTCATCATGTTTTCTTTTTTTAGGTTTCATTAATGTTTCTACATGATAAATATATGGGATTTCGAGTAAGTCACAAGCAAAATCCATCATAGTAAAATAAAAATGTTGATAAGGCATTAATATGCAACACATTTTAAGGACTCGCGGTAAAAGCATAATATTTGATAAAACTAAATTGCCTATTTCATCCTGCAAATAAAAAGACAGGAAATAATCAGCGAAATATACAAGCGCCTCTACTTTGATTTTTTTTAAACGTGGCAAAGAATCAAAATAAGACAAAGCCGAAATAATTTGTTCAGCTTCCTTGACTGACATATAAGGCTGGGAAGGAAAACTGACATCTATTATATCCTTTTCGTTGTCTTTGAAATGTATTCTACCTTCGAAATAAGAAATTCTAGTTTTTAATAGTTCATAATTAATTTTTATGATCATTTTTTTCCAAATCTTTTATCTAAAATTCAAATAATTTACTTTCACAAACTCAGGTTATCCTCTCTTAACTCGTAAATAGAGCAAAATGTAATATTCGGACAATATCTTTGTCCTTTGTGGTTGTTTTTTGTCAACAACCCAAACCTTAGGACATCTTGAAAATTGATCTTTTATTGTGATTATTATGTCAACAAACCACAACTTAGATATGGATCCCTTGTGCGATTATTTTTGTTATGGATCCCTTGTTGCGATTATTTTCGTCAACAAATCACAACCAACACAAATGCAACATTAGGACATCTTAGATATATGAGTCCCTTGTTGTGATTATTTCTGTTGACAAACCAAACAATAAAAATAATTTGATATTAGTCCCTTTGTTGTAATTATTTTGTAGACAAACCACAACTGACACATATGTAATATCAGGACAACTTAAATATTAGTCCCTTCTAAATCCAACTTTGTGTTTAATCTCAAAAACATTTCTGAGAGTTCTAAATTCAGAATAACTCAGTAGAGGTCACAGTCAAGTTTCTAAAGCTAACAGAAAACTTTAGACAATTGAAACTTTCATAAAGTTATAAGAAAGCTATTCTAAGACCACTAAATCCCAACTGACAACAATTTTCAGTGATATTGAAAGCCTACCTAGCCTAAACTGATATAAATATCAAAATCTGACTGAGTACTTACCCTTAGAGACTATCACACTATTAAATCCAAAATAACGCAATATCCAATAAAAATGTTTCCATAGGCAGAGCCTTTTCTACAAAGGTGGGAGAAATGTTTATTGAGACCAATAAAGCTTAAGAAACTTAAACAATAAATACCTATCCTAAGTTAATAAAAATGTTTGACTGAGTATTTACTTTTAGAAACTCTCAAACTAGTAAATAAAACTGGCAAGATGCTATGAAAGCCTACCTAGCCTAAACTGATATAAATATTAAAGTCTGAATGAGTATTAGTTCTTAGAGACTCTCACTATTAAATCCAAAATAACACAATATCCAATGAAAATGTTTCTGCAGGCAGAGCCTTTTTTTACAAAGGTGAGAGAAAAGTTTTCTGAGACCATTGATGTCAAAGAAACTCAAGCAATAAATACCTAGCCTAAGCTGACAGAAATGTCCAACTGAGAATTTACTCTCAGACTAGTAAATTCAAAATAATGCAATATGTTATGAAAACCTCTCTAAAGTCAGGGGGAAACTGATAGCTCATCACAGCAATTGCAGGTGGGACCATAACCAATCTGTCCCTTTGCACCAGCATTATGTTTTGTGTTGGTTATGCTAGGAATCGAACCCAGTTACCTTCAAGGGCTGTGATTGGCTGTCAAAATTCGGTGTGCAGAAATCTTTCTGAAGCTAGGACAAATCAATTTTAAAAGTATAGAAACTTCAATGAACGCATGAAAATTCTTTTCTGAAACTGCTGAATTAAAACTAACACAGCAAAATTTAATTCCATACAAACCATCCCTAGCCTCAGCTTGAGAAAATAGCTAAGTCTAACGCTGTATTTGTTCTCAGAGAGTTTTTAATTCAGAATAACTAAGAAACTCTCAGACGTGTAAATTCAAAGCCAAAGCAAAGGATAAACGAGAGTTTTACCTGTTCTGCCTTCAACCAAAAATAGCCATAGGCTGGCTACAGCCAATCTGCTCAGCACAGTACAGGGGCGTACCTCTGGTAGCCCAAGCAGTGCACTGTCCAGAATAGTCTACCTCCTCCAGTACAGTGGCGTATCACCATGAAAGCCAAAGCAGTGGAGAAACTAGAGAGTTAGTTTTACTTGTTCCGCCTTCGACCAAAATAGCCATAGGCTGGCTACAGCCAATCTGCTCAGCACAGTACAGGGGCGTACCTCTGGTAGCCCAAGCAGTGCACTGTCCAGAATAGTCTACCTCCTCCAGTACAGTGGCGTATCACCATGAAAGCCAAAGCAGTGGAGAAACTAGAGAGTTAGTTTTACTTGTTCCGCCTTCGACCAAAATAGCCATAGGCTGGCTACAGCCAATCTGCTCAGCACAGTACAGGGGCGTACCTCTGGTAGCCCAAGCAGTGCACTGTCCAGAATAGTCTACCTCCTCCAGTACAGTGGCGTATCACCATGAAAGCCAAAGCAGTGGAGAAACTAGAGAGTTAGTTTTACTTGTTCAGCCTTCGACCAAAATAGCCATGGGCTGGCTACAGCCAATCTGCTCAGCACAGTACAGGGGCGTACCTCTGGTAGCCCAAGCAGTGCACTGTCCAGAATAGTCTACCTCCTCCAGTACAGTGGCGTATCACCATGAAAGCCAAAGCAGTGGAGAAACTAGAGAGTTAGTTTTACCTGTTCCGCCTTCGACCAAAATAGCCATGGGCTGGCTACAGCCAATCTGCTCAGCACAGTACAGGGGCGTACCTCTGGTAGCCCAAGCAGTGCACTGTCCAGAATAGTCTACCTCCTCCAGTACAGTGGCGTATCACCATGAAAGCCAAAGCAGTGGAGAAACTAGAGAGTTAGTTTTACCTGTTCCGCCTTCGACCAAAATAGCCATAGGCTGGCTACAGCCAATCTGCTCAGCACAGTACAGGGGCGTACCTCTGGTAGCCCAAGCAGTGCACTGTCCAGAATAGTCTACCTCCTCCAGTACAGTGGCGTATCACCATGAAAGCCAAAGCAGTGGAGAAACTAGAGAGTTAGTTTTACTTGTTCCGCCTTCGACCAAAATAGCCATGGGCTGGCTACAGCCAATCTGCTCAGCACAGTACAGGGGCGTACCTCTGGTAGCCCAAGCAGTGCACTGTCCAGAATAGTCTACCTCCTCCAGTACAGTGGCGTATCACCATGAAAGCCAAAGCAGTGGAGAAACTAGAGAGTTAGTTTTACCTGTTCTGCCTTCAACCAAAATAGCCATGAGTGGCTACAGTCCATCTGCTCAGCACAGTACAGGAGGGTACCTCTGGTAGCCCAAGCAAAGCACTTTCCAGAAAAGTGACTTCAGCTTCAATGGCGTTATCCTGCTGACAAAAGATTTTATGTATTATCACACAATGCTCTGATTCATTATTATACACTATTCCTGTTTTAATCCAATCCCTCAATGACTAATCATATCAAACTCATAAGCTATTCAACTTTCCCATATTTCAGAGCCTCCCAGCCTCAGCTAGGAAAAACATTTAATTGCAACTCTGTATTCAATCTTAGAAACATTTTTGAAAGTTCTAAATTCAAAATAACTTAGTTGAGACCTTTGCTTCAGAAGGCCTTTCTTAGACTGCTAAATCCTAAACTAACACAACAATATTCAATAATATTAAGAGCCAACCTAGTCTAAGCTTATAGATGTAACAAAGTCCCGCTGAGTACTTACCCTTAGAAACTTTAACATGATAGCACAGTATCCAATGAACACATTTCTATACTCAGAGGCATTTCTGTAAATGTGGCAGAAACCTAGCCTATGCTGAGAAAAATGCCCAATTGAGCATTTAGTATCGGAAACTTTCAAACTATTAAATTCAAAGTAGCAAACATTTTCTGAAACTATCAAATCTGAAGAAAGTCATACAATAAATATCCAGCCTAAGCTTACAAAAATGCTCAACTGATTATTTACTCTCAAAACCTCTCAGGGCACTTAAATTAAAATAAAACAATATGGCATGGGCTGGCTATAGCCAATCTGCTCAGCACAGTACAGGGGCGTACCTCTGGTAGCCCAAGCAGTGCACTGTCCAGAATAGTCTACCTCCTCCAGTACAGTGGCGTATCACCATGAAAGCCAAAGCAGTGGAGAAACTAGAGAGTTAGTTTTACTTGTTCCGCCTTCGACCAAAATAGCCATGGGCTGGCTACAGCCAATCTGCTCAGCACAGTACAGGGGCGTACCTCTGGTAGCCCAAGCAGTGCACTGTCCAGAATAGTCTACCTCCTCCAGTACAGTGGCGTATCACCATGAAAGCCAAAGCAGTGGAGAAACTAGAGAGTTAGTTTTACCTGTTCTGCCTTCAACCAAAATAGCCATGAGTGGCTACAGTCCATCTGCTCAGCACAGTACAGGAGGGTACCTCTGGTAGCCCAAGCAAAGCACTTTCCAGAAAAGTGACTTCAGCTTCAATGGCATTATCCTGCTGACAAAAGACTTTATGTATTATCACACAATGCTCTCATTCATTATTATACACTATTCCTGTTTTAATCCAATCCCTCAATGACTAATCATATCAAACTCATAAGCTATTCAACTTTCCCATATTTCAGAGCCTCCCAGCCTCAGCTAGGAAAAACATTTAATTGCAACTCTGTATTCAATCTTAGAAACATTTTTGAAAGTTCTAAATTCAAAATAACTTAGTTGAGACCTTTGCTTCAGAAGGCCTTTCTTAGACTGCTAAATCCTAAACTAACACAACAATATTCAATAATATTAAGAGCCAACCTAGTCTAAGCTTATAGATGTAACAAAGTCCCGCTGAGTACTTACCCTTAGAAACTTTGACATGATAGCACAGTATCCAATGAACACCTTTCTATTCTCAGAGGCATTTCTGTAAATGTGGCAGAAACCTAGCCTATGCTGAGAAAAATGCCCAATTGAGCATTTAGTATCGGAAACTTTCAAACTGTTAAATTCAAAGTAGCAAACATTTTCTGAAACTATGAAATCTGAAGAAAGTCATACAATAAATATCCAGCCTAAGCTTACAAAAATGCCCAACTGATTATTTACTCTCAAAACCTCTCAGGGCACTTAAATTAAAATAAAACAATATGGCATGAAAACTTCTCTAAGGCGAGAGAAATTTCTACAAAGGTGACAGAAACATTTTCTTAGATCATCAAATCCATGAAAAACTTAAGCAATAAATACCTAGCCTAAGCTTTCATAAATGTTCATGGAGTCCAACAGTTTAAAATCCAAAGTATCCAGACAGAAAACTTTCTAAGTCCAGCTTTGCATTTAACTCCAAGCCTCAAGCCTACAGTTAAGTCTAACTGAGAAAACCTTTCTAAGATATAAATTGTCCAAACAGAAACACTTCTAAAACTTCCTAAGTCAAAATATAGAAACAACTTTACCTTGCTGAAGTTTCCCTCTAGTGGTCAGGGTGAGACTGAGAGCCTGCGCCTTATATAGCTCTACTCAAAGTTCTAAAAATGAATTTTCATGAAATAAACATAATATGCTGTGGAGGACCAATGGCTGAGCAGAAGAGGTGGGACTCCTACCAAGAAAGACCAATCAAATTTCAGTCCAAAAATTTATAATCTAAAATCTTTCTTAGCATATTCAAAGTAAATAAGTATCATAAAATAAATAGAAACTTTTCAAAGCAGAGAGAAAACCTCTCTGAGATTCAAAGTATCCAAACAAAAGCCTTTCTAAAACTTTCTAAGTCCAGCTCTGCATTTACACTTTTCTACACCTAGAGGCATTTTTGTAAAGGTGGCAGAAACCTAGCCTATGTTGAGAAAAATTTCCAAGTGAGCATTTACTATCGGAAACTTTCAAACTATTAAATTCAAAGTAGCAAACATTTTCTGAAACTATTAAATCTGAAGAAAGTCATACAATAAATACCCAGCCTAAGCTTACAAAAATGTCCAACTGATTATTTACTCTCAAAATCTCTCAGGGCACTTAAATTAAAATAAAACAATATGCCATGAAAACTTCTCTAAGGCGAGAGAAATGTCTACAAAGGTGACAGAAACATTTTCTTAGACCATCAAATCCATGAAAAACTTAAGCAATAAATACCTAGCCTAAGCTTTCATAAATGTTCATGGAGTCCAACAGTTTAAAATCCAAAGTATCCAGACAGAAAACTTTCTAAGTCCAGCTCTGCATTTACCTCCAAGCCCCAAGCCTACAGCTAAGTCTAACAGTTTGCTTTTACCTAACTTAATACCTATGCCTCAAACCTACAGCTAAGTCTAACAGAGAAAACTCCTCTGAGATCTAAAGCACCAAAAGCTTTTATCTATCAGAACATAGAAACAGACTCACCTTGCAAATGCTGCTCCCAAGTGCCTAATGCCCAAGTGCTCAGTGTCCATGTACCTTTTATAGGTCCAAAAGAGGAGGAGCCATATAATCTATGCAGAAGAGGCGGTGTCCATGTACCTTATATAGACCCAAAAGAGGAGGAGCCATGTAAGCTATGCAGAATAGGCGGGACTCCTTAGTACCCTTAACATAATATATGCATTACATCATGGAATTTTCCTGAAGCACACTTCCATCTGGTGAGATTCATAGGAACCATCCTGCAGCTCTCTGCACCTTTCAATGTAGCTTGTCTCTTTGAATGCTATAATAAAAAACTCGTGTGAGCAACTCATGAAACCAAAGCATACAGTGTACCATTATGCTACTCATCTTCCATCTGGTGGGATTCATAGGAACAATCCTGCAGCTCTCTGCACCTTTCCATGATACTTGTCTCTATAAGTATCATAATAAAAAACTCATGTGAGTTACTCATGAAAACAAAGCATACAGTGTATGCTATAACACTGTATAGTAATTTTTTATTACTATATTATAACTACGCAGTTCCTTTCAGCAATGGAATTTTCAATTACAAACTGCGCAATTTCTTTTCAGCTAGCTCATAGAGGGATAGGAAACATTGTTTTTGTTCCAAAATTTTCACTTTAGACCTTTATTCCATGCATCACAGTAGAATAGTCCCTATAGCTCTCTGTGCTGGATCATTGCTGAAGGGTTCCTACTCCACCCATCATCCCTGCTATATAAGCTATAGATGGCTACCATCTCCAATCTGTAATAATGTGTGCATGTATGTATTGTTAGAGTCTTTTAAAGTATCTCTACCTCTGTGTTATCCTATGTGCAAGACAGCATTGTTAGAGATATACAAACCTGTATGTGTGTCTATGTATCTCTGCTAGTCCTGTGTATTACTACTACTACATAGCCCTGCTCACACCAGTAACCTAGTTACACACGAGTGGCAGAGCTAGTGTTTACAGTAACAAAGTGAGTCCTCTGGCTGCAGCTGTCTGTGTTTCCCATTAGTACCAGGAGTATCCATACAGGAGGAGGAGGGACCTACCATGAAACCTCTGTCCTATCTATGATACTGCCCTCTTTGTAGGCATTATTAAAAAACTGTTATGAGTTACTCATGAGTTGCAATGCAGCTTATAGTGAGAAAAACGAGTGTAAACAAAATGCAGTCTTGGACTGCTTCTCACTTTGTCTATGGACCAATCAATGCAATTTCTTCTTGTACATGTTTAAGGGTATTAGACACACAATTCGTTTAATGTAATTGTGTGTCTATATCAAGCTTTTCTAGGAGAAAAGTTGAGTTTAGCTCCATTCACGTTTTGCATGATTCTGAGTTTGTTTACCAACCGATTTTCAAGCTGATTTTTTCTTCTTAAAGGACAACTCGGGGGCTACATTTTATTTTATATAGTCCAGCATCTATCTCTAGTCCTTGTATGTTAAAATGACTAAAACGGCAAAATACAAGTATCAAAATGCACTGCATTAATAGATTGAAGTAAATTTCAGTCCAAAAATTTATAATCTAAAATTTGTCTCAGCAAATTCAAAGTAATTAAGTATCATAAAAGAAAAAGAAACTTTCCAAAGCAGAGAGAAAACCTCTCTGAGATCCAAAGTATCCAAACAGAAGCCTTTCTAAAACTTTCTAAGTCCAGCTCTGCATCAACATAATATATTCTCTTCCTTATAAGGCGTAAAAAGTAAGACGTAGAAAACCATATACGGCATAACATATGCAGAACGTAACTCATGCTGCTCCTCTCCTTCTCACACAAACATACTAACACACATACACAGCAGGCTTGGAACCGTGTGACTCAGTGACATAGCCACCATGGAGCTACTATTTACAGTGCACCTTTTTACCACAGATAAAAAGTCAGGTTAAAAACTAACTACGCAGTGCCTTATTCTAACCTAACTGCGCAATAAGAATAAGATTTTCCCACCCTGTTTTTGTCAAGTATATTAGCATAATACATGCATTCTTACTGCGTAGTTCCTGTTTTTGTAAGGCATATTAACATAATACATGTATTTACACTGCGTATTTCCTGTTTTTGTCAGGTATATTAGCATAATACATGCATTCTTACTGCGTAGTTCCTGTTTTTGTCAGGCATATTAACATAATACATGTATTTACACTGCGTAGTTCCTATTTTTATAAGCTATATTAACATAATACATGTATTGTCTTTGCGTAGTAGATGGACATTTTACTTAAGACGTAAAAGCTAACTGGTTTCATCCAGATAACAAGTGGTCTAGTAAAAACACAGCTAGCTCGTTTTTAGCTCTACACAGTAAAAACTGGATAGTCTATCCCTTATGGTTGCAGGCTAAACAATGACGGTTACAATGTATCAAATCAAACGGACTAGCAAATCATATTTGAATGCTAATACATAAACAGCAAACTATAGCTAGCCTTTTACAGTGAGCAGCTAAAACTCTGTATAAGCTGCTCACTGCAACTATATAGCGAGCACTTCATTTTGATATGTGTATGGCCACAACCCATATCTAAAAAGTCAAGAGAGTAACTCATGCCGCTCCTCTCCTTCTCACACAAACATACTAACACCCCTACACAGCCAACATAGAAAGCTAGATGAGAAACATATATGGGACCGTTATGTCAAATACTCATGTATAGGTCAGGCTCTGTATGTAAGCCTGTTCCATGCATAGGTCTGGGTGAAAAGGTTCTCAATGTTATATAAACCGATCAACCTTGAGTAAAAGCTCTACCCATCTCTCTCTTAGGCTTTACCTGACTCTCTTAGTCTTCGCAGGTCTCCCTCTCAAGCTTTGCCCTTAGGGGAAACAGCCTCCTCAGTGTGTATCAATATTTAATATAATTCACATTTTAGATTGTAACATGTACTTTTCCCTTTTGCCCATGGCTTTATTATAAGCTGCTCGCTATAGTTGCTCTAAACACTTCATTTTAAAACAGAGCATTGTGATAACACTATAATTACATAGTGAGCAGCTTAAATCCCTTCTGCTCATAACTTTATTATAAGCTGCTCACTGTGATGGGATTGTGATTGCACTTCATTTTAGAGCAGAGCATCATGATGATACTGGTACTGCATGTCATCCCATCTGGAGGGACATATAAGAACTATCTTAAATCCCTTTTGCCTATCATTTAAGAGCAAAGCATCATGATGACACTGCGTGACACTGCTGCTACACGTCCTCCCATCTGGAGGTATCTATAAGAACTATAACTACATAGATAGCTCTCCCATCTGGAGGCATTTAAAAGAACTAATTAAAAGCACAAGGAGATGTTAATCTAAATTATATATATATATATATATATATATATATATATATATATATATGTATAAATATATATATCTATAAACGATCTCTTTTATAGATATATTTATAGATGACCTCTTTTATAAATAATCTAAATATATCTATAAACAACCTCTTTTATAAATAATCTAAATATATCTATAAACGACCTCTTTTATAGATAAATTAAATATATCTATAAACGACCTCTTTTATAAATAATCTAAAAATAGGAGGTCTTCTCTGGATAATCCAAATATGATGGTCTTTTCTGGATAATATTCAGAAAAGACCATCTATTATACTACTCAGACTATTAACTGTATTGAACTATTGATCTAGACAGTTTTTAAGCCCTTTTGTGACAGGAAATACTTGTGTATGATCACTACCATAGTACTCTGTGTACAGTGTATAACTATAAGGCACAGAAATGGTACATCCTGCATATAGGGACCCATACATTATATAAGCTGATAGTGTTTGGCATATTTCTCTGTTCATTTGTGGATCAGTTTTTTTTTTTCACTTTGCATGCATTTTATCCTTTATTGCCAATTCACACCCATTATATGTCCCTTTGAACCATTTTAATTTGTTTATAGCCTATAGGCCTTCACTATTCATGCACTTTGGGGGGGGGGGTATCTCATGCTGAGGGGAGGGGTCAAGTGTTGTATGACGCAACATGACAAGGGGGGAGTGGGGGGGGGGGGTCAAAAATGGTCCAAAAATGCATGACATCATTTGTACACAGCCCCACGTGTGGCTGGCAAGGGTGCTTTTTCAATCTTAAATCTCCCTAGGCAAGGGTCTATTTTGAATATAAAAATGCCGTGAACGCAGATTATTTTTCATGAAATTGCTCAAAATGCAGGTCAATTTTCAATTTTTTAAAACGGCGCGCTCACATGCGATTCTCGAGAGGGGGGGGGCAAATTTTCTTTTTTTCCATGTCCGCACACAAACCAACCAGCCCCCCCCCCCTTGTTAAAAAATGGTCACTCCCTAAGTGACATGTTTCTTTTCTCAACATGTGACATGGGACGCGGGCATGGGACCCAGCAAAGAATCACCGAGAAATCGATCCTTTCTAGCATCGTGTTGAAAAGAATAACAGTCGGGAATAAAAGTCAATCTATTTATTCTCTAATAAGGGGGTACCGGCTCTTTCTAGCAACACCTTCAGAAATTGGCTGCTCTATTGCTCTAGAATACTCCTGAGCAGCCGATTTTTATTTTGCTTTCATTGGCAGGGTTTCATTGGCAGGGCCTAATTGTCCTATTAAAATTGCCTGAACGAGCACCTGCTTAACCCTTTGATGTCGCATCGCGGCAGCCGACGATTACCGGTAACCCTTTCCGGGTTCTGTCATTCAAACTAGTTAGTTGGCGGTCGATTAATGATCAGAAATGTTACTTTTTTTTCTGACAGTGAAATATTTTAAAGACCAAAAACAAAGTAGAAAAAAAGACAAAAAAAAAAACAGTCACCCGTGAGACAAGAGTTAACACATTCTGTTTGCCCCGGTGTTGGGAGGCTCGCCCCCTCCAGCCCTCCACACATTACGGGCTGGCCGCATCCCCTGCTCTGAGTGGGTCTACGCCTCAGCGACGAAGCTCACTCCCCAAGCAGATGCTGCACTCATGCAGTGACTAAACCTCAGCTTGGAGAGTGAATATACATCCCAGATCAGATTCTTGTCTTGATCAAAGGGGGCAATAAAACAATAAAATGGAATACACATCCATCTGAACATAGAGATGCTCCCCGGAGATGCTCCCAGGCTAATAAACTGAGTATTAATAGCCGCTGGCCGAGGCTGCGGTGTTGGTCGACGGTATCATTGCCCCTGTCGGTGGCCCCTTCTCCGCTTCCCCAGCAGAAATTGCAGATAACTGGACTAGCATTGCTTTCCGATCCAATAACTCCCTACGCCTTCGATAAAATCACTATTCAGCAGCTGAAATGTCCGTAGAAGATCTCTAGCTTCCCAATGATAGGCGGAAAGACATGTTTTGCGGCGGAACAATAGCGATATAATTGGAATTTGTTGGTGTGATGACTTTGAAATTGCCCAAGAAACGGGGAAGAGTAGGTTTGGGTTATTTTGGTGTCAGTGCAGCACACGGCGGCGGCCGTCACCGACACTGGGTCAGTTCACACGGCCTCTGTCAGCTACAGAGGACAGTACTTGCCTCATTTACAGGCTGTTCTGATTACCGGAGATATAAGCTTTCCAACCGTAGGTCTCTTGCCTACATTTGGATCAGGATATACGTCTAAAACCTTAAATGTTGTGATGAGTAAGGAGGGTGGTTAGCGTGAAATGTATTGTTTGGCGTAAAGTGGTGACGTCACGGCCGGGAACCACATGCGCTGCCCTCAAAGCTGACTCTTTACACACGGTTTGGCCGACCACTGCGGATTTCTGCATTTTTACCCCATTTCTAAGGATCTAAACCCATGGAAATACATCGGATTTGGTAGCAGACATCACCAAGAACCCCTAGAAGTGGTTACAGGAGCGATTCGCCCCCAAGTAAGTCATGTTTTGCTGAGGATTCATTCACACGATTCAATTTGTTATTTGTGTGTGTCGATTTACTTTGTTCCAAATCGTGTACGTTTCCTTCTCAGCTCGGTGCCAAGTGTAAGGTTGACACCCAATTCCAGCCCCATGGTGAAGCATTTTGACACCCAAAACATGGCAATAGATACCTAAACATGTTATACATCGAGTGATGTAGGTGTGTAGGACTGCTGTTGTGACTTTGGTGGCATTTTCTTGGTTGGATTGAGAGTAATTCGCGCTGAGCGGCCCGGGTTCCTCCTCTTGGCATTGACCATCTATTCCTTGCCCAAACAACTGGCATGTTTCCTCACCGCGGCGCTCCCTCCGACATATTGCCACTCACCCACCTTTTCACCCCTTTTAATTTTAATTTTCTCACATTTCCCATTCAACAAACCCATCTACACATCCTCCCGTGCCTCTTACTACAAGTTTACTACGGAATCTTTGGCGGGCATTTGAAAAATTCGGCCCCAAAGCCCACGGCCCTCCCTCAGTGAGCGGCCGGCCGTTTTCTTGTCGTGTGGATGGCTCGGCGACTAATTTATCCATCTTTATTATATGAAAGGATAGCAGGCAATAATGGTGGTCGGGGCTGTGTGCTACTCCCACCTACAGAGAGACACACGCAGAACAAACACCTCCCTATCACATGACAGGCCCGGTGATCATCTCTATGATCCAACAACTCCGGGCTATCTGGGCACCTTGTTTTGGGGCCGTTTAGGGCTGTTAACCTCTGCATTTCGAGGTGTTTTCCTAAGCAGGGTGCAGAGCTTTCTTACATCCAGCAGAAGGAGGAGGACCCTGCTCGCCTTACCTTTGCCTGTAGCTGCAGTTTAGGCTGGTCGGCCATATTAAGTCACAATGAATCTTACTTGATTTGTAATGGGCACGATAAAAACATAGAGAAACCAGGGTGGCTGTGTTTACCTTGTCACTTGTGTGTTGATGCTTGGCTGCATTGTTGTCACCCAGGTTTCGTGATAGATTCGTGTAATGCCTGGTACACTTCTACTACCGATAAAGTAGATACCTGGAACTGGGAATAGAGTGATTGATATTGAAGAGATATAAAGAGCCATAGGTCTAAAATTAGTGTATAGCCTAGATCCGGGGGTCCCTACGTCACATGTCGATTTTAAGAGATGCTCATGTCAGATGTCACATAAATTTTCATCATGTCACTTAATTTTTCTCTCATGTCCCTAAGTCTAGTCACATCTCACATTTAAAATTAGTACTACCGGTACAAACCCCGTGTATAAGCCGCATATATAGATTATGATAAGGGATGACAACCATTCCAGCTTCAAGCTTACCCGGGAATAGTATTCTCCGAAAGTCAAGGTGTGGTTTATATGCAGGTGCAGCTGATATAGAGGGGGTTGCGGTATTTTTCATAATGGGTTTTTCTAAATCATACGGTAATTTGTTCAAAAAAGTGTGACAATAAAACCAAAATCTCACGCGTATAAGGTGCATCAGAGCCTCCTTGTGGCTTATAGAGCAGCTGAAAGTCTGGATGTGCGAGGTGCGCCTCATAAATATGCGGGAGATTACGGTGCTAACCTCGGAACCTATCTCATTTGTTCCTAGTCTTGAGCCTAATTGATTAAAACTTCAGAATATTACTGTAATTCATATACATCGAGCATAAGGCGTACCCTGGGTTTGAGGAAACGTTATAAGGCGCCTCTTGAGTTTTAAGTTGAGCAGAAATCTTTGATGAAACTTGAAAGAAAGTAAAATTCCCTCTTATAGAGTTCTGCCATAATCTATAAGGCTCAGTGGAGTGGGCATCCTCGTTTCAAGCTGCACATCTATAAGCCCAAAAAAAAAAAAAAAATTGTTTCAGGTAACATGTTGGGAAAAAAATAGGCAGGGTATCTGGTTCAGATTTCTTTTTTTTTTTTTAATTTGTTAAGTTTCTTAGGACCGTGACTTGTGACTCGATCGGGGTGGTGACTCCTTAATGGGGAGGTTGATTGTGTTATTGACAATAACGCATATATATATATATATATATATATATATATATATATATATATATATATATATATATATATATATATATATATATATATATATATAAATATGGAACCCGCCACACAGAACCACATTAGATTAAGGAGGGTTTCTGACAGACATAGGAACATAGAGGGAAATGTGGTCGTTAGTGTATCTCTGAACAATTGCCACCAGGGCTAGGTAGTTGTCTCTGTTTAATCCTATAATACCGTAAACTCCCGCGTATAAGACGCGTCCTCTATGCCAAACAAAATGCTGGGGAGTCTTATAGCTTTCTCTCAAGTTGGGGGTGCGTCTTATACGAGGGGTAATTTTTCTATAGAAATTTACTAATTTACGCATTAAAATGTGCGCCCAATACGCGAAAATGCATGTGCTAAGTTTGGGGTGCGTCTTATACGCGCAGCGCGTCTTCTACGTGGGAGATTACGGTAATATATATTTGTATGTTCAAAATAATGAGGCAATAAGGGTCTCTACACTCAGTTCTAACATAATATATGGCACCTACTATAGTCCCTGTCCACTGTACCTCATGGTTAAGTAGTCAGGAACAATTGAGGATTAGTGTATTTCTTCAAGCCTGCACACACCAGTGGTCACTAACCCCTTAAGGGCCACATAGCAACAATACACACTTTAAGGGCAGCAGACTGAAGGCACTTTAAGGGCAGCAGAATGAATAAAGTTACAAAATAATCCTCTGTGTTGGCATTAAACATAGAACATAGAAGACAATCACCCATAGGTCTATGACCTAGACTTAACCCTCATATTTCTCCTTTCCCCGGTCCAAGTACACACTACTCCTACCAACAAGTCATTTATGGTATGAAGTGTTGCTGTGTAATAGTTTCCACACAGGCGTCATACTTTAGAATTGTGGATGAGCCTGACCCAGCATATTTGTTTTTGAAAAAGTAGGTCGTGGATATTGATATATCCTGTACTATATGACCTGCAGTAGGACGACCAGATAACCTGACCCACTTAGACCCATAATGGATAGCAGCATCCAGGCTACGCTCACTTTTTGATGTATTAAACCTAAGGATCTGGCCCAAACACATACCATGCAAAACCTAACCTGCATACTGCGATACAAGTCAGGTTTGATAACTTTGGTGGCATATGTAACGATTGGTATAATGTCTAAAAACTCATTGGTGTGTTTTCAATGATGCACAGATAAGCCAAGAGTCCACCACCAAGTAGTGTGGGGATTCCACGCATCTCGTCATCTTCTCAAATTTTTTACCTGGCCAGAAGTGGACTGACGTCATACCGCCCCATAAACATTTCATTCCCTGAGAGACCCATCCGGCCACATCCCCCGGATAACCCCCCCTTTCAGATGAGATCTCATCTGAATAATAATCTTCCATGTAAGTTTCCATAAGTTTCAGATGAGATCTGGCATATATCCTTGATCGGGGGCTCTGCCCCCGAACCCCCGTGACAGAGAGGTGAACCATAATTATTTGATGAGACATGGAAGGGGTGGAAAGAGCCACCTGGAGGATGAAGAAGGAACTAAAGGCGACATCTAGCGGAGTGGGAAACAGAGGGCCAGGTTAAATCTGCAAGAAGTGACCCTTTTGCGGATTCCACACCGGCTGCCGCTCAGGGAGCTCTGTTTCGGTCCTGCGGGAGGACTTTCCCTGCAGCTCCCATGCATTCAATTCTAAACCAATTCTTCTAGAAATTGACAGGTAGATATGTATGACCTTCCTTGCCATTTCCTGAAAGTTTGATTGATGTAGGATGATATAAGGTTGGGAACATAGACATTTTGCAAGCGTCACGTTCGCGGTAATTTCAAAACAATACGGCGGCTGACGGAAATGCCAGGTATCACTCGGTCTAGTTCTTTCTGATCTAGCTAAAAAGATATGGGGAATTTTGTTTCCATTTCTTGATATGTTGTAGATCTAACCATAACTCCTACCCTTTACAAGGCTCAGTTTTACTTCTAAACATATCAGTGAGACACAAAGCATTTGCCATTTCCGTATGCCCTGACTTCAGGTACCAGTAGCTGAAAGCTCTTATAACGAAGAGAGGCTGGTACCTAACATCATATGCCTAGGGACCGGTTGGCATGTCTACCACCAAGCGCCTCTCCAACACTGCATGGTGTACCCAGACTCCCGGATCCAGACTGCATCTTCTTTGATCCATCATGGTGCCCAGACGCGAGTCTGCCAGGGCTTACTTGGCAGCACTGCATTTATGCATCTTGCTGTCAAAAGGGCATAGTGGTTTGATAAAGAATGGGTATGGGGCTGGCATTACTGATCAAACGCAATTTTAAATGGCAGAGACAGGGGAGTACATCTCAGTTTAATGGTTAGAATCTTTAATGTAGCCTCTTGTCTTAGGCTATCAAAATGACCTCAGAAAGAACTGAAACTAATTCATGGCTAAAATAACAGTAAATGAGTAACCAGTGGTAACTGTGAATTAGCTAATAAAAGGCGCTATTAAAGTGGAAGAAAAAGACGGCAATACTAAAAGTAAACAAAGGAGGACAATCTCAGTAGCACAGGGATTCAGCTGAGCCTGTTTCGAGGGAGGCGTCGAGTGATGTTTGATCATTTTTGGGATTAATTAATCCTGTTAATGACTTAATAGACCAATGAGCTCTGATGGTGGTAGTGGAGGTGGGGGGGGGGGTGGTGTTAGAATTGGAGTGTGTTTTTGGAAGACTGTTGGGTGCTGTATCATTGACGGTGCCAATGAGATCAGTTTCTGTTCAAATAAGAGTGAAATCCATAGTTGGTGATATTGTGAATTAGCATTGTTTGAAGTGGGTGGGTGATTAGGGTTGGTTTTGTGCTGCGTTAATAACCAGCAACAGCGGTAATTAGAGCTTTAGCTGTCGAAGCCACTTGATCTGCACCTGTATTGGAAAATCATGCTGCTGCCGATCATTCTGATTGTAATATCATGCTTTACATGTACCTGTGAATGTTTCATTCATGACATCTTGGAATTAAATCAAATAATACTTTAAATTCTCACAAATATTGCATCGTGAAAAGGACATACAAAACAACAACCGACTTGTGGTTTAAATAACAGTACGGACACATTTTTAAACCACAAATAAAAAGTTGCAAAAACAGACGATCTGAATTTCTTATGGAGTGGAAAAGGCAGGGGGATGTATTTAAGCATTGTTTTCTCTTAGTGGCTCACCTTCTGAAGGAAGACGCTTCATGTACTGTCCAGTGGATGCCCCAATCCTGGTCTGCTTTTGAATGGTGCGACCTGCTGATGGGCTGATGTTACCTGCATCTGCCTTGTTGTATTGAATGTAACCAGGTTAGATTGATTTCTCTCATATTGTCCACATTTTCACATACCCTAACAAGAATTTTCGTTATAACTGAATACAACATTTTGGCATAGTGGTTTGATATCCATACTGTATATAAAGAAATGTGATAAAGATCAACCAAGATCATTTTCATAATCAAGTTTTCTGGCGTGAAAGGCGAAGAAATTGCTTCTTATCAGGTTACTCATACTTGTACTATGTGTGTGAAAGACAACTGCGCTTGATTCAACTGAACTGGGACAGCTTCTTTTAGGGTATTGAGGAGATGGTAGTGCGAGTTTGTCATATCAATCACAATTGTTACAAGCATTGACTCTAATATAATCAATTTTGGAGCATGACACATTGACAGAATCTCTTTTCAGCACAATACACATTGGCACCAATGGCATGGGTCATTATCTGCATCATGTTGTCATGATACATCATGTTGTCATGATACATCATGTTGTCATGATACATCATGTTGTCATGATACACCATGTTGTCATGATACACCATGTCGTCATGATACATCATGTTGTCATGATACATCATGTTGTCATGGTACATCATGTTGTCATGATACATCATGTTGTCATGATACACCATGTTGTCATGATACATCATGTTGTCATGATACACCATGTTGTCATGATACACCATGTCGTCATGATACATCATGTTGTCATGATACATCATGTTGTCATGGTACATCATGTTGTCATGATACATCATGTTGTCATGATACACCATGTTGTCATGATACATCATGTTGTCATGATACACCATGTTGTCATAATACACCATGTCGTCATGATACATCATGTTGTCATGATACATCATGTTGTCATGATACATCATGTTGTCATGATACATCATGTTGTCATGGTACATCATGTTGTTCTGATATACATGTACCATGTTGTAGGGATGAGCAGTTTGGACTGGTGGGCTTAGGCCTACATAAAAAAATTGTTGTGTTCAGGTAACAGGGTTGAAAAAAATTAGGGTAGGTAGGTAGGGAAATTTTTCTTTTGGAGAATTTTTTATTAGGCCGACTAAATTTTCGCGCCTATGTGATGTGAATTTGATCCGCGAGATCATGAAAAAAAACTTCTGTGTCTCGATAAGTGCCAAAATAACAGATTTTCCCCTGAAATGCCCATGATCACCTGATGAAGGCCACATTCAGCTGAAACGTTGTGATCATTTGATGAATAAGGTTCAATAAAACTACATAATTCATTTACATGTAACCCCTCGCGCTAAAATTTAGACCAATAGCTCATCTACTGAAATCATCAGGCCATGACCAAGACCGCTTAGGCCTTGATGAAGTCCTATCAGTAATTCTTTTTTTCTGTGCCACCATAGGTAAAATACTTAAGACCTCGTATCATTAGACCAAATAGGCAATAGCAAAACGGATTTATATAAGACCTATGCAAGTCTATGTTTGTTACACCTACATCATGGCATTAGACCTTACAGCGAACTGGAGACATATGGGCTGCCAATGTTCCTAAAACGTCCCCTGGCCTACAGCTAATCCTCACTCATACCACCACCCCACCATCTGACACCCTACCCACTCAGATCTTGCCTACAGAGACACTACAGCTTGCTCTCCCTGCCTACAGTACCCACCTGTCTCTACTACTTCTTATCCCGTCCCCCCAGCTCTCATCTGGTCACTCCCCCCCACCACTCTGTATGGTGCTAGTTTTAATTGTCTCTCACCCCTTCAGCCCTCACTCACTTATAATAGCACCCAGAATGTAGACAGTGACTGTATGTTGCGAGTTTTAATTGTCTCTGATGCCTAGAGCCCTCACACAAAAAAAACAAAGACCGCCATGATGTTCGCCAGCTCAACCTACCCTTAATCTATAGGTCACACTATGGGAAACTACTATTATTAAGGGAGATATGAGTTTTTTTTTGTAAAACTGCCAGTTCTTGGACCTTCCTCAAACCTGCCCTTTTTCGCTGGTGACACTTAAAAACAGATAGGTTTTGGCTGGAGGTAGGGCGCTACCACACCCTGGATAGTGCACAGGTGGACCGGCTTGGGCCGAAAAGGGTTCTTGTCAAAATAATTATTTCAGTTAATCTTTTCTTTTTTCGAAACCGATTTTTAGGGGGGCATGTTCTCTAGGGGGACGAAATACCCCAGATTGATACCGCAAACTCCATATCCGCGCATATTATTTGCATAATTAGCATAATTATGCAGTATCTTGGTACTGTTCAATATAATATAGATATGTTCCATTGCTCCCTTATAGAATTCATATGCTTGCAAGTATAAACTACTGACACCTACTCACTATTTGTTAGCAAATTAGTCAAAACATGTCAGTATTTACTCACAATTTGTCATTATATGTCAGTACTTAGTCACTCTATATCAGCAATTATCAATACATGTGTAGGGGCCAGCTCTGGCTGTAAGTCCATGGCGGTAGGCCATCTGCCCCGTTCCGGTTGCACCAGCCCTCAGGGGCTGGTCAGCCGGTATAAGCTGCCCCCCTTCTGTATTATACCGATCCAGATGTAGGTGGAAGGTAGATAATGTCAGACGGGGAAGTAGCTCAGCGGTAGAGCTTCCGCCTGCAGGTTGGAGGGTCCCGGGTTCGACTCCTGGTTTCTCCAGGACGTTTTCTGCCGACCTCTACACTGGTGGAGAAACCGAGTTGGTCCTGCCCTGCAAGAGGGGACTATGAGAACTCGGTACCTGGGCTAGTGTGACACGAATGATGATTCAATTTGCTAGTGCTGGGAGGAGACTTGGTGGTTGTGCACAACTCAGTACTAGTCCCGGGTATCTGGTACCTATAGGGTACTGAACCCTACATTGAATCTGGTAGGGAGGAGTGTAGGGGCCAGCTCTGCTGTAAGGCCAGCAGCCCCGTTTCTGGAGATCCCAGCCCCCAGGGGCTGGCATCCGGTGGTAGCTCCCCCCCTACGTGTGTGTCATACCAATCCAGGTGTAGGTGCCTGGAACGGTATAATACAGATACGCTTCGACCCTGGCAGTACTGTGTACTGGTAGGTCAACTGGGAAGTCAGGAGGCCTCACACTGCTTGATAAACAGCTAAAACGGCTGGAATCTACGTAGGGATCTTGTCTGTGTAAAGCGGCCGGGGTAGGAGGCAAGTCAAGTCAAGTCAAATTTCAAAAGTTTTATTGGTCCTAGGAAGATTTACAGAACTCGCCATTGCGGCGATCCACCTGTATCATCTACCTAGGGGGTCTGAGTAAGGACAGACCCCTCAGGTGCCATGATGACAAAAAGCAAAAAATGAGGCAGATCAATAGTACCGTAAACTCCCGTGTATAAGACGTGTCCTCTATGCCAAACAAATGCCTGGGGGGTCTTATAGGATTTTTTCAAGTTTGGGGTGCGTCTTATACGAGGGGTAATTTTACTATAGAAATGTACTGATCTTACAAATTTCAGCCTTAAAATGTGCGTCTTATACGCGAAAATGCATGTGCTGAGTTTGGGGTGCGTCTTATACGTGCAGCGCGTCTTCTATGTGGGAGTTTACGGTAATAGTTTACATAAAGGTGGCCTTAGGGGCTGCAACATTATAACAGTGAAGAGGTGTAAACATACTGCAATGTTAGATATTATACCGGTATGAGGACATAAGGGCAGGGACTGACAGTACCATACAGAGACAGTGACATAAACAATGACAGGGGGTGCAGCAGGGTTTCAGCGCTAGTTTATGATATTTCCATATACACTTACATGCTGGGAAACATACAGTAGTTTAAGGCCATTACATAATCAAAGGAGCAGGAGATCATATGCAGGCACAACATAACCAAGTATATCATAGATCAGGCACATTACAAATGCAAACACCCGTGAGCATTTTTAGACATCTTCGGCCAGGCTAAAGTATGCTGTGTCCTTCATAGAGAAGAGATGGGTAACCAGGTTGACAGGTAGAGTTAAAATAATTTATTAACCTCCTCTTTCCCTCTTTTTTGAACTCCTCTTTCCCCAACCATCTAAGGGCGGGGTCAAGGCTTTCCACTCAGAATGGGCCTGATAGACTGGGTCGTGAAGCAGTGCAGCAGTTTTAGGTGCTCCCTGCAAGATTTTAGGGGCTGAAGTACCTCGGGTACCAGAGGAGTTAATTACTAGAGCCTGGCCGTTAACTACAATGCAATGGCATTAAGTTAAGTTGCATATAGATATGCCTCAGATCAATAGACAATAGTCTAGCTCTAGAGTACAAATCTTAAACATGTATTTCCCTAGGATCCCTCACACAGAAACATGCCCGTACCCCGTGTTCAGGAGAGTTTGAAATTTCTTCATTGATGCAGGTGACAACCTCGTAAAAACAATCCCATAATCAAAATACAGTAACACCATTGTTTTCAAGATTAGAAGTGCCGTGGTTTGGTCAATGTAGCCTCTGACCTGGGCTAAGAGCCAGATCTTGTGACGTATGGATTTAAACATCACCTCAGCTTGGTCCTCAAAGGCGAGCCCAGCATCCATAACAACACCAAGTTACTTATAGTTAGTGACCTCCTGTAAAGGGGTCTCTCTGATATGGAGCTGCAATACGTCACTCGAGTCATTACTTTCAATCATATGCTTAGACTTATCAGCATTAATAGTTAATCTATTATTGTCACACCAACGAACCACCTCAAGTAGGGATCCTTATGCAGTCCAGGGTTCTCCTCACACTGTAATGACGCCGGTGGGCCGCCAGCGTGATTTTTACTGCCGCCGGTGTGATTTCATCTCAGAATTACCGCCAGTGTAATTTTAGCTTCATATAGGTTTTTGAATTTTGCAAATCGGCCAATTAGAACAGAAGTTATGGCCATATTTATGAAATTACATTCAATTTCTTTGTTAAATTCCCATCTGTAATCCCCACACTGTCATGAATGAGACTAAACAACCAAATTTAGCCTACCATAAGGCTTAGGAGGTTACCAAACGAAATTTTACGCCAGCTCGCTGCAGGATTTTACGGTGTGATTTTACATTCTGCGGAAAACCCTGCTGCAGTCGACCAGTCTAGGACAGACGGGGGGCTAATATTGTAGCTGTAGAGGAGACCATTGACATTGTAGGCAGTTTTACATTATAGGGCAGTTCAGCTGACACATCCCATAATGATAAGGCGCATTTGGGGATTGTTTCATGTATATCTAAGGCCACACCAAATTAAATAGTTGGTCTATGGATTTCCCGCATCATGTTTTCAGAAATACAAATTTTTATTTTTTTCAAAAATTATTTTGTCTATGGATTGCACCCGCACCATTTTCTGCAAAAATCTGATTTTCTTTTTTTTACCATATTTTTTGAACAAACAATGGCAGATACTAGCTTTTAAAAACTGGCCAACTCCTATCAACTCCTTTGCTGGGAAATCTTTGGTTATAAAAAAAAAAAAAAAAAAAAAATCGCCCTCTCCACACCTGTGATGTGCAGAATCCATTGACAAATGAAAATAAAAAAATAAAAAAATCGCCCTCCCTCTCCATTTGTTCAAAATGAAAATCCATGGACCAACTTTTTAATTTGGTGTGGCCTAAGCTACTTATTACACGCCCGGGGTTATACAAGAACATCAAGGGTATTAAACCCATAGTCCACTAGGCCTCTGTCCCAAAAAGTTATATAGGAAATGTATTGCCCAATCGCGAAAGAGGCCAAGTGGATTATTTCGACGTTAGGAATTGAAAGTAAAGATATTTAAAGGGTTAATGGCTCTTAATAACATAGCACCATAGCTCAAGAAACAAACACAGGGATTTGTAAGAGAAGATGTGGTTAGTATAACGATGTACCAGAGACCCGGGACCAGAGAGCATTGCAGTGTGGGCGTCACAGCTGATCGAAAAGTCATTAAGAAAAGTCTAGAACGTTTTGTAAAAAGATAAAGGGTAGGGGTCACAAGAAGGATTACAAGCTGCCAGTCTTGCGCTATAATTTCATTTCTCTCCTTCTGTGCACAGTGAGGAGGAGTCTATTGTAAGAGATCTATTAGCCAGTTCATAGAGTGTAAAAGACTCTCTAGCCACCATGCCCTCCATGGTCAGTTGGAATTAATTGCTGTCTTCACAAGCACCATATTCAATGAAATCTACATTGCCGTATTTGAAAATACGTCTCTTATCTGGTACCGTAAACTCCCGCGTATAAGACGCGCTGCGCGTATAGGACGCACCCCCTTCTTGGGAGGAGCATTTTTGCCTATAAGACGCACCTCTTAGGGGTTATTTTTTGTCAATCCAGTACTGTTCTATAGTAAAATTACCCCTCGTATAAGACGCACCCCAAACTTGAAAAAATCCTATAAGACCCCCCAGCCATTTGTTTGGCGTAGAGGACGCGTCTTATACGCGGGAGTTTACGGTAGTATGACCAATTGACGTAAAATCAGATTATTAGTGGGCAGGTGATGGTCATGCATTGATTGATGTTCTAGGTGGTTCAGGAGCTGAGACGCTTAGAGGACGCTATAAGGTGCTATATTTGGGCAGCATGCGCAATGTTGTCATCATGCAGCGTCCAAATAAAGAGTCGTTGTGTTGGGCGTCAGGTGGGACTGGATGAGTGGAGGCGTGTTTCTATATCCATCTCAGCTACTAACCAAAACGCCTACCCACAGTCCGCATCTCCTGATTCTAAAAGACAAGGTCCTTGTAATACCTGCATTAGTACCAGAGATGCCACTTTTCCTAACTTTTTAGAAATTCTGAATTTTTGATTTTCATTCCTATAGGTATTTCCTTTTTTAAATTGAGAAAATTAGGAGGATTTCCGAATTTTTGGGGATCAGTGAGTGGCATCCCTGCATTACATGGTGTATGAAGGGAAAAGCATAAGTAGTCCCTTTGCCAATTGATAAATCATACTGTAGCTAGAGGCTGGGTATTCTGTGATGTCTGACAAGGGGGGTATATATAACCAATATCCATTTGTTGTATAAAGGTGTCCGAGGAAGGTTTCTTCTCCATAGGCGCTATGGATGATATCCTGCAGCATGCTGCTGATGCTGCGTGTCCCTGATGTAACCAAGTAGCCCTGATCTGTCTATGGCGTCCCTCCTCTACACCAGGAAGAGCTGGTCTGATGACACCTCCAGGCAGATTCTTAGTCAGCTTAAGACCATGGAAAGCTGACCGGCCAGCAGGATGGGTCCTCTGCTGGGAGAGGTCAGTGACATGACATCTTAAGTTAGTAGTCTGCTTCAGAAAAAAAGAAAAGAAGGAAGTGATGTTATGGTAAATGTCATTTTGGTTGTGTAGAGGTGGTGAGATACAAGGATACATAACAGAACCAGGATGGAGCACTTCATTATCCACCTCTTTGTGCATATGTCCTTCTGCTCAGATGGATGTACACATGTCCCTGTGCCTTTCTTAGACTTTTCTTATCCCAACAAATACATGTCTAAGAATCCGGGGAGGGGGGTACTCACTATGTGATCACATCTTCCCCACTGCTGACGCCCTGAATCCAGGGGATATTTAAAGGGACATTTTTTAAGGGTGGCCTAATTTCAGGGCATTTGAATGCATCTAGTACATCCAGCAGTTTTGTTGAGCCCCCCCCCCCCCGACCCTATTTGGCTTGCAGACACAACTGGTGGTGTTAATCAGGCACTCCATAATGGCGCTATAACAATGAGGTACAGACAGCTACTGCCCACTCTTTTTGAGGTGCACAACATTATCAACGTTACCTTAATTTCAGTCTCACCACCACCGCCTTTCGGGTCCATTTGGCACTGGGTAGCTTATTGCGACCTGGGTACCCCCCCCCCCCCAGGGCTAGCTGATCTATGTTATACTTCCCATCGAGGTGGCCTGGTGTAGAATAGACCAAACTGATTCTTTGTCAATCTTGAGGTGCTGCAGTACTGCCAATGTGGCAGGGACCAGGGAAAGTTAAACCTTATATATATAGAAACGTCTTTGGAATGTCCTTTATCCATACTTATACCATGGTTATGGCTGATTTGCATATTTTTGCATTCAAGTTTAATGATACAAGGAGTTCATGTATCCAGGCTATAAAGAACGATGTTGACACTGGACCATGACATACATTGACAGCGAGTTGACTCGTATTCTTTACCATAGCGGACAGCGGGCTGCGCGTCTATGCCATAGTGTCAACATCTCGTCGCGCTGCAGTACCATCCCCTGGTGTAGTATAGAGAAAGAACTCCTCAGAGAGGAAGCCATGGCGAAACGGACTATCGTATTTTCGCCATTTTGAGGGAATATAGCCTTAAAATCATCTATTGAAACATAGAAATAATAAAAAGAATGTCTATTCTTGGTTCTGTGAACAATAGGAGGTCTCACATGCTATATAAATGATGGAAATTGAATGTTATTCTCAGCGGACCGCACGGCATATTGACAAACAGAAATCCAATATGGCGGAAGCCCTTTCTTCTCGTCCACGTCGACTCGCATCAGAATTCATTGATTTTAAAGGTAAATACTTAATATAGAGGTCTATGGGGGGTACCATGGTATGAAGACCATATTTAACATTTGTTTATGCACTTGTTGATGTTAGCCACTGGATACAATCAACTTGTGCTTCGCCCTCATTGATTGTATCTGTGGCTGACATCAACGCGTGCATAAATAAATGTTATATATCCTCTAAATATGTATGTACAGTTTCAGCACAACAAGACCCCTACACCCACACCCGAACTGGTCACAGTCAGCACAACAAGACCCCTGCTTCCTAAAAGAAGTACACATACCTTCGCCAACAGTGCTGTTGAAAGGCTGGGGTTGGGGCATTAGGCCAAAAAAAAAAAAAAGGTTTGTTTCCGGTAACATGGTCCAAAAAGTTGAGGTCGGTAGGTCGGATTTTTTTAGTCACTGTGCGCGACTCAGTTAAGGACTGAGTCGCTGGGACTGCCCTAGCTAAAACTTGCAGGTGCTCTAGAAACAGCAAGTTTCTAAGAATAACATTTGACAGAAACAAATCCCCAACAATCAGCTTATAATATTGACAAGTACCACCTTAGTTTTGCTGTCTGTGAGTGGGAAGAGCGTCTTTTGTTGGAAACCTTTAGATCGCACCTTTTTCCAAGGTTTGGCACATGCTGTGTGGGCTGCAACAGGTAGCCATAAGCAGGTGCATTTTCTGCCAGACAGGAAGTCAATCTCCACTCACCAAGCAGATTCTCATGGATAACATTATTTCATGAATAACACCTCTGTTGTGAGACCTGAAACCACTTCCATCATGGCCGACCGTGGCAGCTAAACTTGATGTGAAGGCTAACAGATTTGCAAGAACCAAATAATCTGGGCCCCCGTATGAAAGGTTTCTCACAAAATGGCAACAAACATGTCTTAGGAAGCCATCCTTAAGAGGAAATTGACATAAAAAAATTATGTCCTACAATTCCAGCCACCTGACAAATTAGCCCTATGCAGGAAGCCTGACTCTGCCGTCAGGTAAGAGTCAGTGCCCGCCTGACAAGATTTTTTTTGATTTTTTTTTTGTCTATGGTCATTCTTTGCTGGATTTTTCACTGGTGGGTTTTAGACATGTTCATTTCCTGCATAGGATATTAGAAAACCATTGGAAAAAATGTGCAGACATGTCAAATAACCATTTTGGAAGAGAGTCTTCGAAAATTTTGAAAAAAATCTTCTAAAAATCTTGAAAAAAAAAACAGGAAAAAATTGAAAAAATCTTAAAAAGAATTCTGAGGTCGGCCCTCTTTAGCTGAGGTCGGTCGGATTACCGGAAACAAATTTTTTTTTGGCCTTATGTTGACAGGGATATGCATTAATGGACCGTAGACTATGAGGGCTACCTGGGGGAGGGTGTTGGCTTGGTAGGTCACACTGGTGAGGCAGCCCAGCCAGGCGGCAGCAGGAATGTGGAAGTGTTGTTGAAGGCCGCCAACCATACATACTCATTCAACATGCAGGAAGCCGTCACTGCCATTCAAACCGACTAATAAGCTTATAATAATCCTCCCATCATAATTTGGTTTCGACCAATACATGTGCAGAGAAATATTGGATTCCATCGGAGAAACTTCAGAAAGACAAAACTAGATATGAAATATAACTATAAGTAGTATTTGTATATGTGCGTGTATTTGGCTTCATATAGAGAGAGCTGGTATTTCTTAACACATGATGTAGCAAGGAAAAACAACTCAGTTTGAATCTAAACCACAGAACTGTCACATCAGACCATGAGTCTAGAGGTCTTTTACACTCTATGGTCAGACTCAGCATCCACCACCTCGCTGGACTCATGCGAGATTCTATGGGCAAAGGGCCCCTCTCCTGCCACTGCCCACCAGCCACCCAGTCTCGCCCGGTCGGGATTCTAGGGAATACCTCTCTCGTGTATGGGGATGATGGTCCCCATTTTCTGGGGAAGATTACTATGCAAGGTACCTGCCTACAAATAAGCACTACAGCAACCAGCGGAAAAAAAAACTTTTTACCCACAAACGCTAGGTGCCAGAGACGACTCATGCTAGTGGTCGAGCTGGGGCCAGATTGCCAGCCACCCTGTCACTCAGGTGTATATCAGTGTGTGTGTGTTGTGTGGTTGTGTGTGTGAAGCAGGTAACCAGGGAGGCTGCAGCCGCACACCTGGCTACTGCTGCAGCAGGTACAATGTAGCACCAACAGGTACTCACCAAATAAAGGGATAGCAGACAAAGGGGCAGGTTGTGTAAGTGCTAACAACCAGTCAGAGATGCAAGTCGTGATATAAACAGCTGGTGTAATCGAACTACACATTTAATGGACGTACTATTTATTGATTTAAATTCTGATGAAACGATTTGAGTAGATGATTTTGCTTAAGAGACAAAGCTTAAGAGTCTTAGACCGTGTGGTGTCAGTGGAGAGGCATGTTGAAATCACTCAGCATTGGCAAAAAGATGGTTTTACGTCAATATTAATTCACCTGAATAATGCGTCACAATCTTACCAAGAAGTCCCCGACCTATCGTTATTAGTATTACTCAACTGAGGCCACACCAAATTAAATAATTGGTCTATGGATTTTCATTTTTAACCAGAAAGGGTTATAAGAGCCGGGGTAAAAATGCAACTTTTAAGACACTACTAACAGTGGAAAAAACTAAGATGCTTTTAGCCCTATGTTAAATCCCATAGGGGGTGCAAAAAACCAAATATTCCTGCATTTTTGGTCCGAAGTGGTGCAAATAATTTGATGAATGTTGATGAATTTGCCGTAATTCGATCCATGCGCGCGTCTCTATTGTCGTAAAAATGGTCGTTATTTTTATTTATTTTTTTCCAATTATTCAGTGATCGCCCTCTCATTAATTCGCATCCCAAAGCCTGTGGTGGTGCGAATTGACCCAAATACCCATAGAAATTGGGTCGGGCAAACTGGAGTGGGAGGGCGAAATTTTTATCTTATTTTTCTAAACATTTTTTATTTGTCTATCGATTTTTTTTTTGCTCCTTTTCTCAAATTTATGTCTACTAGTATTTTGGCTGCTAAATGCAGCATAGACACTGAAATGCGTACTGTTTACAGCGCCACCCTCTTCTAGAGTGCGTCACTGTCTTAGTGCCGGCCATAGCGTAAATCTGTACGCATATCCCTTTCGGAAGTGATTAGGTTGTGTTGTTAGGTTGTATCCTGCTGCAAAATATAGTTCCTTACGTTTTCGTCCTAAAAACCACCACAACTTTTGAGTATGTATACAATTCATCATAGGATTGGACCTAGAGGCAAATCCATTGAGTGCTCTCATTGCTTTCCCAGCCTTTGTGAGGAAATATCAATTTTTAGAAACAGTGTCACTGAATGCTCTGGCGACCTCGCTGACAGAAGTGCATTTTTGTTGTTCCAGTTAAGATATTCACAGAGCTCTTGGGCAATAAGGAGCTCTACGAGGCTCTTAATCTAATCTGTCTCAAGTTATGTAAAATATGAAAACATATTTTTGCATATGTTGTCAGAAATTTAGCCACAAACTTCAAAACCGGGCAAGGTAGAAAACAGCATGGCCGCCATGACAGGAGTTTGACCTGGTTCCATTTCATTGGCCAGTGTCACATGTCGTCACATTACCCTGGGTACCACGGCGTCAGAGACGCATTCTATGTAATGTGGCGCTGATGTCACAACGACTGAAATGTTCAAGTCTAGAGACCTCTACCTATCCAATGAGTGGTCTGATGTTGCTGTATCTTTACTGGTTGACACTTTAAGGACTTTGCAACAACAACAAAAATCAATTTTCCAGAAAATGATGCGGGCGGAATCCATAGACCAATTTTTTTTTCAATTAAAGATAAAATTTCCATTTAGGAAAATCAGGAGCGGGAAATTCATAGACCAATGTTTTAATTTGGTGTAGCCTGAATCATGGAACTCAAAGAGATCCGGCCCTGCACGCCTTTTCTCCTCGTTCCCTCCCCACTAAGAAGTGATCGTGATTAGCATAGAGCCCGTTAAGTGTGTATGGCAGCCCGCTGTGGTCGCCTCCTCTCAGCTGATCCCCGCCCGCCCCTGCCCGGCTCCTCACGCCGTCCATCTCCCAACATGGACGCTCTGCCACCAGCGTCTCCCGGATCTCGGCGAAGATCTATAATTCTCAACTCAAAATGCAGCCCAAGCTACGGGATGAATGTACATGTAGGATGACTGCAGCAGTAGAACTAGGTCACACTGACCCAGTGCTAGCTCCTGGTTTGTTTTGCCTTTTGGAGTGTGACGCAGATGCAGAGACAACAGTCGTTGTCCATGTAGCCTTGTAGGTGAACCGAGGAATGGAAATGATCAGGGTGTAGTGTGGGGCTACATCTCAATTTGGCAATGTATCCTGATAGGACATCACGGATATCACATATTGATGATGCGGGGGAGGCTCACTTGTGGCTATAAATAGACCAGGTTCTATTTTTAGATCCAAGGGCCATCCAGGCTTTTGTTTTGGTTTGCCCGCCTGGTTTGACTCTGTCTGTGCCCCCCGTGAAGGAATGAGCATGTGGTATAAGGATGGTGTATGGGTGACCAGTGATGTGCAGAGCATGTATCGTACAGACTTACATGTGGTATAAGGATGGTGTATGGGTGACCAGTGATGTGCAGAGCATGTATCGTACAGACATGTGACTTCTATCATGGGCCTCACCTTTGTTACATATTGCTTTGGTATGGAGCCTGCAGTCATGCATTATTCACGCTACCTTGTGAGTCGATATACTGAATAAAGAGGGATCCATGGACTTTGTATTTACTGAGATATCATGGACATAACTTCATCAAAGATAGATTTGTAATAAGTACATGTAATAGTGACATGTAGGACACGACAATAAAACATGAGCTAAGAGGTCCGAGTTGGTGAGATTTGTCATCATGACAAAGAGCGCCTTAGTCAGGACTGTGTCACCCAACCCCCACATTGTCACTGTCAGATTGTCACTGATTTGCAATAAGAGAGTCGTGAGTGGGTGGGTGGAGTAGTAGAAACTTGGTTTGACTTAAAGACAATTGAAAATTCAATAAGACCAAATCGTAGTTAGTTATCCACACCAATTGATGCCATGTTTTAACTAAGGGAGTGATCATTTTTTAACAGAGGGGGGGGGGGGGGCTGGTGGGTTTGCGTGCAGATGCGCGAACATTTTTTTACCCCCCTCTCAAGGGGATAAAAAAAATTTAACCCCCCCTGTAAGGGCCGAAAATTGCTTGCGAACGTGCTCTTTTAACCTATAGTAATACGCAGGGTTTTCCACTGAGAACAGGTGAAATTATTTTGACCCCCCCCCCCCATCAGAGGGGTTGAAAAAATTCTGACCCACCCCGGTCAAGGGGTTGAAAAAATTCTGCCCCCCCCCCCTCAAACCCACCAGCCCTCTTCCCCCCCCCCCACCCGTTGTTAAAAAATGATCACTCCCTCAGTGGGGATGATGATCATTACTCAGTGCGGTATGGTGTGTATTCGGTGTGTGCTTGAGTGTCAGAGATGGGGAGGCTGCATCTCTGCACCCCCGACTGCCCTCACCTTGTCATGGCTGGAAATTCCCCTCAATAAATGGCCGTGCAGCTCCTTGTATGTTGTACGGCGTCGGCGGCACGTTTATTGATGGGCATGAGTCAGCGTAGAGCAGCACTAGTATATGGGAGCCGCACTGTAGACCTTCTCACATCTCATTATGCCACACCAATAACTACAGCACTCACTTAAAATGCTATTCAAATAGGCTATGGGAATTATGAATACATTGTACATGTACTCTAAAGACGCATGCTGACTGCACGACATGAGGTACCTGAGGGTAGGGCACTCATGACCTACTGATGTACTTCGAGGATGTGACTTAAAATTGAACATGTTTATGTTTTGTCCTATAAAATGAAAGTGGTAACTGATAGACATAATTTAAGACGACTTTTTAGTAATATCTCTTACTTCATGCACATAGCTGTACATTTACAGGTAGATGACTTCTTGTGTATTCGGATGGATCTATTGGGAGCAATATGAATGTTACGGGGGGGGGGGGCACTCTCTATGTAATGTATACACATATGTGCGACTGGCAAGGGTACTTTTTCAAGGAAAAGTCCCTAGCAAGCCTCCTGTTTCAGCCACAAATGCCCCTAGCAAGCCTCCTGTTTCAGCTACAAATGTCCCTAGCAAGCCTCCTGTTTCAGCTACAAATGCCCCTAGCAACGGTCTTCTTTTGAACAAAATGTCCCTAGCAAGGGTCAACGGTCAACTTTCAGCGAAATACCCCGATTCATGTGGAAAATCCAGAAATTTTCATGAATATTTTCCAAGTTTTCATGAAAATAGCATGAACAAAATACAAATTTACTCCCAAACAAGGTCAGTTAAAGATATTTAGAACAAAATCTAAGACTATTATGTCAAAAGTTCCCTAGCAAGGGTAGGGTTTTGAAGAAAAAACGTGCGAATGAGTTCCCTAGCAAGGGTAAGGGTAGTCGGGGGTTCAGCCACACACCCGTATAAAAAATTGAAGTGCCCCCCCCCCTGGGGAATGTTACCGTCATCTCTGTGTAATGGTGTAAATCTGCGTTAGTAGGCTATTGGTTATGTGGGTTCTGTCGATACGACAGTCGTGACATAACCTGGAGGCTGCTACTGATGATGAGGAGGACGTATAGTGGGGCTGCAGATTCCGCCTGCTTCCTCTCAGCAGCCACAGCTAGAATAATAATTACTGAGCGATGCACACCTCCTCCTCCTGCCCGGCCTCGTGCCGTCTCCATGCAGCCAGGCAGGCAGGGTGCGTGTGACGGGGTGGGCGGTGAGATGGATGGAGGTCTACCAGCTGGCTTTTATGTCAAATACACATCTAGAACAGCGGCCCAGGGCGGCTCTATATGTCTCCCTCTTTCTCTGTGTTCTCCCACCAGGCTGACACCAGCTCTGCGACCTGCGGCAACCAGCTCCAGCACAAGGTGTGCTGGTTACTGGTACCGTATGTCCTGTGGGATCCAGGCGGTCACCAAGGTCGTCACCAGTGGTTGGCACTGGCCTGTGGCTCTTCTCGCGCAGATTGGATCCTCTCCTTTCAGTTTTTGGCATATGTATTTAAAGGGGGGGGGGGAGAGGGAAAAAAAAGAAAAGGACCAACGTCATCCCTTCAGATAATCGGGCATGAGTGCAAATCCTGATGCCTCTCTAATAGGTCAATGATTTTAAGTAGGCAGATGGACAGTCTGCTACCATGGCTTGATACTATGAACATGTACATGGTGCAGTCGGAGGGTCCAAGTAGCTGAAGCCCCAGGTCCAAGTGTCATTTTCTGGGCAGCGTCCAAATAGCAGAAGGGAAGGGTAACCATGAAAAGGACATGGACAAATAGGTCAATAACGTGCGCCCCTCCCCGCCCCCTCTCCCAGCACACACTGCTTTCCTATCCCCAAGGGAGGAGGCGTTGTGACACACAACTCTGACTTTGCCAATCTCAAGCACAAGTTGGGATTGTGAGACTGCTACCAATACTAATTCAACTGAACATCATTCAATAGATCGTCTCTTTTTCTGGTCGTAATTAAGATGCATTGTGTGGGCGATATTCATTTAGAACATAAGCAAATGTCCATGAATGGACATTTGCATTTATGTCATGGCCTAGGGGGTTATTTTGCCTTTAGATAAAGAAAAACAGCTCAGATCTGTTCAAAATCCAAGATGGCGGACACCCATTGAATACAGACACATTGTATTCAATGCCCCCCATTGAATACGGCGGTTCTAGTACTAATCTATAGTGACGGTCGTATCAGCCATGACATAAAGATAAGAGGATTTCCTCTGCAAATAAACACTTCAAATTCAATACAGTTTACCCAATTAACAGGAAAGTGCCGATTTTAATTACCCACAAATATACATATATCTAATTTCATAAATATTGAATGGTTCCGTCTATATCATGGCACATGTTCTGGGTTCTGTGTAGATATTTAGTTCCATGATAACACTATATAGGGCTTACTATGGACATCCTGTGGGTCCACCATTTTGAATTTTGCTGGTTGAGGTAAACCCCACTGATAAGACATACCATGATGGGTACCTTGTCCCTAGGAAACACCCACTTCCAGGGACATGCTGGTCCCATATCAGTTCTTATCAGTGCATGTCGCCAGAACCAGCTCCAGACCTGCTTGTAGCCAATAGACCCAAACTACACCTGTATAGTGCACCTACACTCCAGCCATGCCAATGTAGATGTCTGTATATTAGAAGGTGTTCTGCCTGTCTGTAAACTAGGAGGTGTTCTGCCTGTGTCACTGTATGAAGAGGTCAGGAAGGGGTGTTAAGGAAGCAGGTCGGCACAGGGACTCAGCTACACTGAGTCAGGAAGGCTTAAGCACCACCGCCCCAGGTCTCACACAGGATCCATGTGGGGTATGGAGGAGGGGAGTGTGTGTGTGTGGGGGGGGGGGGGCAGCAGGGGGTGAGGTTTTATAGTTGTAATAAATAAGCTGCTATAGAGGAGGCAGGGTTCATCCCGTGCCGCTGCTGAGGCGTGATTCAGCCCCAACAACCACCTCCACCACTACCACCACCCCAGCCGATCTTGCTTCAGCCTACACCCTCCTCAATAGTGAATACACACACGACCGATATATCCCTGTGGGTGTGTGTGTTGGAGGCACCCAACACTTATACCAGACCCAGCTCTTACAGTGGATCACCTTTTAAGGTCTATTTCTTGTTATGTATGAAAGAGGTACATGTATTTGCAGATGTTATGTATGAAAGAGGTACATGTATTTGCAGATGTTATGTATGAAAGAGGTACATGTATTTGCAGATGTTATGTATGAAAGAGGTACATGTATATGCAGATGTTATGTATGAAAGAGGTACATGTATATGCAGATGCGGCCACAGATACATGTATTCAATCCCGCTACCTAAACAATACTCAAACTTGGAAAATCTAGAAAACCATCAACTGTGATTATGCTATATGCCAGAGCCATAGGTTGGTGGTGGGTATGGGTGAACAGTGACATGTCTACACAGTCGACATGCGGATCAATTTGTTACAGAGCTACCACGGAGGATGGAGTGTGTGGTTAGGGGGTGACATTCATATATTAAACAGTACTTCTAAGCCTAGAGCCATGTTACACGATGTTGCACGTCTGCCTGTGGGGTTGGGGTTGGCGTAGGGGTCAGCAGGCTCGCCCCCTCCAGCCCGACAGAGTACGGGCTGGCTTCAGCTCTTAATCTGACTAGATCGTCGCCCAGGCGGCGAGCTAGCTCTCCCAGCAGAGGCAATACCACTGTAGTATTACTTAACATCTGCTGGTGAGTGAATACACATCCAGGTTCAATCAGATTCTTATCTACATCAAAGAGGGCAATAAAACAATAAAATGGAATACACATCCAGTTGAATATAGAGATGCTCCCAGGCTATTAAATTGAGTATTAATAGCCGCTGGCCGAGGCTGAGGGGTCAGGGGAATGATCACAGTGTATTGGGAGCCTGGAATTGAGAGGTTGGAGGGGATGAAATAGAGAGATATATATTAGTTGAAAGTGGATAATGAACACAATATGGAGGTGGGGTTACTGACAACTCAAAACTCTCTGTGGTAGAGTTCCTTTGGTTTTGGCTGCAACCACTGCTTTGCTAACTTGCCGTAACCACTGCTTTGCTAATTTGAATCAGTGTCCACCACCCCCTCCCGCCCAACACCTCTTAATTCTTCTATTGGTCTGTCAAACAGGTATTGATGCCTGCTGCCGAGACTTATCAGTGTCAGTCAGCATTATCTTAGGTCAAAGAGTCATAGTCTCAACCTTCACCCATCAATAGTCTGCATGGATTGCAGGTAAACCTATATCCAACGTCTAGTACCACTTCTGCCTTTCACACTTTGTCGTCATTCTTCTCTTGAACCCTAGTCCCACAGTTATCTGTGTTCCCTGATTGCCACAGGTCACATGTGTCCCCCCACCTGTCCCCATCACCCTGAGTGCCACAGGTTACATGTGTCCCCCCTACCTGTCCCCATCACCCTGAGTGTCACATGTTACATGTGTCCCCCCTACCTGTCCCCATCACCCTGAGTGTCACATGTTACCTGTGTCCCCCCTACCTGTCCCCATCACCCTGAGGGCCACAGGTTACCAGTGTTCCCTCAATCTGTCCCCATCACCCTGAGTGTCACATGTTACCTGTGTTCCCCCTACCTGTCCCCATCACCCTGAGTGTCACAGGTTACCTGTGTCCCCCCTACCAGTCCCATCACCCTGAGTGCCACATGTTACCTGTGTCCCCCCTACCTGTCCCCATCACCCTGAGTGTCACAGGTTACCTGTGTCCCCCCTACCAGTCCCATCACCCTGAGTGTCACATGTTACATGTGCCCCCCCTACCTGTCCCCATCACCCTGAGTGCCACATGTTACCTGTGTCCCCCCTACCTGTCCCCATCACCCTGAGTGTCACAGGTTACCTGTGTCCCCCCTACCAGTCCCATCACCCTGAGTGTCACATGTTACATGTGTCCCCCCTACCTGTCCCCATCACCCTGAGGGCCACAGGTTACATGTGTCCCCCCTACCTGTCCCCATCACCCTGAGGGCCACAGGTTACCTGTGTCCCCCCTACCTGTCCCCATCACCCTGAGGGCCACAGGTTACCTGTGCCCCCCCTACCTGTCCCCATCACCCTGAGGGCCACAGGTTACCTGTGTTCCCCCTACCTGTCCCCATCACCCTGAGGGCCACAGGTTACCAGTGTTCCCTCAATCTGTCCCAATCACCCTGAGTGCCACAGGTTACCTGTGTTCCCCCTACCTGTCCCCATCACCCTGAGTGTCACAGGTTACCTGTGTCCCCCCTACCTGTCCCCATCACCCTGAGTGCCACAAGTTACCCGTGTTCCCCCTACCTGTCCCCTTCACCCTGAGTGTCACAGGTTACCTGTGTCCCCACTACCAGTCCCATCACCCTGAGTGCCACAAGTTACCCGTGTTCCCCCTACCTGTCCCCTTCACCCTAAGTCTGAGTGCCACAGTCTTCCTGTGTTCTCCCTACCTGTTCCCATCACCCCATCCTACAAGTTACCCGCGTTCCCCCTACCTGTCCCCTTCACCCTAAGTCTGAGTGCCACAGTCTTCCTGTGTTCTCCCTACCTGTTCCCATCACCCCATCCTACAAGTTACCCGCGTTTCCCCTACCTGTCCCCTTCACCCTAAGACTCAGAGTGCCACAGTCTTCTTGTGTTCTCCTTACCTGTTCCCATCACCCCATCCCGCAGGTTACCCGTGTTCCCCATGCCTGTCCCCCTCACCCTAAGTCTGAGTGCCACAGGTTACCTGTGTTCCCTCTACCCGTCCCTTATCCTGCACCCATCCTGTGGGATGGCCTCTTGGCGCTACCACCCTGGTTGCTTGCTGCTTGTGCTGGGCCATGTTGGCCGTCCTGCCGATGGAGGTGGCTCATTAGGATTATTTATTTATTGCTGATGGCTGGGGGCAGGTGGCGTGAGGAGGTGATGCAGTGGTAGCTGTGACTGGAAGGGGATGACCATGAGACAACTGCTATGGAGATTGGCTGGTTGTGGTCTGTAGCCCCAAGCACTGCATCCTGAGATGGTCCTGTACACCCTTGTCTGTGCCCTTGTATCTCTCACTACTCTGTTACATGTCAGTACAGAGGTGTCACAATTACAATGGTGATGTCAAGGATGGCACTTTACACCATTAAACGTTTTGATCAGCCGATCATGATCTATACCCAGGTTACGGGATGTCCAATGGGCACAGTCATTGCTGGAGCTGGCTTTGTCCTAATGTTCATACTGCTAGCTGACTATACCACCACCATTCAAAGCATTGTCCTGAGAGTGGTTGTCTCGTTGTATGAGTTCAGTGATTGATTTTTAGGCAAGGGATGTTGTCAGAGGCAGTGAGAGGGTTCAATACAAGATAATTAGATGTGAGCTCGGTGCTAAGTGCTGTAAACAGGCACTATCAATGGGAAACCAGGCCTTCTCGCTATAAACAAAGCTGCTGTGGGGAGTCAACAAAGCCTCTCACAAGATTGTGGGCTGACCCACCTTACCCCCCCCCCCCCAACCGCACCTAACACACACCATTCCACAAGCTAGACCTAGACCGTCTAGTGGACAAAATTAATCGTGATTTATTTTTCAGACAATTCTATTACGTTTTGTTACCATTTTCTGTAAGCAGAGTCCACACCATTTACCAAACAGACGCCTGCACTCAGCTCCAATTAAGCCGCTTACTCCATCTCCCCACCTGCTTATCAACACAGTACTTCTACCATTTTTACATCATTTTGTAAATAGATAAAGCTACTTCAGTCACCGTCATCATAGTAAATGGAAATAAGCAAAAACAGGAAAATGAGTGTTTACTCAAACCATGGAGACTAGTCATGCTTCTTGTTTCTTCTTCCACATCAATAAATGCGCTGTTTTTTGTTACATCTAAGACCATCCAGGTGTACATGTGTGTATGACCTGATAGACATTTATTTACCTACAATACAAGTGGGCTACGCACTGGAAGTTTTCAATTGATATTACAGAGATACTTACTAGTACCACCCATCTACGTTACGATTTATAATTACCCGGTATACAGCTTTAACACTATTAAAACCAGGAGAAACGTGAGGCACCAGTCAGTCACATGAGGCATGTTGGAGGTTTACCACCACCCTACTCACCCGGGCTCCTAACTCAGTCTCAGTATAAAACAGACAGACATTGCTAAGTACAACACTGCCCCATTTCTTCATTTTCTTCTCGTAGCCAAGTGTCTACAGCCTGGCCCTGGCTCGGCTCGGGAAGATACCCTCGGGAACCAGCGCCAAGTAGCAGACACTGTGACACACATCAGACGCAGAGGGTGCGTCCATGACGGCTGGGTTGTCAATGAATGGACGCCACTTATAAATACCGCCTCTCCACCTCCTCCTCCACCGTCCGCCTCGCCACCAGATATTATGAACGTCCTTTCCTTGGCCTGGTCGTGCTGGTGTGCATGGCGGCCATGGTAGTAGTCTAGTCCTGCCCAAGCTACACAGGCGGCACCACTGTTTGCTGCTGGCTGGTCTAGGTCTAGTAAACCCCAGCACCATATTGGTTGTAATGACTGTTTTGCTGGTCCTTACTAGTTGTAGTCAGAGGGAGACTAGCCAGTACCAGCTAAATAGGTCGTGACCTAGATCATGACCTACAATTGTAGCCAATCAGAATATTTCTAGCCTATATGAGACAAAGATTAAAAACCCTCTCCACCCCAGCACTACCTTGATTCAAATGACGCGGTTGTCAAGTTCCCACCTCTGGTTGACATGGGGGGGTCTCCATAGTTACAATTGTTGTAATCAACCGGTGCATTCGGAGTACGGCCGAGGGATCAATGCTGGTTTGTAAGGCCACCCCCTATTGGTCCTCCCCATGTGGGTCAATGTTGATCCCTGAGTCAAGTTACTAGCCTCCCAAGCATAGTTAAGGACTGGTACCTAGCCAGACATGGCTGGGGTGGAAGGGGGTGGAGGGAACCAGCTGAGGTGGGGTAGTTAGCGTTCGAGGTCACCCCTACCCATAATGCAATAGATATCGTTGGAAAACCGTTGCCCGAACGCCTCGAACAAAATTGTGGGTCACCTGACCTGAGAGCCTCATTCTCAGGTTGACCTGACCCTGGGAGTGGATCACTCTCCAGGGTTGGTCTAAAAACTTCAAGCAGTTGCTTTGTTTGTACAGCTGATTCAGGTGTATTGGTGACTGAACAAGGTTTCGATCCCTTTAGATCTCATCAGGTGCTGACTTTTGAGGTAAACACAAGGTAAATGACATTGTCATGTTTATATGCCAAATAAAATTTGATTTTAGTTGACTTTCCATGATTTATAGGAATTTTTCATGGAATTTTAGGGAGACTAGCACATACACTGATTTATTCTAAATAAATCATATTAAATAGTGCTGTATATGGAAGAAGCAGTACCAGCAATGGGCCTCTAACCAGGTAGGGGTCCTGTGTAGGATCACATTGAGTTGAGTAACTAATAGTTACTCAGTATTCAATGTTTCCCATAGATTTATGTTTTTCATAGAATCACGGGGGGCAGGCCTGGTAAAAACAAAATTTTTCCAGGCAAAAAAAAAAGAATATTTCTAGCCAACCAACCAGAGGCCACAGATTGTTTGTTTATTCAGCACTTTTGTTTCGACAGGTGGAACGTTTTTTTTTTGCGCACCACTGACATTGAGTTTGATAGGGTACAACAATAGGTGTCAAATAATGTGTGAAATGATTTTACATAATATTTTTGGTGGTGATGTGATTGCATTTACAGCTATCAGTACGGTGTTAATTATATTTGAAAGCTTAGGCAGTGAGCTTTTGCAATAAAAAAGGCGTCTTTGTCTCTCACATGTTGTTCCTGGTATGACAAACTGTTCCAGATTGTTACTTCTCTATAGTATGGACTCTTTTGGTAAAAAGAGGTGAGTGCTCTCCGTCTATTGAACTTAATTTTCCTGTCCCCCGGGTCCTAATGTTTTATTATAATACCTTACCCATTTTGGCATTTCTTCCACAGTATCATGAGCAATTGTACATCGCGCCTGTCCTTTAGTAGGCTCACAGAACATGCCTCGTGCAGGGCTCTTATTCACATATCTTGTATACCGGTTCTTAGGCAAATACGCAGTGATTGATTTTGCAGTCTTTGGAGTTTGTCTAAATTTGTCTGATAGCCTCTGCCTGTGTAAAAAGAGCAGTACTCCAGGCATGGTACAATGGACGATGTGTAAATCGTTATACATTGTTCAACCGGGATGAATTTTTCGCAATTTATTTAGTTTGTACATTTTATTTCCCAAATTTTTCTTTGTTCTTGCAATATGGCTTTGTACGCTGAGCTTACCATCAAGTTCAACTCCGAGGTAGGTATAAGTTTTGCATACTGGCAATGTTTTAGCACTCAAGTTGATTACAGGACCCACTAGGTTATCAATCCTTGAGCCTGAACCAAAGTGCTTAACCAGGCTTTTCTTAGTATTTACGGTCATGAAATTGTCTAAGCACCACTGGTGGACCCGACTAATATCGGATTGTAGCAGCCGCACAGATTCCTCTGCATCCAGGTGGTCTATGTATAGTAATTCGTCATCAGCATACATAACACATTTACCATGTTCTAAGACAGTTGGTAAGTCATTTATATATAGGACAAAAAGTAACGGGCCCAATATGGATCCCTGCCGGACCCCAAAGGCAACCTTTGCTTTGGATGATTTGACTCCATTAACTACCGGTATTGTTATATAAGCCCGGTTAGCCAGGATGTCATAGTTTGGTGTAGATTTAACTTGTTTATTTTACTAATAAGACTAGGGTGGTTTATACTGTCAAAGGCCTTTGTAAAATCTATAAAACATGCTGATGTCATGTGACCATCATCTCCATTGTTATATAGGTCTTTAAGGACATCAAATACAGCATCGACGGTGCCTCGATTTGGTCTAAAACCGTATTGGCAACTGCTTAAAACTTCTTCATTTTCAAGATGATCATAAATTGTTTTGTGACTTATTTTCTCTAATAATTTTCCGGGTAGAGGTAGTAGGGAAATGAGTCGCCAGTTCCTTATATCCATTAAGTCTCCTTTCTTGGGGATAGGGAGCAAAAGGCCCGTGGACCAGGATTCTGGGAAAATTCCAGTTTTTACAGAGGTTCTAAAGATGCAAGTTAGTTGTGGGATTAGGAGGATAAAAGCCTCCTTTAAAACTTTTGTTGTAACACCGTCAAGGCTGCATAATTTATTTATATTAATACCCTTCATGAGTTTTAGGACATCACATTCCTTTATCAGGCTTGCTACATCTAGAGCCTCAGCATTGTCAGGGGCATTCTTCCCAAGTTCATTGTTGTCTGGTATCAGTGGCACATTGCCTTGAATCAGATCTTGGTAAAGATCTTTCCCGATGTTTGAAAAATATTTATTTATGTACTCAGCAGTTTGGCTGAACTCTATTGGTTGCCCATTATCCTGATCTTTCAGCTGAATACTGCTGGCTTTGCTGCTTGGGTTAATTAGTTTATTCAACTCACGCCAGACTCTTGCCGGGTCTCCTCGACATTCAGTTAATAAGTTAATTACCCATTGCCGTTTTTCATTATTTTGTATGCGTTGTATTCTTTTCCTAAGGTGACCAATGGCAAGGTTATTTTCCCTACTGCTGTCTCTTTAATTGTCCCTTATAAGGCTCTGGCGGGCATTCATTAACTCTAATGTTGCCTTATCAGTCCATGGGTCTGCCACCTTCTTTAAGGTGAATGACCTAACAGGACAACTAATTGTTCATTAACCCGAAAGGAGTTATAAGAGTCGGGTAAAGAATAGGTAGTTTTCAGTGCCTACTTCCAGTTGAAAAAACGATGAGACAAACCAATTTCTTTTTGGCAAAATATGGGTGATATCAAACATTTTTTTTTAATCTTGCTAATAGAACAATAGTTAAATATGTTAGGCTTACCTTGATACAGAGATTGTGTTCTTATGTGCAGCAGATTAGCTAGAATCTTTATCGAAACAGGTAAGGGTAGGGGTCCTCCATTGCAGTTAAGACTTGTGTCTCCAATGCTTAAGGCCCCATAGGAGGTGCGAATAATCAACTTTCCCACGTTTTTGGACTGATGTGGTGCGGACTATTGCATTTTGGGTAAAAAAATTGATCCAATGTTGATGAATTTGCCATCATTCGATCCGTCAGCGTGTCTCTATTGTCGTAAAAGTCGTCGTTACTAATTTTTTTTCAATTATTCAGTGTTATAATATAGAAATATGATAAAAAATGGACAAAGGATATGATTTGAATCGATATGTTTTATTAAAAAGATATAAAATTAAGATATAAAATTACATGTTCGCCCTGTCGTTAATTCGCATCACAAAGCCGTGGTGGTGCAAATTGACCCAAATCCCCATGGAAATTGGGTTGGGCATGCACAGATAGAACCAAAATCCAAAATGGCGGACAGCGAGATGATCGACTCATGGTGCCATCGAAACTGCTGGATTATAACAAAATAGAGGATAATTACACTGTCTCATGCATTTTTATGGTTAATATGGATCATTATTCAAGACCTGCTGGTATTTTGCAATGCTTAACTCGCCAGGAGAGGAATTATTTGCCAATGAAACATACGAGCGATAATGGATGCATTCTCCATAGGCTTAACCATTGACAGTGATAATGCTCGAAGAAAACATGAGGTTAGTATCAGAAGGGGCCTAAAAGAAGAGATTAAGTGCCCTTTCGGGTTACTTGCATTGCAAAATGTTGTCCTATATTTATATGATCTAAGCAGGTACCACTGTTATCCTTGGGTCGAGTAATAACTTCTATTAGCCTTTGTAGACCCTTTTCTCTGCAGAAATCGAATAACAGATACTGCCGTCACCATGACCAATATCCCCCTGTGGTATAGTCATGTAACAAGACTACCATCGCCTTCAGCGCTGGGATTGTGGAAGAAAGATAAGGAGGTAGTCATTAATTATCAACAGGTGAGAGATGGTGCTTTTGAGGGCAGGTGTAAAAACTAATGATGCCTCTGTCGTGGGCAAGTAGGATGATGATTTTTTGTGACAAACAGGAAGGGTAGTGGGCTAGAGGGGGAGGGTACAGTCACATATTTTTTACCGGTTGATGGGAGGAAATTTCAAACCCTCTGAGGATAAGGTATCAAATGATGTAACCTCTGCGTGTGACCCCGGCATCCTCTGCCAACCCCGTGTGTGACCCCGGCATCAGCTTTTATATAGGAAGAGAACCTCTGCACCTCTAGGCTAGCTGGACATACCTCACAATCTCTCACTAGCCAATTAGGGAGTGGTCATTTATTATCAACAGGGGGGTGTGGGTTTGAGGGGGGGCATAAAAAAATTTTGACCCCTCTTGAGGGGGGGCTAAAAAAAATTTGACCCCCTTGAGGGGGGGGGGCTAAAAAAGTTTACCCTCTTTTTAGCAAAAAAGCCTGCGCGCTACTATAGATCAAAGAGTGGGCGCGAAAACTCTGAGGCGCGGGGGGCGCAAAACTTTTTTGCTGCCGTCGAGGGGGGGGGGCGTAAAAAAAATTCGCGCGCCCGCACGAAAATCCACCACCCCCCTGTTGATAAATAATGACCACTCCCTTAAATATACTCAAAGGAGAGTTGTGGCCTCACATGCCTCATCATCTGCCACCAGTTACTCAACTTAATGGGGTCTAGGGCCCTAGTGAGGGTTTTAGCTAAACGTGCCTCGTCATCTGCCACCAGTTACTGGGGTCTAGTGAGGGTTTTAGCTAAACATGCCTCGTCATCTGCCACCAGTGACTATGGGGTCTAGGGTCCAAGGGAGGGTTTTACTATTAACGTGCCTCGTCATCTGCCACAAGTGACTGGGGTCTAGGGAGGGTTTTAGCTAAATGTTCCTCGACATCAGGTTAATACATGTATCAGCAGAACATGCCTCGTAGTCTGCCACTGGTCAGTGCGGCCACAAGAGGGTAGGGGCCGAATATGTCTCATCTGCCCCTGGTCAAGGTGTGTGAGGGGAGGGCTGGAGGTGGCAGGCGGCCGGAGGCACCAAGGGCGGCTTGGGTCAGGTAGAGTTTGAGGTACAGTGGTGTAGATTATACATGTCATTGGTGGTTAGAGGCTGCAGGTTAGAGGTGGTGTGGCATGGTATGGTTGTAAAGGACACATACATACAGAGCTATGTAGTATAAAGACATCCACAACATTAAAGACCTCAGATGAGGAGCGCTTGTCATTATGCTCACAGTACAGTCAGAATTACCTTTCAAGCAAACTCCGACTTGCCGATCGAGTCTTTGGCCCAGTGTGTGTTTCAAGATGTCCTTGTGGTTCACATATCTTTCTAGATTGGGGAAACAATGATATGCAAAGAGTAGCAAATGAATGGGACAAGTGATGTAGAATTTGGCTGATGGTTTCAATCAGTATGTGGTCACTGAATAAGACGTGTATTGTGGCTACGTAGCAGTGTATAGAAATTGACACACGTGACCATCAACTTCAGGATGCCCTTCTGAGTGAGATGCATTTGAGCCTTTGCTGATTGAGTTGAACATAACACCATAGAGGGACAATCAATTACAGCACTTTATTGCAGCATGCGGTTGGGGGGAGGAGGGTGTCATCTACTTGTGGTTGGCTTACAGAGATGGTGTGCCGCTCCTACAGAATGGAGATGGAGTCTGATGGTCATTCTACACTGTCCCTGGCTGTGAACAGGTGGGCTTGAGGTCAGTGTATACACACACACCTCTTTTACACAGACATAAGTAGATTTGCCCGAGTCTCAGCCATGACGAATACTACTGTAATTGGTCCGTGTATGGGTGTTTGTAGGGGGTGCAAAAACAACCATTCATCAATCACTCATCCTACAATAGGCTACATTATCTAACTTGCAGTTGGTATATAGGCCACGGCTTATACGGCAGGTTTTTTATGGTGAATGTGAATTCAGAGTGAACACATATACAGAAAACATGGTAAAACCTCTTTAGTGCAGTACGAGTTTATCTATCATTTATAATGTACATGTATAGTTTATAAAGGCCCTACAATATTTCCTTTACATAGATCTAACCTGTGAGGTTACCTGTGTAGACGGTCACCTGTTGAGTGCCATGTTGCTGTTTAGTGTGTGTGTATGGCTGTTAGTCCATCCACAATGAGCACCATACATGACATGTCCTTTGTCCCTTCACCCATCCTGCAGTGTGCAGCAGGGGAGGAGGCGGTGTAAGTATAATGTCTACCTCGACCCAGCAGCTTTAGCACATTAAGCATTATCACTACAATGCCAATTGAAGCACACAATGTACATCTAGTTTCTTGAAATGCAATTTTTCTTGAAATGTAATGTTTAAATGAATCGCTCTTGTCTATATATGAAGTCATTAGAAATAGAAAAGAAAGAATCAGATCTAAACACGGATGTATTATCATACGTCAGAGGAACAGACTGAACAATGGAAAACCAAATTCCTCAATATGCTAAATGGTGAAATAAAGATTGTAGTAATATGCTTTTTGTAACACTTTTCACATGGGACCCCCTCTCTATAGCTACCTTCGAAATCGTAATGTCAAAAATCTTAATAATAGGAAATGAATTTCCACATTGTAGAGCGGCCTGTAATCAGAATAAGCAGGTGCATTGTGAAATGAGGGCTGGGTGGGTGAGGGAGTGGTGCAGACGTAGAGGCTGAATTACACAATTACAATTATGTGTATAATTAGTTACTGCTACAGACACACACAGGTGGCACACGTCTCCAGCTAACTACACGTGTACAGGTGTAAACCTCTGCAGCCGCTACAAAGAACCAACATGAGCAGGAAATAGGACAGCAGGGCGGAACGACACATACACTGGCTGCTTCATGCCATTCACACTGACACTCAAGTGGCAAAGGTAAATCTAAGAATATCACCCACTCAGTTACAGATACAGTTCCTAGTGCTGTACATGAGGTACTGATTACCAGCGGGGAGAGCTGTTGAGGGATTCCCTAGCAGTAAGAATGTGCAAAGCTGAGGAGCTCCAAATCCAGTTACAATAGGATAGATGAAAGTAAAAGTTCTCTTCATTTTCCCATTGCCCGTCTCGTGCCATCGCATCAGGATTACTTTGAAGTAGAAAGAAAGTGAGTAAATGAATAATTTCAGTATGTGAAAAGTAATGCAAAAGGAGGACAGATTGAGAAGAGAGTGAACCATAAGAGGTGCAGGCTTTATAAGAAGCTGCTGGGTGTTTTGAGTCTAGGTGCTGTAATTAACATTCTACCTTAAGCTACACACCCTGCATCTCACAGGGGGTTCAATGCCAAAAGGACATAAAAAAACTCTCAAAGTTGCAGAGAAACAAAGAAATTGGAAAGCAACTTCTGATGAAGAAAAAGATCTTTGTGAGGATCCTCTGGTGACAAGTACAAAAAGAAGTTGAAAATATTGATTCCTCTTTCGAAACTGGAAGACCAAAATGTAAAAAGAAGTGCCGATGATTAAAAGTGACAAATTGAGACAGGAGCAAACTTTTAATGAAATATGGAAGGGGCGGGGATGTGCAGAGTTTCAGCCTTTGCAAAGCACGCTACAGACTATAAATTCATTTTGATTTTATTCATACACAGTCAGTCTGTTTCAGTGCAAAGGAGTAGGGAAAATTTATAGTCCATAGTACATGACTATGTCCAGAATGAATAGCCATAATCTCAGCTGTCCAACAACGAAAGAAGGTATGGGTTCAGCCAACCACTCACCCCACCTGTGTTTTACCCACAAACAAAGCATGGCTCATACACGGGACTTTTACTGTGTTCTAATTTTCAATCCAGTCCAATGTGTATGTGAGGTGGTTGATTAGCCAAAGTGAGCTCACACAGATTTGTAGACGATATGGCCAAAAGACGATGTGGCCAAGACGATGTGGCCAAAAGACGATGTGGCAAACAGGGTGGACGATGTGGCTAATGTTTTATAATGCAATCTACTATAAGACTATGGGACCCCCAAGGGTTCTATAACTAACCCATTTACCTACACTAACATAATTTTACCCCGGGACATAATACATGTATTTATTTTTACAATATTCTACCCAATTCTAACCCGAATGCATGCACTAATCTCTGTGGACGATGTGGCCAAAAGACGATGTGGCCAATGGACCGTTTGGCCAAAGTGAAACAGATGTGGTTTCAATGTAAATTTACTTCTAAATGGCCACATCAGCCATTTCCTCAGATCGTCCACATCATCCACTTTTGGCCACATCGTCCAGAAATTTGGCTTCAAAGACCTTGGTTTAGCCACATGGTCCAGTGTCCACATCGTCCATTGGCCACATCATCCATCCACCCTCACACAGGTGTGTCCTGTCACCACACACTATCTTGTAATTGTAACCATGGTAATACATGTACAGGTGTGAGCAACTTGTATATGTATACATATATGTGGAAAACTGCATTAATGATTTCTTTGAGATTGGGATATGATGAAGATGTACAAGATAGATCACCGTAGCTGCAGTACACTGCCATCTTCTTACATTCTGGAAAAAAAAAAAAAACACCTCGCAGACATAACTCTCCTTCATGAAGCTCCTCCCACGTAGGTAGGCAAACGCTTTTTGGCTTTATGATCCAGAGTATCCTTGCAATGGCCATTGATAACTATTTGCTACATCAAAGATGGTTCAGTTGGCTGTAGTATGACATGTATGTACATATGGGGGTATTGATATATAATCCCGGAGAATTCCTTCGCCCCTGCGTGTGTCTGTGTCTGGGTGCAGCTGGGTGGTAACATGTGTAGCATGGAGTTGGAGGGAGGGGTTATCCAGGTAACCACACAGGTAAATCGGCCTAACCACACAGACAGACGACCCCTGCCCTCAGTGTCCTCATGTACATAGTACCTCATGTCACTCCCACCACCACCCCCTACCCTGTCCCATCACACGTCCACTCTCACTATCTCGTTATAAAGAATACAAGCACTGTATCCTGTGTGCTCTGCTGTATGGTCACAGGTACGCTGGAAATCTGCGGTCTGTGACAACCCCAGCCCCTGCACTCTCCAACAAAAGGGTACGTCACCTGCGTTACCAGCTTTCAAAATTACCCCCTTATCCACTGATTTTGGGCCAAAATTATACCCCTTATTTTAAGAAACCACTGATTTCTGGGGCTCTAAAAATAACCCTTATTTCTGAAAACCCTGACATGCTAACACTAGCATATGATTACAAGAACGGCCCCTAATTTCAAAATCCATGGATATTTTGGGAGAAAAATACCCCTCGTTTTTGATTTCTAGGACATTGGAAGTTTCTGAAAAAGAACCCTTATTTCACGTTTTTGGTAACGCAGGTGACGTACCCTACAGTCACTATGTGCAGGGGCATCACCCTATGACAACAGAGTGTAGGCCGTTCACCTGCACAGCTCAGTGCCGCGAAAACAGTGTCCATAGACCCCTGTACAGCCAAATATAGGCATAGCTTGGTAGTAGGGGACTGAGGGGCATGGTCTATGATGGTGAATCCGTGCCTTGTGGCTTAATTTATTGGCTGAAAAAAAGTTATTATGTGTTAGATTGTATTTCGAGTAGTTTAGAACGGATTTAGTGTTATAAGGGGGCATATCTAAGCCTTAATAAGTATTTTTTATTATGTTTGGGCTGAGTGTATAATTACAGTGGAGGGGAATGACAAAACCAACCAGTAGTGCTGCTTATTGGCAAATGCATTAGCCTTCATTCACTTAAAGGAGCTCTGAATTGGCTACGTCCGCCACAGTGCTAACGTCGGCGGACGTAGGTCCTCGATTTAGAGCGCCTTTAAGGAATTTCAAAGAAATAATGAATATTAAAGGTGTAATGAACAATTAAAGTACATTATCTTGGCTATTCACCTGCACTGCTGAGCCCTGTGTATAGCCCTGTATGGTGGGGTTGGTGGAGTGGTAGTGTGTGCACAAACCATGACCACTTTCTGCCTGCAGTTTGTAGGGGGGATTTTTCACAAGAAATGCCCAACCTTGCCTCACATTTCTCACAATATCTCAAAAACTAGAAAGGATAATAACATGGGGGTTGCTGCATTGTCTATTAGACATATTAAGCTTTCTATCGATGGGTTTTAGTGCTTTTTTGCCATGATTATTTCAAGTAAGGGGTAAACACCCTACAGAGTGGTGTGGTGGTATATTAACTACATGTAGTGTTTGGGCTCAATTCTACTGGTGAACGTGAACACAGTTTAAGATCTAGATTAGAGGAGGGAGTAGACCTAGTTAGTTGTCAATCGGTGCATTGTATCATGTATGTTACAATGCTGGTATATATTGGTATCCATGTATTTACATGTAGTGAGAAGCTCCCTGTGTACGAGATAACATCACCAGGACGAGGGATTGCCCCGTACATCCTCAGGTAATGATAGAGCCCAGGCGGCCGGTGCGGCCAGGTGGCAGCAGGTCAGGGCACCTTCTTATGGTGTTCTCAGTGGTCCTGGCAGTACATACATATTACCTGTGTGGATGGAGACATAAGGCCTAAAAAAAAAAGTTGTGTTTCCAGTAACCCGACCGACCCTAGCAAAACAGGACAAAAAAAAATTGTCATAATTATTAGACAATTTTCATATTTTTTTGAGGATTTTTATATATTTTTTTCACCCATTTCCCTCATCTTTTTCATATTATTCCCCTCTTTCACAGTTGTCAACTTTTCTATAATTATTAAATCGAAAAGCGAGTTATAAGAGCCAGGGTAAAAATGGACTTATTCAGTGCCTACTAACAGTGAGAAAAACTAAGACGCTTTTCCGGCCTATGTTAAATCCCATAGGAGGTGCGAATAGGATCAGTGTTCCTGCGTTTTTGGAGCGGAATGGTGCAAATAATCGATGAATGTTGATGAATTTGCCATCATTCGACCCGTGTGCGCATCTCCATTGTCGTAAAAATGGTTGTTGTTAATTATTTTTAAAATTATTCAGTGTTATAACATAGAAATATGATAAAGTATGGCAAGAGGATATGATTTGAATCGATATGTTTTATTAAAAAGATAAAAAATTACGTCTTCACCCTGTCGTTAATTCGCATCCGAAAGCCCGTGGTGGTGCAAATTGACCCAAATAACTGGAAATTGGGTCGGGCATGTGCACAGAAAACCAAAATCCCAAATGGCGGACAGCGAGACGATCGACTTAGGATGCCATCAACACTGCTGGATTATAACAAAATGGAGGAGAATTACACTCTCTCAGGCTATTCTATCGAAAATATGGATCCTTATTCAAGACATGCTGGAACATTGGAATGCTTAACCTGCCAGGAGAGGAGTTGAAACATACAAGCGATAATGGGTACATTGTCCATAGCCTTAACCATTGACGGCTCGGACAGACTGTCACTATATTGACAGTCCCCTACAGTAAGTAGTCTCATGCCTTTTTATGGTTAATATGGATCCTTATTCAAGACCTGCTGCTGTTTTGCAATGCTTAACTCGCCAAGAGAGTAGTTATTCGCCAATGAAACATACAAGCAATAATGGATGCATTCTCCATAGGTTTAACCATTTCTTAGCATGGAGAGACTAACAAAAAACGTCAGCTTTTCGAGTTACCTGCAATGTGCATTGCTATCCTTTGCAAGGGAATCAAAGAATTCGATACATACATTGATATGTACCCTAAGTACATTTACTCTGGATATGTTTAAAAAAGAAATTAAAAAAAAAAAAATCCGACCTACCGATCCTACCTTTACAAGTCATGTTATTGGAAACAAACAATTTTTTTTTGGCCTAATCAGAGCTGCTGCCTCTGTCCGACACGGCACCAGCTACACGCTGGTATCGCGTCCTCTGCGATTGATTTTGTAACCTAAACGCAAGCGGCGTTGGTCTGCAGACGTGCCTTAGGGGTGGGGGAGGTGGCGGCTGGAGCCCTGGAGGGAGAGGTTTCTTCTTAATGTATGATGATTTATAGGCAGCACGCGCGGCGCCCAGTGCCCGGACAGGTTGGCCTACCACCACTGGTATTATCACCAATGGTGGCTTCCCCGGCAACAGCGGGGCAGGCACGGAGAGGGCTGAGCTTGGAGCT